>CM034353.1:58749352-59949352 GCA_019925275.1 Mytilus edulis
GCAATGCTGAAAATCTTGTCATAACAATACTACCTCTATTAGCCAGAAAAGATATTTAATGTCGTATTTTAGGAAACTTGTGATAATACTCCTGTAAATATGTAAAATTAACCTGTTTTATTTTAGCTTAGTATGACAATTTGGACATCCAAAAAAGATTTTTAATTAATGGCTTTAAATGACAGAACCTAAACAGATAATGCACAACAAAGATGACAAGTAAATATTACTATATTAGGAAACTAAATTAAAGTTGACATATTTTTTGCAAAAGTTAAATGTAAAATTTTTAATTCTAAAAAAAAGTTTTTGGTCGAGGTAGATTTTAATGAAGCTGAAGTCCAATCAACTTGAAACTTAATACACATGTTCCCCATGATATGATCTTTCTTTTTAAAGTTTTGACTCCAATTTCACAGTCCACTGAACATAGAAAATGATAGAAATGGGGCATCTGTGTACTATGGACACATTCTTGTTTTTTTTTATGGTTTAAATATTGAACCAAATGTTCTGAAGTTTATTTTGAGTTATTTTTCTGAAAATAAAGTACATCAGTAAATGGATAAAATTAAAGAGGGTAAGTGCAAAATTTACCTGATTTTTAAGAAATAATGAAAACATTAATTTTGCAATGTCTTTTACATGTATGTTAAATTATTTAGCTTCTTGGTGCATATGTTTGAGTTGGGGTATTTTTCAGTCATTGACAGTAAAAAGTACACAGTTTGAGCATAAAATGTCCCAACACAACTGGAGACAATTTTATTCTTTTAAGAAATGACTTACTGTAACAATATTTTGGTTTATTCCATATTGGTATTATTTTAGTAGGTTTCTCTATATGAATTGGATTTTGAATAAAAAAGCATATTCACCTGAGAAAGTGGGGGCCAGAAAGTGTTATTCACCGCGCTAAACGTCACACCCTTTTACATGCAACGTTATGGTTAGATTTTTCATGTTAAATTTATTTTGGTATATGTTATTCCTTAAATACATGTTCTTCTCATGGATTATGGAATAAAACAATTACTGTCTTTTGATGAGGTAAATATGCGGTTTTATTGACTTTTGAAAAACTGATATTCACTGAGGCCGACGGTTAATAAACAATATTATTGGTTATTCTGTGCATATCAACAGGACAGGAAATTTGTGTTATATGTATATCCTTATTCTAAATAAACCATTATGTTATTGTTGAATATAAACCCAAACTATTTAACATGTAATTAATGTTCATCGCAATATTAGTTATTATGTTATGTATGTGTAGATGTTGAAACATTTAACAATGTACCATGTATATATGTAAAATAGTGCTATATTTTATACACTCTCTGTCTTTCAATTTTAGTTCAATTATAAAAGATTGTGATTTAATAATCACTCTTGCATATTTTATACAGTGATATTATGTTTTGTTATTCTGTCTTTATGCATTATCTTATTTCACATTCCCAAAATCACCTTGTCTTCCATTGTTGATACTGCTGTACTATGTTTCTGTATCAGAGGGGTATAGAATATTACTATAATTTGATTAATTCCAAAATTAGCTTGCCAAACTTCTTATGAAAAAAAAATTGTGCAAATGTTGACTGGCTATATCATCTTGTTAGAAGGTCAATTAAAAAACTTTCATATGACTCTAACGTGACGGTACCCAAATTGCACCTATTTTGACAGTTTTTTCATCTATGTTTTTTTATGATAAAGACAAAAATGTCCATTCTGTGTTTATTTTGTAGCCGTATCCTTCTTTATTATAAAGGTACACCAATTTGATTTTTATTCCATATGGAATCATAGAAAAATTGGTCTAAACTGACCTCCAAACCATCTGATTCTGAAATGAGGAGTACCCAAATTGCATCCATGCTTAAATTCACATCGTCAAAATTCTAATAACAGAGCTTTTGTTTAATTTCTTCAAATATTTTGAACAATTGGATATTAGTCCATGCTTACTCTTCATATTTTTTTTAATGGATACTTGTAACATATTATATTTGCTCATTTTAAAAAGACGTTTTGATGACGTCTCATGGCACCGTTTCAGTACATTTTGCTTTTTCAGTAAACACTTCATCTGTTGATAAATACTGTGAACGTTTTGTGCATATCTAAATAGTTTTACCTATGTTGAAAGATGTGCTTAGTATCAAATCATAAAAATACAAATTGTCTAGTCTCTAGGAAATCTTGTAAGATTTTTCGCTGCTAGTTTTTGTCGAGCCTGCAACTTTTGTTGCAGAAAGCTCGACATAGGGATAGTGATCCGGCTACGGCGGCTACGGCGGTGTTAGCTAACTTTTTAAAAACTTTATATTTTAGAATGTTAAGTTATGTGACAGTTGTTATAAAGCTTTATACTTTATCAACATAATATCAATGATTAGTAAAGAAGGCGTGACATTTCAGTGTGTGCACTCTTGTGCTAAATAGGTGCAATTTGGGTACTCAGTGCAATTTGGGTACTGTTACGTTAGGTACACATTTGTACCTCCTTTTCTGATTGGTCGAGGCTTTTGATAATGTTTTCTATAGAAACCTTTTAATTTAAGATCTTCAGTTATTATCAGTTTTAATACAATATACCAGAATTAAATGGAGAATGGAAATGGGGAATGTGTCAAAGAGATAATAACACGACCAAAGAGGAAAAAACAACCGAAAGGCCACCAATAGGTCTGTTTCTATTTGTATTGAATTTCATAATATTTAATGAAAAGCCAAGTACAGATTGCCAAATTATCATTTATTTACAAATGAATGCCAAAATAAATAGTTTTTAAATATGATTTTATTATGATTATTATTGTTACTTTATTGTTTTATTTATTTACAAATATTATCATTAAAATAAGACAATCATAAATATTAGTAAATGTAAAATATTCAATTATTCAAAATTTCATGTAAGTTGTAAAGGCTCTTACTACAAGAATGTAAATGGTTTATTTTCAAGTCCCTTGTTACATTATGTGCCATTTTTACAATATTAGTCTCATTATCTTGTCCGTCCTAATTGCTCATTTAAACTGTAGTTCAAACATGTAAAACAAAAATTATGATTTCATTGTATGGAATAATTTTTGGAAATAAGTATTTTTAGCTCACCTGGCCCGAAGGGCCAAGTGAGCTTTTCCCATCACTTGGCGTCCGGCGTCGTCCGGCGTTAACTTTTACAAAAATCTTCTCCTCTGAAACTGCTGGGCCAAATTAAACCAAACTTGGCCACAATCATCATTGGGGTATCTAGTTTAAAAAATGTGTCCGGTGACCCGGCCAACCAATCAAGATGGCCGCCATGGCTAAAAATAGAACATAGGGGTAAAATGCAGTTTTTGGCTTATAACTCGTTGTTGGGTTCCTGCCCCTGAATTGGTAATTTTAAGGAAATTTTGCTGTTTTTGGTTATTATCTTGTATATTATTATAGATAGAAATAAACTGTAAACAGCCATTATGTTCAGCAAAGTAAGATTTACAAATAAGTCAACATGACCGAAATGGTCAGTTGACCCCTTTAGGAGTTATTGCCCTTTATAGTCAATTTTTAACCATTTTTCGTAAATCTTAGTAATCTTTTACAAAAATCTTCTCCTCTGAAACTACTGGGCCAAATTATTCCAAACTTATCCACAATCATCTTTGGGGTATGTAGTTTAAAAAATGTGTCCGGTGACCCGGCCAACCAATCAAGATGGCCACCATGGCTAAAAATAGAACATAGGGGTAAAATGCAGTTTTTGGCTTATAACTCGTTGTTGGGTTCCTGCCCCTGAATTGGTAATTTTAAGGAAATTTTGCTGTTTTTGGTTATTATCTTGTATATTATTATAGATAGAAATAAACTGTAAACAGCCATTATGTTCAGCAAAGTAAGATTTACAAATAAGTCAACATGACCGAAATGGTCAGTTGACCCCTTTAGGAGTTATTGCCCTTTATAGTCAATTTTTAACCATTTTTCGTAAATCTTAGTAATCTTTTACAAAAATCTTCTCCTCTGAAACTACTGGGCCAAATTATTCCAAACTTATCCACAATCATCTTTGGGGTATGTAGTTTAAAAAATGTATCCGATGACCCGGCCATCCAACCAAGATGGCCGCCATGGCTAAAAATAGAACATAGGGGTAAAATGCAGTTTTTGGCTTATAACTCAAAAACCAAAGCGTTTAGAGCAAATCTGACATGGGGTAAAATTGTTTATCAGGTCAAGATCTATCTGCTTTAAAATTTTCAGATGAATCGGAACAACCCATTGTTGGGTTGCTGCCCCTGAATTGGTAATGTTAAGGAAATTTTGCTGTTTTTGGTTATTATCTTGTATATTATTATAGATAGAGATAAACTGTAAACAGCAATAATGTTCAGCAAAGTAAGATTTACAAATAAGTCAACATGACCGAAATGGTCAATTGCCCCCTTAAGGAGTTATTGTCCTTTATAGTCAATTTTCAACAATTTTTATAAAATTTGTAAATTTTTACTAACATTTTCCACTGAAACTACTGGGCCAAGTTCATTATAGATAGAGATAATTGTAAGCAGCAAGGATGTTCAGTAAAGTAAGATGTACAAACACATCACCATCACCAAAATACAATTTTGTCATGAATCCATCTGCTTCCATTGTTTAATAGTCACATAGACCAAGGTGAACGACACAGGCTCTTTAGAGCCTCTAGTTTAAGTTTTCTTATACCGCCTTTTTATTTGAATTCATTTGACATCAAAAATCATAAATTTATAATGTAGAGTGGGGTGCTCATATTCGCCGGAGATATAATTTCACATTTTTATGATTTTGAGGTGTAAAAGCTTCAAAGGATGGCTGAAATGGAAGAAATATGCAGGTAAATTATATTTTTATAACAAATATTATTATTTTTTAGTCTTAGACAAAATTTTGGCACTTACCGCAAAGGACCGAAAAACGGACTAGGATTTTCGATCAATTTCCTCAATGAAAAACATGATTTCAAAGAAATATTTCTTAGTAATTCTTTGACTGATTGCCCTATAAATTTCAGTTCTTTACACCTTTGAAATGTCTGCTAATTTCAAATCACCTTTAATCTAACTTTTCAGATGATTTTTTTTTTAAGAAACACGTATTCAAGCTAAGAATATCTTGCTTTTGGTGTTTTGTTCATATAGAATATCATTATACTTCAAAAACATAAAGACCTAAAAATAAAGTGCAGAAAACATGGAAACTTGTGGCGAAAATGAGCACCCCACTCTAATCTGATATTGCTAATAAGGTTGTTTTTAAGTCTTCAAGTGATTTTCCAAATATTTCGCTTTTCAATTTGTACTTTATTCATCCTCATTAAAATAATTCCCTTTTCAACTTTTCTTTTATAAATGATAAAAGTCAATTTTTATTTTGTTTTGAAAAAAAGTTATTTTTCAGACCAGCATAAACACATTTCTGGAACAGTTTAAAACTAAGAACCTCCGATTTTCAGAAAGATATAGTTTTCCAGCTATAGATTAAGGAAATGTGCTATTTTACAATTGTTATTTTATTTTTTTAAACTAAGATCATTATTGTTGAATCATATGTATGACGTTATAAAATTCCTTAATTACATATCATAAATTCTTCTAAAATAGAGTAATGAATGTAAAGTAAGATTAATTTTGTCTGTGGTTTTTTTATATCCTGTATTGTATTCAGATGATTGGTCCACAGAAAATATTTAATATAATCGTGTTAGACACCCATACTTATGAAGGTGTTAACTGATTATTAAGTCTCCCAAACAAAGTTTGGAGACTTATTGTTTTTGCTCAGTTCTTATTATTTTTATTATTCTTCTTCCACTTCCTCTTCCTCTTCCGCCACTTTAAAAAATGAACTTGTCCGCAGCGTTTCTCCAAAACCGCTTGTCAGATTGACTTAGGATTTCATAATATGGTAGACTAATATGTCTAGGTGAGCCATCAATCTTTCGTTTGTGCATTGGGGTCTATTAAGGGGTATTTTGGGGGGTAGAAAGGAGGAAGGGGTTTACTATAGAACCCTATGGGATTTTATTTTCTAAAATTTTCAAATGAATATAACTTGAAAACTGTAAGTGATAGATACATGCAGTCTTCAGAAATGATTATAGGACAATAGAACAAATCACATGATATATCGGGGGAGTCCCTGGGGGGTCATCCCCACCCCCTTCAATCTGAGAATATGCTTTTATCTTGTAAACGGTCCAGATCCCCACCCCTAAACCATATATATTCTTGAATGGAACGATAAAACAAATCAAATGAAATTAAAGGGAGGTCCCTGGGGGTCATCCCCACCCCGTTCAATATGAGAATATGCTATTATCTTGTAAACGGTCCAGATCCCCACCCCTAAACCATATATATTCTTGTAGGGGACAATAAAACAAATGAAATGAAATTAAAGGGAAGTCCCTAGGGGGTCACCCCGACCCCTCTTGTTTGAAAACTTGTAAACGGTCCAGATCCCCACCCCTAAACCATATATATTCTTGAATGGAACGATAAAACAAATCAAATGAAATTAAAGGGAGGTCCCCGAGGGGTCATCCCCACCCTGTTCAATATGAGAATGTGCTATTATCTTGTAAACGGTCCAGATCCCCACCCTAAACCGTATATATTCTTGTAGGGGACAATAAAACAAATGAAATGAAATTAATGGGAAGTCCCTAGGGGGTCACTCCGATCCCTCTTGTTTGAAAACTTGTAAACGGTCAATATCCCCACCCCTAAACCATATATATTCTTGTATGGGACGATAAAACAAATCACATTAAATTAAATGAAAGTTCCTGGGGGTCACCCCCACCCCGTTCAATTTGAGAATGTACTATTATTTTGTAAACGGTCAAGATCCCCACCCCTAAACCATATATATTCCTGTAGGGGACAATAAAACAAATGAAATGAAATAAAAGGGAAGTTCAGAGGGGGTCACCCCACCCCCTCTTGTTTGAAAACTTGTAAACGGTCAACATCCCCACCCCTAAATCATATATATTCTCGTAGGGGACAATAAAACAACTCAAATGAAATGTTGGTCAAGTCCTTGGGGGTCACCACCACCCCCTCCTGTTTCAAAACTTGTAAATGGTGGAGATCCCTACTTGTAAGGCATATATATTCTTGTATGGGACAAAAAATCAAATCAAATGAACATGGGACCATATGAATGGGGAGTTATGGGAGCTTTGTTTGGGAGACTTCGTAACAGCATCCTGTTACAATTACTTCTTGTTATTTTTGTAATTGGTACATCCAAATTAATTTAAATCAATTTATTTGAATAGTTGAATATTTTTGACTTATGAGTTTGAATGACCCTTTGGCATCTTTTACCTAACTTGTGAGGCATTGAAATCATAATTGCTTAGATGACAATAGCTTACACTTGTTGATTTTGCCTTTGAATTATCAGATTTCAACCTTAAATTTTGATAAACAGTTGTTTGGTCCAGTTGCATGCACATAAATCAACACCTGCATAAGTAAAGTGTATATGGGTAAATATTAATTATTACTGTAAATATATATAACACATGTATTTTATGGTTATACTAATTTATATTGTTAACAATAATATGCAATACATTAAATGTTATTCCACTTACTACATTTCTTTATTAATATAAACATACACTAGCGAGAGTCCAGTATTGCCATCATATATGGCATTCTTCAAGCATGGTCTAATTACTTTCAAATGTTTTACTGGTAGGAATTCCCTTATTTGATAACAAAGGGCAACATGACATTCTTTATTCTTCAGTAATAATTTCCATCTATCATTAACAGAAAAGTGCTTCGCTGAACGCAGCCTGATGACCGCAAATGTTAAACCCTGAACAGTTGGGGCAAATTTTGACACTATGTTCAAGCTTGATACTGTTTGAATTTGGATTGTGATCAAATTTTTGATAAAGGATTGGTTTGAAATTTGAAAAATTTGGGAAAAAACAATTTGAACCCCTTAGAAAAATTAGATACCCCAAAACTTTTGAAAAAAATCCTTTGAGCAATTCCCTTACACTGAATCCAAGCCTTTCCTTTATAGTATGGAACCTTGTAGTACAAATGCAGAGAAATCCATACTCTTAAACACAAGTTATTGTCTCAAAACTAGAAAAATGCTTGATTTTGACCCTTTTTTGGCCACTAGTTCCTGCATGAATTGAGCAATTACCCCCAAACTCAATCCCAGCCTCCCTTTTGTGATAAGGAACCTTGTGGTACAAAGTCAAAGATATCCATAAACTTACAAACAAGTTATTGAAAAAATGCTTGTTTTGTCCCCTTTTTGGTCCTTAATTCCTAAACTGTTGGTACCATAACCCCCAAAATGAATCCAAACCTTTTACTTGAGGTATTAAACATTGTCGTATAATTTCAGAGCAATTGAAATAATTATACTCAAGTTATTACCGTCTTTTGGTATGTATAGCGTGCGTTGATGTATTGTGGCGCACCCCCTTTCCAGTCCGAGAAACTTGAGAAAAAAGTTTCTTGTTCATATAATACTCATTTACATTTTTCGGAAAAGTCACATCTCCGAAATTGGCAAACAGGAAGCCGGTAATGTGGAAGTTTTCTAAATGGACACCGATTTCGGAGAATTCCATACGGAATACGTAATTCATACAAAATTGCAAATATTCTGAACAGTAGAAAAATGCTTGTTTTGGTCCCTTTTGGGTCCCTAATTCCTAAACAAATGGGACCATCATCCCATAATCAATCCCAATCTTCCTTTTGTGGTATTGAACCTTTCTAACTTTCAAAGAGATCCATTGACTTTAACTTATGTTATTGCTGGAAACCAAATGTGTCTCCTGACGACGCAGACACTTGACAAATTCATACCATTATACGATACCAAAAAATGGTATTGACTGCGACAGTGAAAATGACCTCACCTACGACTCAGTAATTATCACTGTCTTAGTCAATACCACTGTTTTGTGGGCAGTCCATATATCACGATATTGAGCAGTTTTCAGTTCAATAACTATTATGTTTATTTTATTCTTATTACATTGTTCTAGTAAGATTTTCTACACATAGTTTAAATAATTTATTCAGTCAATTTGCTGTTGAATTGAAACTAGTATTGATTATTTGGTCTATTGTAAGATCTAAATAATGTCCTATCAACAAAGCATATTATTTTTTGTTATCTCTTATTTTTATACGACCGCAAAAAATTTTGCGGTCGTACATTGGTATGACGTTGGCGTCGTAGTCCAAAGACATTTGGTTTTCACACTATAACTTTAGTATAAGTTAATAGAAATCTATGAAATTTAAACACAAGGTTTATGACAACAAAAGGAAGGTTGGGATTGATTTTGGAAGTTTCAGTCCCGACAGTTTAAGAATTAGTGGCCAAAAAAGGGTCCAATAAGCATTTTTTTGTTTTTCGCACAATAACTCTAGCATAAGTAAATAGAAATCTATGAAATTTTAACACAAGGTTTATGACCACAAAAGAAAGGTTGGGATTGATTTTGGGAGTTTTTGTACCAACAGTTTAGGAATTAGGGGCTAAAAAAGGTCCCAAATAAGCATTTTTTTGGTTTTTGCACAATAACTGTAGTAAAGGTTAATAGAAATCTATGAAATTTAAACACAAGGTTTTTGGTCCCGTTTTAAAATTGGTCTACATTAAGGTCCAAAGGGTCCAAAATTAAACTTTGTTTGATTTTAACAAAAAATGAATTCTTGGGTTCTTTGATATGCTGAATCTAAAGATGTATTTAGTTTTTTTGATTATGGGCCAAGTTTTCAAGTTGGTCAAAATTGGGGTCCAAAATTAAACTTAATTAAATATATGGGGTTCTTCGATGTGCTGAATCTAACCATGTATTTAGATTTATGATATTTGGGCCCGGTTATCAAAATTGGTCCAAAGTGAGGTCTAAAGGGTCCAAAATAGAACTTTATTTGATTTTATCAAAAATTGAATTCTTGGGGTTCTTTGATATGCTGAATCTAACCATGAATTTAGATTTTGGATATTGGAATACCACAAAGGGATTATGTATATATACAACTCGTCTAAATATCAACCCAACAATGTTAGATCTGTGATAAAATTGAGAATGGAAATGTGGAATGTGTCAAAGAGACAACAACCCGACCAAATAAAAAACAACAGCAGAGAGTCACCAACAGGTCTTCAATGTAGCGAGAAACTCCCGCACCCGGAGGCGTCCTTCAGCTGGCCCCTAAACAAATATATACTAGTCCAGTGATAATGAACGCCATACTAATTTCCAAATTGTACACAAGAAACTAAAATTAAAATAGTACAAGACTAACAAAGGCCAGAGGCTCCTGACTTGGGACAGGCGCAAAAATGCGGCGGGGTTAATCATGTTTGTGAGATCTCAACCCTCCCCTATAGCTTTCGCAAATTTTTTGTTCTTTCCTCGCCGGGATTCGAACCCATGCTACTGAGATATCGTGACACAAAATCGCCTGCACTGTAGCCGTCCCGCAAGACCACACGACCACCTGGGCTTCGAAATGAAGCTTTCGGTGGTCGGGTGTTACCTTTCCACGTCAGTTTTAATCTAGCATCGTACTACAGTCCATGATATATAAGGCATGAAGATGTAATTCTTACAGATTAGCTAAATTATCTATAGTAAAGGATCCTACAAATTAATGTAAGATACAGTCACAGAAAATAATTATATTAATAAGTACGTCTGAGCCAGTGCCAACTCTACAACAGATGTATCCATCGCATCACCAGCAATGATGGTGATACATGGCTGTGTACATTATGTATCTATACAACTCGTCTAAACATCAACCCAACAATGTTAGATCTGTAAATTTGCTTTCGCAAATTTTTTGTTCTTTCCTCGCCGGGATTCGAACCCATGCTACTGAGATATCGTGACACCAAATCGCCTGCTCTGTAACCGTCCCGCTAGACCACACGACCACCAGGGCTTCGAAATAAAGCTTTCGGTGGCCAGTTACCTTTCCACGTCAGTTTAAATCTATCATCGTACTACAGTACATGATATATAAGGCATGAAGATGTTATTCTTACAGATCAGCTAAATTATCTATAGTAAAGGATCCTACAAATTAATGTAAGATACAGTCAGAGAAAATAATTGTATTTATAAGTACGTCTGAGTCAGTGACAACTCTACAACAGATGTATCCATCGGATCACCAGCAGTGATGGTGATACATGGCTGTGTACATTATGTATATACAACTCATCTAAACATCAACCCAACAATGTTAGATCTGTAAATTTGCTTTCACAAATTTTCTATTCTTCCCTCGCCGGGATTCCAACCCATGCTACTGAGATATCATGACACAAAATCGCCTGCACTGCAGCCGTCCCGCAAGACCACACGACCACCTGGGCTTCGAAATGAAGCTTTCCGTGGCCGGGTGATACCTTTCCACGTCAGTTTTAATCGCCTACACTGCAGCCGTCCCGCAAGACCACACGACCACCTGGGCTTCGAAATGAAGCTTTCCGTGGCCGGGTGTTACCTTTCCACGTCAGTTTTAATCTAGCGTGGTACTGCAGTACATGATATATAAGGCATGAAGATGTTATTCTTACAGATCAGCTAAATTATCTATAGTAAAGGATCCTACAAATTAATGTAAGATACAGTCACAGAAAATAATTATATTTATAAGTACGTCTGAGACAGTGACAACTCTACAACAGATGTCTCGCCGGGATTCAAACCCATGCTACTGAGATATCGTGACACCAAATCGCCTGCACCGTAGCCGTCCCGCTATACCACACGACCACCTGGGCTTCAAAATGAAGCTTTCGGTGGCCGGGTGTTACCTTTCCACGTCAGTTTTAATCTAGCGTCGCACTACAGTACATGATATATAAGGCATGACGGTGTTATTCTTACAGATCAGCTAAATTATCTATATTAAAGTTTCCTACAAATTAATGTAAGATACAGTCACAGAAAATAATTATATTTATAAGTACGTCTGAGCCAGTAACAACTCTACAACAGATGTATCCATCGCTTACATGCAACAATGCTTACATGCATATATATATATGTAAGCCGGAAAAGCCTTGATTGTACGGAGTTTTTGAAGTATAAATGTGTCCAATATAAAAGTTTTTTATTGAATAAAAAATATGTCAATGGCAATTATGACTTTTTCCTTTTAATTTTTCTTGACCCGATGACTTTTATAGTTCGTTTAACAATGCAAAATTTTGGATTGAATAACAATATGTCAATGTCAATAATGACGATTATGTAGATGGAAAGTATTCGAAACAGGCATTTCACACAAAAACACTCACAGTCTGCATGATAAGGTTAAGTCTAAACATATTTTATTGTTAAAAAAAGACAAAAGGATTAGACCCAAGTTTTTCAACTTAGTAACGTCTTCTCTAAGGTGATCAGGTTGAAATAATTACTGGAATATTACTTTTTTTTCTTTTCACTTTTGTTTTGCTAGTTTTTCTTGACCTAATTACCTTAACAGTTCGCATTCACAAATTCCTCCGTTTGTAATAATTGATAATGCATTTGTACATTTTCTTCAAAGGCACTCGTCTCAGAAAAAAACATCCTATATACCTTAATATTTTTCTGAGACGAGTGCCTGTGATTTTCTTATAGATTTAACATGTTTAATTTAAACTTCCATATTTACAAAATAACCACTCAAAACAGTATCCCCTATTTACCTATAAGGTTTAAAGTTTAAATGATATTACACTTCAATACATTTATACATACGTACGTAGGATATTTTGTTGTAGACGAAATGTAAGTATGTACTAGGCTAATAATACATATGTACATAAAATAAAATAAAATTTCAGTACTTAAAAAATAACATATTTTCTGTATTTTAAGCTAGTATAGAGAAAGTGTGATGCTGTGAAAAATATCAAATATCGTAGGGGTTTGCAGACAAGAACATATGGTAAATATTGGCAATTCTCCAGAATATTCCATATCCGATGTCAACAATCTTTGGTGATATGGTTTAAAGGAAAAACGAAAGTAAAAAAATGTCTATTATATACAGCGGCGAAAATGTAAATCTATATAAATAAATTTATCTAAGGTATACTAATTTTACTTAACAGAGTGACAAATTTTTGATAATAGGTGTTGAATTTTATTGTACATGTAGTAGTACTACATCATAATAATTATAATCAATGAATATCGTAAATATTGTTATCATTTTATCTTACATTTCAAACATGTTTTTGAAATACCAATAATATGTAACTATAGTAAAATAGAATAATTAATGACCGAAGAGTAAAATAGTAACTGTATTGAGCTCTTTGACAGAAATAGTTCGATTAAGATCGATTAATACTATAAAATTTTCTCTTTGTACAGACAAAACTGTACAATTTGAAAAGTTTTAAAGCCTGGCATTTCCTGGATGAATAAATGTTGCATCAAATTTGTGTTTTAAACAGTTAAAAATCATTATGGATTTTGATGAACATTTTCTTTCCTTGTCACAGAAAATGGTGACATCTACAAAAACTTGAGTTATGTTTGATACGGTCAACACATATACACTATTTAAATCACATTTGTTGTGTTGATTTCCATTGTCCCTCTATTTTCCATTTCAATCAAATTGATTATGATACAATACAATCATTACCTGAAGGGGGGGGGGGGGGGGGTTGGCATCTCAAAGATTTCACCAGACTTTGTTAATTTTACATCAACTGCAGCAAGGAAAGAAAATGTTTATCTGAAATTCACAAAAGTTTTTATCTTTTAAAAAACACAAACCGACAAACAACTGGTATATATCTAGGTGCTGCCAGGCTTTAAAATTTTTTAAGTTACACAGTTTTGTTTGTACTCCAAAGAATATCATAGTGTTTTAAATTGTGGTTTAAATTGAGAGTTTATGATTTTAAAACTAGAGACTTCAGTTATTTGTGTAGTTAAGAAACATATGTACCAGTAGTTATCAAAGGTACTAAGATTATAATTTAAAACGCCAGACGCCGGTTTCGTCTACATAAGACTCATCAGTGACTCTTGGAACAAAATATTTAGAAAGCCAAACAAGTACAAAGTTGAAGAGCGTCGATGACAAAAATTTCCAAAAATTAAAATTGTGCCAAATACGGCTAATGTAAAATATGCCTGGAATAATCCTTAGTATTTCGAATAATTCATACTTTTGCAAACAGTAAATTTATAAAAATGACCATATAATTGATATTCATGTCAAAACCCACGTGCTGACCACTGGGCTGGTAATACACTCGGAGACGAAACGTCCACCGGCAGTGGCATCGACCAAGTGGTGTAAATAGTTATCAAAGGAACCAGGTCATACAGAACGAAATATGAGATTAGACAAAATTTATTTAAGAATCTATAGCGGACAAACACAACATGTATGGAACAAATTTGGAAATGATTAAACATACCGTCTAGTTAATGCTGCAAACTGAGTTTTTGGCATAACTCGTGATATTTTAAAGGGAAGCAATTTATGCTCGACTTTTTAAACCCCTCGTTCTTTTCATGAGTAAAAATCCTGCATGTAATTCCGTGACATAATAAAAGATGTAAAGATTATAGGTAGGAGTTAAGACAAGAAGAACAAATCCTTGGTCATCTTTGACATAAATAAACCATGCCATGATGACGTTTAGAAAACTTGCTAAGGAATGGTTTCTTTTTTTACCATTTAAATCAGAAGCCTACTAGCTATTAGGAATTGATGATTGAAAATTTAAGCAACAGTTATTTATTGATTAATAAAATACAAATCAAATTGGCAAAAAAGAAAACCTATGTGAATAGCAAAACTTCAGTATACTGTTATAGGGTACACGTCTCCTGTTATGCACACATTACCTGCCTGGCCAATCCACAATCAAACAATATATATCAAAATAGGATGTAGAACACATTTGGTAAATTTGCATATCGGACAATTATTCCAATATATAAAGATCTGCACTGCCTAAAACTTGTCGATATTGATTTGACACATCTTATTAGTCAACCAATCCATGATGGAGACATTAAAATAGTAGTTCGATTTCAGTCGTTCTTTCTTATTACACTATTAGAGCAGTTTTTGTGTAATGACCATACCTATGTGCGAAAACGTTGACTCATCAGCAGTATTTGCTGTGACTGAATACTACAAATATATGAGGGTGATGTTCTAATCCCAAGATTGACATCTCAACAAATCTCGGCTTTAATATCTAGGTGTTCATCAATATATAAAATAGATCAAACTGTAGACAACATTTCCCAATTTGCAATTCTATAGAGTATACAGTCAGCAACAATGCCAAAATCATACGAATCCATTAGGAAGATAAATATCAAGGCAAAAATCAACTCAAAAAGATCGGTTGTATTGACACGTTAATCGTCTATCATATGTATTCACAATCCGTCATGCGAATCCTCATACAGTTAAAATATCACAATCGGTATTAGGACAAAATATTAAAAGGAGTAGGGGCATTAAGGCCCGGTTTTGACCCAAGAAAATAAAATGTTTGACATCTATTTCAAATTGGCACATACTGTATGGAAATGCATATGGTCAAAGAATATAAATGAAAAACATCAAGATTTCTATCTGGTGACGTCATAGTTACGTCATAATATGTACCGTTTTCACAAAAAAATATGAAAAATACAGATATTTTGCAGTTTTCCATCGGTTTTCCCATTGTGGAAACATCATGCGCAGCCAATTATTTAAGAGAAGCTTTATTTTAACTATTGACATAATCTCACCAAATATTAGGTTGTTTCTTGGGTGTGCACATACTTTTCAAAATTTTACAAAATATGCCAATTTTGATATGATTTGTTACCATGGTATCTCGTTCTTGTGAAAATTGTTTTTATTTTCTGAATACCTTATATCTTAGTCTAGTTTGGACACATTTACGAATATATTTGATGACTTTTAAATTTGCAGTAATATATGGGCCAAATAAGGGCCTTATTGCCCCTACTCCTTTACAATCCAAACGTCAATTCTGGTATCTAAAGATCTAGGACCGTGGACACATGTCACTAGCGATTTAAGACACACACACATCGTATTGGTCAACCATGATGATGATGACCGTAAAACTTATGTTATAGACAGAGGAGGGGATCATGCCGACTCTGCGCCATACTACATGGTGATGCATTTGAAGTAAAAAGAAGAAAGAACAGGTCCAAATCCTTGTTGCAGGGGGAGAAAGAAACATAGTTTACTCTAATATTTGGACTGAAGTAGATGTCGTGCAGTACTTTTCACTATTCCATTTATTGTATAAAGAAAAATCCCAAAAATCTGAACTCCGAGGAAAATTCAAAACGGAAAGTCCCTTATCAAACTTCTGTTTCAGACGGCAGACACCATGTCCTTGACATGACGTTAAACTTTGTTTAAGTCGACAACATTGGCAAAATCATGGCAAACAAGGGCAAACGACTCAAAGACAAACAAGGCAACAACACTTTCCTAAAATAACGAAAAACTGTGTAACATGAACCCAATCGAAAATCGAAGATAAACCATGCTGTGTCGTTTTTGTGACTTGTAACCAGTTTGTTGATAACTTGTTCTGTTTGTTTTCGGTCATATTGTTTGTTGTTGAATATCGTTCAGCTGATAATTAAATTTACATTTTCAGATTTTTATGCCAAAAGGAATTTTGTTTTAACCAATTTTCTGACAGAAAAGTTTTGAAGAAAATATCGACGATGATTAAGAGCTTTGACATCTGTATAGTATTGTTTCTCGTAAGTTTATTTCACAGTTTTCACAATTAACTTAAAATAAAATAAATCATATCATAGAATTCATCGAGCTTATACAAATCCATATATACACTGATCTCAACATTTATTCATATTTTCAATTTGTTTAAAATAGAAAATCTTATTCATTGCACATAGATAATTTAAAAATGGTAAAACAATAAATGATACATGTATTTAATTTCTATCCTCCACCTTTAGGTCCCGTCTGACGTTTTATTGTACACAAGGAGATGTCCAGCGGAACCAGAATGGTATCTCAGATCACAAAGCAATTGCAAGGAGAATCCCGAAATATATTTTTGTTTATACAATAAGTTAACCGACAAATATGTAGATGGATGCTTAAAACACAAATACGATAGGCCAGGTACATTTAATATAACTTGAGAAACGTGGGTTCAACACAACGTTGAACACTGTTTAGTATAATGCAAAAATAATGTACACGTTTATAAACCTCATATTACCATACATTATTGTACAATTTGAATTACAACTGGCAACAATCACGTACATTTTCAGTGCATAACTATTTAAAGACTATATGTTTTCGTCAAACGCGCGGTTCGTGTACAAAAGACTCATCAGTGCGCTCGAATGATAAAAAGTTTAAAATGCCAAATAAAGTACGACGTTGAAGAACCTTATGTTTATATCTATGTAGATATATAATTTACTCATGTTAGTAAATAATTAGTTCCTTAAAGTTTGCCAAATACAGCGAAGGTAAGCTATTCCTGAGGTAAAAAAGCCTAAGTAGTTCAAAAAGTCAAAGTTTTGTAAACAGTTAATTTATAATTATGACCATACCAATGACTTTACAATGTAATACAGAAGTGCTACTCGGCTGGTGATACCCTCGGGAAATAAAAAAAAAAATCCAACAGCAATATGACATGCAAAATAAAAATAAATATAAATAAGATGATGTTGTAGGAGTGGCAATGAGAAATCTGCCAAAACTAAGGATGCTTATGTATACATCTGATGGAGCAGAAAAAAAGATTTGACATTTATCAGGTTGTTACGGTTTCAAGAACATTTTACTAGCAGCCAGGTTAAGCTGACAATTCAAAGCAAAGAATGGGGTAAATGGAGACATGAATGCCAAAAACATTAAAACATTAAAAAAAACAAAAGGGTCACCAATGCAAAAGAAGTTAAGGCATTACTAATGGAGGGACGAAAGATATTAAATTGATATCTAAATTTTTGCACTTTTGCTTTGGTATGTTGCTTATATGCAGCAATGACTATTTATCATGATAGGAAACGCAGGAATATTATCGTTTCCTCCATCAACTGGGAGATATTTGCTCTATAACCAAAGCTGACGTTAAATTAAGTGTTTTAGCTATTCATCGAATCTGATATTTTAAATATGTAAACTTGTGTATTTTGCTTGAATTTGATGCACTTTTGTATAATTGATGCGACATTTCATTATGTTATTATAGGATATAAATTAGTTATTGCTGGAAAGTATACTACAAGAAAACCATGTTCAACTAACCGTTATCAACCGTTCAAGTTTAGACCAAATAAAATCAGTGATTGCTTGCTACAAAAATCGTTATGTTCAGAAGAAGGACAGATATCATTTGCAGAAAGTACATCAAGAAAAGATAGAATGTGCAAATGTGATTATAGAAAGAGTTATGCTTTTATTTCTCAGCCAGACAATCGTTGCTATTGCGTACCATCTGAAGAGGATTGCTCGTGTTTCATGAAACGTTGCAGTGAAAATTTTACATTATCGCCAGGCAAGTATTTTTGAAGGATAAGCTAAAAAATATCAAAAAAATACAATAACAATTAACAGGGGTAAATTATACATTTAAATAGATATAAACATGATATCCTCATCGGACATCTTTTAATTGTACGAAATCGACTTTTTCGACGAAAAAGCAGATCTTTCACATTATCATATTGCGTTTGTCTTAATTTACACAATTTTCACTCGATTCTAATAGTGAAAAAAACGTCACATATTAACTGATTAATTTAAAAGATGGAAAATATGAAAAAAGAAATGAGGAAAAGGAATCAAGAAAAAGAATATTTTTATTATATTTCTTACAGATTTACGTATTTTTCAGATTATGCGTGCATACACAAAACTGAACTTTCGAAAAGAGCTGTTAATAGTGTTTGTTCTCCACTACCATCAATAACGTAAGTGATTTACTTTTAATTTAATCTTGCAAGACTTCTAAGGGAAAACTACCACATTTTATTTCATTTGTGAAATAAAGATGAAATATTATATTTCGGTTGTTTAAAAAAAAAAGCTCAAATTCCTATTATAATTGTCATATACATATATAATAAAATTTGTGAAGATTTGGCTAACTTTAAATACACATACCTGAAACCGGAGTATAATGAATTTTGATAGATACCGTGTTGTTTTTGCGACTCCTTTGGTATGCAGAATGGTGACTTTACAAACAGACATTTGAAAGACGAGATATATGTTTTCGTTTGATGTGTTTTATCATTTGATTATGCCATTTGATTGGGGACTTTAAATTTTTCTCGGAGTTCAGTTTTTTTTGTGATTTTACTTTCCCTAGAGGGCGATATCAAGTAATTTCAACTCTCTTTGGGGGTATTATTTATAGGCCAAATGCTTTTGCGATATTTAATCAATTTACTAGACATATTTTTAATGAAAAAGTCCAAATACTCCAAAACTTAAAATAAGTAAAAAACAATATAATATATTTTCTCTTCTCATGCTGACGTAGGGGTTTCTTTTGTGTCTTCTCAATAGACGCACGAGCTCCTTATATTCGAATCATGCTTGCGTATGAGTGTAAAAGCCCTCATAAAATGATTACGGTCAAATGATTTACGAGCTAAGCGCATTCTTTACGAGCTAAAATGGGGGATCCACCTTATAAATAAGAGGACACGATACTGTTGTTTTTTATTTTCTGTTAATATATTTAATAATTCTAACTATTGTTTATGTTTGTCGACATTTTTATTAAACAATTGTTAAACAAAAAACCAGGCTTTTCAAGCTGTCATTCATATTTTTAGTTTAGTTGATAAACGTTTTTTTTTATGAATTTCTTTATTATTTTACATTTATTATTTAAAAAGTAAAATATGAAATTTCACAATGCATTATACAGGTCTCACTAGAACTTCCTAACACCAAACCCTCTATTGTTAAACACTTGTTGGATTTTTCAAATGTTGGGGAACCACAAATAAGCCGCTTTTTTAGGCTGTAATATTTGTTCAAAATTCCTTTCCTTTTCCTCTTCTAGTATATTAAGATATTGTGTAGTTGAAATGAATAAGAAATTAACATTACGAGGACATAACTCCGTATTTTGCTATTATTTTGACTAAAAATATGTTTATTTTTGAATATGCCTCACAGAAGAAAAAGAGTTACGACTTCTAACTCAGGACAACAGTAACTTCAAAATGGAATGATTAGGTCATCGTTTTTTTCCTTTGAAATTCTTCTTAATTGCCAAATTCTTAAAAAGACTGATTAGATATATTTTATATCTATATCAATTTGATTGACTCTAAATTCAATAGGTTCATTGGGACAGGACAATTTATTTTAGCCCTCCCCTTTTTTTTAATATTCGTGATTTTTTTGTTTTCCATTGATTTCAATTGTTTATGCCTTTTACTGTATAATGTGAACGTAGATATACCAGAAATTACTTGAATGTGCTATTTTCTATCAACTCAAGGTTTACTATCCACAGCAGTTACTGATATATCAAGGATTTTAGTAAAAAAAAGGGGGCAAGCTAAAAAAAAATTGTATTGTCCCCAAGTAACTATGTAAAACTCAACATGAATATGTAAACGCATTGGTCTATTTGAACGTTAACAATTTATGTTTCAATGGCAAACATATATTTTTAACTGTACTTTTCAGAGACGAAAATAGGAAGTTTTACATTTCAAACAGTACTAATTATACCGACAAAGTCACAATATTTTATGCAAGTAAGTACTTTAATTTGACTTCTTCAAAAAAGTTGGTTCAAAGTAGAATTTCGATACCTTTAAGAGATATTTTGTGAATATTGACATTTATCAATCAATTGATAAAAAAGATAGGATGTCTTTGACTCAGATGTTATCATCCATATGAATAACAAAGTTCGCGAAAACACAGAGGTGGACAAATATTACAATAACTTTTGGACGAATATCTGGTATTGATATAATAATACAGAATTTCATACAGATACAAGCATATAATACATTCATTACACATCCTCATTTTCATATCATTCCACTTTGAAGGCTATATCAATCGTAGGATACCAAAAATAAATAGACAACTTTCGAGTTCGATGCAATTCCTTCAAAAGCTCTAGTTTTAATATCACTTTCGTTTCCATGTATAGCGAGTGGTTGAAAAAAGATGATCCTGCATTGCACGACTTATTTGAAATTGAATTCTCATAATCGACAATCAGCATTGCTCTCATTAGGGAATTGTGATTAAGTACCTACAAAGAACAAACATTAGTTCAAGTTTATCCTACAAAATGACGATCACTAAGACGTGTGATTAACATTTTTTATGCAGGAATACAGGCGATCCCCTCTATCTGGTAAATAACGCCATAAAGGTGCGCATAATTGACGACTTTTTCCGAACAAGGATATAACTCAAAAGTGTTTTTTTTTAGTGCATACTAATTTTTTTATTTAAAAAATCAACTAAGGCCGAATGCGAATCAAAATACCAATACAGCGCTACCGTAGAATTTATCAGGTTATTTTCAAAATATGATCTCATCAGTCAAATATTAACGTTGTTATTTTGTCTACAGGTAGTGAGAAGACATCTCAAATCGTTGTTGTTATCATTTCAATCGCCATCACTACTAGTGAGTATGATTGTATATTTACAAATAATTCGAATAGTATTTCCTACCTTAACGTACGATAATAGTAATTTTATCGCAATTTTATAATTTAATGTCCAAAACATATACAAAGGTCTTTCATTGAAATGCAGTTATTTCTCCTTTTTCCAAAAAATATAAATGAAATATTTCACTCGCCCCAAAATACTATTAATTTGAAAAACAGTTTTGTTTATCTTTAGACAATATTGGTGTCTTCAATGAACATATTTATCAATATTTTTGTGCAATGTCAATGATCTGTTCCATTCTGAAAAGAAGGTTCAAATCCTTAGTTCTTTACATAAACTCATTGAAAGAAAAAGATAGTTCTCAAAATTGAACTACATTCGGAACCATCATCCTTACCTTCATTACGTGCAATTTCATTATTTCAATGTTCTTATTGAAAAATATCGTTCAAATCGGCGTTTTATGTGAATAAATGATAGTTAAACCTTTATATATATTTCAAATGTACGCCACCTGACTGAACAATTTTTTTAACTAAACAACCAGTTTTCATCCCGAATTATTGTAATCTAAAGCCTTTTCGGCACCATTTTTTGACATTTTGAAGTTTTGATCTCTTCAACTTCGTATTAAATGTGGCCTTCCATCTGTTTTGATTTTAGTGTTCTTGAAATTAATTGGAAGTAATTTGATCAAATGATAGAGTAAATATGCACCTGCCACTAAATGTTGAATGCTGCTCTGCCCCTGAAGCTTAATCACATTTTCATTCCATAATGAAATGATTTACTAATGGAATGAAATGATTTACTAATGGTCTTTTTCAGTACTGATAATATTGCTAGCTACGACAGGAAAATGGATTGACAATCTTTCTTGTATGGTTGCAAGTAGAAAATGTTTTAGTACTCGTAAGTACATAATATACAATTGGCCTTTTCAGAATCTAAAGCATCATGGGTAATTTCATTGTTCGTACCCCAAAATGAAAATAACGTCACGTCATTTGTTAAATTTCCATTGTTTATGACATTTCTAACCAATCAGGACGTTTTGGTGTACACTTTTAAAATATTAACCAGGATGCATTAGATTCTGAAACGTCGAATAGATGCATCATTCATGTACATGTTCATGATTTATTATTTTAATAATAAGGATAATACATAACACTTTCTTCCAATGCTATATATATTTACAACAGAAATTGGTTAATTGATATATAAAGGCAACACAAGAATACCGGTGTTAAAAAGTCATTAATCGATTGAAAAAAAAAACATATCCGGGTTACCAAAACCGAGGAAAACACACCAACTATAAGAGGAAAACATAAGAACAACAGGAACACTAAAGTGCAACCAAACGAAACGCCAACACACATAGAATCGAACTATTCGAAAACAGATGCCATATGCTACGTCTCAATGACAGTTGTGAAGTTTTCGTAACAGTATGCAATCTTTGACACGGTAACCTTTAATTAACACATCGTAAGGCAACCTGACTTCTTCCAAATTAGCATCATTAGACGTAATGGTATTTCATGGACATTGGTAAGCCCCACAATTACTGAAATCATAGATAGAAGATTTAAAGAAATAGACGTAACCTTTGAATACCTACTATCACAATTCGGATATGCATTGTCATGATAGTTTTTGCAGTTTTTTTATGTCTATGCTGATGGAAGTGTTTAACGACCTCAACTGGGTATACAGCCCTCACACGGTCGGTTTATGTCTGTGAAATTGTTAAAGGCCTTTTAATGGAATATATGCAGCATTAAGTGAACGTCAAAAGAATCTAAAGCATCCATTGTAAACGCAATGGTCATTTTCAGAGAAGTAACGTTTAAATACATTACAAACCATTTGTTATCAAAATGTATGGGTTTGAACTATTTCCCAATGTGTCTTATTTCATTTCATACATGACTTACAGTAAATTATATTTTAAGTTTTTCTTTCTTACATGAACCGTACTCATTGAGTAGCAATACATTATCATTTCCGTCGTCTGCATGATTGTCCATTAGAGGAGCATCAGCTAAGATTTTGAAGTAAAATTTGGAGAGCAAGAAAATATTTTATTTTGTTTTCAAAAAAATTCAGAAATTAAATGTTGAATAAAAATGTGTATTTGGTTGTCAGTTTGGTTTCCTTGTATAAGTAAGTTAAAAGCTTAATATGGTAAAGTTTAGATTAATCCTACTGAATGTTTACGGGCGTCAGCATGAAATGGTTGCTTGTTATATGTTAAAGATGACGATTTATATGTTTCAAACGTTGCAACCACAATCACGTCCTCTTTCACTCTATAAACTCCTAAATGGCTAGACATATCGGTTTTGGTCTTAATGCTCTTCAACTTTGTACTTGTTTGGCTTTATAACTATTTCGATCTGAGCATCACTGATAAGTCTTATGTAGACGAAACGCGCGTCTGGCGTATTAAATTATAATCTTGGTACTTTTAATAACTATTTACAGCACTTGGTAGATGCCACTGCTAGTGAACGTTTCGTCCCGAGTGTATCACCAGCCCTGTAGTCTGCACTTCGGTGTTGACATGAAATCAATTATATGGTCAGTTTCATAAATTTCCTTTTACGAAAACTTTGAATTTTTCGAAAAAAAATAAGGATTTTTTTTATCCCAGGAACATATTACCTTAACTGTATTTGGCACAACCTTTTGGAATTTTGGGTCCTAAATCCTCTTCAACTTTGTACTTGTTTGGCTTTATAACTATTTCGATCTCAACGTCACTGATGCGTCTTATGTAGACGAAACGCGCGTCTGGAGTATTACATTATAATCTTGGTACCTTTGATATCATCTCAGTTTTTTGTTTGTTTGCGTTGCTTAGTTTTAGTGTTCTTGTGTTCTTTGTGTTTTGTGAACTATTATTTGTCTTTTTGTCGTTTATTGTTTTTGTCAATAACCAGTCAGTTTGCATTGAAAGGATTCCCTGCAACCATTATATATTTTAATAACCTAAAAAGTTATATGGTTTACTTTTGAAATGATTTCAAATTATATTATATTCTTCATAAATTTCAACATATGAATAATTTGAAAAGCCGCGATGAGCAAAATATCTTAAAACATATAAAGAATTAAATTTTGTATACACAATAATCGCTTTACTGTTCTTTAAGATTGTACAAATTTTAAAACAAATCTTTCATTATTTTTAAATGGGGTGGTCTTGGGAGGTGAAACAAATCCTGCTTCACATATGGCACTTGTTGTGTTGCTTATTTGAGTTCAAAATCAACGATAAGTCTCGGAAGTATGACATTCGGGGGAAATATGGCAGGATTGTGGTTATTAAATGGAAACAGAGCAGTCATCATAAGCAGAATAGTGATGGCTTCTGTTATATTTTCGTACAACTACAACACTTATATGGTCTTTGCATCGGAACTAAACACATGTATTTAAAAAAAAAACCCAGTTGTTGTCAAGCCACGGGTTATGTTCTTCTCATATATTTTATGATAGTATGATACTAAACCCCTAACGGGAGGGATTGTGCCTGATATTCTTATGAAGAAGCCATAATCTTTCAATCAGTTTAATTGAGGTCTGGAGCTGGCATGTCAGTTAACTGCTAGTAATCTGTTGTTATTTTGTATTATTGTTATTTTATTTATTTTCTTTTGTTACATCTTCTGACATCGGACTCGGACTTCTCTTGAACTCAATTTTAATGTGCGTATTGTTATGTGTTTACTTTTCTACATTGGTTAGAGGTATAGGGGGAGGGTTGAGATCTCATAAACATGTTTAACCCCGCTGCAATTTTGCGCCTGTCCCAAGTCAGGAGCCTCTGGCCTTTGTTAGTCTTGTATGATTTTTAATTTTATTTTCTTGTGTATAATTCGGAGTTAAGTATGACGTCCATTATCACTGTACTAATATACATATTTTTTAAGGGGCCAGCTGAAGGACGCCTACGGGTGCGGAGTTTCTCGCTTCATTGAAGACCTTCTGCTGTTGTCTGCTCTATGGTCGGGTTGTTGTCTTTTTGACACATTCCCCATTTCCTTCCTTAATTTTACTTGATACTTTTGGTGTAATACCTTCGTTTGCATCTTGACTTTATTACATATTTGTCAGTACGATGTCATGTTGCCATCATAAACATGATGAATTTTGAGTGAAGATAAATTAAGTATTCACACAACTCTTTGGATATACCAAACAATGTTTAGACATATTTGCTAACACATGCTAGGCGAAATCTTTTTTTGTAGTCAGTATTCAAATTCTGGTAAAAAAAAAATTTTCATGGTATACGTTCTGTTTCTTTTTCAGCTTTAATAACTGAAGATGAATGCAACTATTTAAAAACTGTTCACTTACTGAATAGTGTTGCCTTGATTGCCGTAAGAGTGAAATTTGACCAAAAGATAAATCCAAACGACTTAGACACTGTCATTAAAAAACATGGTAATACTTTACTCTCATTAAAGAAAAAGGAACAAATCAACCAACAGAATTGGCTGCTTCTGTTTCCAAAACAAGGTGAGTATAATATTTTTGTAAACAACCATTTTGGGGACTTAATCAAATTTGGAATTTTATTAACAAACCATTTCATTTTAATACAGTATTGAACAAGTAAAGTTATCAGATCTTAAAATTAAAAAAAACAAAAAACCCAATGAGATTTTATATGAATGTCAAAGAGAAAACTTCCATCACAGTCTGAATGATGTTGATGAAAGCAACTATAGTTCACCATGAGGACGAACTTAGATAATTCAAAGGAGAAGAGTGGAATAGAACAGATATAAAATGTAGTTTTCAGAACAGAAATCATGCAAGATGCTTACATTCCCTAAAGAATATATTTTAAGAGATTTTGTAAAAGTAAATTATGGAAAAAAAATCAAATCAGTCATGAAGTGGGTCTTGAAGGTCGTATGAAACAATAATCAGAGGAAAGTAAGTGTATCAGCGTTCAAATCTCTTAAATCTTAAAGGGGCACTAGCTACGAGATATAAAAAAAACCTAAAGTATGATTTGTTTGTCCAATCATTAATGAAATTGTAATACTGAAATCATTATTCGCTTTTATCAGCCAGTATGGTTCAATTTTGTCAAAATAAGCTAAGAAATATTGATGATGAGTTATTCACTTGCGAGTGAATAATTCGACCTCATTGAATCCGTATTCATGTGAACTTCAACTAAACCCCTTAGCTAAAGATGTATAGCGCATGAATTGTCCGTGTAAAGTTATGTAAAGGAAAAGAATGTGAACATTGAAAGTGCAACAAAGGTAAATCATTTGAATGACTGATTCGATCCACAAAAAAGTTTAAAAAAAAAGGATAAACATATATTTTTAATCTATGATATGAAATTAAACAGACCATGAAAAATCTAATTGCACGTGTTACTTAATATATTTATATCTATATGTTTGTTTATATCGCTTATATGGTTATCGGAGGTGTTTATGGTCAATTCGATATTTTTGATGGCGTCTATACTAATTTACACAAGAAATGAAGCTTCATATTATCAAGCTCCTGACTTGTTAACTGTTTATTTAAGACTTTTAATAGTTGGGATAAAGGTTTTATCTATGACAAACGGGACGATTTCAACTTCCCAATTATCAATTTCCCATTTCTCAGCAGTAACATACCATCTGCCCCTTCGTATGGTGTTTACATATCACAATTGATACGTTATTCACGTGCTTGTTCACACTATACTGACTTCATATACAGGAGTGTGCTACTTACGCAGAAACTTCTCCAACAAAGTTATGAGGAGGACAGATTAAAATTAACACTCCGTAAATTTTATGGACACCATCACGAATTGGTGGATCCATACGATGTGTGTTTAACCAAACTAGCTAAGGACATTTTTACCACATGGTAGATTGTGGTTTGTCATTATGTCGTCTAATCTTTTAATTACCAAACGTGACTTATTCCCGATTGTGACTGTTTTGCTGAGTGTGAATTCGCATTACTATAAGACGTGTTACGGTACTTGTCTATCCCAAATTCATGTATTTAGTTTACATGTTTAATGTTATATTTGTAATTCTCATCGGATTTTGTCAAATGTGTTGACGTCTTTTCTATTATATATATATGTGTTATGGAAACAAAAATTAATCACCGCCGTCATTTATTAGATTTAATTTTGGTCAACATAATCTGTACGATAATTTACGTTTGAAGTTGGATTTATAACAAACTGCACATATATATATATATTATAGTTAATTGCTATTAATAAGTATTGCAATATGCATTGTGTTTAAATGCAATATCAGTATTTAGTTCTATTTTAATCTTTAATCAATCCTAATTCTATCTTATTTTTGAGATATAGTTTTTCATATGTGACGTAATTTTTCTGCTGTTTCAGAAATTACATATATTCAAATGTGACGTAATTTTTAATGCCTTTTCACCATCGTATGTGACGTCATTTTCATAATTTACTGCGTTGAGGCCTGGACTGAGTCGGGTGTGTCTATTCTGTGTTGGTCATTCATTATGTATTCGTGTTTGTTTTATGTAATGAGTTAATACTTCAGTTTCATTATGTATATCTGTTATATTCATTTGATAAAATTTACTGTTTGCAATAGCATTAATTGTTCTAAATAATAAGGATGTTCTTATCCCAAGCATAAAAACTTAGCCGTATTTGACACATCCTTTTTCAACTTTTGATCTTCAGTGCTGTACAACTTTGTACTTTTTTTCGCTTTCGATCTTTTATATCTGGGCGTCACTGGTGAGTCTTGTGTGGACGAGGCGCGTTTTTGGCGTATTAAATTTTAAACCTGATGCTTTTTGTTATTCATTAATCATGTGTTTCTTTGTCTAATGCGTTTTCCTATTTATTGTATTGTAGTCCTGTAATATTATGTTGTCATTTCTATGTTATATTTAACATTGCCATTAAAGTGCGAGGTTTGGCATGCCACAAAACCAGAGGTTCAACCCACCATGTTTTCCTTTAAAAATGGCCTGTACCAAGTCAGGAATATGGCCATTGTTATATTATAGTTCGTTTCTGTGTGTGTTACAATTTAACGTTGCGTCGTTTGTTTTCTCTTATTTTTGAGTGTTAATTGCCGTGCGATAAGACGTGTCACGGTACTTGTCTATCCCAAATTCATGTATTTGGTTTTGATGTTATATTTGTTATTCTCGTGGGATTTTGTCTGATGCTTGGTTCGTTTCTGTGTGTGTTAGTTACATTGTAGTGTTGTGTCGTTGTTTTCCTCTTATATTTATGCGTTTCCCTCAGTTTTAGTTTGTTACCCCGTTTTTGCTTTTTGTCCATGGATTTATGAGTTTGAACAGCGGTATACTACTGTTGCCTTTATTTACATTGTTATAGATCAAATAAGATAATTTAAGTGAAATCGGCGAGCAAGAATTTGACAGCTAGTGACCCTTTAATAACAATTAATATTTTCAAGTAAACCATATTATTTTTTTAACTTATGTTAATTGATCGTGTTTAAAATTAATCTGATAATTTATGATGTGCATCCGGTGCAGAACAGTTGGCATCGTTATGTTATTCCAACCCTATATATGCTAATTTTTCATGAGTTTTGCCTTTTAAATGATATGTTGATAGTATTTGTTTTTAGAAACGATATGATCACATAAAAATATTTTGAAAGATTATACTCAGAGATTATATCATCAAGAAATCATATCAAATTATTTTTTTCTTTGCACAAAACTTAGCTCATGAAAATGGCAAGAACAAATATCTTAAAGATAAAACTAACATGCAGTCAGTTTTCTTTCTGAATTAATTTTTTGTAACAGGAACCCCGGATCTCACGAAGATATATCTTATATAACTCCAATACAAATTATTTAGGCTAGATGCTTGACTGACCAAGTAATTTAAAAAGACGAATTCAAATTTTTTCGTAGTCAATCCTCTTGAACAAATATTCTTTTTCTTTATTAGTATCTTCCTCACACACAAAGATCAAATACTGTATAAATATTTTCCATGAAATTACAGCTTTGTCATTTACTACCAATTATCTTTTACCAGAAAGTACCTTTTTATGTTTTTTTCAATAGATATTCGTTCATTTTTAAAACTGTGTTATATACGCATTCATGGTTTAATCATTGAAAACAACATAGAAATGTTCGTAGCAGTAAACATTATCATATCGTTTTGTTAAATCTACATTAAAGGCTTTATATTTGTTTAGAAAAAAGTAAAATCACAAAAAGTACCGAACTCCGATGAAAATTCAAAACTGAAAGTCCCTCATGAAGTTTGAAATATTCAGTGAATGACAATAATTTAATTCTTTTTTTTTGTATTCACAGGCGACCATCCAAAATCAACAGACTTCGATTTGGGACTTTTAATGATTTTAATACGAAACTTAACTGATCTAACGATTGGAAAGCAGTTGCCGCTTGCAACCGACAGAAGTAATAGTGCAGATTTGACACGTATCAATCAGTACAGAAAAATTGTATTGAAAAGATGCCGAGGTACACTTTCTGCAAAGGAATTTACATTATATTGGGACGACATAAGCCGGGTAAGTAAATCCGAAAAAAAAAGCATATTTAAAAAAAATCAAATGTTAAACTTCCGAATAAACCATAACAATGTTTGCAAATCTTTTCATCATTTCAACTTTTGCGGAAACGGAGATAGAACTTAGGGCAGCGATGACAAATAAAAAAAATCTGCAAGTTTATGTTTCGTTGGAACATTGTTAATACAAATTATTCTGTTACCAAGTCAGGAATATGACAGTTGTTTTTCATTCGTTCTGTTAAGAGGACTGATCCCGAGAGAAACTGGACGCTCTATCCTTGCAACAACGCAGTAATACCGAGCGGACGGACGGATTGATAAAATAATATAGCTTTTAGCTTTTAAAAAGTTTGGTAAACTCAGTGTTTAATATCGATTGAATGTTCACATGAAACGAAAGTAAATTATTGGAATTTTCTACATGTACTTTCATTCACTAGCAATGGGCTGCAATTTTTAACAGTAGATCAGTTAGATATGAGGCTTTGATACGTTCTGTCAAATTGACGGTGTTAAAGACAAAATTCTACAAAAATCGGTTTTTTGTTTGTTTTAAGTGTTACTTAAGAATTCCTGTGTTTTTATTAGGCAATTATAAGACTTGCAGGTAATCAGCTATTAGAACCTATCAGGACAGAAGACACGCAGTTAAACAGACTCAAAGGTAAACATCATGACTTTTCTTTATAATTTTTAAGATTATTTTCAAATAAACAATAATTTGAGTCTTATTAAGTTTGATGACAAATTATCAAATAATAAAATGAGGCGAAAATAATTATAAAAAAATAACAACTATTATAAAAAATATTAGGAATATAGTCATCACAAAGACATTTGATAAATTTATGAATTGTAAGTTATCATACAATTTAACCTCGCCCTGACCAATACTTTGGAGCCCTTTATAACTGGCTGTTCGGTGTTGGCCAACACTTCGTGTTGAATGCACTACTTTGATCTATAATTGTTAACTTTATATATAATGTGACTTGAATGGAGAGTTGTCTCATTAGCACATCTTCGCATTTATATTGATTCTAGATTTTATGATTCTTTACAGTTTTAAAGTATACATTCTTGCATGTAAACAAAATATTGCTGAAATGCCATCTTCAACTTCGCTTTTTTTTTTAAAACTGTTAAAAATTGATTCTCGTTTATATGTTGTCCCTTATGTTTAAAAGTAAACAGAATTTTCCAAAAATTATAAACAAAAGCAAAATGTGTATTTAAAAATGTTTAAGATATCTATTTTACAAAGAATTTGGTTATATAGTTAATTATGAATACCCGTAGGCTTATAACGAAATGAGTAAATATAATAATTTTTAAATATGTTTACCAAGCATGACTAGGGTATAACAAAATCCTTTAAAAGTACAGCAAAGGAGTTTTATGATAGAAACGAAAAAAAAAATCAAAACCGTATGTTTGAGATTGGAACCAAACTAAAATATCTTATTAATTCCATTGTCAAAACTTAAGATGCAAAGCTGCTTTATAAAACACTGAAGTAAAGAAAGCAAAAAAACATCAAGCACACAAAAATTTGATAACAGGCTGATACTGTACAATAAGGAGCCATATATTCATTAATACTTGAGAAAATTGTGTGAATAGATATTTGTCAATTCATTGCACAGACAAAAGAACAAAAGTACAGAAAGATGTTTTTCATAATCATTACAGCAGGACTGTACATGGGTACCTTCTTGTATACATCATTGTTTAACATAGAAGCCAAAAGCAAACTAATTAAGAGCAGTATGATATCATGAAATGTTTAAAAAAACGTTCCAATATCTCTTACAACAGCTCATATTTCATATGTCCAAGGGCAATACATTGGTGATATGTTTTACAACTGTATTAATATTTTCATATCAATCTGTCCTGGAATGTTTTGAATTTGATGAGACTGTTATCAAAGTGAGAGGGTTAGAGCTATAAAACCAGGTTTAATCCACCATGTTCTACATTTGAAAATGCCTGTACCAAGTCAGAATTATGACAGTTCTTGTCCATTCGTTTTTGATGTGTTTTGTTATTTGATTTTGCCATGTGATTATGGACTTTCCGAATTGATTTTCCTCTAAGTTCAGTATTTTTGTGATTTTACTTTTTTCATAAGATTTTTTAAACTGCAATTTTCAATACATTTTCTACTTCCTAAGTCACTGCATGCATACAATTGGTCAACAGGCATTATATATCGGACTGATCCTAAAGTTTTGCAAAGATAAACCTTTGACATACATTTCAAGGGAAAAAACTAAGGTTCCAACTCTTGGAAAAGTTGACCTTAGATGAATTATGACAAAGCTCTTTAATTGTTTCGGATCGTATACATCTTTCAAATATTCGGCTTTTATCGTTGCCAATGAAGGTATATTAAAAAATTCGCTTCGGACAGATGTAATTAATAACGTGTTATTTTAATTTCTTTTGACGTGATACCAGATATTCGGAACTTTTTCATTTGTTTACCTTTCAAAGGAGCAACCAACACCTTTGAAATGATTGTTTTGAACCTTTCACACAATTTTATTTTTTGTTCATAATTGTTCTTACAGCTTTAGAGATTATTGATGGCATTTCGAATTCTTGATTCTTATTGAAAATCTTTTAAGTATTATTTTAAGACGTCGTACTTAAACTGAAATTCACTGTAGTGAATCAAAATATATGTTAATGCAATATACTAGTACTCAATATCTATTGATGCTTACAGTGAAATATATAATTAATTGCATATGTCTTCTTTTGATTTAGATTGTCTGTATGCCTTAACTCCAGTACGGATTGAGGATGACCGTTTTATTAAGTTAACAATTCTTTCATATACATATGCCGCTAACATTATAATCAAAATAATTCAGCAGTTTTATGCAACTGTGAAATGTGAAGATTTGACGGCGTTTTTAGACAAAGAAAAACATCTCTTGTTCCATAAACGCAAGAAAACATTCGAATGTTGCTCATGTAAAAATAAAACCTTTGATAAATCAATTATGGAATATGATTGGAATAGACTTTTTATGGAAAGTGATAATAAAAAGCATTCGCATGAAGGTAAAGATCTCGACAAACGATGCCCAGAGTATTTTTCTGCACAGGAGTTTGATGAACAAAATATTCATGTATCATTAGGATGTTATTTGATAGCTAATATTGAAGATTTGTACTCAAGTGTATTAGAAAAGTTGGAAAATGTTGATATGCATTCATGGCATAACATATTCATATGCAAACACAGATGTGGAGGAGAAATTAGCATAGACCCATTTTGCGCATTAAGAGCCATAAGAAACAGATTGGTAAAACATAGTTTAAACGGCAATTTAAGTGAACATATATTCAACACAATTTGGTCGCAGATGTCAAGTGGATTATTTGCTTGCTTGCAAAGCATCGACGAGGAAGATTTTACAAGAAAAATGAAAACAGAAATAAAAAGGCTCCGAACAAAGAATTTCAGTAAAACAGAATGGAATGAATTTTTAAAAAATCTTCCAGAGTGGATTCTCAACGACATAAATCTTGAAGAGGTAAAGTAAACCGAATTTGAATAAAAATATACATGTATTGTGTCCCTACGACATGAAAAACGTCATCGTCATTCGCTTATCAATTTAAAGTAGAAGAAAGGGCACACAAATAATTTTGTAATGAAACTAATCTAATATTGATTGATGAATAATAGTTATCATAGGTACCTGGATTATAAATTAATACGCCAGACGCGCGTTTCGTCTACATAAGACTCATCAGTGACGTTCAGATCAAAATAGTTATAAAACCAAACAAGTAAAAAGTTGAAGAGCATTGAGGACCCAAAATTCCAAAAAGGTTGTACCAAATACGGCTAAGGTAATCTCCTCCTGGGATAAGAAAATCGTTAGTTTTTCTAAGAATTCAAAGTTTTGTAACAAGAAATTTATAAAAATGACCGTATCATTGATATTCATGTCAACACCGAAGTGCTGACTACTGGGCTGGTGATACGCTCGGGGACGAAACGTCCACCAGCAGTGGCATCGACCCAGTGGTGTAAATAGTTATCAAAGGCACCAGGATTATAATTTAATACGCCAGACGCGCGTTTCGTCTACATAAGACTCATCAGTGACGCTCAGATCAAAATAGTTATAAAGCCAAACAAGTAAAAAGATGAAGAGCATTGAGGACCCAAAATTCCAAAAAGGTTGTACCAATACAGGTAATCTCCTCCTTAGATAAGAAAATCGTTAGTTGTTTTTCTAAAAATCAAACTTTTGTAATAGGAAATTTATAAAAATGACCATATAATTGATATTCATGTCAACACCGAAGTGCTGACTACTGGGCTGGTGATACCCTCGGGGACGAAACGTCCACCAGCAGCGGCATCGACCCAATGATGTAAATAGTTATCAAAGGTACAGGATTATAATTTAATACGTCAGACGCGCGTTTCGTCTACATAAGACTCATCAGTGACGCTCAGATCCAAAAAAGTGATAAAGCCAAACAAGTACAGGTGTGAAGAGCATTTAAGACCCAAAACTCCAAAATGTTGACCCAAATACGGCTAAGGCAATCTATTCTTGGGATAGGAAAATTCTGAATTTTTCGATTTTTTTTTTAATGTTTTGTCACCTCGAAATTTATTTAAATGACCATATAATAGATATTCAAATCAACGCCAAAGTGCTGATTACTGGGCTGGTGATACCCTCGGGGACGAAACCAGTGGTGTAAATAATTATCAAAGGTACCAGGATTATAATTTAAAACGTCAGACAAGCGTTTCGTCTACTTAAGACTCATCAGTGAAGCTCAGATCACAATAGTTGTAAAGCCAAACAAAGTACAAAGTTGAAGAGCATAGAGGACCCAAAATTCCAAAGAGTTGTGACAAATACGGCTAAGGTAATCTTTTCCTGGGATAAGAAAATAATTTAGTTTGTTGCAAGTTTTCCTTAACATAAATTCATAACACAGAAGCGAACGATACCATAGGAACTATCAAAATTCATCAGTCCAAATAAAAGGAAGCAACATGTCGAAAAAATTCCAAAAAGACAAACAAGTCTAAATCAATATTTTATAGAGACGAAGCTACACGAATCCACTTTACAACCAGATATGTTTTTATTTATTTATTTTTTAATGCCTAAACATTAATGAGTTCATTGGAGTTTTCGAAATGTTTTATATCCCTAGAGAAAATGAGTTGTTCTTGATGGAAATCGCTAATACTTCATCATAATTTCATGAGTTAAAGATTTTTTCAGAAGACTGTTTTATCTCCTTTTTAGAGACAAATTATACTTTAACTGGCCAATACATGCTAACCTTTATTGTACAGAGAAAGGTTTCATACTAAAAATATAAAACCTATTGTTTTCAGTTCTTTAATATTCTTCGCTTTTTTTTAAAGTTAGGCAAATAAAGGGATGCTCATCGTATATAATGTTTCTAATCTAATAGCATTAGACATACAGCAAATGTACACGGAATAAAATGTAAAAAAAGGTATAAAAGATAAAAGAAAAGAAAAGATATATAAACCACACTTATTTTCATGAGTTTAATGTTTTTTCAGCGTTTATTTATCCCTATATTTATCCCTTAACTGACCACATTTATTCATAGTGAATTATTTTCATGTATAATTTATAAATTAAGCGCTTACTTTTATATATTATTTAAATCGTGTTAGTGATAAAACTAGACAAAGTGATGCCCCTGCACTCTAAAGTAACTGTATTTTTAACAAAGTCAATGTAGGAATTTCTTAGAGATATTATTGTGTGTGGGAAACACAATTGACGCCCCCTCAGATGTTTAAGCGCTTATACCCCAAAATGTTCAGCTATCTCCCAAATCAGCAAATATTAACAAGAATTAAAACCCTGTCTACATGCACACCTTCAATATATGTACAATCAGCCAGAGAAGTGAAATCTTCATAGCATTGAAACTGTAGGAAGAGTTATCCGGAAACGCTCATCTTATGCAAATTAATACTAAAAAAAAAGACAAAGGTCAACGATCTCCCCAAAGACCAAAAATTGATAAAAAAAATCAAAACCCTGATCACATGTACACCTTCAATATATGAACAAACATATTTGTGAAAATTTCCTAGCATTCAAACTGTAGGAGCAATTATGCGGAATAACTATATACCACTAATGTGAAGGACAGAAAGAAGGACGGACGGACGGACAGACAGACGTAAGGTCCGACAGTGATATAAATCATTAGTTTTCTTTGGCCTTGAGAAATATAATGATTTGTTCATATTCGCATAGTCTTATTTCTGTCGGGCGATGATCTACCGTCTAATTGAATTTATTAAAAGCTAAGATTACTACTTATTCAGTTTCCATACTGTTCAGACTTTGTGTTTTCAATGGTTTTTTTTTTACCTTTACCAGACCTGTTAGGTGTACAAACCAGGGTATACATGCACCATGCATATCCTGTAATTTCGTTTGAAAATCTATATTTTCCGTCTAATATGTTTGTATTAATGAACTAAATTATTTGGCGCAAAAATTTGGAATACATTCATGTTTTCTATTTTAGATATACTCCAGGATGACATATTGCAGTTGTTGAATGCTGCAAACCTCCTTATTTAACATACAGGAAATGTATATTAGAGTGTTTCTTATACTATTTGTTCAATTTTACATTCATGTAACTGTTTGAGATTCAGTAATATTTTTGATTCAATAATTTTGTTTTGTAGAAAAGTGACGAATTAATAATTTTCCTAAAGATTCTTTCGAATGACGTAAAAAGTAAGTATTTTGAATAATGATGATAATACCGATTAGATCTTCATGCCAATATTCAAAATTGCAGCTTACCAATATGGAACTGTTGAAAAGTTATTGATGAAATGTTTACAAAACATGGAATTTTCGAAATAATAAAGATTTTCTTGTCCAGGAATAGATTAAATTAATGGTTTTCACCGAATCCTTTAAGAATGTTTGGTCCGCAGTGATCTTCAACTTCGCACTTTATTTGTTTTCTCTCTCTCTCACTAGTTGATGGTCACAGATGATTCTTGTGTAGAGAAAACTCGTCATAATTATTTCGTTGTAAATATTTTGACAAAAATGATTTTTTAACGTATATAACAACTTACCAGAAATGTGACATCACATTGTACGTAAATCTTATTTTGATCTTTTTCAGGTTCGTCTGATGGTTGCAGATTGCGAAAACTAACTGATCGGAAGCATTTAATAAAAAGGTAAGAGCAATTGTAAAGTATTATAAGGCTTGACAGGTAGAAAGTACAATTTTAGCAATGTGCTTGACTAATAATATTTTACGTAAAATGTAAATAGTTCTGCAGGGTCTTTGTCATTTCGACTTTTAAGTTTGAGTTTTTTTCTTATAAAAAAATGTCGTATTTAGAATTATTTAAATATCTAGTGTGTTGTTGCTAAAAAAAACTACCAAATCATGAATTAATATGCATGTTCGATTGAGATTTATAGAAAAAGAAATCTATCCTTAGTCATCGCACTGTTTCAGGATTTTTCAATTTATTTCTATTATCTAGAGGATTAATAAATAAGAGTTTTTATGTCTGTTTCAAATGACTCTTTTCCGTTACAGCTGTAGATACATCAGTGATGTCACACAAACAGAAACTTATTATCTCAGAGTTGTTCACCTTTTATTGACGGTTGCATCGAAAGCAGTAAGAAAACTGTTTGATAGAACATTTAAACCCTGCAAGCTAGAACAAACCCTGAATCATCAGCGACAAACGGTGCTGGAATTAAAAAAGGATAAATTACTGAGTGATTATCAATGGAAACTCCTTTATAGTCCCCAAGGTAAGTAGAAATTCATTTGATACCCATCACATGTATATAAAACATAATTTTACAAAATAAAGACCGAGTACAAAGTAATGAGACACTTTTTAACAGCAAAATTATATATATTTCTAACTAGAGTATGTATTGTGTATCATAGGACACATTATGTTATAATCTTAATCACTATAAAAGCATAGAAATATGTCAACAAAGAAAAACAAAAAGTCATATGGACAAAACTCTTTAACAATACGAATGACAAAAATAAAAAAAAATAACCAAAGCACAATAATACAATTGTGGGATGTGTACGTATCGACCACGCCAAAACAAAAGACTAAACAGTAATAGTAATGATTTACGAAGACAAATAAAAGAATAATATATAGAGAATAATACATGGCAAAATCCGTATCATATGTCGTATCATCCCGAGACATCAATATCAGCCCAAGGGCCTTTAGGCCCGAGGGATGATATTGGTCGAGGGTGATACGGCATGTGATACGGATTTTGCCATGTATTATACACTTTATCATATATTTCAACAGAAGAGTATTATATTATATGAACTGTTTTCTGATCCCGGCATAGCACTAGGTTACCTTCAGTTCTACTTTTGTCTTGTTTCAAAAGCATTAAAAGAACTGCTCAATTACTTATCCGAAGCACCTGGGTTACCTTACAATTTGCGTGCTGTTGTTTATAAATATTTTGTTTATTAGTGTATTAATTTGTGTGTTTTGTATTTTTCATAGTTGCATTTAGTGTGCCAAAAAATATGAAAACTTGACGTTCTTGACGTCACATACAATATGAAAACTCGACGTTCGTGACGTCACATATCAAACAATGACGTCATTCAAAAAATTTACCTATTTTGAGGAAAATTTGTCTTAAGCAAAAAAAACCCAAAACTGACTGTATGTAAAAAAAAAAAAAGTAGGGGTGTGATAAAGGGTAGGGGTGTGATAAAGGGTATGCGATAAAGGGTAGGGGTGTGATAAAGGGTATGCGATAAAGAATAGGGGTGTGATAAAGGGTATGCGATAAAGGGTGCGCATCAAAGTTGCGCAATATGGATTAAACAGCAGGCTATTATCACATATGCAAAACTACTGTATTTACTACTAAACATATGATAAATATAAATAATAATATGGCATTTTTCATATCAGACCCCTCATCAGCTCTAGGTCATGATATGAACCATTGAGCCGACAGGGTCTAGAGATGATTTTGACCATGGGCTGATAAGGGGTCTGATATGAAAAATGACATTTTATTTTCTTTTTATCATATACTTTAGCAGAAGACAATTCTTCAAATTTGATAAATAAATATATGTACAAATTAGGTTTATCATGGGGTACAATTATTCCATTATTTTCGTTAAGTATATGATAAAATACGTTAAAATAATCAATAACGTCAGTAAACAGAATCTGTGCATCGAGATCATCGTGTTTTATTTGTGAAATATACGGAAAGTGACGTTTTAAAAAGTATGAATATCAGATTCAAGATCTTGTTTACCGAATGACCTGGGAAAAGTATATCCCATATGTAGGTGAAGTTTGCATATTGCTACAAAGGTGGGATAAATTAATAATTTCAAAAATATAACAATCGTCCAGTTTTAAATAGATTTTGATACTGCGATGGCCGTTTCTGTCAAATTCGATGTAAAAGTCTAAAACTAGCAATTGTGAACAATTATTTTTCCTAGTTGAATATTTTTAAATTGGAAATTTCAATTCTAATGCAGCAAATAGCAACTCTGTGGGATATCTTTGATAAGTCAAAGAAAAGATAACGCAATTAATTGACTTTGATTATACTGTATTCTTCATCAGATTGAGCCGAGTAGTCATTGAAATGTGTATTTTCATTCATTTACTGTTGATAGGATTTATTCAACCACCAGGGGGTATTCGTCCCTTGCTGATATTTATATATAAGAACTTTGTTTTCAGAACGATGCTTCAAATGCTGTTCAAATTGGTATGCGATTTGGAAGTTTAACTGTTTTGATTTTGAAACACTGATTACTGTGATGTAGACAAAAGGCGCGTCTAGCATTCAAAATTATAAGCCCGTTACCGTTCAAGAGTTTTTATATTAAGTATTTTTTTTCTCGAAAATATGAGCATTGTTACTTTTCGTATATATAAGATATTTAACTTTGGATTAATTAGTATATTTAATTAGGTAAAGTTTTGTCATTTAGCCACTAATGAACTTATACATTCTCTGCTCACAAATGTTTTAGATTTCACGTTCTTGGCGACGGTAAAACAAAACAGTATTTCGGAAGCACGAAATTTATAAGGTGTTGTCTTATTTAATGTACATATTTTGATTGATGAAATTAATCAATCAAAACGTTAAAGTTAAACATGCACATAAAATTAACAAATAAAACATCCAGGTTATTTTAAACGACAACCGATATTGTATACTATTGTTTATTTGTATGTCTTGTTCTGGGTTTTTTTGCCGTGTCGTTGTCAGTTTATTTCTTTGGTAACCTTTATCTCTCTTATAGTAAATTCCATACTACGTCACTTGTGTTAATTCACATGCATGATACGATCATTGATGTTTTGTTTCTTCCTTTTCGATGAATGAATGAGACAATGTGTTTCTTTTGTGATAACTTCTTTCTGAGTGACCGAACGGTTAGCTTCTGTATGTTCGTTTTATAGCATGAAAATTAAAAAAGAGAATCGTGCATCCCATGACAAATTATTATTATAAATTTGGTCCTGATTACATGATACTACGTCATTGTCCAGATAATAAACTAGGATATGACTTATCACGTCAGGATGAAAGAATATCAAAGGTGATTCATGTATTCATCAATATAAAGGTGGCACATGTGTTTATCCTAATATTGGTTTCATAATGCAGTGCATGATAACTGTGTTGTTGGATAAATATTACTAAATAAAAAAAATCCTAAGAATAATATTTCGACTCCATGTTTGAAGTTCAGGTGACAACACCTTTTTCTTTTAATTCTTTTTAAGGTCGTAGTAGCATAGTACATTCCATTGTCTGTAACCTGTGTCAATTCACGTACACACTACGATTGTTGTTGTATCTAAATCTTTCGGCCAATAAAATGGAACGTTGTTTGTCTGTGATAAGCCAGAATGTTATCAATGCATTCTCAAACGTCAAACTTAACTGCAGTTCAGTGTATACATCATTACTGTAATAACTCATTATCCTTTTTAAAGGTGGGCTTACGTCTGCAGATTTGGAATTTGATATGCTGATTTTTCTGCTAAAGCATCTAGAAAACATTAATATACCCGAGATTATTCCTCCTAAAATGAGCATAAATCCAGGTTCAGATTTGGCTCGCATTGTTATCTACAGAAGACGATTGATGAAGAAAAAGGATGGTGCTTTGACAGAGTCTGAGTTTACGAAGTACTGGGATGATGTTTCATCGGTGAGTATTTTATAAAATTTAGATTAATCAGTTGAGTTTTCATTGGTCTAACCATTTGTTACCAGATAGTTTGTCTTTATTTTTTTTTCTTATGACTTAACACACCTACGTGTTAACAAAACTATACCCTTATTTATGTTATAAAAGACCTTCCACTAGAGATATAAACTTTGTTTTCAAGTCTACTCACCGTACTCACAGTGAGGCAGCTGTTTATTAATTCGATCTTGCAATCAGTTATAAAGCAATACTGTTTATCAAATTAGCATTTATCTACTGGCGAAACGTACAGGTTATCCTACTGAAGCTAAGACAATTTCCACAACAAATGTGTTCACGAACTGCAATACTATTATAAGCTTTTGAAATGCTTAAACAAACAAAAAGATGCTTAGTCTATGATTTTGCTTAAACTCAAATGATGTGCTAAATAATTTCGACCATTTCAATAGTGAAAGGTTATCATGACTCAATATATATGTAGGACTCAAATCTATGGCTGGTTCCAAATATATGGCAGATTCATAATCTATGGCAAATATGACGTTACAAACGTCAAACAAATCAAATCTATGGCAGATTTTTTTTTTCTCAAAATCTATGGCAGATTTCAGAATTACCTAATTTTCCGAGAAAAAGAGTAGAATATAACGTCACAATAAAAATAACGCCATATAAGTCGTCGCCGACTTGAGCAAAATTGTTGGCTCTCCAAACATTCTGTCCTGTGTTTAAAATACTTAGGAAATCACTTTCCGATTTCCTCTATAACCATTCGTCGATGGTTTAAAGGAAGGTGTTATCTTTTATCCAAAGAAGGGGTAATGATTATGTGATGTACCGTCCGAATCCCGCGATGAAGAAAGGCACAGCTGTTTAATTTTTAGTAGTGGATATTTTGGGAATGGAGTTATATTAATATTTCAGCGTCTACGACAGGCAAAGTATTTAAAGTTAGAAAATGAAATTTCAGGATACCACCTTGAATTAAATCGTCACCAGTTAAAACAGATTGATAAACGCTAAAATAAATATTATGTGAAAAGCCAAACTGTTTTTTTTTTAGATGCTGTCTTCTTTGTTAATAGACTTTCTTTTTTTCTAGTTGCTTTAAAGTGGTATGGGAGTCTAAAATAAAAATGATAGAATTTGTTCATACTTTGCCAAAACGTAGTATCCATTTATATATGGTCAAAAATATAATAAAAATGATAGATCACCGCGTATTTTCAAACTCCAGGTTGTGACAGATTGACACATTTTGTATGGATTATACAGGGATAAACACCATTTTGTAATTAGAAACTAAAGAAAATGATAGAATTGTAAAATAAATTCGGAAATGATAGCTTTCGGACAATACTTTGAGAATTTCAAAAGAAAAGATAGGGTCACCGTACGTTTTTTCCGGCAAAAACACAAAAAAGAACAATTCCATGTAGATTCCTTCAGAAAATGCACTGTCTTAGAGTTAACTCCCCTTAAAATGCCAATTTAAAATTAAAAAAAAACAACCAAAAATAATCTACACTTGTAAAAATATTAATATTTATAAGTTATATTCTTATAAATTGGTTCTTTTAAATGAAAATTCCCATTAGATATCTGCATTCCTGCATCAAATTTTACCAACTTGATAGAAAATCTTGACCTTAGGTTCTTTGTTTTTCACAATCGAAGAAATGGATTAAAAAGGTACCATGTATAGATTAAGAAATGCTTGTTTTTCCGGTGAATATCATCTTAATCCTGATTTCTGTACTATAGTATATCACTTCTGTACTTTTTTAATGGTTGACATCACGATTTGGTTGAACATTATAAAATTTTATTTCACAAATGTTTATAGACATGCTCCAATTGTCGTACATTTGAAGTTATTCAAGTCAATGATTGTAAACATATGTACTGCCTTTTTCTACGTTTGCACAAAATCTTCCATAGATTTGGAAATAATAAAAAATCCGCTATAGATTAGGATTTAAAAAAATCTGCCATAGATTTGGAATGGCATGACGTCATATCACCATAGATTAGGAATCTGCCATAGATATGGAACCCACCATATATTTGAGTTCTACATATATATATATATATATATAAGATTTGAATGTTACTTGTTTCCATTTTTCATTTTGTATTTACATATTTGGACATGGATGCTTTAATCATATTTGGCCAGCGGTTCTTGGAGAGATAATTGTGTCCATACAATTTTTGAACAACATGCAATATTATTGTAAATACAACAATGAGTACTTTTCAAAATAATATTAAAATCTTCTTTCTTTTACACAGGCCATAGCACGAATTGGCGGTAAAGAATTCGAAAGAATCTGTTACCGTCTGAAAAATGAAGACAACCTACTTGATAATTATTTGAATATATAACAGAAATGCAGCAAACATTTAGAAATTGGAGCAAGTAAATGGAATCCTTTTTGTTGTCGTAACAAACTTTTACAGAACAACAGTATAATGGTACTACCAAAAAAACACCGATTAATTTGTCAGGGGTATTTGTGATGTATTAAATACTAGAACAAAAAATGTATCTATGATTATACTTTGCAGTGATATTTTGTTTTTAAATATATACATGATATAATGACATGTGATAATTATGCAAAGAAGTATTACAATAACTTTCATGGATTATTGAACATTCGTTTTACAAATCTAGAAGTGACAAGACTTAGACCAACACATGTTAGTTTTGTTTCTCGATATGCATCCAACATCTTTGATGCTGCAAACAGCTCCTCCTAAAGAGTGCGTGCTGAACATAACATTACTACAGGATCGCCAACCATTCTGACAACTTAACGAATTATGTTCGTTTTTGTTTAATATATTTGAATTTATACAGCCAAATTCCTGATGAAAAAACACTTTCGTTTCATATCTGGGCGGAATATCGTGATTTTTACATAAAGGTTCATACGGGTTGAGATAGCCGTCCTTTTCAATAATTATTCCAAATGATGTTGATGATGAATGCTTGATTTCTCCACGACTTCCACTCACCAAGTTTGATGATTTATTCGTATACGGTAATTGTTGTGCAGGATTTTCACTACAATCAGAAGAATTAGACCTACTAACATTTATTACCTCAAGATATTCTGCTTTCACTATATCTTTATTTGTAATTTCATTCATATTGTTCTCATCAATTATATCATACAAACTTTCATTCACTTCATCATGTTCACTTCTGTTTCCCTGTAAATCCTCTGATATTCCAACTTGTTGCCTGTGTGTCAGTGTATGCGATCCATACATTTTTTCCCGTTGTATGAGAATGCATAATACTATCATGACTATAACAATGATTAATACTGCAGCTGCTATGATATAATACACTGTTAACTTTCTTGAAAAACCTTTAAAAATTGTAAGAATAGTCATTGATATTATATATGACAGATTATTTAACAAAAAGTAACTTACAGATCCATAATAAAATATTAATCAAAATAAAAGGAAATGTGAAGTATACGTTGTATTAGCGAGACATAACTTTTTTTCAATAATATAAAACACAAAGTTGTCTACAGATAACTTAAATATAAGGTTCATTAACAGATGCACCTCAATGGTTATGGAACGAAAAATTACAATTTCACTACAGGAGGCCACCATCGTATTATTCATTAAAAGATGTTGCGCGCTATAATTTGCTCAATAAATCCGACCTCGTAATCTAAAGTTTCGAGTAATACGAAATAGCATGAAATATATGATAATAATGATATATCAAGGGAACAATTGTCCTTCTGTTAATCAATCGAATAATAGAAATTGTCAGTTGACTTTTCTTACAGTTTTTGCCATTAAATCAACCTTCTTACCAAAATTTGCTTGTTTTTATGAAATCATCATGAATGTTTATAAACTGTAAGCAGGAACAGTGCAAGAGCTGCAAATAAGTCATCATCGTTAGAAGTTATTACCCTGACAGGACAATTTTTATTAAATTGACTTGTAAAAGGATATTTTGGTAAAAACAATTATTGATATAGGTCGACGACGACGACGACGACGACGACGACGACGATGACGATGACGATGATGATGATGATAATATTGATGATGATGATGATGATGATGATGATGAGGAGGAGGAGGAGGAGGAGGAGGAGGAGGAGGAGGAGGAGGAGGAGGAGGAGGAGGAGGAGGAGGAGGAGGAGGAGGAGGAGGAGGAGGGAACAGTGCAAGAGCTGCAAATAAGTCACCATCGTTAGAAGTTATTACCCTGACAGGACAATTTTTATTAAATTGACTTGTAAAAGGATATTTTGGTAAAAACAATTATTGATATAGGTCGACGACGACGACGACGACGACGACGACGACGACGACGACGACGACGATGACGATGACGATGATGATGATGATGATGATGATGATGATGATGATGATGATGATGATGAGGAGGAGGAGGAGGAGGAGGAGGAGGAGGAGGAGGAGGAGATGATGATGATGATGATGATGATAAATTGGAATACATAACTTTATTAGTTATTAAAGGAACCTGCTAAGGTCATAGAATAAGCTGACATAATAATATCCTTACGTTTATTGTGGTTAAAGGTTTAAAAAGAAGTCAATATCAAAAGGCAATACATTTGTGTAATTGTATGTAAGCCATTAATGGATATGGTTCCTAACTATTTACAAGAAAACTTTAATTTTACTAGTAATCAAAGTTATAATTTACGTTCAGCTGTTGAAAAACTATTAAATCTTCCGAAGAAATGTATATTCTGGTTCTCAAATATGGAACATTTTCCAAATGAAACAAAGATGATTAATACATGTTTATCTTTTAAAAAAGAAAAAAACTAATATGCTTTTTCATTAATGTTTAACTAAACTTGTATATTGTTTACATATCATTATAATATTATACATGTATGTACCGTATATGTCATTGTTATTTTGAGCACTCTCATTAAATTAGTTTTAACTAATAGGATTATCTTCTTGAAATCAAATTTATATTTATGAGGAGGAGGAGAAGGTGGAGGAGAAGGAGGAGGAGGAGGAGGAGGAGGAAGAGGAGGAGGAGGAGGAGGAGGAGGAGGAGGATTGCAAGTCAAGTTGCCAATTTAATTGATATTTAGGACGACTTAAGGTTAATGTAAAATAATAACGAAACACACTCAGATAGTTTCTCTTTGCAAGATATACTTAAGCGAGTTGCAATATATACTTAAGTAAGATATCATTTGTCTTTCTTGGGCGGATGATAAACATATGCGATGGAGATATACGTGTGAATGAATTTCTTACCAATCGATCTTTTGTCTGCGATACCTTTCACAGTAACGTTTATCCTCGAATCTGTGAAGATTTCGTCTAAAATGAAAAAGACAAAAGTGTTATGTGTACTGTTTATAACTGGGGTTGAAATGATAACCTTACTTATTCTTTTGCTGACATAATGAAGTAATAGATCGTAACATAGTCTCAAATCCTCAGCTCACGACGCTCATCTATTATACTTGCAACATTTAAGCTTTTTCAACCTCATACTGTTTTTGTTTTCTTGTTTTGACATTCAATACTGAATCAGACTTTGAATAACTCACGGAACCAAGGAAATTTTACCAAATCGACGAGTTCTCATCTTGTTAAAATAGTGCATGTCAAACAGAATCCGTTGATAAATCCAACCTATTACAATAGAATGGAAAATAGGAAACCTAATACAACCAGAGTAGTAAAAATTAAAACTACTGGCAAACAAAATGCATGTACGGCTGGTGCAAAAATTGATTACTTGCTATAAAATAATCAACCTGCAGATTCAATGTTAAACTTATTCCCATGATAGAAGCCTAGAACAGGTTGACGAAAACTGTCCTTATAAAATGAATATTTTAAAATTCAAAACAATCTACAAATAGAAAGTTGCTACACGGCGAATACAAAAAATTATCTGCTAGGTACAACATAACATTGTAAAGGTTATGAATACGACACTTGTTTTTCTGTTTGATTGCTAGCGTTTGATTTTGTCAGTTTTTATAGACGTTTTTTTTTAAATTTGCCAAGTGGCCTATGATATTTTTGCTATACTTATTTGTCCAGCGTCAGACCAAATATTTAATCATTTCCTTTCATGTAAGCCGCAAGTTTTCTACCTAAGGTCTATCGGACGGACTGTCGGACAACCAGATATACCGACTGTCAGAGCTGAACAGTTAGAAGTCCTTCGTGCACTTTTTTCGACGCAGGTTAAGCTGAGTTCACACATTCACGATTTTTACTGCCGTCCTTGACAGAACCATTCCCGATTAAAATTTATTAAAAGTCTGATCAAGATCCTAATGAATCGTGGATGGAAATTCAAACTTGAATTAAAATTTGTTAAAAAAAATAATAATCACGACACAGATCATATATTGTTCAGGAAGCGTCGATATTCAACCGTTTCCAAGCGAATTTATCCCGATAATCCCGTTCTAAATCCGCTTCTAATCCGATTTGTATATTTCGCCAGGTAAAATTCGAGTCTGTCACGACTGCGTCCCGATTCTACCGAATGTTATTCGACAGAGATCAGATAGTGACCAGACAGTGAATCGACGCTGACGGAAGTTATCCGTTCGAAAACTGTCGGCATACTCGGGATGATCAGGTACTGTCGGAACGTAATCCTATCACGGTCCGCTCTATCGCATTGCAAAAGGCTTTGTCTGGTCTCAGTCGTATTGTATTCTGTAATTGTCGGGACTCTGACGTGGGTATCATTGACGAATTTAGAATTAATAACGGGACCGTTTCGGAACGGTTTCGTCAAAAACGGTTTGCAATCGACAAGATCTGGATGCAATCTGGACTCAATCGGCAGAAAAACAGCAATGAAAAATTTCTCCAGATCATTCCCGTTCCACAGGACACCGTTCCGAATACACAGAACATTGTTAGGAATTCGATCAGATACAGCAGAATCTGTCACATCATAGGCACGATTGTAATCCGACTAGACAAAATCGGCTGAGTTTCCCCGAATGGTACTGGTCACACCTAATTGTCGGGGTGCTTTGCCGAACTATTTGGACCCTTCCCGACCAGAAGGAATCTGTTACGAACTAAAACGACTGCGTTCAGACAATAATAGGACATTCCAGGTAATTGAGGATACTAATCCGACTTTTTCACTTTTCGTGTCGTATCGCTGTCTGATCTCAAACGGGAGCAATAATCGGCAATGTGTGAACCCCGCATTATATGGATAACAAGAATCGCAATAAAATACCACCACATCAACTACAAACACCCACCTCCGACAAAAAAAAACTATACTGACACATACACAAGAACGACGAACAGCACCTGTACGTGGAAGCATGACTTCAAACTGTCGTCTAAGATTCAAAAATGTTTACGATAAACATTTATTTATCGGTGGGAGTTTTATATACAAAATGTACAATATTTTATGATTAGGATTTTAATATTCATTTGGTATCTTTCACCTATCTTTTGTTATGTTGAATAACTACAGTGTTAACACAAGTTACTCATATAAACAATTAAGTAGTAGTACACTTGCTTCAAGCTGATTAAAAGCGGGATTGGTCATGTGTGTTTGCTATTGTGTTTGTTTGTGTATTCACTTGTTATTTTGTACATAGTAATGACACTCGCTTGAATGTGTAGTTGTGTATTTGTCATATACATATATGTATATAATGTATAAATATAAATATATGTTTTTGGTCTTTTTTTTAATTGATAACAGAAAGTCGTTATCTAGAATGAAACCAGAATATATGACAAACGTAATGATTTCAACTTCCCAATTGCCAACTTTCCATTTCTCAGAAGTGACATACCTCTGATTCTTCGTGTAGTGTTATCATATTATGGTAAAAAAAAACCATTTCACTGGTAAATGTATGCAGTTTATGACTTTTTAAACGGGTAAGGGTTTTGTTGACAAAATCTGTGTTATGAGGGAGAAAGTTTTATGGTCACCTTTATGAATTGGTCGACCGATACGATGATTTGGTGTGCAAATTCAATAGCGAAATGTTTTTGTGGTCTAATGTCTTTAGCTACCTGGACAGTCTTCTGACTAGTGACAATTTGGTTTACTCTTGTTTGCGTTGGCATAAACATAAATATATTCAAAATATTCATTTTAAACCCATTATTTTTCTTTAAGATTTGTGTGTCACAAGTAATTTTCTTTAAAGCATTACATGTAAGATATATGTAATTACCTGTAGACAAAATCAATGTGTTGGTTGATGTTTCTTCTTTAATGCATCCTTCTATATGATGACATCTATAATTGGAAGTAAAAAGTAGATATATTTCTTGTTGCGTATACATATTTTGGTTAAATTGTGTGCTTTGTAATGTCTTCTGGGAGTAATCCTATTATATTCAGGGTTCCGAAAGTGTTATTCGCTTATAAAAATTTGGGAACCATGCCGTTTGATTCTTTACTAGTTTGGCTCTTTTATGCTAGTGCTATCCGATTTTTTTAACATGCTTAAACCCCCGCCCCCAATGAAGCGAGGATCACGTGGCCATATGATGTCAGAAATCCTTCACTGATGTCATCTGTGACTCTATAACATCAGGTATATACATAATTGATCCTTATTAAAAGATAACATTCTTATAAATCACACCGTCTCATGAAGGGGTTGTAAAGGAAATTCCCTTTAGTGAAGGCATACTCATTAGTTATGATAAACAATGTATGACTAACACAGATTCGTCAACGTACGTATGAGCAAAAAGTAAAATAACAAAAATACTGAACTCCGAGGAAAATTCAAAACGGAACGTCCCTTATCAATTGGAAAAATCAAAAGCTCAAACTCACCAAAGAGAATTTACAATAAAGTCTACAGTCCCTGCTGTCCTACAATTTGAATTGAGGCCACGTCAAAAATTAGGATAAAATAACGAGATGAGTGTTTTGTCGCATGCACCACAGTCTTCTGAAGAAAAGTCGTTAAAAATATTTGACATCTCGATTTTACGTAAAAATGCGCAGTACAGTTCAAAAGTTTCAGAATCGTCGGTTTGTATTCGACATCGGTAAAAATAGTACTACAGCCCTTTAAGGATAAATACATTTCTAAACTGAATGTGGTACGTTTCTATGTATTTTCTAAGTCGGACACATGCGGGAAAATGAAAGTCAACCCTTTGATTTCTATTATGGTCAGAGTTGTCTGTGTTGACAAGGAAATATTTAGGTACATCACTCAATATTTCTATGTTTCCTCTTACTAGTATGTAATAAATGTTTTGATCATTTTCCTTAAATTTATTTAATCAATGCAAGGAACGTTATGTAGCACATGTAAAAACCGTCGCAATGGCCATACTTTGCTTTATATATAAAAGGATGATCGGCTATCAGTTGCCTCTTACATATGTTCATAGTTCTAAACATAAAAGATAACCAGAAAGTTAAATAAAAAATATATAATGGTTGATTAACTGCATTCATCAATAGGTTCGAACATATCACTTTGTATAACAAAAGTGTTGACGCTTGAAAACCAACTTATTGGTTACAACACGCTTAACCAAGTAGTCAACACTACGGTGTTGACATGAATATCAATTACATGGTCATTTTTTATGAATTGCCTGTTACAAAACTTTGATTTTTTTGAAAAAAACTAAGGATTTTCTTATCCAAGGAAAAGATTACCTTAACCGTATTTGGCACAATTTTTAGAATTTTGGGTCCTCAATGCTCTTCAACTTTGTACTTGTTTGGCTCTATAACTATTTTGATCTGAGCGTCACTAATGAGTCTTATATAGACGAGACGCACGTCTGGCGTATTAAATCATAATACTGGTACCTTTAATAGCAATATATAATGGATGCTTTACTGCATTCAACGGTTTATCCTGCCGTTTGTTCACCAATCGGTTCGAACATGTCACTTTATATAAAAAAGTGTTTACTCTTGTAAACTACAACACGCTTAAAATTTTATCGAAACCTTTTTGAAATAACACAAAAAAATTTTGAACATGGTAATGAGAGAGACAAAATATTGCACCTACTATCAGGAGATGATTCAAAATATGCTTGTATGACATTTTAAATATTGCATCTTTTTATATGATGTTCCTTAATATGATACAGTTTTGATCCCATGTTGATATTTTTACGAAAATTTCAATTTACAAGCTATTTTTCACCTAGTCAATTTAAATATGTAATAACAAATATACCTTCGTGGGCTACCTTAAGTCAAAATTTTAGACATTTACCCAAAAATTATGGTTTTTTTTTTATTGTTTTACTTTTCTTTCCTTTCGATAGACATACCTTACTTTTTTGTTTCAAAAGATGAACACATGCAGATTATTGTGAAAACATCTCGAAAATCTTCTTTTCATTAACATGATCAATGAAACAATTCTTTGGAAATATTTTTGTTGCATGAGTCTTAAGAAATAAAACGACATTTTTTGCTGTATATTTATCTAATTAAAAAAAAATCCGTTGTTGACTTTTTCAAAACAAAATAATACAATAAAATAAAATGGTACAAATAATCTTCACACGTAATCAAACCTAATGTCATTTTATAAAAGAGGGGTTCATTAACTCGTTTTCAAGTTAAATAAGTCCAATATCTTAGGTAAGTCTATATCTAATTTAATGAAGATTGAAAGATCAAGCAAAAAAAATGCCCAAGAACCATTTTATCGTGTAACTGGATTTTCGTCGATTTTTTAATTGCAAAGTGATACTTTAATCTCCACGGAATTTTGGAAGATAAATTGTTTTCGGTAAGTCCTTTTGATAGCATTGGAAGACATGACGTTTCAAAACACAGAACGGTCTCATGGTCATTTAAGCGATTTTCTGTGACCTTTTTCAATATGTTTTTAAAATTGCACTTCAACCCACTATACACATCGAAGATAGATATATAGATAGTTTATTCTCATACAGATACCATCAATAAATGTGTCATTTGTATATATATACATATTAGCAAACTGTAAGCTTAATTATTGATGTTTGAAAGATCCAGAAGATTTATCCAACGCACGAGTAGTTTTACCTGAATATATTTTGAATTTCAAGTCAAATTCATATGCCCTCCTTTTACCCTCCATAACTTTACCTATTACTCTATTTTTGAATATTGAGATAGCAATACATTTTTACAAAATCATGTCTTTTTACTCATTTTAAACTATGACTATCTTTATTTTTATGTCATCGAATACTTAATTTAGTATTACGTTTGACTCATATAATCTAGCAGACGATTAAATATTGAATATCGATTTACAAATAGGCCGTAACTTTAACATACATCAATACTGGTCATATATATATAGTGATTACCTTTGAGAAGACCTACAATTGCAATCTTCAGCACATATTTTCCCGTATGTATTGGCCGGACATATTCGACATCTTCCGCCGTCATCCGATACATATCCAATGCCGCATGCTAAAATGCAAATTTAAACAATCTAGCCCAACCTTAAATGAAAAGTGTTCCCTTTTGACTGCTATATTCAGACACAAATGTCAATACTATTCAAAATATAGGTATATTCCTTATTCCATGATAACAACAATGTTTGGGTTTTTACAAAATTTCTTGAACAGATTCGCCTATGGTGCAGGAACTGTCTACCTTTGCACATTGCGATCATTCGGAATCGTTCTGTGTCAATATCGTTATTTGTCGAAGAAAATTGATTGAGAAATATCGATCATTTTGAACGATTGTTTTTCTGTGATAAGTAGAAAATACATTGACAAGCTACTTCTAAAATTGTTTACTATAAAGGTAACAGTACTATAAAGGCAACAATAGTTTATCGCTGTTCAAAAGGCATACATCGATCGAAAAAAAGTAAGAAATCCAGGTTACAAACTATAACCGAGGGAAATCCATCAACTATAATAGGAAAACAACTGTACAACAGAAAAACTGAAGTGCAACAAAAACATGCATCAACATAAAAGGAATCGGACTATTTGATAACAACTGCCATATTCCAGCCTTGAAACAGGACATTTAAAAAAATGGTGTGTTGAATCTGATTTATGGCTAGCCAAACCTCCCGCTTGGCAATGTTAGAAAATGTCGCTAAAAACAAAACTATGTGACAGGAAAAAATAAGATAACAAAAATATCGAGCTCCGCTGAAAATTCAAAACGGAAAGTCTGTAATCAAAAGTCAAAATCAAAAGCTCAAAAGCATCAAACGAATGGATAACAACTGTCATATTACTGACTTAGTACAGGCATATTCTCATGTAGAAAATGATGGAATCAACCTGATTTTATAGCTAGCTTAACTTCCCACTCGTATGAAAGTCGCAAATGTATCCATTATATTGACAACGATGTGTGATCAAAACAAACAGACATAATAGGGAAAAAATGTCAAAAATAGGGGTACAGCAGTCAACATTAATTATATTGTGTTATAGTCATCACTATATACCGTACAAACAATACTCAGCACAACAGAGAAACGCATACATAAACAATACATTACAACATGTAAACCGCAAAATAACAACGGATATCTTCCTTTAATGACAGCACAGGACACCACAAACGGGACGTATTTTTGTGTCGAATATATGATCTTGAAATTCATATTAAGATTGACTAAGACATATAATGGTTTACTTTTTTTTAAATTGTGACTTAGATGAAGAGTTGTATCGTTGGCACTCACACCACATCTTTTTATACATATATATCACTTGATTTTGATTACTCAATATCTAAAAGTAAAACCATATGTTTCGTTACATATATCAGTCATATAAACGGAGACATCTATTTATCTGTCATTCTTGATAATATTCAAAACAACTGTAGGTTACTTTAGTACTCAGTTTCATTATTTGTTTTTTGGTTCAAATTGGTAACGACAGCAACGTTTTAATTTATCGCATAATTAATTTATTTAGAATTTGTTCCAGTATTTCACAAATGGAAAATATTCCAATATAAAATCACATTGTGTTTTTTTTATTTTACTATACTAACATATATAAACACCAGACTCAATGTATGATATCGAGAAATAACCACTAATTGAAACAGTCAATGGTAATTACTATCAAGTTTGTTCTAATATATATAACAACATTGTTCTGAGGAATCTCATAACAAATAAGCCCCCTTCCGATTACCTTGTAGGAACTCATATAGAGCAATCTGATTTGCATTTATTAATTTTGCAGAAACATGTTCAGTTCATGGGAAAAAGAGCAGCAATTGAAACTTAAAAAGTATCAATCTCTCCATTTTAAACCACTTACACATTTACATTTCTTGAATTTAAGTCATCTACACATTTAATTAATGAGTATAACTATAATGTATTTTCCCTTTCGCTTTAACAAACTTCTCCATAGAAGAATTAAGACAAAAGTGAGGGTATGGAACATTGTTTTGAAGATCAAATGTATTAAAAACTGATGAATCGATCTTGCAAATCATGTCTGGTAAGCATTGAACCTTTAAGTTATAATATTTATCAACGCGTGTAATATTTATAAAAACAATAACAAAAAAAAACAAAAAACGTATCCTTACGAATACAGACGTCATTGTGTTCTTCGTAGTCAGCACAGCAGAAAGCTACAAGCCCACTAGAGAAAAGAAAGAAAACAAGGTTCATTTAGTTCTGATTTATACAGCATACAAATAAAGATAAAACTACACACTCTAAAAAGCCTTTGTTGCTCGTCTAGGTCTATGTGTAGCTTCAACAAGGGCACTCTCAAACATTGTAGACTAAATTATATAATTCAACAATAACATCTCTTTCTTGCTGACCTTGTATTGCTGACAACGTAACCATTTTTACTGATTGTGAGTCATTTTCGGTCTGATTGGAGGCTTTTATTTATAATAAGAATCGAATGCTTACATCATAAAATCGTTGACCGATGCACTTGTGTTTCAAGCGAACGATCAACGCTTTTATACCCCTTCAAAAAAACAACATTCAATTTTAATAATGTAATATTTTATTATAGTTGTATCAATCTTTTCATATAGTCCGGCCTATCGGTGAAAAAATTGCTCAAATAATGAGGAAAGCACCAATTTTTGCATGATGGTACATTTTAGTGTATTGAGCAATATTAGCTATGGACCCACCCTCAAAAGTCAATATGGCGGCTTATTTCAAGATGGCTGCCGTACGCCCGAAAATATTGCCAGTATTGCACAAACCACAGTGGATTTGGTGCTGGAAGCACAAAAATCAACATATTTGAATGACTTTGTGTTCTTAGCAAGATTTTGTTTTGATCTATCTTTGAAATACAAAATTGCGGCTATTTTCAAAATGGCCGCCTTGAAAAATAAGCAAATATTCATTATTGAGAATTGACCTTAATATAAGCATTTTATTGATGCATAGTGTCATTTAGTATCTGTCCCAGTTCTGTCCTTTTTGATTTTGCCTTGCTTGTCAATTCAAACACAAAGTAATAGCTTTCATAAAAAGCTGCAGTAGTAGCTTTCATTAAAAGCTGCACTATTTGTTGTCTTGGGTCACACATAAAAGCTGTGATTTGGGATTTATCTGCCTTAAGATATTAATCAGTGCCTATCTTATTTCTTGGGTCGCAATATTTTGCATTTGAGATATTATACTGTGAATTGAGAATCATTTAAACACATATCAGTGAAATGGCAGGAATTGACGACAACATGGACAAGAACATTGAAATGGCAGAAACTGAATCACTTGTGGATATGGAGAAACCCATAGCTGAAGACGCGTTAACAGAGGACAGCTCAGAAATGACTATTTAACAATTGTACCAAGAATTTTTAGCAGAAAGAAAATCTAATGCTCAAAGAACAGTTGAGATTTATCGCAATATAACACAGAGCGAAGCGCGAATTGATAAAATATGTGTTGCCAACACAGTGTTGGTCTCATTACGATTCAAGGTGAACAGAAAGGGGCAATGAATATTAATAACAAACAGATTGGAGCAATATCTCAGCAACTTCAGCAGTCTGAAGACAGGATAGACCACAAGACTAGTGGGAATTGCTTGGCAGAATTGATGGTAAGACCAATAAGATATTCAATGTTGTGGTGAGACAGATGGACAAGCTGACAACAACTGAGAAAGGAGACACAGTTCAATTTAAAAGTGCATTTGATCAGCAGGTTACATTCCAACAACTGGCAGCTGTTGTAAATGAATTAGTGGACAATCGAAATAAAGAAGTTAAAATTCATGCAATGGACACATCATCTAAGCCAAAATTTGACCTTAGCAAGTACAACGAAAGTACGCCAACAGTACATAACAAACTCCCTGCCTTGGGTCTTTCCCCAATTGTAGTTCGCATAAACCATCAACCGCGCCAACTCTGTTAAAGGTGTCTTCATCTTAAGTCAAAAGTCCTATGCCCTTGGCCCTGCATGAGACAGAATAAATTATTCAACAACAATCTCCATTTAAGAACATACTATAAACCTCTAGTACTAATCAAGGATACCAGCAAAAGGCTTATGTGTCTTCTTACGCACACTTACCATCTACTATGAGTCAGTAATATTTGGTTCAGAGCAGCACACCATTACAGAAACAATTGGCTGCAAGAGGATCATATCAAGTTTCTCCAATGCTGAATGCAGTGCCTACTTACGGTATCATCCACGTCGAGTCAATGGCAAATCCCACATTTATCACTCCAATTGTGACAAACTCGTCAGCTCCTGGAGCTCTAACAGGCTTCCCATAACAGCAAGTTGACTCCACTGACCGATCCAGGAAAGGCAGAGAAAATCAAAGGAGTGTGGCAACAGTTCTTCTTCAGACTCTTAATTGGAGAGAGAATATACCCGATGGCAAGAACATTTTGGTGCAAGGGACCGGATCCGAAGCCAAAAGCTCCCAAAAATGCAAATACTCAATTGAATAAGATCCTTGAATTGGGAGGCGTTCATTTACCGATTTGAACGAACTGCCGGTAGATGACAATGGGAAAACAGGAAAAATGTGTGTAGGCCTAAGATTTGCAGGCCGATGTTGGCTTTGAGTACGCTCGCAAGGTAAACACAGATGATGATTTCAAGGCTTTAAAAAAAGCTTTAGAGCAGCGCTTCAGCAAGAAAGACGATCAAACCAGATTGGAACCGAAGCATTCTTCCTAGGATGTAAAGACAAAGATTCTTCAAGGCATGTAAAAAGTAAAACCACAAAAATACTGAATTCCGTTATATTTACAATGATGCGTGAACTAAACAGACATAATAAATAAATAGTCAAAATATGGGTACATCAGTACTCATAATAGAGAGGAACCCAGAAACATTCAACAAGGCGTTAAAACAATTGAAAACCTCAATAGCAAACTAGATGGCGATATATGGATCAAAAAGTGCCAATTACGACCATCGACAATTCTACTTTGCTGCTGGCGCAGTATCACCGACCGATAAAGGAAATATGAGCAGTCCTTTGGATAATGAGGTGCATACCCTCACACAAATTGTCACAAAACAAGCTGATGTTATGCTTTCAACTAATCAGCATAACTGTGTATTGGCCGATCAATATAACGTCGGTTCTTCTGATCAAATAATCATGGAAGATCACCAGTTCAATTGAAGATCACCTGATCAATATACACGTGGAAGATCTCCTGAGCAATATAATCGCGGTAGATCGCCAGTAAAAATACACCCAAGCTTAATGCCTATCGATCAGCAACACCCCTACTAAGTTAGAGATAATATAGTCCCTAAAGACAACGGTTAGCATCTCCACGGACAAACTCCAGAAATCACGGTTATTTCAGACAACGGTCTCCTTCACCAGGATACGGAGCAAATCAAAGTGCAACCCCAACAATGGAGTCTTTAAACAGCAAAGGGTCGGGCCAGTAGGCCAACGCACCATTCCAAAGTCTATTGACCATGAAACATCACGTCATCGAAAAATCGAACAGAGGCCCACGGCCTCGTCCGGTATTGTCATCAGACGAACCATTTGAAAGAGCTTCGCAGTACGAGGTACTATGAATGACCATAATGTGAGCATGAGTGTGGACACTGCTGCAATGATAAATGAGAAATTAATTCCGGCAGAAAATGGAGATTTGGAGACCGTAACGTTACGTGGTTTGAGTTAACAGCTTGTTATTGGGAAGATTAAAAAGAACGACTCTCGACATTAATAGATTTAACATACAATTGGATGTGTGCAAAGAGCCATTAACAGACGATGTTATACTTAGGCTAGATATTTTGGACACAGTGAGCGCAGTGATAAACCTGAGTACTCCCACATTTACCATCAACAATAAAGTGATAAATGCGACAGTTGTTAACAGTGGAAACGAGATTTCAACTCAACAAGTTTGCATAAAACGAACCATCACAGTTCCGCCAATCTCAGAAATGACTGTTACCATTAAAACTAATAAAAGTGCTGACCAGGAGTGCATTTTAGGACCATGCTCGCTGAATAGTTGCGAATTGGTTTCGCACGTAGTTAGAAAAGGAAATAATTGCCCCTTAACCATTTTAAATGATGGCAATCGTCTAATCCGCCTGAAGAAAGGTACACCTATTGATTACATAGAATAATTTGACGATATAGTGGGTACGGCAGATTAAAACGCGATCAGTGACGTAAGACATGGCATTGAAGAGACACGAGACAAGGTGCCCTCGGCACTGCCTCAAAGTTCAGATGGGTTACCTACTATTCGACCACATTTAACCGACCTATATTAACGTTCAATCGACTCGTTTCAACATATTTCATTCCAACCATTAAAACTGAAAGCGTTTAAAGAACAATTACAACAACATGTAACATATTGATTAACATTTTGAATTTCACTATTTGTTTTTGTATATATATGTCATATATGCAGCCATATTTGCAAATGTATGTGTTAAAGAAATAACCAAATTATTTTTTTTATATTTTAAAATTAATTGATAACAAATTCAAGAACATGAAGTCCATTTTTAAAGAAGCATTACTTTAATATCCGAAATTATATAGAATACCTTTAGGACAATCTTGATTTTTATACCGTTTTTTCCGCCATCTTGAAAATGGCAGCCATATTGGATTTTTCAGAGTGGGTCCATAGCTGAAATCAAAGGGTATATAACCAAGAACTACTATGCAAAGTTTCGTGCTTTCCTCATCAAGTGAACAATTCTGCTCTATATCTGCACCAATCGGCCGGACTAATATGTTTTCTCTGTGCGTAGTTGTGAGATATAACTTATAGTAAGCTAAACTAAAAAATCAACAGCCTGATGAAGTCTAAAAACAATAATCGAAAAACAGATATGGCAGTTAAAACCTAACAACAATCAATGACTTACAGGCTCCTGATTTTGGACATGAATATACTTAAATGTGATGATGTTAAACATGTTTAGGAGCATTGAATCCTATAAAGGTGCGGATAGTGTTGTAACAGCACAAAACAAGGACAAACTTTAAAAATCAGTCGTGGAAAGGCTCAACTCAGGTAATTGGCATATATAAATGTAAAAGAAGACGTAACAAAAAGGCTGAAAAACACGAGAAACATTAGGCATCTGTCGCATTACCATTATCTACTAACCAAAAAGAAAAGGTTTTTGTATGATTATGACCGCTAATAAATCAAAATCTACATGAATCATTTATAAGTTGTTGTTCCAAAACTAGCATATTGTAAGTTACAAATTAGATTTGTAGTTTCAGAGCATAAGACAAAAAAATCTTCCCACAAATCATCACGAAAAAAGTATTCTATGTAGAGCGTTTATCACGTTATTATACCTTTCAAATTGAAAATATTTATTCATGGTGATTTCAAGAAACGAATTAGGAAAATTATCTCACGTTTTTAATTGTTAATTTTCGAGTAGGGCGAAGTGGCCATGTTTTTCAATCAGAAATCATACATGTAAAGTTTGGTTTTTAATGGCTCTGTCGGTTCAGTTAAGAATTAAATGCTAATATGCATCGTATTAAGAGTGCCACTTGCTCTTAAAAACGAAACATATTCAAAGAAACACGACGTCAAATACATCGAAGCAACATAATATCGCAATGCATGTTTGTTGCTTTCTATGTACAATGAAATACAACGTATTTTCGCAGTTATGGTATCAATGTATCAATAAACGCATCATAGATACCAGGACTAAGTTTTGTATATACGCCAGACGCGCGTTTCGTCTACAAAAGACTCATCAGTGACGCTCGAAACCAAAAAAGTTAAAAAGGCCAGATAAAGAACGAAGTTGAAGAGCATTGAGGACCAAAATTCCTAAAAGTTTTGCCAAATACAGCTAAGGTAATCTATGCCTGAGGTAGAAAAGCCTTAATATTTCAAAATTTCAAAATTTTGTAAACAGTTAATTTATAAATATAACCATATCAATGATCAATATAGAAATAATTAGAGAACATACCTGGTTGTTTTGTCATAACACACTTGTCCTGTCAACGAAAATGCCACACCAAAACTACACATCAGGATATAGTTTATTTTTACCATAATATGCTATTGTGTGATGTTTTTTTTTTGTATTGATCTATTTGGTGTGTGCTGTTATGGATTATACACAAAGCTAATAGTAAAATTCACTCTGTTACATTTTAGAGTAGGAAATAATGTTTTTAATTTATTCTATTTGTAGTTGCTAAATAAGGAAGTTTATCATTCCCATACAAGCACTTCCTATATTCAAACAGCGTTTTCCGCCGGTGCCTGTCTATTATAAGTACGTGCTTTTATAACAATTGTCGTTAATGTAACACTTGAAAGGTGGTTGGGTTAAATGTCATGTAGTTAGTTTAGCATTGCCGTGAAGCAAATAAGATATATATCAACTTCTTTACGACCAACGATATTCCTCCGTTTTACTCTGGTAGATGCATTATTGTTATTGTACGTTTCTTTTTCTTCCGTACATTTTGATAAAACTCGGAGATAACTGGACTAATCGTTATTAGTAATGAACAATATCAATATCTCACTGTGAACCAAATCGGCAGGCTTAGTCGGGTTTTCAACGGTCTTGATCACACAGTAATACTTGAAGTTTTCACTAAGAACGTAACCCCCTCTTTTCTCGAACACAACGTTCTCACTCCGAGTGGACTTTTTCTTTGAGTTTACTCCTAAGCAGAGAAGCAAAACTTACATGTTATAGATATTTTGCTATGGAAGAGTGGTAGTATTTTCTGATCGATAGAAATATATCAATTCGACCTGATTTAGAATGTTCTCTACTTCATACGCAGTTCATTGAAATAATTCCACAGTGGTGTATTCTGAAATGCTGGTTTACATGAATGTGTATGACAACCATCATCCTAAGGCACACTTTTATGCTAGTAATCTGTCACTATTTAGCAGCCTTTTCAAATTATTGTGTTCACTTGTATTGATTCATCCTTTATCTGGTACTGCATCTTGTAAAGGTGTGTTCAGTTGATACTATATAGTTGGTTCAATCACAAATTTAGTTTTAGAAAGTAAATATCAAACGGACAAATATCAAAGCCATGTCTTCTCGATCACAGGACAAGCTAGCTACCAGCATTCCTTTGAGATGGTTAACAACAATATAAACAAAAGAAATATTCGTTTGATCAAATAGGTTAAATTTTCAAACTTTTCCATCCGGGTGAAACATTTGACCGTTGCAGACGACTCAAATTTTCCATTGCAGTTACCACCCCTCAATTTAAGAATCGACTAAGCTCGATTGAGTATTTATGCTCAATCATTAAATCTCCATCAGGGAATTTATATGAAAAAACATGCTTTAAAACATTGTGTTTCTCTCCACTTCCGTGAATGTATTATTTGATTTATTATATGATATATGTAATTTTTCTGAATAACCCTTCACCATCGAATCGACATTATGTACATTATGGATTCTGGGCGATTGAAAGTGAAAAAGGTCACACTGTGTAAAGTAATACTAAATGTACCAATGGGACAGGGTAATTGCCGAACAAGGTGTGTTTACATACATAATCCTTTCTTTTTATATATGTTCAATAGTCTACATAACTACGGGAACTACCCGTAGTTCAAAATGTGACCGAAGTTCACACCTCAATTACAGGGATGGGAACAAGACGAGGAGGATCCGCAGTGTATTGTAAATATACTAATTATGATTTCAAATACGAGCGGGTGTATCCAGCCAATTTTTTCAACCTAGAAATAAAGGGGGTTCAAATCTTCTCCTTAGTAATCCGATCCTGAGGTGGACATGTTTCTTGATTTGAGGCTTGGTAATGTGTGGGAGTTAGGTTAGAGGGAATTGGGAATCGGGAATCGGGTGGAACCATATAACGAGGGTAGTCAAATATTCTTTGCTTCACGAAAATAGTTAAGGGGGATGGAATTTGGAACTACTCCATGTTCACCCCTCAATTACGGGGAACCATGTATAAGAAGAGCGTAGGAAACAAGGGATAATCTATGCCTCACTGACAAAACAAAATCGTAAGGGAGACAGAAGTGGGAATCATCCCATGTTCACTCCCTCAATTACAGGGGTCAGTGTATTAAGTCACTAAACGAATTAAAGAATAAAGTCACTACATGAATTGAATAAAGTCACTAAATTAATTTAAGAATGTTTTTTAGGTTCCCCACAGTTTCTTACCACAATTCAACAGTTTTATTGAAAATAGTACTTTAAACTTTCAGCCAAACATCACTCAAACTTTTATTGAGTTAATTGATTGAAGATTTCAGCTATATACATTTTTCGTACGCCTGTGTTTAAAGACGGAACAAATTATGGTATAGCGTTGTCTTGATGTTCGTTTGTCTGACATGATCAGGGGATACAAAAGGAGATGGTAGTGGCTCCTGCACTGGTAGGTATAGCTCAATTATGAAAAATCTCAGCTCCATTTTTAATAATATTCATTATACCTACCAGTGAAAATTGACATTTATTAAGTAAGAATACTCACTGATTTCAAAGCAGTGTTGAATTCATTCAACGGTGGTGGATGAATTTCCTTCTCTTCAAGAAAAACTCCACAAACAAATGTTTTTATCGAACAGGATAAAACACTTCCACCATAACAAAAAAACCCACTATTTACATCTTTATACACCTACATGTCATACTGCAAATAAACAAATAAAATATCATACTAATAAATGAATTCGTATGCTTACATCCTATTATAAAACTTTAGAAGCATCAAAATCTTGCAAATAAAACTTTGCGAATGTTGATTCAACTGCCCAGTCGGCAGAATCTAAAATTTATTTCAAAGAAGTTCCCTTGTACAAAGCCCAACTTGGAGCTATAGCACGTAAGGAATGTGCATCTACTTTCATATTGTCATCATTATAAGCTATTCTTATCCATTATTACAATCCAACTTGAAATAGTTGCTGTTCATACAGGTTTGTGCGGTTCATTTATACAGAGCAAAAGTTTAATTCTTTCTGATTCACTTAAGTTTTTTCGAAAATTCTTAGTTTTATCCAAATAAATCGATAGACCTCTTTTTGTATCTATTTAAGTTTCTCTGGAAATCTGGGTGCAAATAATTTTTCTCCAAAATGTTTTTGTCTATCTTGCTTTGCTAAGCCATGTCTAAGTATGTTAGGGTGTTGGCCGAAAGGAAAATTTTGCACTGGAGGTAACACTACAAAACAACCTGCTATTGTCCTATATTGCAAACCAGAATGAAATAAATGAGCCAAAAAATCGGCAATTTGATTTAATATGGATCACTTTGTCTCTCACCACACCAGCTATTAAACTTTTAGAATTTTGAGGAATATTCATTCTTTGTACCATCTCGCCATGAAGCTGAGAGCAATGTTCTTGCTGATTGAGAAAATTTCTCTGTTTTAAAACGTCTGTCGGAAGAAGCCATGCTGTCAGATTTAATATTTCTGGATTTTCATTTTGGACTGAGACAAAAAATTGTCCATTACTGGTAGTCTTATTGGACAAGCTATCAGTAACTGTAAAATCTCGGTGTACCAGTGTCTCCTGGGGCGCAATTAAGATAATCTTACAGATGAACTGCCCCATATATTGCAATATCGTTGGAATCAGAAAAATTGGGGGACACACATACGCGTACATGTTATCCCAAGGAGTTGTCAGAGCATCCAAGGCCAAAGCATTGGGATGAGGAATCCAAGTGCAAAATATTCTGTCTGGCGATTTTCCCATGTTACAAACAAATCTATCAATGGGGTTCCCCATATCTGAAAAATCTGCTGCACTATTGACTTATTCAGAGACCATTCTGTCGGACAAACCTTTTCCCGACTCAAATGATCTGCTAAAACATTCTTCTTGCCCATAATATGTGCTGCTTTCAATACTATGTTGTTTTTAATTGCTATCTGCCATAGCTCTCAAGTCAAGTAACATAAAGTTGGTGACTTCGTCCCACCTTGACGATTTATGTATTGTATTACGCTTGTGTTGTCGCTCCTTATCAGAACACATTTTCCCTTCAAAATTTTCAGAAAATGCTGAACTGTCAAAGTTACGGCTTTCATTTCCAAACAATTTATGTGCCTAAGTTTCTGTTCCGAATTCCAAACTCCCATATGACCCCCATAACCTGTCATTGAAGCATCTGTCGTTATGGTCACATTGCTTTTCGGCAATTGCATATATCGGCCTTTCAGCGTGTTGGCTGAATTTATCCACAATAAAAGATGGGATATACTGACATTCTGATATTTTGAGTTCTCAGATATGCAGCTACTACTGACAATTGTTTTGTAAAAATTCGAGGAGCACATGTTGGTCCAAAGCACATTGCTTTCCATTGATAACATTGATTTGCTATGCAAAACCTCTTGTACGGACGATGTTTCTGAAAAAATTGATACATGGAAATATGCATCGCTCAGATCTATTGAAATTGCCCAATCTTTTGATTTCACTAGATTTATGACTTTGCTCATTGTGTCCATCTGGGACTTTTTTTAGATGTGCTTTTAATGGTTTGTCACAGGTCTCCCGTTTTTCTTTGGCACCAGAAATAGTGTACTGTAAAAACCTGTGAGAGATTCCGGAAAAATTACTTTTTCTATAAAATCCTTTTCTAATAAAGAATTTATTTCTGCCAAAAATATATCTGCGTTTTTGTGAGATATTATTGTTTTCCTGATGCCTGTCGATGCAGGTCTTTGAAGAAATTCCAATAATTTGTAACCTTCCTCTTTTATTGCAAGTACCCACTGATCTGTTGTTATCATTTTCCAATTTTGAAGAAAGTATTGTAGACGCCCCCTACCGGAATCTCTGTACACATCATTAAACATGAGCCTACCTTTGAGTCAACTGTTTTTCTTTCTGGGAATCCGAAATGACCCCCAGCTACTCTGACCAGTCTTGGTGGTCTTGTCCTTTTTTAATCTTTAGCAGGACCCTTATAGCCTAGATTGTCTCTTTGTGGCTGTCTCCCACTATATGATGTCTTAGGCAAATTGAACCTATTGTTATTTGAGCCTCAAGTCTTACTGGCATTAACAGTATTATGCTCAACCTTGAACTTGGGATTCTTATTTTGCCAATCTCTGTCAAAATCTGCACTTCTTTTCCTACATTGACCTAGCTAATTCAGGTAATAAATCATTCAACTGATCCTTTTGTTCCTTGCGCTTTTCGAAGCATGACTTAAGACCATTCCCAAAAACACCTTCACCTGACAAAGGCAAATATTGAGTTTTGTCTTTAATATCAGACAAATTCACAAGACCTGAATCATGTGATGCAGCCTTACGTCCGACTAAACTAAAAAATGCACCAGTCCTACCTGATTGGTCCAAAGACTTTGTGAACATTGCAAACAAACCTTTTCACAATTTTCCAACATGATTCTTTCTCCTCGTGTTCTAAAGACGAAGAATTTTCAAGCTTCCCAAGAAGAGTACCCATTGTCCATATTGTCCGTTTCATATACATGCCAGAAATCACATTGATACGATACGCCATTTGCCCTTGAAATTAAAGTTTTTCAATTTGTTTTAATGGCTGTGTATATAAATGCATATGGCCAGTATCCAAAGACTTTACTGCCTTTGGCCCACGGTTCTTTCTCATCATTGGCTCTAGCAAGTCCTCCAAACTAGGAACTTGCAAGAACTCTACAGCACTATCATGTACAGGAAAACAACTCCTGTATTCCTCTCTTTAAGCGGTAAGTTTCTCTAGGTGCTGACACCGCCAGGAATTTTCCAAAATAGTGACTTGTGCTTGAGTCATAATCAAACCAACACTACCTTTATCATTGTTTAAGGCAATATCCTCACTAAACAAATCTGATAAAACATTATGTCTAGTAATAGTATCTGAGCTTAACTCACTGTCTTTGTTTACTTCATTTGAAACAGATTTTGATTGTTCATGTTTCATAAACCTTTCCCCTTTTCTAGCAACAGTACTTGTTGACTCTTCAACTCTAATTTCGTTCTCATTATTAATTATCTGACTCATTGTCAGAGCGAATATCACCAAGCATATCCCTTTCTATCGGGCCAACATTTATAGAAATTTCCGACCTTGTGTCGAAATCTGTATTTCTAGATACTCTAGGAGAACCCAAATCCTCGTCTAGATTTGAAACTAGTGGAATAATGGGTCTAAGGGTGTCAGATCTAAGCAAACCTTGTGTATCTCTATTCTGATCCCTTGAATCTGCATTAGTTTCAGATCTGGGCATACCTTGTGTATCCCTATTCTGAACTACACTATAGTTATTAACCCCTCTTACATTGACATCATTTTAAATAAAGTATCAAAATTGTCTTGTAAACCTTTTAGCTTTTTGTCATACTCTTGTTGCAAGGCCGATGACTTTGACGGCTTTTTTTTAGCTTTACCAGCGGCATTCTTGTCTTTGGTTCTGGACATATATTTCTCATTTGCCGGTATAAAATATGGCGTATCTTTGTTTACCTGAACCTCCGAATTCTCGTGCACCTCGAGATCGGATTCCATACACAAATTTATCTAAATTTTTAATTTAAACGATTTAGTAATAATACTAAATGTTATTTAAAGAAGTCTTAAATAGAAAAAAAACTAAATTTCTAATTTTGTTGAAAACTTTGCAGCGACGAGAACATCTGTTCGCTTACTCGCAAAAAATAAAACTGATGAGAATACCTGTAATTTACCTGTATTGGGGTGTGTAACACAGTTAGGGTTATCGGACATCCTAGGGATGTTTTTTATTTCTAGATCACCTAGATGTTTGCAATGAGAACTAGTTAACGCAAATTATATTCTTATTTAATAAATGGCAATTTCCACTGGTAGGTATAATGAATATCATTAAAAATTACAAACATTTTCAATTTTGTATGGTTTCAGAGTTGCGGCTGAATGAAATTTGAATCTTCCGTCAGGAGTATATACCTCATGTCATATTAACACAACATTTGGATCGACAGGAGAAAGCTCTCTTTCGATTTGAAGTTGTTTCCTGTGAAAAAAGAAAAATTTAAAGTACCCCAATGGTATCATAAGCTCAGTAGTCAGTACTTTGGTACTGGCATGATTTATAACAAACCTTTCTAAAATTATCCGTTTATAAATTTTGAAATTATTAAGAAACTGAGGATTCAACTCCCTAAGGCATAGTTGAACTTAGATGAATTTGGCTTTTTGTTTTATATAGTATTTTTGTCATATAGTTCTTCAATTGGCTCGGTACTTATACATCCCTCGGATTTCAAATGTTTGGCTTTGACCGTTCTTGATGAAGGTAAAACCATATAACCGCTTCGGACGCATGAAATTATCCCACGTGTTGTTTTCAATTTTTTACATCACTAGGTCGATACCTCGACTGGTGAACTATCAGTCCCCGAGGGTATCACCAGCTCAGAAGTCAGTACTCCGGTACTGACATGATTTATAACAAACCTGTCTAAAATTGTCCGTTTATAAATTTTGAAATTATAAAGAAACAAAGGATTCAACTCCCTCAGGCAAAGTTGACCGTAGATGAATTTGGCTTTTTGTTTTAGGTATTTTTGTCATATAGCCCTTCAGCTGTTTCGATACTTATACATCCCTCGGATTTCAAATGTTTTGCTTTGAACATTCCTAATTAAAGTTAATCCAGAAAAGCGGTTCGGGCGCGTGAAATTATTAAACATGTTGTTTTTAATTTTTGTCGATCCTTCCACTTTAGTAGAAAAAGCGAGACATAGCGATCCAACCTTCCGTCGGCATCGTCGTCGTCGTCGTCATCGGCGGCGGCGTCCACAAATATTCACTTTATGGTTAAAGTTGAAATTTTAATAACTTTCTTAAACTATCCTTGATTTCTACGAAACTTGGACAGAAGCTTGTTTATAGTATCAAGAAGTAAATTTTGTAAAAATAAAATTCCATTTTTTTTCTGTTTTTTTCTTATAAATGGACTTTGTTTTTCTGCCAGGAAACATTACATTCACTCTGTGGTTAAAGTTTTTAAAATTTTGATAAATTTCTTAAACTATCATGGATTTCTACCAAACTTGGACAGAAGCTTGTTTGTAATAAATTACCACTTAATCAATAGTTAGAGCCATGAGAAAACTTGCACTAGTCTTTTAAAAACTGGCGAGATAATCAAAATATTTGTGAAATACCTTCATCTAAAATTTTAAAATAATCATATAAATAGACTGTATATCTTCAAATATAATCGTGTTAGACATCCAAACTTATGAAGCTGTTAACTGTTGAATATTTTTGGAGTTTGAATGACCCTTTGGTATCTTTCGCCTCTCTTGTGAGGCATTGAAATCAATATTTCTTAGATGAAAGTAGCCTACACTTGTTGATTTTGTCTTTGAATTATCAGATATCAACCTTATATTTTGATAAGCAGTTGTTCGGTCCAGCATGCACATAAGTCAACACTTGCATAAGTGAATATGGGTGAAAATGAATTATTACTGTAAATATATATAAACACAAGTATGAGTGGCCGTTCGTGTCATTGGCGGTATGAACATACCGTATGAAATTTTCAACGCGTTGGTTTTTACTTTCAACGCGTTGGTTTTGACTTTTTTAACGCGTTGTTTTTTTCTTTCAACGCGTTGGTTTTTACTTTCAACGCGTTGGTTTTTATTATCAACGCGTTGGTTTACTTTCAACGCGTTGGTTTTTATTATCAATGCGTTGGTTTTCATTTCAACGCGTTGGTTTTAACTTTCAACGCGTTGGTTCGTACTTCATACGGTATGAAAAACAACGCGTTGGTTTTCAATTCCATACCGTAAGTTTTCCACTTTTGTCTACCAATCAACATCCTTGTAACAAAGTACAAGCTTGTCAACCGTTCGGACGGACTCCAGATTGTTGTTATGTTTGGTGGGGTAATATATATTATCCGTTGTTGAAGATAATTACTGACTTGCAACATTGCTACACGTAGGGGAGAGACCGGGAGCGATATTTTGATCGATTCGAGGAAATGGTGAATTATTGCAGCCGCATTATCACTTCAGATACAATGGACGATGATAAAACAGAAAATGTTCGAGGAATGTACACATGTTTGATATATGTTTAGGGTTAATAAAAACTACATGATAGTTCTTGATAGTCTGAGTTCTAGTCAGAGCTGACATTCAAACAGTACCCACTACAAAGAAAATTATCGATTTGGAAAACTCCTTAAAAAATTATAATTTTCCATACAAGCAATAACAAATGTTTTGTAGAAACATTTATTGGATTTTTTTTCATAACCTACAGTTCACAATATTAGCTATTGGTATATGAAACCCTGGAATTAGGGAAAAAAAATTATTTGGCCTCACATTGTCATTCAATTTTTTCCATAGTTTACATGTTATGTGTTGCTATTTATTTTCAAACAATTGCATTAAACTATCAAAGTTGCATACTCGTCCATGCAAGTTCGTCCATTGGGAGATGTAGTCATGTAGCAGCAGTTTTATTCGCTCTTTTAGACTATGCACATCAGTTTGGTACAGATCAAGCTTCTTGTACATCCAGAAGGTGTGAATGAAACGTAGGCAGTAAGAAAAAGAAACACCCCAAAAAGTGACAGACTCTACATACATAGGGGAAAAGAAAAAGAAAGTGGACAAATGTATTGAATTTGACCCACGTCCCCCATCACTGAAAACTGATGACAGCTCATCTGAAGAAGAAAATATTTTCTTTTACAATTTACAATATCATTATTGTGTAAAAACTATGTAGTCCACTGTCCTTACTTACAATTATGAAGACTATGCAATGAATATCGACACAAAATTGTATCTGTAGACAAAACGAACAGAGTTGTTGCATAACTTATCTGCATATGATATTGATGTACCATATGAAATAGTTGAAAATCAGAGAAGTGATGAATGGTTTCACCAGAGAGCAATGAGGATAACAGCATAAAATGCAAAGTCTGTGTCAACACTAAAGAAATAATCTTCAGTGTTTAATAAACTGAAGAAAACTATGTATAAAAATGATCCGATGAAAACAAGAGCTATGACTTATGAAATCGAGCATGAGAATGATGCTTTTAAAGATTATGCATCAATGAAGCATTAAACAATCTCCTTTGCTAGAAGTTGAACAATGTGGTTTATGGGTTTAATCCAAAAAACCCAAAGCTTGCTTGTAGTCCAGATGGATAAGTGAGGAATGTTTCTGATAATCGAGAAGATGATTTTGGTTTGGTGGAATTAAAATGTCCACTTATGCTTTCAAAGTGTTCCGTAAAGACTTTGAGAAATGTTTATCATAATCTCAAGTAACAAATGTTTGCCTTGAACGCTTACCTAGTGGCCAAATAAGATTTAAAAGAAACCATGAATACTATTTTCAAATTCAGATGAGATTAGGAACAATGGGGCTGCAGTGTTGTGATCTTTGTATTTGATCTGAATCTGACAGTTTTATGGAAAAAATTTGTTTTTTTGATAAAGTGTTCTGGGATAGCCTGGCCAAGAAACTTGTTAAATTTTACCACACTCGTCTTTGTCCGGATTATTTTGAGATGAGATTTCCAAGAGGATTTCCTCCTTACGATTTTCCAGAATAGTTGATTTTAACATGAAGAACATATTTTTTTCCTTTTAAATATTTGTGATTTGTTTACATTTCTTATTAGATATAGGAAGATGTGGTGTGAGTGCCAATGAGACAACTCTCCATACAAATAACAATTTAAAAAGTAAACCATTATAGGTTAAAGTACGGCCTTCAACACGGAGCCTTGGCTCACACCGAACAACAAGCTATAAAGGGCCCCAAAATTACTAGTGTAAAACCATTCAAACGGGAAAACCAACGGTCTAATCTATATAAACAAAACGAGAAACGAGAAACACGTATATATTTCATAAACAAACGACAACTACTGTACATCAGATTCCTGACTTAGGACAGGTGCAAACATTTGCAGCGGGATTAAACGTTTTAATGGATCCAAATTATTGCCATTATTACATGCATGACAAAAACCTTCGTAGTTTCTTTCTCATTTTCTGTTTATCTGATACATTATAAAAATTATAAGATTATAGATACATATATTTATTGCACAAGTGGCTTCTGAAATTAACAAGACAAACAATTACAAAAATTATCTGTGAAAACACTGGCTGGAGCGATAATGGTACAATTCTTTTGCAGGATTCTGTATTTTTTCATTCTTTCGATTGCCCGCTCAACATGAATACTGTGTTTTGTAATGTCCTTGGTGCTTGCTTCTTTTTGTGGTGTAAATTTAAATAAAGTCAATAAAATAAAAAACAAAATACTACAATAAAGAATACAGTTTAACAAAAAGAAACAAACACATTAAAAGTAAATTTATTTAATTGTTTTTTCAAAAATCACATGACTAATTTGATGCATTTTGACTATATTATTTGGTATGCTTAATGATCAGAAAAAATAATTAACAAATGCTAGAATATATTTATATACATCACTTGGAGAAGTGGTAGCAGGAGTTGATCAGGGTCAGCATATATATGACCTTTTCCACCAATAAAATGTTTACTGCATATGTATGTATCCTTTTTTACTCTGACAGTTGTAAAGCCGTCTTCTACATGCATGTATCCACATGTGCATTTTTCTCTGTCCCTCCATGGCTTTGGAAATCTGATAAATTCCACTCCCTCTATGTAATTTTTGTGTGTATAACGTGAATCACTATTACAAGTACCATAACAGCAGTTTTGTTGCACCTTTCGTCACCAAATCATCCATAATTTACGTTTTAATATAAGTTACTATTTTATATCTCAGACTTACTAGAGTTAGTTAAAACAAATAAACTTATTGTTTGTATAGCATACTACTATAGTGTATTAATACATATGGGAAATAAGTTTGTCCTCAAGTAAGATTGATTAATCAGTATGTAGATAAGGTAATCTATAAATAAAATAAACAGATAATCTGATCCTATGCTATCTCAGGAAAACTCCGTAGGCTCTCCGAATAGTGAGATGACGACCAGATATTTTTAGAAAATACTTTGTAACAAACATTTTGATTGGTTGGCAAATGTGCAAAACTTACGGTATGGAATGAAAAACTTACGGTATGGAATTGAAAACCAACGCGTTGGTTTTTCATACCGTATGAATTACAAATCAACGCGTTGAAAGTGAAGACCAACGCGTTGAAATTGAAAACCAACGCGTTGAAAGTAAAACCAACGCGTTGACAGTAAAAACCAACGCGTTGAAAGTAAAAACCAACGCGTTGAAAGTAATAACCAACGCGTTGATAATAAAAACCAACGCGTTGAAAATTTCATACGGTATGTTCATACCGCCAATGACACGAACGGCCACTCATACACATGTATTATATGGTTATACTAATTTATATTGTTAACAATAATATGCAATACATTAAATGTTGATATTCCACTTACTACATTTCTTTGTCATTATATGGATAGACCCTACCTGATTGAGAGTTTCAGAAGCTACTCATTACCCTCAGATGTCATCCTTCAACTATTGTCCTTAGACTTTTCCAAATATTTCTGTGAAAGGAATGAACCAATTGGACAATCAACCGGACTACAATCAGCATACCTAAACTACATAAGTGTCCTTACAAACAACGGTATATTGCTTGGTCTTCCAAGTGCTCCATTTTTTTCTAAATTATTTTCATTAATTATATCAGCAATCATAGCCTGTCTTCATAGTTATTGTGAAACTGCCTTTTCCAGAGGTGGCTTGAATCAGATGAGGACGGATACTAAAAAAAAACCCAAGAGTACATACAATCTAAGACTCTTTCATCTTACAATAGTTTTAAAAGATTTGACTTTTCTACACTTTACACAAGTTTTTCCCATTTCAAACTAAAAAACAAATGGAAAAAGTTGTTAATGCTTTGTTTCATAAAAAAAGAATGGCCGAAGTAGATACAAGTATCTTATCTTAAAGAGGAATGAATTTTTCTTTGTAAAGAATGACTCTGATTGAAACAAAAAGTTCTCTTAAACTGACGTCATCAAGATGCGTGATTTCTTTATTGGCAACATACGTTTGGAGGACTTGTTTTTCAACAAAATATCGATATTCAAATGGGAACAAATTTAACAATACCCTTTAACTTTAATTTACGCTATATAGATGATGTTCTCTCACTAAATAATTCAAAATTTGGTGACTAACGTTGAACGCATCTATCCCATCAAACTAGAGATAAAGGATACACCAGATACAGTTAATATCTGGACTTACATCTAGACAAGTGTTAATATTACATTCACGCTGTGGGTAAAGTCTTTAAAATTTTAATATCTTTTTTAAACTATCCTGGATTTCTACCAAACTTGGACAGAAGCTTGTTTATGATCATGAGATAGTATCCAGAAGTAAATTAAAAAAATAAATAATACTATTTATCCATATTTTACTTATGAATGGACTTAGATTTTCTTCAAGTTAACATTACATTCACTCTGTGGTTAAAGTTTTAAATGTAAATAACCTTCTTAAACTATCCTGGATTTGTACCATACATGGACAGAAGCTTGTTTATGTTCAAAACCTGGTATTAAGAAGGAAATTTTTGTAAAAAAAGTATTTCCTGTTTCTGCGTACATTACTTAAAAATGAATTTAGTTTTTCTTCAAGCTAACATTAAATATATAGTCTGCAGTTAAAGTTTTAAAAACATTTCCTAGATTCGTACACCATCCTGGATTTTTACCAAACTAATTTTAAAATTATCGTCTTTATCATTTGTTCATTCAATAAATTTATATACATACTCTTATAAATCTATAGATTTGGTTGTATACTGTTTTCATTTTACACAAGGCTTAGCATAATATTTTTCATACATTTCAAATGCTTTATTTCATTACCTGTTAATCTTTTATGTGCATTCCCCTATCACACTAAAAACATAGACAACAGCAAAAGTAGGCGAGACACTGGGTTCCGCGAAACTCTTACGATTTTTTTGTATTTAAACACAGCTTTTTCAGCAATAGCATGTCTAGTCTCCCCTTTGACATTAAGATATTAACTGTATAATGATGTAGCTCAAAGATAATTACAATCTTTTTCGATATTGATTGAAAAATACCGTTATCCGGAAACACAGGGAAACTGATAGAAGTCATCCCAAACTCGGATGAACTATGAAATTCAGAAAATAAGGCCAGATAATATAAATACTTTAATATAATTAGAATAGCATTATTTATCTATATTGATGTAATATTTATAATATTTTGTAAACGACTAACAATATGCAGTTTATCTACCTGAAGAATCCCTGAACTTCTGGTACTAATGAAACAGGGACCCTCACTGAGATAGCTGTGTCAGTGGAGTAATTGTTAACAGCGAGCAATACTGTTGTTGAATAAAAACAAAAAAAAAAGATATTAACTGATGCCAGGTATTTGTCATGAAGGCATATCATTATATGCCGCTGTTTTGCAGAAGCATGACATTTATGTTACCTAGTTTGATCTCAAGGTCTTAAAAATAGATGTGTCTTACATTTCCTTGTCAAGAACATTTCTTTGATCCACTGTACCTATTATAGTCTTGAGGAATTATGTTTCTGTTCTGTCAGTCTATATGTTATTTAGCTGTCCAGGTTTAAAAAACAAGTCTTTCAAGTTTCAGCTTAAGTGTTTTTAAGTGAAATTTTAATAACTTTCTTAAACTAGATTTCTACCAAACTTGGACAGAAGCTTGTTTATGATCATAAAATATTATCCAGAAGTAAACTTTGTTAAAATGTAAATCCTGCTTATACGTTTATTAGATTCATGAACCATCTGTTTTTACTAAACTTGAACAGAAGCTTCTTACAATCAAAAGATAGTATTTAGAGGAAAAAAATTAATAATTTCTTTCCCATTTTTGTTGAGCCAGTGACAAACAGCAAAAATAGGCGAGTCACTGGGTTCCGCATAACCCTTACAAATGTCTTGTTAAGAAATTTACCCTAAGGTTGTATTCATATCAAATTAAAACTTACTATAAATATAAAAGTAAGGAGATGTTGTATAAATGCCAATGAGATAACATTCCACAAAAGTTGAAATGAAGTGTATGTAAGCAATTATAGGTAACCGGCATTGAAAAAGAAAATATATACAGAGTGCACACTCTGTAATGTCTTGCCTACTTGACGCGAAGCTGTGTCATTCGCAGTCATACAAAATCATCTTACTTTTATATCAGCCGTATTTGAGGTTTCAATTTACAAGCCTGGGTACTTTATTTTAGTTTTTACATGCTACTTTTGTGTTGACATCAGTTATCATTTACATGACATTATCTGCCTTTAAAATGTTTAATTATTCAAAATACTACAGATTTTCTTCCACAGACCTATATTGCCCTGCCATATTTCGCAAAACACTTTTCGGTAGAATATGTGATTACCACTTAGTTGATACTTGATGATTTACCTTTCGTCTCGGATTATATCACAAGTCAAGTAATCAGATATTACAAAATGTATCTGTTGACATAAAATGCTATTGCTATGTTAATTTTCTGCAGTTAAGTGTTGAACAAATGCTGCTTCATTTGAAACACAACAGGTTTTCTTCCCAAAGTTTCAGATTTTCTTGGTCATATTTGAGACTTACTACTTTTCAGAAAGTTGTTTTAATACTATTATTCAACCTCTTTCTTCTTGATTTGGCCTGACAAATGTTTTGGTTCACTGATGAAACTGTGAAATTAACTGTTGATTAAAACAGAGAGGTGAAAGATACCAAATTTACATAAACCGCCAATGGCATGGCTAAAAAAAAAACCCAACAGACAAACAACAGTACACACAGAAATCTAAACACCGAGCAACGAACTCCATCAAAAACTGCGGTGATCTCAGATGTTTCGATAGGGTAAGCAGATCTAACTACACATGTGGCACCTGTCATGTTGCTCATGTAATTTCAAACCAGATAACAAGTCTATATAGGTAGGTCACATTCGGGGGAAAGGGAATGGGATTGTAGTTACGACATTTGGAACATGTCCGCTGTCATAAGTGAAACGGATATTTTATAACGGTCAACCAACTCGTGATGGCGTCCGTGAAATTTACGAAGAGATCATTTCAACTTTACGTCTTAGAACTCTAGGTTTAATAGTTTCCTTGTGAGCAGCAATCCTCTAACAAGGAAATCATGTTAGGAAATACAAGCCCTAGAATATCGTAGCAACTGGGTGATATATACTCCGCATACAGACGCCGCTGGAATGTTGTTACTTAGAAATGAAAGTTCGCAATTGGGAAGCTGAAATCATCTCTTTTGTCGTAAAATTATTTTTCAACTAACCCTCATTGTCATTTTTTGGATGTAAGTCAATAATTACAAATGTTGAATTACCAGTATTCGAAACGTTCAGGCATGACATACATTGTTTTAGCCAATTTAACACTTATAGAAATTTTGGTTTTAATGATCTACAACTCTGTATTTAATTTGACCTTCAAACTGGTTTGGTTCGAGCGCAAATGATCAATCTTTTGTCGAAGTGATGCACACATGGCGTGCTATCCCTATTATGTCTGGGTTTTTTTTCACGCAACGTTGTCAATATAATGGAATTTGATGCGACTTTTATACAAGCGAGAGGTTTAGCTCTATAAAACCAGGTTCAATCCATCTTTTTTTACGTTAGAAAATGCCTGTACCAAGTCAGGAATATGACAGTTGCTGTCCATTTGTTTGATGTGTTTGTGCTTTTGATTTTGCCATTTGATTAGGGACTTTCCGTTTTGAATTTTCCTGGGAGTCCAGCATTTCTGTGATTTAACTTCCACAACCAATGGGCCAATACCACTGCTTGCTGATTTTCGTCTCCAAAGGTATCACAAGCCCAGTAAGCGTTTTTGTGTTGAATTATACATCATTGATATGTTCATCGTTTTTAAAAGCTTTATAAAAAAAGGTTGAACAATTCGAAACACTACGGTTCTCTATCATAAGGCATATTTAATTAGTTGAACTTGGCTTTAATCTTAAATGTTCTTAAACTTTGTATTTGATTTGACCTTCCAAATGGTTTGATTCGAGCGCCACTGATCATTCTTAGATAGACGACATCGCTTCTAATGTACCTGACCTAATAGTGATAGACGTGGTATCTGAGTTTTTTGTACCATTGGGTCGATGGCAATGGTGTTGGAATTTCGTCAGGGCAGTTACCACTGACTAGTAGTCAGCACCTTTGTGTTTGAAATATCATTGATTAGTTTATAAATAAACTCATCATTGATACCAGGATTAACATTTTGTATTTACGCCATACTTTCAGTTCATTTATTGCCTTTAAAACAGAATTATTCGAAACATTAAGGTATTTCTACCCCCAGTCATAATTCGCCATAACCATACTTTTCAGAATTTTGGGTTAATAACGATCGACAATTTCGGCATTGGGCCATTCCGTTGATTTGATTCATTCGAGCACCACTGCCAAATTTTATGTAGACGAAAAACGCATCTGACCAAATTATATTGGTAACTTTGATAACGGTTGTAGGTGCCTTGGTAAAACTGTAGCAAAAGCATTTCACTAACAAAGTTGACCAGTGGTCAGTTCACTAGACTAATTCCAATCTCTTTTGCGGCGATGACAAAAATTAACCATGGGTTCCAATTACACAAAGATGACGTCATGACATTAAAATCAGAGGCCCTTTGTGGAGCCTTAAATCTTTGCCTTTTTTCTCAGATTTGAGTCCCGTGACGTCATGCCACAAGAAATAAACAAACTGTACAAATCAGTTGGAAGAGCTTGATGCATCAGATAAAAAAAGGAAGAAAAAACACAGCAATCAACAACCAAAGATTTAAACGACTCAAAGTTCCAAATACGAGTATCAAATTCTGTTTCACCGTTTGTAATTCAATGCTTCGGTCCTTATTTGACGAGCCCCAAAAATGCGTTTATGACTAATGTGTCCATATTGAGAGAGAAAACAGCTATTATATTCTGACACTATTCAAATATTGCATGTGCATGGTTCAACTTGCATGTAATTTTCAAAGGACTTAAAATATAATGGTATGAATCGAATATTAAAGTCGTATTGACGTCGTTGACAACATAAATCGTTCCTTAATGAAGTTTTGATAATTCGGAATGCAGCAAATAGAACAGCACATTACATTTGATCTGTGTCGGATAGAAATCGACACTATGCAAATTAATACCTGCCATTATCAATGCATCTTGGAATAAAAAAATCTTTATTCAAATTCTATTTCTATTTTTGGAAATTGAGTTGGTATAAGAACCCTATAAAGCAGACCAAAATTCGTACTCTATTTCGTATTTGAATGTTCCAAAACCAATCAAAGTCTTATACATGTAAACGTGCACTTGCATAAAGTCGATTTCTTTCCGACATAGCTCATTTGTTAATGAAAGACATCAGATAACTAAAATATCAAAAATCATAGCCACAATATCTCATGTTCTCCAACAAATAAGGGCTTTTTATTATTTGTATAGTGCTATATTGTAAATGAAGTTATCAGTGTGTACTTTTCTTTTTGTATGTTTCTCTTTTTGTCTTTGATACAAATTTGTTACAATTGAATAAATATTGACCAAAAAAAATGCATGCAACTCATCTTTATAAGCAGTGCACAATTTTGACCATATGAATAATCAATTTAGTTTTTACATGAATTATAATAGCCACCTGAAAGCTTATGAATTTCGTTAATCCTCAGATTGTTATGGGTGTAAGAACTTATCCATCTCTGACTTGATAAATAAAAGCTGATGTTACGTCCTGACTAAATAATTTTAAATAAGCAATTGACATACAATTAATTTACAAAAAAATGCATTGACATAATCTATTCAGTTATCGGGCAACCATTACTTGTGCTCCACTATAAATTGATGACACTACTATAGGTTCATGTCCAAACATGACTGCTCCTCTTAATGCTGCCCGATTTGCATCATCGGATACAGCAATTTGTTTGTTTGGAAATGCTGTTTGTACTGCCTGTATCAGACGTTTGGATCTTGCAATATTTCCAGCTAGAATTAATGTATTCACCTCCTTGCCATCAGCTTTGGCAAGAACATGTTTTGTGTTACGAACTATATTCAAGAGGCACTTTTCCAATAAGGAGTTTATCAGACTTGAGTCCACTTTCATTCTCGATCTTTTAGCTAGGTACTTTATTTTGGTTGAATATTCTGAAGTTTCTATAATTTGTCTGAGGGTCGTGTTTGTGTGCTTGTCACATACTTTCTCCAAATCGTGAAACTTAAGTACAAACGTTTCCATGTCATCAGTTTTCATGTCGGCATCTGTTATTATGTTGATCTTTGTAACGATGTCTTGCCATAGGTCGACATAGTTCTGTTTTGCAATTTTCCAAACCCAAGAACCTATTAAATCTTCAAAGAAACTATCAAATGCTTTTAGTATAATGCACTTTGAACTTGCTCCACTTAGAAAGTGAACAACCTGTTGAAACTTCCGATCTTCTTTCTTCTCATATATATTTAAACTATCTATCTCTTCTGTAAGAAAAACAATAACTAGAAGCTCTATGAACCTTGCATAGCTCACTCACCTATTATCTGAACTTACTAAAATCTTGGGAACAAGCAATGTTAACCTGTGTTATCAACTGGAAGGTTGCATCGATGGAGAGAACTATAATTTAATATATAAATTTGACCAGTTTTTTCCACTTATCGTTCGAGTTTACATGTACCTCAAGTTCAATTGAAATCAATAAAAAATACAAATATTATACTATGTTAATTTCTTAACCACTTATCACGAAAATGCCATTGTCCTAACGGTGTAAATTTATAATATATAGTAACTGATGACAAAATGGAGGTCAAGTTCGAAATTGACGAATTTCTCCCACATCGTTCAGAAGTTAAAGTCCTTGAAAGGTTGCAAATTAACACTTTATGTCGTTTCCGTGAAGAACTTTGGAACTGTTAAACCAATGCTTTTCATTCGTTGTAGCTGTCCTAATAGGTTCAACAATGATTAAATTTAAAAGAGAGAAAACCATTCTTGGTGTCAATTCGACAACTAATTTCTTGCATTTAATACTGACTTAGGTTGTAAACCAGCAGCGGATCCAGAAATTTTCATATTCAGAGGCCCACTGGTTGCCTAAGAGAGGACCTGCTCCAGTCATGCTTCAGTGATTCCCTGAATAACCAACCAAATTGTATCCACAAAGGAAAAAGGGGGGTGGTCCTCCAAAATAAAATCTACCCTTGTAACCTGAAACAATTGTAATTTATATTCTACTTTTGATGAAAATTTTAATTCTCAAATACAACTCGAACTGTAGCCACATATAAAGAAGATGTTAATCCGACGTACAAACATGCATCGATCGATCTTAAAATAATCGAATCAAATACAAATAAAACTGTTGCTGTTGGTTACATTTTCTTACGTACTTGTGTAACCGTATGACGCCGCGACAATTCTGTTAAATGTAACGCAAAACAATATTTTTTAACTAGCTGCTACTTTTTGCAACTTTAAGTAATACTTGAATTTTTTACTTGAGTGGGCGGGGTTTAAACGGTTCGTTTTTTTTAGACCATAAATGTAAGACTCAGATCGACGTCGTGTATCTAATCAACGTCCATTCCTCAAATCGACGTCCAATGATGACGTCACAATAAAATAAGATTCCAAATCGACGGCCAATTATATCACCCTCTAATCGACGGCCAATTTTATCACCCTCTAATCGACGGCCAATTCTATCACCCACTAATCGACGTCCAATTTTTGGCTTCTCTAATCCACGTCCAATTTTTTGCATCTCTAATCGACGTCCTTTTTAATGGACCTATGGGAAGATCAAAACGCCGAGACATTGTTGGCCAACATTCCGTATTATACGTAAATATATTTAAACAAATGAAGAAAACTGACGAAATAACAGATCTGAAACTTGGATTGTTCGAGAGACTAGTAAGGACAGTTCTAGGTCAATATTTTCACAACCAAAACATAGTATATATGACAAATAAAATATATTAAAACGTATTTCCGATGTTTACAGGTTGTGCTATTATTTTTTATGTAATTTAAGAGGGCTTATTAAAAAAACAATGAGATGTGGCGTGATTGCTAATCGAACAACTATACACCAGAGTTCAAATGAAGTGGATGGAAGCAATTACATAGCCCTTTACCATTATACACATGTAGCTTGCTGTTTGGTATGAACCAAGGCTCCGTGTTTAAGCCCGTATTTGACCTATAATGTTTTTCTAATAAACTGTTACTTGGATGGAGAGTTGTCTCATTGACACTCATACCACATCTTCGTATATCTATAGGCAACCGTACGTCCTTCAACAATGATAAAGTCGACAATTAAAGGCCACGACATGAAACATATAAAACAATTATTATAGAACTAAAAACTAACTTAAAATAACAAAAAAAAATCGAAATACAAATATACAAGACATAAATCAACGACAGACACATACAATATTTGGCTGGGTTTTACATGTTTGTTAGCGCCTAACCTTTCCCTAACCTGGAACAGTGCTGCAACAGCACAACATAAAAACATAATGCCAATTTATTTTGTATATTTTTCCCTCCAGGTGTAAAACTAATGAACTTGTTGAAAAATATCTTACATAGTCCAAATTATAGTACTCTAAAAACGGTTGGCATTTACTCCTTCATTTTGTCCATTGTTGAAAACTGAGTGTTGCCCAATATATATGTCAATTTGTTTTCTTTGTCGTTGGGTTCTTATTTATGTATACTCACATGCCGTTTATCAATATGCATGTACATGTATAAGTGTAAGTGCAGCAATTTATTATTTTATTATTAATTGATATTGGACATCGATTAGAGAAGACTGCAATAATTTAAATCGGACGTCGTTTTGGCAATCAACGACGGCACATTGGACGGCGATTAGAGGATCAAACGTCAATTTGAGAATGTGACGTCAGATTTGGACGTCGATTTGAGGAAATGACGTCGATTAGAGACCAGACGTCGATCTGAGTCTAACATATATACACAGGTGTTCGTGATAAACTCATCAATGAAGTGACTTATTATTCGTCCCATATCATACATTTAGTTCATGTGTAAATCCGTTTGGTGACATTAATTGGTGATTAGAAACCAATTATAATTATAACGGCTATCATCCTTATCACACACACCTTCAAATAGACTGTCTTTATACAAACTAAAATTTAAGCTCCGCCCGATCAGTTGAAATAACATTCAATTTGGTAATAGACGTCTTTAAATATTTGACTGTAGTGACGCCGTTCACCATACACACGGCATAGTCTATGTCTATCGTGGAAAAACGGAGAAAGATTCTAGGTGAAACAGAAGAAGCGTTTTGTATAATTGTACTTTTTTATCGAATGCCAGACAAAAAGACCAGGTACTAGATGAATTCTATCATAAGAAACATAAGAAAGGTAAAAATGTATAACATACGGTTTGCCGATTACGACCACCAAAATGTGGTTAAGGTATTTTTTATCTTCGTCAATTAGTAAATTTGGTTTTTGCACAAGCGTCTTTGACAAACTATCAATATAAAGGTGAAACAATTTTGATCAAAACCATATGAATGTTTAAATCTAGACACTAAACTGAACTAATTAATCGCTTAACCAAACCATATCAATCGCGATATTTTTGGTTATCCTGCATTAATTTCTTTAACATAACAATTTCAATGAAGTTCGTTTGACTTACAACATAAGTTAAAACGTCTTATTTGCTCATTTGAAAACTTTTGAAAAAAAAAATTGAAACATGACCAAATAAACCAAACTATGACAAAATCGCTGTACTAAATGCTCCTCGATATGACGACGTTAATATGTTTTTTTTTAATCGAATGTCAGATAAAAAGACCAGTGAACAGATGAATTCTATCATGTCATAACAGTGGTATACTACTGTTGCCTTTATTTAATACCCGTGATGTTGGATACATCTATCACATTGAACTTGAAATAAAGGATATCATAGATACAGTTGAGTCTGTCTCATATCTTGACTAATATTCAGAAATTGACAACGACAGGAGTCGGTAGAGAAAGCAATTTCGACAAAAGAGAAGAGTTCAGCTTCCCAATTGTGAATCTTCCATTTCTATATGGACATTTTCTCATCGTGTATCTCCCATTTGATACTATTATCCATATCTTGCGTTTCTTATCAGGATTCTCTAGTAAGAAGGTCGCTGTAAACAAAAAAGCTATAAAACCTAGGGTTCCATGTTGTGAAGTTTCAAGTCATCCGTTCGAAAATTAAACGGTTAAACAATACGAGCTAATTGACCCTTATGGGATATTGTTTCACAGATGGCGACTGCTATGTTTACTTTTCATTACCACAAATCCGTCCTCCATTCCTCGAAAGAGACATAATTTTTTTTTAGTTTTCTATGTTGTGTCTGGTTTTTTTTAAGTGTTTGTTTGTCTTTTCGTTTTTGCCAGTAAATTTTCGATCTATAAGTTTGAATGACCATCTTTGGTATCTTTCGCCCCTCTTTTTAGTCTTATTATAGAATGTATACTTGCGTGAGCCACACAATCTGTGCAACACCGGGACCATACTTGTTTTCGATGGGGTAAAATATTCCTTTGTTATCTTCCTCCTTTCTTTCATTAACCTATCATGTATCCCACTCGCACACATTTATCAATTATGGACTTTTGACTAGGTCAATACGTTATATATGGACCTAATCAGATAATATTGACCGAGAACGAAGTGTAAGACATATGTAAATAATGTATAAGAAAAATGTTGTTAGTGTTCTTTTTTTATATTGATCGTCAATATAACATATAAATAGGAACATAGCGTCAATATACTTAAAAATAGAAACATGGCTTCCGATACGTAAAATAACCTTTGAAACACTTGATCGCCACATCCAATGAAAAACAGTAGAATGCTACGGCATATGTCATAATACCTACTATCACAGGCAAAATTTGCTCACATGAATTTCACATGAATCTCACATGAAATTCACATGAAAAATTTCACGTGAGATTCACCTCAATCGAGCTTATACATGAAACTCACGTGAAAATTTTCATGTGAATTTCACGTGATTTTCACATGAGATTCACATGAAACTCAAAAAAACTGATTTCACGTGAGTTTCACGTATAAGCTCGTTTGGGTTAAATTCATGTGAATTTCACGTGAAATTCACATGAATTTAAATTCATGTGAAATTGATGCGAGTGAAATTTGCCTGTGTAAATGACGCCAAGTCAATGAGTCATCCTTCTATAATATGTAAACCAATATCAATGTTAATCAGAATAATGATGATGCCAAGAATTAGTGCTGTGGTCTGTAACAAAAAGCAGTCTTATACCTTACGAACGTCTAAAGAACATCTGAAAATTGGACTGTGTAACAAGACCAATCTCCAGACCTATTTAAGAATGATTGACAGCCCTTAATGTTTTAAAAACAGTGCATGATTAAAGAACAATTTTTAAGTCTACCCTAAAGCGATCATATTAATTCCAGTAACACAAAATCATTCTTAAATTTTGGTTAGTTATTTAGTTCTCTTAAAACGAAATTGGCGACTTAAGGGTGTACCAAGAGTATATCTCAAAGGCTTCTCTTGATATTTTTTTGTTAGAGTGATCCCGACTACTTTTAGCTGCACATTCAATTGTAAATAATCGTATACAGTGGCGTTGTAACCGTATGTACAACTGAGACAACGTGAAGGACAGCAAGACTTCTACAGAAGATTATTCTGGGATCGAATAAATTCATTGTTTTTTTTTGACAGACCATCAAGTAATAAATTCTTATCTTTAAAGTTTATATGTTTATTAAAAAAAAAGAAAACCGAGTAGCTATCTATAAAGAGAGCTGGAAAAAGAGTGGCGAAAGATATCAAAGGGACATTCAAACTCTTATGTCGACAATAAACTTCCAACACCATGGCTAAAAAGGATAGAACAATAGACAAACAATAGAACAAAAACATATTAACATAGAAAACTTAAAACTGCTTGAGCAACACAAACCCCACCAAAAACTTTGGATGATCCTAGGTGCTCCGGAAGGGGAAGCTGATCCTGCTCCGCATGTGGCACGCGTCGTATTGCTCATTTTATTTCAAACCCGATAACAAGTCTAGTTAGGTGGGTCACATTCTGTTAAAGGGTACGGGATTGTAGTTACGACATGACAAACGTGTCCGTTATCATCCGTGAAACTGATATTCCACAACGGTCAACCAACTCTTGATGACGTTCATAAATCTAACGAATGGATGACTTCAACTTCACCACTTAGCACTTTTGGTTTAGTAGCTTTCTCGTGAACAGCAACCCTCTATCAAGGAAGTCATGATAGGAAATAAAAGCACTGGAATATCGTATCAGCTTGGACATATCTATACTCCGTATGCAGGCGTTGCTAGAGTATTGCTTCTTTGAAAACGAAAGTTCACAATTTGGAAGTTAAACTCATCCCTTCTTGTCGTACAGTTCTCTTTTCAACTGACCCTCTTCCGATCCCTCTCTTTGTCAATTTTTAGATGAAAGTCAAGATATGAGGCAGTCTTAACTGAATCTGTTGTATCCTTTATCCCAAGCTCGATGGGATAGATTCGTTTAATATATTCACCAAATTTGAATTGTTTAGTAAGGGAACATCACGTGTCTGTTGTGACGTTTTGGATTTTAATAAACTTAATCATGTTGGTATCAAAACCTTCTAGATGATGTTTATACTGCACTCGTTCTATATGAGCAGTCAAAATGCGTTGACTGTATATTTCTATGTCACATACATTCACTGACCCGATATCACTTTTCCTCATGAATATTTAAATAGAAGTTGCCGAAATAATAATTAATTATTCATACGACCTCTTCAACCTGTTTTTGTTTCCAATGAATACAACGATGCGTGGAACGACTTAACCTTGTTTATTTTGAATTTATTGGAAAAACATATTTCATTAGTAATTTTTTTTTTTTGCAACCTATAAATCATTATGTTTTATGCTTATGGTTGATATTTTAGTCCATACTCAAACGATTTCGTTCACCATCGAGTGTGGGTATCAACAGGTAAATGTACATTTCATTGTGTTGTATATTTCTCCGCGAGCATGATATGAACCTTTTAAAGGGGATTTCCCCCAGTATTTAAATCAAATAAATAACCTTAACGCATTAGACAACAATTGAATTTTTTTTTTTTAGGTTGCAGTATAAAGACAATAATAGTGCATTGACTTGACATATCAACGATATAAAGATTCGGCCCGAAACGGGGAAATAGCTCGGCACAGCCTCGCATTTCCCCGTTTCTAAGCCTCATCCTTATATCGTTGATATGTCAAGTCAATGCACTATTATTGTCTATTTATACCAGTATATAGAGATATATTAGTTTTTATGATATTGTAACTATTATTTTTATTTAAGTTGGCCTAATTTGTTTTGTGTGGCCTGATAGTTGTTTACTAAATAATCTTATAACTGTGCAGTTTAGAAATCACTGGAACAATCACAGAATGATTGGAACTTTCCATTTGACTTACATAATGATTCCAGAATGATCCTATTAAAAGATGCGTAATTCAAACTTCTACATTTTACTAGAAACTTCCGTAGTAACTTTCTAGGACGTTCAATTTCTAGAGTGTTCTAGAAATTTCCGTGACAACTATATATATACAGGCACTAAAGTTAGACTCTCAGACTAAGACATCGATAGACATTAGTATTCACAGCATTTGGATTGACACTTTTATTCTACAAACAACATCATACTGGATTGTGACCTCAGTAGTGAACGTAATATTCAGATTGGATTCCGAGAAGATTTCCGGATACAGATAAAGATAAAAGATAAGACTCTAATTTTGACAGTTAAGTTGACAGTAATATTTGTGTAAAACTTCTTGTACACTTTTGTATAATAAATATTGTTTAATTTTATTATTGATTTGTGTCTTTTTTTGGCTACAAATTAAAGGTGCTTTCTGGTCGTAACATAGTTTTGACTGGATTTAAAGCAGGAAAATGGCAAAGGAGTAGGTTCAGTAAGACCCCTTTTTGGCCCCAAACTATAGCAGTTTTACAAAACTATTAAAATGTAAACTGTTAGTTATTTATTGGAAAGTAGAATGCTTCTGCTACATAAATATGGACTGTTTTTGACAATGCAATGCACATATATCGGGTACTAGCATCATTAACTCATGCTTAGTTACTGAAATCTTCACAATTTTAGCATTTTAGTTAAATTTTTTGACGGTTTCCGATGTAAATGAAAGTGACCGCATTTTTGTTCATTCTTAATATTGAAATGTAAGTTGTATTTGATGATAATACATAACATGTATAAAGATTGAGGATGAACACGGATGCGGCCACCTCCATTTTTGACAAAAACCATCTGAAAAGTGACATTTTTGTGGCATGTTTGATAGATTTTTCATATTTAAGCCTGAATCGGAGCGTTTTCAATGACTAAATCAGTAAAAAAATCTTTCACATAAACTAATTGAATCAACTGAAATAGACACTTAAGAGTTTAAAAAGTGTCCAAAATCTTTCGTCAGGTGAACTTGAAAGAGGCCATAATCGGCCCTTACCGGACCTACTTCTTTGCATTTTCTACTTAAGATGGCAGTAACTTGCAACATTTGATGCATATGTCCAGTTTACTGCTTAACTGATAGTCAATGAATATAAAATCTTTTGTTTATAATAATTGAAAGCTGTGAATATCAGCTAAATTCCGCTCAGTTATGCCTCAATGGTATTGGATATATTTCTATTGTTACATTTATTATAAAAGTTAAAGGTCACTGTCCCTATCGTGATTATCGGGTGTTCAGATAGTTACACAATAAATTGAATGTTTTGTCACTTTTAAATTAGTAGAATACTGGGCACCCTTAATTTTTTTTTAGTAAAATGCAATTATTGGTACATAAAGTGATAAAGATTATAGTCAATATAACCAGAAAATGCGAATAGCTATAAATCCAGTCTAAACAAATATATCCCTCTAATAATGGAATAATGTTATCCCCCTATAGAAGGATAATCCCTCTAATCAGGTATAAACACCACATAGAGGGTTTGTTCCCAACCTGTTAATATATGTATTGCTGGTAAATTATTAAGTCAGGCATTTAATATTTAGTTTACTTTTAATTTACTGATTACAAAAACAATAATATATACCAATAAAAACAATATTCAATGATTTAATCAGAATGTTGAATTGGTCGCCTTTTAGAATAAGTTTATTTAAAGGATCATTATAAGTTTACCAGGATCGTTTCTCAATTTTCGGGCAAGGTAAACAATATTTCCGTAAAAATGAGGATGTGTGATGCCGTTTGAAATAAGTTTTCTACAGGGTACAATCAAACTTCAAAACCAAATCTTCCTATATCTATGGAAGAATTTAGTAAAGGTTTTAAGTAATTTGTGGTAACAAAATCCCTGACTTAATAATTAACCATTGTTATACATGATAGATTACGTTCGTTAAAATCAAAAACGTCACAACAGACACGGGCATAGCGAACTAGTTGTGAAATATTACTGTTACGTTCTTTTCTATGTGATGATTATAGCTACTTCATGATACGTAGCAAATCGGGGAACCTCTATTGTGCGCATTCTATCGTTCTAATTAGATCCTGAGTAGGTATGATGCAGGTATGCAGCATTCATTTAAAGTGATTCTATCTTTTTAGAGGAACCTTACACGGAAACAACTGAAAATTATTCAGAACTCGTACTTGAAAATTACTACGATGCAACTTAAGGGGGGAATAAGACCGATCTACGAACAATCTGAGGCAGCTGAGATTACACTCTTTGAATGATCTTATGATAATCTTATTTCCCCCTTAATACAATAATTACAATCCCTTTCAATATAATTTCTTGTTACCGGTCCCAGGTTTACTATCTCCCGTTAATTCCCCTTTTCCGATCACTTCTGAATGGAAAAAGTAAACATGGGCAATTTTGAAGTTGTCGTCCAGTTTTACAGCCATACATACATTAAATTGAAAAATGATACTGATGGAACGATACTCAATTATTGCACAAAGACAATAGGAGACGCAATTCACGTCCTTCAAAACGCACGGCCGCTGTAGTACCACGGATTAATAACAGTATAATTAACAACAAGAATAATCGTCGGCAAACCTGGTTAAAATTTTGTAGTGAAATACTTTAATTTTAATATGCAACACACCGGATGCCCAAAATAGGACCAGATTGCCGGAGCACTTGATTTAAGAGATAACTGTATTGTATTTGAAGCTTTATGGACGTCCATCGGTAGTTTTACTGTCGCAAATTTAGTTTACCTGGCGACGCGTAGCGGAGACAGGTAAACGGGTATTTGCAACAGTAAAACTACCGATGGACGTCCGCAAAGCTTCAAATACAATACAGTTATCTCTATTCTAATGCAAAACAAGTTCATAGTTAAATTTCAATCATTATTTCAGTGTAAAATCATCATTACAGAAAATTCCGCGAAAAGATGTTATCTCCTTTGGTCCCAACACTAGGTGATGTCATACTAGGTATGCTTCCGGCGTGAAACATAAACACCGGGCGTTTTCTGGCTTTTGTGCCGCTTCAGAATGTAATAAAATTTGATAAAAAGAAGATATTTAGGTGCAACATGTGAGTTTTTTGGCTTATTATTGTAGAAATTACATGTCAATACATTCTGCAATTCAAAATGTCGGCTTCCTTAATTACAGACAGGGAGATAGAGAATTTTACGCTAACTGTCATCCAATCAGAACAATTGATACAAAATAATTGCATTAGAATTATCCCCGTATTTCATGTGGTTCGTCATGCGCAATATCTTGTTTTATGGACGGTTTCTTTTTTTTTCCCTTTTTCCTTGTAGCTGTGTCGTTGTTGATCTTCCTTGGTCATGATTTTAACCTTACAACCGCTCTCAGACCCCTCGCTTCCATAACCCGCTTTGATATTGTCTTACTGTTATGAAGATAAAAATAATATGACAGGATTGTTTACACGGCCGGCACTCGGCTAACCGAGAGATTGGTCGGTTTATCTATATTGAGTATGCGGCTATATCGGCGGTTGGTCTGTTAATCGGGTGGGCTAATTTTACAAGTCTGTTAATCAGGTGTTATCGAGAAAATCATTCAAGTTCAGTATGTTTCTTTGTATAACTTTTTAAATATATTTCTATCATAAAAAATATTCATGTCTGACAAAACGATTTAAATGTACTGAATCCTGTGGTGTAATTATTTTTTGTCTAGCTTCGATAAACGATCTATAAAATGAAAAGGCGGGTTACTCATCAATAAATTCAGACACATTTTACACACACAAAATGTACACAAAATGACACGTTGGTTGAATTTACTTGCATGCAATATTTTGAACACCGAAAAAAAACAGGCATTATGTTTGTTAACCATATTAATATCATTGTGTGACGGAGGCTTTGTGAATAAGCTCCCAGGGATCTTCACGAAAATCTGTATTTTGGTGACATAAATCAATCTTTATTTAAAACCTGGTCTGTTAATGGGTCGGATGTATAAAACTCGGTCTGTTTATTGGTCTGTTAAGAGCTATGAATGGCAATAAACGTATAATTGTATTGCTATATGGAGTTTTATCGGATCAAATGGATAGGCTCAAGATGAGCGGCTAAAATATAGGGAAACAACACTTGAACAATGAAACATAAAATATACGGAAACAACATATGAACAATGAAAAATTTAGACAATGGAAATTGAAATTTAATAAAAATGGTATCAAAAAGTTTAATACTAATTATAAAAGTAATATTAATTTCATCCAAAAATGGTCGCATATATCATGAGGATTCTGTTTAATTGTCATTAATGACACCAATTTGTCATCTTAATTGGTAACCAGTATATAAATCAGAGATAAACGTCGTAATGTAACTAAACATGAATAGTAAAATATATTGGGATGCTAAAATATAAAGAATAGACAAAGATTAATGAGTAAGATAAATAAATTTGTAGAGAAAAGTGACATAAGAATACAGAAATAAACAACACCCCCAATCCGGACCCTCATGGTATACACGAGAATCAGGATGGAGACGCCGAATATAGAATAATAGATAAGGACAGTAGAGAGTGATGCATTGCTAAAAAGAGAGAAAAATAATAATTGTTTAAGAATACTGACATGAAACACCACTGGGTGTTGAAACAGTAACGGATTGCGATGTACTCAAATTGGTGACAAATGCTAGAAGTTTACAAGCGGACAACTGCAGTTCTCCTCTCCACTTAGAAAGGAACTAAACGGAATAAAATGAATTTAAACTGAAGATAATCAAATGTAGCTGCATTCGCTCCTTTCCATTTAGTTCTTTAGAATTATTTGTAAACAACATAATTTATGATTAAGTAATAGAAGAAATGAACCGATTGGATGATGCTGACGAATTAGGGTTTAACGTCCAGTGACAAACATCATGCGCATATGAGAACGACGACACGTTATATGCACCCTGTGTTGTATTAGAAAGACACTTTCAGTCGGATTTTAGAACGCGCTACTTTGAACAGACACAAAAACTAAGGCTGATTGAAAAAGTTCATAATAAATTCATTCATATTCCAGCGGCCAATCCATATCACGCTATAATGAAGTGACACACCCTTCAATAAAATGCAAAGAAAGTCAAAATAAAAATGCTCTGACTAGAAAAAAATTGTTGCACCGTATTGTCATTTTTTTTTTGTTGGCTCAACAACATCTCATTCTTTACTTTTTCAATGGGAAAATATAAAGGTAGCAAAACTATTGTCATGGCTAAATAACTCTTAACTGACACAATTTCAATTGTCCAACCCATTAACAGACTTTATTCCCAAATTTTCCAACTAAAACGTGGTATTATTCACGTTATATTACAATTATGAAATATTTACTAATGACAACTCATTTTTTAGAACCAAAATACTATTTTGTGTCCTTTAAATGATATCTTAAATTGTTTGTTTCGCCTTTTATTAAAACAATTGCTATACGTATAAGCAAACATACTACATACTTTTAGTTTTACTGAAAACTGCGCAGACTATGAAATGTTTTAAAGGTGGAAAATGTTCTATGATATATATCATTTTGTCAGACACTTTTCTTTTTTTGATTTGGTTCTTATAATATACCATAAATCTGTATATTTAACAGAGTTTAACATTAAATTGTGCGTTTTACTCTTAACAGACGTATAACCAACCCAATTAACAGACCAGCCGCCCATATAGCCGCATACTCAATATAGATTAACCAAACAATCCTTCGGTTAGCCGAGTGTCGGCCGTGGTTTAAAGCACTATAAACATACCGTTAAGATATAAGATTATTTCGACAATAAATACCTTCAAAACAGATAATCATCACTCTCTCTCCAGGTTGTAATTTGTCGATACTTATTCCGTTACATCTTGTTGGCGGAAGATACAAATAGTAGGTTAGAGCTGCATCAGGAAAGGCCACTATTGATAACTGTTCTCGCGTACAAGTGTCATCCCTGAAAATCTGATATACATATCTTCGATATAAATATTGAATGGGATCAATTTAATTGTAATCCTCTTAACAATAAAAACAATTCAAACTGTTGAAAAACAGAAGAACAATTGATTAGTTAAGATAAAAAAGAAACCCCCTCTTGACTAATGTAAAAAAAGTTTTTTTTTCCATCGAACACCAATAATAAGATGTTTTGAAACAAAATAACAAATTCTAAATTATATTATCTGTTAAACTGAAATTATTTGAAATTGATGTTCATAATAACGATAATAATAATAATAATTCAAAACCTTCGACAATAAGCAAAACCCATACCGCTATAAATGGCCCAGAAATGACAAAATGTAAAAAACGAATATGATATACAGCAACAAACGACAACCACTAACTTGGGACAGACACCTACATGTACATAATCATTATGTATAATACCATATCTTCCGCATAACATAGGACAGTGGTACATTTCTACTTTGGGGATGTGTATATACCATATCACGTCTGGTCTGCGTTTTTGTTAGATGATTTTCAGATTTTTATCGAGTAGGGAGTCCAGACCTTTTCAAATGATTTCTATAGTTTGTTCTTATGTTGTAGTTACACCACTGTCATATGTTAACAGGAGGGTTTGGTGCCAACAAACTATTTTAACCCCGCCACATTATGTATGTTTCTGTTCCAATTCAGGAGCCTGCAATTCAGTGGCTGTCATGTTTTGCTGTGAATCATATTTGTTTTTCGTTCATTGATTTGTTTTACATAAATCAGGCCGTTAGTTTTCTCGTTTGAATTATTTCGGTACGGCCTTCAACACAGATTCCTGGTTCACATTGAACAGCAAGCTATAAAGGACTAATGTTAAACAGTTCAAACAAGAAAAACACCGGTCTAATCTATAAAAAAAAAAGAAAAGAGAAACGAGAAACATTTATCACGAACAGATTCCTGACTTAGAACAGGTGCAAACAAATAAAGCAGGTTTATACGTTTAAGGGGGCTCCTGGGTATAAATGAAATTTTTTTTCTAATATAGGATTTCGCTGTATTTTTTCTTAAATGAACTTTATCATATACTTAAAAGAAAAATGAAATAAAAAAATGGGGTCACCGTTCATTTAAGCTAAAATCTGCCTCTGGCAGAAGCATACATTTTTGTTAATGTTCTTTTTTTCTGTTGAACTAATAGGAGAAAAAGAGGAAATATCGAAATAAAAAAATAACCTAATATAAGAAATCGCTTAAATTTTACAATTATTTAGTTTATGTACAGCTTATTTGAAAACAATAATAAAAAATATAGGTCACCGATGAGTTAAAAAAAAGATATTTCAAATTTAAGGCAAAAAAAATGGCATTTTTGCACCAAAGGGAGATAATTTGGAGCTTTTTCAATTTTCAAAGTCATCTTAGGCCAAACCAAATCATTTTTTGGGGTTGTTTTTGTACCATATCATAAAGTAACAACTAGTAGTGTAATAAATAAAATTTGTAATGAAAAAATAAAGGTTTAATTTTTTGCTAAAATTTTTGTACCCACGAGCCACCTTAAACAGGCATTAACCTTCACCCTAACATGAAATAGTAGCATAACATAACAACATAGAAAGGCATAGCATGTCCTGCATAAATAAAATTCAAATGCAATTTATATTTTAGAAAATTTCAAAAAATAATAGCTGTATTTTGCCTTAATTTTTTATCAGATACACAGGTTTGTAATTTTAGCCAAAGCATAAACTCTAAATATAAATGCACATGCATATTGTTTTGTTTTCATTATTTGACCTGATTATACTGATATTTTAAAATGTGTTAATACAAATGTATATTTTGCTGCGTTCAGATATCTTGACATATTCATTTATCATTAATTATTGTACAACACACCAAAAATTTGTAAGGGTTCCGCGGCACCCCGTGTCTCGCCTACTTTTGCTGTAAATTGCAGGATCAACAAAAATGAGGGAAAAAATCAATAAAAATATTCCGCTTGATACCATGTTTGGATTGTAAGAAGGGTCTGTCCAAGTTTGGTAAAAAATCCTGGATAGTTTATGAATCTAATAAATGTTTTAAAAAATTTAACTGCAGACTGGATGTAATATTAACTGGAAGAAAAGCTAAGTCCAATTTATAAGTAAAATACAGATACACAGGTACAAAATATTACAGCTAATTTCCTAATGCATGTAAAACAAAACTTTGGTTAGCTTGCTTGCTTTGTTTGTATATTGTACAATCATTAGGATAACACCCAATTAAATTCAAATATTATATATACAGGTTAAACTATGCCTAAATATATTGTTTAAAGATGTCAATCTTATTAACAAAGCTTGTAGAAACAATTATACAAACATAGTAAGCAAGCCAACCAAAGTTTTACTTTGCAAGCATTAGGAAATCAGCTGTAACAAAATTTCCTTCTAGATACTAGCTTTTGATCATAAACAAGCTTCTGTCTTAGTTTGGTACAAATAAAAAATAGTATAAGAAAGTTATCAAAAATTTTTAAAATTTAACCACAGAGTGAATGTGTTGTTTCCTGGCAGAAAAAAAGTTCATTTAAAGTAAAATATGGAAAAAATGGATTTGTCATTTTACAAAATTTACTTCTGGATACTATTTTATGATCATAAACAAGCTTCTGTCCAAGTTTGGTACAAACCAAGGATAGTTTAAAAAAGTTATTAAAATTTTAAAAACTACAACCACAGAGTGATGTAATGTTTTCCCGCAGAAAAACTAAGTGCATTTATAAGTAAAATACGGAAAAAATGGAATTTTATTTTCACAAAATGTACTTCTGGATACTATCTTATGATCATAAATAAGCTTCTGTACAAGTTTGGTAGAAATCCAGGATAGTTTAAGAAAGTTATTTAAATTTTAAAAACTTTAACCACAGAGTGTATGTAATGTTTTCCCGCAGAAAAACTAAGTGCATTTATAAGTAAAATACGGAAAAAATGGAATTTTATTTTCACAAAATTTACTTCTGGATACTATCTTATGATCATACACAAGCTTCTGTCCAAGTTTGGTAGAAATCCAGTATGGTTTAAGAAAGTTATTTAAAAAAAAATCAAAAACTTAAACCACAGAGTGAATATTTGTGGACGCCACCGACGACGACGACGACGACGGAATGTAGGATCGCTTAGTCTCACTTTTTCGACTAAAGTCGAAGGCTCGACAAAAATCTACATATTTTCCAAAAACAAAAATTTCGAGCCAACCATTATCAAGGGACTTTTCCATATGAAATATTGTGCTCAGTTGTGAGATTAAAAGCAATGTTGAGGTTAAAGAAATCATGACAAGAGGCTGTCACAACGACAGCAATCCGGATTTATTAACATTTATTTGTGTCCTGCCAATATCACAAGAACCATAACTGATGAACGGTGAAAGTGAAAATCGTCAATATCAAATTTGACCTCCATTTTGTCATCAGTATCAACATATTAAAATTTGAAAAGCTTAGGTTGAATGCTTCATGAGTAAATGCAACAACATGAATGGAAACGCCATTTTTCGATCTTTCAAGAACCATAACTCCTGAACGGTAAAAGTCAAAATCGACATTATTGAATTTGACCTCCATTTTGTCATCAGTAACAACATATTAAAATTTGAAAAGCTTTGGTTGAACAGTTCATGAGTAAATGCACGGACACGACTGGAAAAGCCATTTTTCACTCTTTCAAGAAGCATAACTCCTGAACGGTAAAAGTCAAAATCGACATTATTGAACTTGACCTCCATTTTGTCATCAGTAACAACATATTAAAATTTGGGAAGCTTTGGTTGAACAGTTCATGCGTAAATGCACGGACACGACTGGAAATGCCATTTTTCAATCTTTCAAGAAGCATAACTCCTGAACGGTAAAAGCCAAAATCGACATTATTGAACTTGACCTCCATTTTGTCATCAGTAACAACATATTAAAATTTGGGAAGCTTTGGTTGAACAGTTCATGCGTAAATGCACGGACACGACTGGAAATGCCATTTTTCAATCTTTCAAGAACCATAACTCCTGAACGGTAAAAGTCAAAATCGTCATTATTGAACTTGACCTTCATTTTGTTGTCTGTAACAACATATTAAAATTTGAAAAGCTTTGGTTGAACGGTTCATGAGTAAATGCACGGACAACATTTGGTCCGCCCGCCCGCCCGCCCGCCCGCCCACCCGCCCGCCGTACATCCCCAAATCAATAACCTACATTTTTGTCACAAAAATCCGGTTAAAAATGATTAAAAAAAAAGAGAGAGAGACTTACTGCTGCTATATTTTTTCCTCAATCTCTCTCAGCTATTTTTTTCATAATAACAACGAATTGACGTGTTCAAGTGACGTATAAAGCTAATATTAAAATGAATTGATGTTAGTTGTTCGCGAGGACTTTATTCCCATACATGTAACAACATTTAAAATCAATTTTACAGAAAACAACTTAAACCTACATCTTTCATCTTGTACTAAGGAAATGACATTTTATACGTAAGTTTATTTTTTTGGTATTTTCACTTCCATCATTATTTGCTATGACGTTTTCTGCATGGTGAACTTATAACCAGTAGTGTCTTCGCGGAGAATGCGCAATGCATTGCAGATTTCAATGAATCAATGTTTGCATGGGGAAGTAATCAATTGTCATTAGATTCTCGACTGTATTGCTACACAATTCCATATATCTACAAATACTTACCCCATTCCATGCTTTCTCAAAAAATGCACCAACACCACTGACCGCTCTTACTGATGGAATCATCAACACCCATTTGATCTCAGATGGTTTTAACTTATCAAGATTTAACACACTAGTCAGTTCAAGGTAATAGTAATCAACAAGTTTCCCCATGAACTTTCCAAAGATATCAAGAGCTTTGTGTCTAACTCCACTTGAGTCTTTTATTAAAGTCTCATCATCAAAATTCTACAACAGTAATTTGAAACACATGCTAGAATGGAATTTAGAGTAAAATTTTAACATTCTAGTCAGGTGACTGCAACGTTTACGGTAATCGAAAAGTATTCTCACCAATTTCCAGACATGAGCTTTGTGTCTAAGCCCACTTGGGTCTTTTACTTAAGTCTCCTCAAAATTCTTCAACCGCTAGTAAAAATACATGCTTAAAATAGCGACTTAAAAGTGTTTTTCATTTTGTCCTGCTTTATATTGCTTCACGTGCATTGCACATTTTACCGATACCATATAAAAATACTAGTAAACAGGTGCAAATTTTAAAATTTCCGTTGTATTTGGGGCTATTGGTACTTTACGGAACGGAACGGAACGGAACGGAACGGAAAGGAATTTCATTTAAGGTATCCAAAGGGGGCATTTATCAAAATTTCGAAAAATCTTTAAAACAAAAAAAACTTTAAAATTTCTGTGTTTTACGGTTTTCCATATACAAATAACACAAATGTATACTTAATCTCATCTTCACAGGTGAAATGTGTAATAATGTATAACATGGGGAATATTCTGTAGATGAATATGTCGGATTGTCCTGATAAATTATCATGAAATTAACGCATTTGCAAGTCATGCATTATGATATCTAGACTGACCTCACGTCGTCCTTGATTAGAGACAGTGTTCAAAATGAATCTGATTTAAACTTTTTAATTTATTTTTCCGTTCCGTTCCGTTCCGCAAAGTACCAATTGCTCTGAGGAATTGGTATTTAACGGAAAAAACGGAAACAGACATCTTTAATGTAATAAAAGCAGTATGATAAAAAAAAATTGTCTGACACCTCTTATTGCATGAGTGGTATGTGTTTTAGATAGCATTTTCGACTTGATCAATAATAAAAAATTTAACACAAAGGCAGGTTACACAAAAAGTCTTTCTCCTTCCATCGGTAATTATATTTTAAAAAAGAGGCCTTCAACAGCCCGTTCCGACGATGATTAGAGACAGTGATCCAGTTGAATCTGATGTAAACTTTTTAATTTATTTTTCCGTTCCGTTCCGTTCCGCAAAGTACCAATTGCTCTGAAGAATTGGTATTTAACGGAAAAAACGGAAACAGACATCTTTAATGTAATAAAAGCAGTATGATAAAAAAAAATTGTCTGACACCTCTTTTTGCATGAGTGGTATGTGTTTTAGATAGCATTTTCGACTTGATCAATAATAAAAAATTTAACACAAAGGCAGGTTACACAAAAAGTCTTTCTCCTTCCATCGGTAATTATATTTTAAAAAAGAGGCCTTCAACAGCCCGTTCCGACGATGATTAGAGACAGTGATCAAGTTGAATCTGATGTAAACTTTTTAATTTATTTTCCCGTTCCGTTCCGTTCCGCAAAGTACCAATTGCTCTGAGGAATTGGTATTTAACGGAAAAAACGGAAACAGACATCTTTAATGTAATTAAAGCAGTATGGTAAAAAAAATTGTCTGACACCTCTTTTTGCATGAGTGGTATGTGTTTTAGATAACATTTTCGACTTGATCAATAATAAAAAATTTAACACAAAGGCAGGTTACACAAAAAGTCTTTCTCCTTCCATCGGTAATTATAATTTAAAAAAGGGGCCTTCAACAGCCCGTTCCGACGATGATTAGAGACAGTGATCCAGTTGAATCTGATTTAAACTTTTTAATTTATTTTTCCGTTCCGTTCCGTTCCGCAAAGTACCAATTGCTCTGAGGAATTGGTATTTAACGGAAAAAACGGAAACAGACATCTTTAATGTAATTAAAGCAGTATGATAAAAAAAATTGTCTGACACCTCTTTTTGCATTAGTGGTATGTGTTTTAGATAGCATTTTCGACTTGATCAATAATAAAAAATTTAACACAAAGGCAGGTTACACAAAAAGTCTTTCTCCTTCCATCGGTAATTATATTTTAAAAAAGGGGCCTTCAACAGCCCGTTCCGACGATGATTAGAGACAGTGATCCAGTTGAATCTGATGTAAACTTTTTAATTTATTTTTCCGTTCCGTTCCGTTCCGCAAAGTACCAATTGCTCTGAGGAATTGGTATTTAACGGAAAAAACGGAAACAGACATCTTTAATGTAATTAAAGCAGTATGATAAAAAAAAATTGTCTGACACCTCTTTTTGCATTAGTGGTATGTGTTTTAGATAGCATTTTCGACTTGATCAATAATAAAAAATTTAACACAAAGGCAGGTTACACAAAAAGTCTTTCTCCTTCCATCGGTAATTATATTTTAAAAAAGGAGCCTTCAACAGCCCGTTCCGACGATGATTAGAGACAGTGATCAAGTTGAATCTGATGTAAACTTTTAATTTATTTTTCCGTTCCGTTCCGTTCCGCAAAGTACCAATTGCTCTGAGGAATTGGTATTTAACGGAAAAAACGGAAACAGACATCTTTAATGTAATTAAAGCAGTATGATAAAAAAAATTGTCTGACACCTCTTTTTGCATGAGTGGTATGTGTTTTAGATAGCATTTTCGACTTGATCAATAATAAAAAATTTAACACAAAGGCAGGTTACACAAAAAGTCTTTCTCCTTCCATCGGTAATTATATTTTAAAAAAGAGGCCTTCAACAGCCCGTCTCGACGATGATTAGAGACAGTGATCAAGTTGAATCTGATGTAAACTTTTAAAGTTTTTTAGATGAAAATAACAAATCTTCCAACAAAATGACTAAAATGTATAAAACCAATGCATGAATATCGCCCAGCAAACATCCATGTAATCTATATTTATTGTAGCATGCTAACATAAGAAATCAGAGCTATTTAAAACGTTTCTCTTGTTAAAATGTTTCTTAGGAGAGGATCTGTTTTTGCCAAACTTTTAACAATTATTTAAGAGTGCTCAACTAAATAGAAATTTGTATAGTGAAAAAGTCTTCTCTATAATGATAACAATTATCTTTGCTGTTTCTGAACACCTCAAATATATGTACACAACTCTTAACATGGGCGATCTAATATTAAACAGAATTTTAATTTAACTAAACAAGTTGTACTATTACACCATTGCTCTTGAGGGGATAGAGCGCTCACGGCGACTTGAACAGCGCCTCATTATATAGATCAAGATCCAAAATCGGCAGCTTTTAATTATGCGTGTTATATTTGTTTAATGCTTTTTTTTCTAGAAACCGGAAACGCTGTTTTTCTCGCTTTTTATTGGTTTACATTTAGTAGTGAGTGCAAGTAAAGGGTCTCTTATAACTTACTATATTGGATGTGCTTTGTTCATTGTTGAATGCCATTAGGCATACGATGTTTTATTGGGGTATACATCTTTATTAGTTCGTCTTTTGATAAAAGTTGTCTCATTTGTAATCATACCCATTATGTCTGCTATGTTTATATAGACTACACTGCATTGGCTCTGCGATTCCAGTTTCCTTCTGTCGTCGTCAGGCAAGTATAATATTACATGAACATTCCTTCTGTCATCGTTGATTGAATTTATTTCCAAAAGAAGAATCATGAAATTTATAGTAGGATAAACAAAGAAGATTAACACATAAATTTTTATTTATATTCAAACCAAATTAAATCAAAATTCAAATCCCGTGTCTACTCTTAAAAAGTTTGCGTACAAGGATCTGACAACACTCCGTTTTACTTTCTGTCTTGGTAGTTTTTACATCAGCTAATAAAAATTTAAGCTTTCAAATTTTAAAAGTGTGTATTAATCCGACAAATTAAGAGAACCTCAAAAGATCTTTAAACAGAAAGTAAAATTGAGCGTTTTCAGATCCTTATAAGCAACGTATCGACACATTTTATATGATCTTTAGGGACGGACCATTTAACTTGCAGAGGGGGAGGCATGCGCGCATTTTATTTTTATTTTTGGGAAGTGGCGCGACAAATTATTTTTTTCAAATTTAACATTATTTTTTATGGTAAATATCCTCTGTCAAAATTTTTTTTCTCCCTTTGCTGGCCAAATTATTTATTTTCTCTATTCAGAATCAACATATTTATTTACGAAAAAAAAACATTAAATCAATTTTCAATAAGGCTCTCTATAGACACAATATTAACAACATGAATAAACATAATCTACTACTACGGGTTTTTTTTAACGACCTTGACAAAAGCCCTTGCACGGTTGATATAAACCAAATCAATCTAGCAATACACAATGATGAATAATAGTATAAATATTAAATTACATAAACAAATACATGAACAAAAAGGATTACATGATAGTGTTTTGAGTTTTATTGTTAAAATATATAATGATTTGTAAGTATACTTGAATGACGATACATTTTTTTGATTTTTTGATTTCTTTGGATAGTGAATTCCACACCTTTTGACCACTAAAAGAAAAGCTTGGTTTGTATAATTCTGTATTTGATTTTAGAACAATACAATTATCTGAAAATGAGAGTCGAGTACTGTATGACTGTTTGCTATTTGTATTGACAAGTATTGGGGTACCAATCCATTGTTTTATTCATACATTAATAAGGACTTGTGGTATAATATTCTATTACATGTATTTACTGGAATTATTCCAGATTCTTTAAAAAGTTCAACAGATGGTTTTTGAAAATCGTGTTCATTTAAAATAATTCTAGCTTCCCTTTTTTGTAATTTAAGCAAACTGTCGATTAAAAATGTGTTACAGTTGCCCCATATTGAACAACAGTAGTCAAAATTTGGAAGAATGTATGCATTATAAAATAAAATTCTTGCATTATGATTTAAATATTTCTTGATCCTTTTTAGTAGAGCTAAAGGAAGAATTTACCTTAAAGTTTTTAATAACATATTTGATATGATCAGACCAAGACAGAGTTGCGTCCACAAAAATACCAAGGACTTGTTCACGCTGACTTTCATTAATATATTGATTATTAATGAAGATATTAAAAGGTTCATTACACATGACAGAAAGTTTGTGTTTTGAACATAAACACATTTTCTTTGTTTTGGATACATTGATTAACATTTTGTTTTCATCACACCAATGAGAAATATTTTCTAACACAGTATTTAGTGTCTGGCTATACAACTTTTGTTTTTTACCAGTAACAGAAATAGTACTATCATCAGCCAAAAGATCACTGTTATGATTTAGATTACACAAAGGCAAAAAATTAATGAATAATAAGAATAATATGGGACCTTAAACGAACCCTTGAGGTACACCTGTTTTTACTTTTAATACACCTGAAAAAGTATTTGAAATGTATACAACCTGCTGTCTATCAGTTAGATATGAAGTAAGCCAGTGCAGTGAAGAATAAGAAAATCTGTATTTTTGTAATTTCTGGAGGAGCAGTTAATGATGAAGAACATCAGAAGCTTTACAAAGATCCAGAAATACTGCTCCTACTAATTCGCCTTCATCAATTGCTTTTAACCATTTATCTAACAAAGTTGTCATGGCAGTTTGACAGGAATGGTTCGAACGAAAACCTGATTGCAGGACATACAACAGATTATATGTGTCCGTATAGTTCATTAAATAAGTTTTTACGTGTCTCTCAAGTATTTTAGATACTAATTATAAAAATGCAATTGGTCTGTAATTAAATACATCATTTTTTAACATTTATTTTCAAAAACTGGTATGACTTTATAGCTAGTTTGAATAATGATGGATAAACTGATTTTTTAATGCTTGAATTAAAAATTTGACATAAGGGAACTGAAATAAGATGAGAAGTAATTTTTAAAAACTTTGCACTGATATTATCAAGACTGCTTTTATTACATTACAGATGCCTGTTTCCGTTCGATTCCGTTAAATACCAATTCCTCAGAGCAATTGGTACTTTGCGGAACGGAACGGAACGGAAAAATAAATTAAAAAGTTTACATCAGATTCAACTGGATCACTGTCTCTAATCATCGTCGGAACGGGCTGTTGAAGGCCCCTTTTTTAAAATATAATTACCGATGGAAGGAGAAAGACTTTTTGTGTAACCTGCCTTTGTGTTAAATTTTTTATTATTGATCAAGTCGAAAATGCTATCTAAAACACATACCACTCATGCAAAAAGAGGTGTCAGACAATTTTTTTTTATCATACTGCTTTAATTACATTAAAGATGTCTGTTTCCGTTTTTTCCGTTAAATACCAATTCCTCAGAGCAATTGGTACTTTGCGGAACGGAACGGAACGGAAAAATAAATTAAAAAGTTTACATCAGATTCAACTTGATCACTGTCTCTAATCATCGTCTGAACGGGCTGTTGAAGGCCTCTTTTTTAAAATATAATTACCGATGGAAGGAGAAAGACTTTTTGTGTAACCTGCCTTTGTGTTAAATTTTTTATTATTGATCAAGTCGAAAATGCTATCTAAAACACATACCACTCATGCAAAAAGAGGTGTCAGACAATTTTTTTTTATCATACTGCTTTAATTACATTAAAGATGTCTGTTTCCGTTTTTTCCGTTAAATACCAATTCCTCAGAGCAATTGGTACTTTGCGGAACGGAACGGAACGGAAAAATAAATTAAAAAGCTTACATCAGATTCAACTGGATCACTGTCTCAAATCATCGTCGGAACGGGCTGTTGAAGGCCTCTTTTTTTAAATATAATTACCGATGGAAGGAGAAAGACTTTTTGTGTAACCTGCCTTTGTGTTAAATTTTTTATTATTGATCAAGTCGAAAATGCTATCTAAAACACATACCACTCATGCAAAAAGAGGTGTCAGACAATTTTTTTTTATCATACTGCTTTAATTACATTAAAGATGTCTGTTTCCGTTTTTTCCGTTAAATACCAATTCCTCAGAGCAATTGGTACTTTGCGGAACGGAACGGAACGGAAAAATAAATTAAAAAGTTTACATCAGATTCAACTTGATCACTGTCTCTAATCATCGTCGGAACGGGCTGTTGAAGGCCCCTTTTTTAAAATATAATTACCGATGGAAGGAGAAAGACTTTTTGTGTAACCTGCCTTTGTGTTAAATATTTTATTATTGATCAAGTCGAAAATGCTATCTAAAACACATACCACTCATGCAAAAAGAGGTGTCAGACAATTTTTTTTATCATACTGCTTTAATTACATTAAAGATGTCAGTTTCCGTTTTTTCCGTTAAATACCAATTCCTCAGAGCAATTGGTACTTTGCGGAACGGAACGGAACGGAAAAATAAATAAAAAAGTTTACATCAGATTCAACTGGATCACTGTCTCTATTCATCGTCGGAACGGGCTGTTGAAGGCCTCTTTTTTAAAATATAATTACCGATGGAAGGAGAAAGACTTTTTGTGTAACCTGCCTTTGTGTTAAATTTTTTATTATTGATCAAGTCGAAAATGCTATCTAAAACACATACCACTCATGCAAAAAGAGGTGTCAGACAATTTTTTTTTATCATACTGCTTTAATTACATTAAAGATGTCTGTTTCCGTTTTTTCCGTTAAATACCAATTCCTCAGAGCAATTGGTACTTTGCGGAACGGAACGGAACGGAAAAATAAATTAAAAAGTTTACATCAGATTCAACTTGATCACTGTCTCTAATCATCGTCGGAACGGGCTGTTGAAGGCCCCTTTTTTAAAATATAATTACCGATGGAAGGAGAAAGACTTTTTGTGTAACCTGCCTTTGTGTTAAATTTTTTTTATTATTGATCAAGTCGATAATGCTATCTAAAACACATACCACTCATGCAAAAAGAGGTGTCAGACAATTTTTTTTTTATCATACTGCTTTAATTACATTAAAGATGTCTGTTTCCGTTTTTTCCGTTAAATACCAATTCCTCAGAGCAATTGGTACTTTGCGGAACGGAACGGAACGGAAAAAAAAATTAAAAAGTTTAAATCAGATTCATTTTGATCACTGTCTCTAATCAAGGACGACGTGAGGTCAGTCTAGATATCATAATGCATGACTTGCAAATGCGTTAATTTCATGATAATTTATCAGGACAATCCGACATATTCATCTACAGAATATTTCCCGATGTTATACATTATTACACATTTCACCTGTGAAGATGAGATTAAGTATACATTTGTGTTATTTGTATATGGAAAACCGTAAAACACAGAAATTTTAAAGTTTATTTTGTTTTAAAGATTTTTCGAAATTTTGATAAATGCCCCCTTTGGATACCTTAAATGAAATTCCTTTCCTTTCCGTTCCGTTCCGTTCCGTTCCGTTCCGTAAAGTACCAATAGCCGTATTTGGTAACTATTCAAAACACTAAAACTAAACTAATAAAATACTTAATCAAGATATCAGGCGTATGTTTCGTGTGTATAAAACTCACGAGAGGCACTGAACAGCATTGAGAAGATTAAAATAAAACACAAAAATCTAGCTAAGGCTATTTACGATTGTAGTTGAAAATTTTTAAGTGTTGCTGCAACCAGAAAGGTCAATTCCAGACCTTCAGAAAGCATTGAAAAAAAAACAATCCTGTATACTAATCATGTTCTGTAACTTAAAAACTAATGCCAGGAAAGCCCTTTTACAATAAAAATATCAAATAAATTTGATCAATAAAGTACCTTTATCCCCAATGAATGATTCTTTGAAATATTAATCAGATGTTAGAAAAGCAATTAAATACGATAGTTTACTTCCCTGTCAAATGTTTCATCTGCATTTGGGCCTGAGTCTCAATCTCAGTTACGTTCAATAAAGGCATAATTTAACGAAACATTGCTTTCTTTTAAACAAAAGAAATGCAATCGTGAACCCAAATACATGTTTAATACGCAATATCAGATAATTGTTAAATAAAGATTCATGGTTGTACCTTATTTTAGTTTTATATATATATATAAAAAAAGGCAACAATAGTATACCATTGTTCAATAGCTATCATTCGATTGGGCAAAAACAAATACGGGTACATGTAACAGACTAAAACCGATAAAAACTGCTGTTCAATGTGAGGCAAAATTACTTGTGAAAATAATCCTTTGTCTATCTCCGCTCCCTCTCTTTGGTCCGAAAGATTTTAAACATGACAACATTATATAGATGTTCATTATAAGGTACTGATTAAGTCGAAATGCTAATGTGAAGAAATTTAATGAAGTTACTCATAATTATTTGTGTGTGTAGCCAGTTAGAAAATAGTACAACATTCAAAGCCGTATTTTTATTTGATAATCACGAACCAGCTCATTTTTGGAAAATCAATCAAATAAGTTTATATGGTTTGGTTATTGGCTATCATATTCAAACTATGTTTGACCTTAATCTATTTATACCACAGACAACAAAATTTAAACTCCAACAAACCTTTGAAGTGAAAGATTTTGAAACCACAGCTTTATACTTCCTCAAACAAATCTCACTTTTCATTGCTAGCTCTTCCTTTTGTAAATATGCAAAAATGAATTGAAATTGTTTTTTGTTGCTGTTTTACAGTTGTGAATAAGAATGCGAATAAAAATACGAATTGTATTAGTCTTATTTCCAAACAACAATATTATTATAAATTACAAAACGATAGAAAGAAGACAATACGAACATGTAGCATTGAGAAAGATAAAAAAATATATATAAATTTGTATAGCAATACTATTGTTGAAAACATGCCTCCTCTATAAAGTTATCATAATGATTTCAAATATCTTGATTATATATTACATGATAAAAGATATTCATAAATCATTCACAGATCAAATATTGACATTGTAGTGGTGTTTTCATTATACATTTCACTTATACTGTTAACAATGATTACTAAAATATCACATTCTTCACAAGAAAATATAAAATCTTGTTTTCATTGATCATTGAATTAAAACAGGGGACAAAATTAGAAATTTCATTAATTTTTTATCCTAGGTTTATTAAGTTATCATATGTACATATTATGATAAAATGGAATTCATCTTCCATCTTTTTTGAGTGACAGACAGAAGGAAACAGGAAAGAAGAGGCTGAATAGTTCATGTCCAGTATGCAATTAAAAATGCTGTGTTTGCAATCGCCTGTCCGTTGAATATATATGGATGTTGATTTTAAGAAAAATGATATATATTATTCGCCATATTTTGCAAAGCACTTTCCATGCATCTGTGAACTAAACCCTCTAACCATGGCTTGGCCTATGAATACAGATTGTCGCGACTTTTCAAAAATTGATTGATAGAATTGTTTCACGGAAACTTGCAATAATGGATAGGACATGAAGTTGTGCACATACTCATTTAATTGTAATCTTATTTATTACGGGGAGGGTTTATATATTCCATGCTTTGCCATTATCAAATATATTTATTGGAAATGGTAGTTGACACAGGTGACCCTTAGAAAACTCGCACATTTCCACCAACAAAAAAGACAAACGGATCTCTAGTTTGATAATATAATCGTAACAAAATAATTTTAATCTTCCTGGTATTACTAGTACTTAAACAATAGCTAATCTATTCTCGAAAACCACATATCAGTAGTAGTTTATGATAATTGCGGTGCCAAACATCGAGGAATATATATCAGATCTCATTTATTTAATTGCCATGACCAAAAGTTTCAAATAAATAGAAAGTCATCGCCTCACACCAAAGAAAATCGTTCAGTATACGGGAATTGTTTTATACTCTTTTTAATATACTACATGTATATGGTTTGATTGTCAATGGGACGATCCACTAGAATTGAAATGAAGAGGTCAGGATATAAGCAGTTATAGGCAACAGTATGGCTTTCAGGTGTCAGACCACCAATTACTCCCTCCAATTTAGAACGTATGGTAAAAGTAGCCCTACTCTGACACAAAATAGTGCTTTTCATGGCCTTGTTTACTTAAAATAACAAACAAATTTGCAGAAATTAAATTTTTGGTGAAAGAGAAATATATTTAGACCGTTTTGAGCAAAAAGATACTTGTTTATGAGTTGCATTATAAATTCAGGATTGATGTGCTCCATAGTATACAAATTTAAGATTTCCAGAAAACCAGGGGTTATTTTTGGAGAACCTCTGTTCGAAGGTCAGTTTTTTTCTTAGAATGCTTTAAAGGTATGTTGAACATTGGCATGTAGAAGGATTATGCATGTACAATTCAGGGTATACCTGGTTTCTATGAAGTTAAACTTAAGGTAAAATATTTAGAAAGCTGTGAAAATTGCAAAATTTGGTAGAACAGATAGGATTTTTAATTGGTGGTCTGACACCTTTCATGACCGTAATTTATTCTGTTTTTGTTTCTACTTTGATGGCTGTAAAGAATATATGTTTATGTATATGTATTTGTTTTTTCCTAATATATTCCTCTTGAAACAAAAAATAAAAAGTAACCCCACCTATGTAATTTTAAAATGTGAAACAGATCGAACGAGAAATCAATTTTAATGTCCTGATTAATAACAAAACAATAAATAGACACACTTATGTCATAGTCAAATCTAAAACATTCAACTATAACTGTATAACGACCAAACAAACCTCACTGATGTAAAGACTTTCTATGACATTTTCGAAGAAAACATAGTCTTTGTTGTAATTTTTAACCTCCTCAATCTCCCTAAATCGTTCAATAGCTCGGTATCCGAATTCCTCAGAATGACCTTCTCTTGTAATTATTAAAGCTGAAGGAAAATCTATTTTTCTTAAATGTTTTGTATGGAAAACAAACGAATCAATCTTGTTGGGATCTTCATAGAATTTGTCTTTAAATTGGTGCGCCAATCCACACGACTTTGTTCCTAGTGTTATTGTTGCAACGAACATAGGGATAGCTATCTGAAAACATAAGATATCGTAAAAATCATGTTATCATTTCACATTTTCCTCTACAGATTTGACCCATTTAACTTAAATTATATATCAGGTTTGCATGGAACTATTATACCAACATTCTGTATATAGTCCCAGATCAGGAATTGGAATTACATCGTAGATTTTCACCAATTTGAATAAATCTGAAAACTATATGCGCAAATCCACATGTCTTTGTAAAATTGTTCCTAGTTTTATTGTTGTGACCAAAATTGAGAGACCCATCTGCAGTTATAGGCTGTCGTAATAATCTGGTATTTTGTAACTGATACCTTCACATTTTCCTCCACAGATTCGACCCATTTAATTTAAATTAGATATCAGGTCTGGGACTATTATACCAACATTCTTTACAAAGTAACAGATCAGGAATTTGAATATAGTATCAATCTGAATACCAGCCAGTATATTCACTTCTGTTGTGCCTTGTTTGTCAACATCGAGTCGATTTAGGTTTAAAATCTAAAAAAGGACAATCTATTTTTTTTTTTGTTATACCAAAGAGTGTTGTAATTTAAAACTGTAATTTTAGAGTTTTATAAAATTCATTATTGCAATTTCAATTGTTGCAAATGCATTTCCGTTTTAGGGAAAATGGCATGTTCTAGTCAGTGAGAAGAGCAATCTAATTAAAAACCGATCTCTCATCGCTCCTGTTTCTGATAGGTCGCGTGGGAGATCTAACGAAACCGGCTTTGAGGTCACATGTGAGTGAACTAAAAGTCATGAATTTATAAAGATATGCAAATGAGTTGACGACCTATTAATAAGCCAATCAAAAAAGTTTATGAATTATTTTGACTGACGATTTCGTCGTAAATAAAATGAGTTACATCCCTTTGCCTTACGTTAAACTTCCAAGATCATGGAAGACTCAATTGCATTGGTCGAAAAAGACACACCTACGAGGTCACTCGCATATGACCTCAAAGCGGGTTTCGTTAGATCTCCCACGCGACATATCAGAAACAGGAGCGATGAGAGATCGGTTTTTAATTAGATTGTGAGAAGAGACGAAGAAAAGATACTTTCAAAAAATCGAACACGTGGACTGCTTTAGTTCATTTTAGTAGCATTTGAAGCAGTTTCACACTTGTTTACACAGAAAAGGACCAGGAAATCTGCCAAAAATGTACGTTATATTTTGTAGGGAAAATATATACTGTAATGTTAGTATTTCAGTAAAATCAATTTGAGGATTTCTTTTAAGGTTACAGAGTAGATACACGAATTTGGGGATAACATAGTCAAATTTAAATAAAGGCAACAGTAGTATACCGCTGCTCGAAATTCATAAATCGATCGAGAAAAAACAAATCCGAGTTCACAGCGCAATAACTGTTCGATATCATACTATGCAAAATATTTAAGCGATATCTTGCGAAATAAAAATTACACACAAGAAACAATTAAAAAAAAAACTCAGGCAATTTGCCATGTGCGTTCACTATTAAAAAAACCATTCTGTTTATAATGGTCCAGCGTAGTCTATATCGACTTGTTGCCATGGAATCTCTGGCCACTCCCATGGGTGTAAAAGTGTAAGTGTTGGTGCGTGCTGATTTGTTTGGCATCCAAAAATATAAAATGTTCAATATCCCTATCTCAACCGGGCCTCCAGACATGTCCCCTGGCCAACGCCTTCATTTTTCACCAATCTCGGGTGACCACTTATGGTTTAGTGGGTGAAGTAATTCTAGAATTCGGTGCTGAATTTAGTTGAGATTATGACTCTTATTCCCCACTTAATGCAATCACGGCTAACGGGTCCGTGTAACACTTATCAATTCAAAGTTTTAAAAAGTTTTAAAATTTTAGATTTTTGGAATTTTGATCAAAGTTTCAAAATATCAAAATTCCAAATTGTGTAAAAGTTTTGAAATTTTGAAATTTTAACCAAATAATTTTAATATTAAAATTCTAAATATCGTTTTTAAATTTGATAGTTTAGAAATTTGATCAAACCTTGAAAATACTTAACCTAACGTGCAATTTTTATTATTTCACTTTTTGAAAGTTTGATTTTTTATAAATTTTTTATTAAAATATCAAATATAGAAAAGGGGCAAAAAGAGGGGTACTTGTAAACCGCAAAACGAAATAAAAGCGGAACGAAACGAAACAAAATGAAATGAAGACATACTGATACTTAAAAGTTAATGTAAAACATAAAACCACAGACAGGCAGTTGTATTAAACAGGTGAAAAATTGGATGACAAAAATAAATATTTCTCAAAAGAAGAGAATTCAGTTTAAACGCACGGCTCTAATACTGACCATTTTACTTGCTGGTTTTCCCAGCACCCATATTTTAGAAGTAACAGTAAAAACTGACCAACTCGCAGTAGGTCAAATAGTATGGTAAGGTTGAGTATATAAAAAAGAAGATGTATATATATATTCTACTGTCGAGCTTTAAGCAATAAAATGGTTCAATACACGTTGTATTATCTCATTTGATTTCAAATTTTTCTGTTATGCTTTACGACTTCTTACTTTCTGCAATCACGTCGGCAGATGAATATATCATTCCATGTACATTTTGAACGATCGTCTTTAATGTTTTAATCAACTATTTCTGTTCTTTATAAATTGTTGGCATTAAACATTCAGCATTGAGCGTTCCTGAAGAAGGTAGACCCAGAAAAGCGTTTCGGTCGTAAATTTTAACGTTTTGTATTCATTCTTTATCGAATGCATGACGATCATATATTGCCTTGTATCAACGATTTCAGATCTAAGTATTGGTACAGCAGGAATACTGAATTCATGGTGTCGCAATGAACGTTGTGCTTGTCTGGAATGTGGGAGGTTTTTGAATTTTTTTTACGCTGAAATTCAGAGTAAGACCAATATTAGTAGCTTGGAGCCAGGATACTGCTATACGGTACATAAAGTCACCATAGATAGATACTAGAATGTAAAATATGAAGTTGCGCCAGACGCGCGTTTCGTCTACAAAATACTTATCAGTGACGCTCGAATCAAATTAAGTTAAAAAGGCCAATGAAGTCAAATAAAATTAACAGGGTCAAATAAAGTCGTTAACATCCAACTAATTATTTTGGTTTTGCAAACGCTGTATACATTCATATCATAAACGTGTAACATAAACATTATTTTCAGCCTTCATATTTATGTAATAGTTGCCGCTGTACATTAATCGCCCATCTATCAATGTGTATGTGTCGACGTTTGGAAATTGAAAATCATTTTAAAAAGTTTATATCATGCAGTGATAAATTATCTTTTTGGGAATCCGATATATATAAAATATAGTCACTAAAGTGACACTTTTTTTTTTACTTGGATACTTCCACGAGGGGCTTTAATACAGGTACATAAAAATATTCTGATCTGCAATTTGCTGGAGAAAACAAAAAAATATTCTGAATCCAGATTTCCCCATGCCTTATAGTATTAACTTTTGAACCAAATAATTTGATTAATAGCGATGGAAAACTTTAGTTAATAAAAATTTTTGCGCTCAGCGCGTTTTTTTTCTTCACTTCGACAAAACAACCATATCCCCAATTTTGAAGTTAAATGGTTGCACCCTTAGACAATGTTTGGACTGATGCTTGTACAAAGTATACGCATTTATCCTAATATATCCATAAGGGGCCCTAAAGGACCAACCACTGTTTTCAAATAGAAAATAAAAGGAAATGGATTGTTTTTGTATGAAGGGATATCATGGTTCCGTATTTGTTACTTGTACATTTTTAAGGGCATATCCATGAACAGTTTATTTCTGACGGTGAGAATTTCTTCCCTTTAAGATATATAGGCTATTTTTACCTGTTTAAATCAAATATTTAATAAAAAATATTCCTGCATGTGCTACTTTTTTAGTAAAACGAGGTCGAAATTTCAAATCTTTGCTCGAAATTCTGATTTGTGGACGTATTTTTCCTCCCGACAGAAATGCACAACTTTTTTGTTTTAAAAGATAAACACAAGCTGTTTTTTGATAAATTATTTATAAGTTCTCCTTTACATATGTATCATATAAATTAACAAGATATTTAATATTTTGTTTATAAATAACTTAAATTTATCAAATGTTCAGGAACAACCTATTTTAAATTATCCATTTTTGGTTGCCAGTGACAAATATTTCATGAGTGTTCAGGAACAAATAAGCAATAAATCCAACAGGGAGCCTGTTATTCATATGATGAAGTTATTATCTTTAAATAAGCTTAATTGAGGTCTGGAGCTGGCATTTGTCAGTAACTGCTAGCTTTATATATAGTAGTCCTTTGTTAATTTATTATCATTGTCATTTTGATTAGTTTCTTTTGTTTCCTTTTCTGACATGGGACTTGGATTTCGTTTAAAGTGCGTTTAACTGTGTGTATTGCTCTGGGTTTGTTTTTTCTACATTGGCTAGATGTATAGGGGAAGGGTTGTGATCTCACGAAACATGTTTACCCCGCCGCGTGTGTGCGCCTGTCCCAATTCAGAAACCTCTGGTCTTGTATGATTTTAATTTTAGTTCATCGTTATATTTCGTAGTTAAGTTAGTATGACGTATATTATCACTAAACCATCACTGCACCATCACTGAACCAGGGTCGTGTTCAATACCGTAGCAGCTACGTAGCTGCTATCAATATCTATGTAGAAAACTCGGCTAGCTGTACACGTTCAATAGTCTTAAATATACGTAGCACTACGTAGCCGCTACGATATTGAACGTAACCCTGTACACTGTTTTTAACTAGGAGCCTGCTGAAGCACGCCTAGCACAACGTTCATTGTGACACCATAAATTAAGTATTCCTTCCGTATCATTACTTGGAACTGAAATCAATCATAAAGCCTCGGTCACACCTTACTGGATAGCACAAACGGACGCCTAACGGATGAAAATAAAAGTTGTCCGTTGACAAAACTGTTATCTGTTGGGAGTCCGTTGATGTACTGAACGAATAAAACGGACGTGTAACGGATGCATAACGGACACACACCGGATATGCAACGTACGAGAAACGGAAACGTACCGGACAGAACGGATGTCGAACGTACATCCAACGGACGAGTACCGCATAAACGGACACCTAACGGAAGCGTACCGGATAAAACGGATGAGCAAGATTTACGGAAAAATCAAAGGCGACAATAATAATACATGTAAATCGCATAAATATTCAAAATGTTTCTGTGTAACTGGTTTTGGTTTGTTCTTTAAAATTCCGCCAAAGGGCAGTGTCTGGCCTGAATAAGAACTGCTTGATTGTGAAGACGTGCCTATACTCTAAGATCGATTATGAATAATAAGAATTCATGAACCTTAAGAAATCTGACATACCAATACTAGTAATTGGCATTTCTGACGCGAAATGTTCAATTGGCATTTATCCGTTTCAGATCCGTTCATCATCCGTTTTATCCGTTATAGGTCCGGTAGAAGTCCGTTTCTCATCCGTCCAACATCCGTTTTATCCGTTAAACGTCCGGTAGAAGTCCGTTGACGAATTTATCTTCCAGACCTCCAACGGATGTATAACGGACACGTAACGGATACAAAACGGAAACGAAACGGACGAGTAGCGTACAAAACGGACGCCTAACGGACGTTCAACGGACATTATATCCGTTGGACGTCCGTTCATAAATTTGAACATGCTCAAAATTTCCCACCGGACAGAACGGACGTGCAACGGATATAGACGGACGTCTAACGGATAAGAACGGACGTCTAACGGACATGAACGGATTGAAAAAAAGTTATCCGTTAGGCGTCCGTTCGAGCTATCCGGTAAGGTGTGACCGAGGCTTAAAAGCCAATATATTATCGTCATGCAATCAATAAAAAACAAAACAAAAATTTATAGTTGCATGCGACTGTAGCGTTTTTCTGGATCTACCTTCATCAGGAACGTCAAAAAGGCGAATAATACTATTTTGCCTACTGCGAGTTGGTTTCTAAATTTTTAGCACTGGGAACACCAAATAGCTGTTATTTTTTTTTATTATTATTTTTTTTTTAATCCCAAACGCTATCTTTCTATCAAATATTCAATCAATTTATTTGATGCCGGTTTAAATAGGATATTTTTTATTATAGATACACAACCTTAAAATGTCAGGATACTGTTGATGTCCAATGTTTTATAAAAAAACCGACTTCTTCTTTTAATTGTTTATTTTGTTATAAAAAGTGATTTGATATATTTCGAGCTATATATTCCAAACTAAGAATCAGATCAGTGTTAACAGGTATCCCTCTTTTCGCCCCTTTTCTCTTTTTGATATTTTAATCAAAAATCTAAAAAATCAAACTTTCAAAAAGTGAAAAATTGTACATTAGGTTTAGTATTTTAAAAGTTTGATCAAATTTCTAAACTATCAAATTTATATACGATATTTGGAATTTTAATATTTAAATTATTTGGTTAAAATTTCAAAATTTCAAAACTTTTACACAATTTGGAATTTTGATATTTTGAAACTTTGATCAAAATTCCAAAAATCTAAAATTTTAAAACTTTTTAAAACTTTGAATTGATAAGTGTTACACGGACCCTAACGGTTACTTCATTTCTGCGGATGAAATTAGGTTTCATTTAAGAATCGTCCGTAATTTCCCATTCGTTCATTGCTAAGCATCAGCGTTCAATAAGTTGTCATTTGACGATAAAATTGACATTAATTTAAAACCGAATTTTGATATTTTCATATAAAAAATCCTTACTGGAGGAAAGACCATCAATGGTTCTCTGAACAATTGGTTTTTAATTTTTATTTTTTTCCGCCTAATTTTTTTCTTGCGGTGTAAAAATGTTTCAAAAGATGTCGCTTAGTTTTTTTGTATATGATATCATACAGTCTATACGCTTTTGAAACTGACCCTGTTTAACCGAACACTTTTTCTTTGTAAGAGTTATCTCCCCAAACACTGTTTTTCTTGTTAACAAATCTCCTCGGCAATCGTAAAAGAAAGCGATAAATTTATTTTTCCAAATTGCTCGTTATATCAGGATGTTAGGTTTTATTTTGACCGAAGCTTTACGAAGACCCCATGAGAGTAATTTCCCCTTTTGTATTGCTATAAGTGAAATAAATTTGTAACTGGAAAACCATAAGCGATAGAGGCCTAGGGTGTTTTGATTTGAGGTCCTTGGTAAAAAAAAAAATGAGGTCAAGGTCAAAGGTCAAGGTCAAAGGTCAAGGTCATGTTCAAATTTTTGATTTTGGCTTGATATCTCTTATTTTCAGAAATCATACAAGATATCGACAAAATATTTTCAGACAATTGTTAGTTGCAACATGTCGTAACACGTAAATTTTACTTAAAAGGGTATATAACATTTAATGCGAGTTTCCCCCCTTTTTATATCTAATATTAGTTGTATGGTAATATAACTCATTAACAATATAAAGTAGAGGCCTAGAGTCTTTTGATTTGAGGTCCTTGGTTGATAACCTTGAAATTGGGCTCAAGGTCATAGGTAAATTTAACGTTCTAGATTTTGACCTTTGCTTTTTCCTATTATATATACATGATAAAGCCATGGGACTTTTGGCAAAAGGTTGCAAGCAATGTAACCTTGAAAAAGCCAACCGGAAGTGACCTTTTGTAAACCGGAAGTAGCCATTTTTTGTACTAATTGTAAAAGTATATGGAACCATTTATTTTTGGAATCAGTGTCAAGTAAACTATCAAAACATACCGAAAGTAACATCTTTTAAACCGGAAGTACAAAATGATCTCCCTTATTTATATCTTTTTGTATAGAAACCATATATTTTTGGAAGCAGCATTCAATAAGCTGTCATTTGACGCTAAAATTGACATTTGAAACCGAATTTTAATATTTTCATATAAAAAAGATCCTTACTGGTGGAAAGACCATTAATGGTTCTCTGAACAATTGGTTTTTAATTATCTGTTGAGTTCCGTTTGTTTACATGTCATATATATGCGTTCGATTTCTCTCTTTTCCATTTAAAAAGAACATATTTTATTTTTTGTATTGTGGTTGTTAAAAAAATTTAGCGCATCTAGTTTGCATTTGATTGATTGATTGTTGAATGTTTAACATTGAAATGACACAACTTTCATATAATTATTATTATGTTTAATTTATTATATCCTTTAATGGATCGACTAAATATTAAAACCAAATAACGTAATGTCAGTGTACCACATAAGATAGCTGTGGCGTTCCATACACCTACATTAAACCTTAAAAGTCCATAGAAACATATGTAAACAATTCAAATATACCAATCTGGCCTATTTTACCTAAACCTTTTCTTTTGTTTAATTTTAACTGGGTATCAACCTGTATCTAATGCGGCGTTTTGTTTATGCAACACAAAGACAAATGAATGTACTATAAACACGTATGAATATTATCATAACAACTGTATCAAAGGAAATACCAATTGTAAGATATAACTCTAAAAGTCGCATGATCCTTCAATTTAACAAAAGAAAAGAATATCTATTATAAATAATATATCATGCACATATGACTTAGACTAGTATATATCTGAATGCATTGGTTCAGTGATTTACCTTAACATTATAATTACCCGAAATTCGTTTCATATAACTTAAAAAACGTCAAACTGTTCCAAAGAAATATAACAGTAGACTCTGTAACTTATGTAAACATTATTAGACAGACATACAGGCCCTGGCTTTCGATTTCTATTGAGGTACATGTATGAGTAAAAAGGTACAAATTAGAAAAAAGAGAAAAATCTAAAAAGTGTGCATAATTATTGATAGCAGACTTGTGGTTTATACAATGCCGTTACTTTTCATCATACCGTTAACACTTCGGCTTTCAGTGCTGACCCACTTGTTTAAAAAAGACTTTGTCAATATTTCATATATTTTTTTTAATTTTCCATGAACAAATGATTTTACACTTGCTTAAGTACAGAAATTTAGATAATTCTACGTTTTTTTTATGTTTTAACAGTCTAATTCGGAACAGAATTGGCAATTTTACGAATGCTTCATATCATTCATTTTTTTCAAAAATATTTTAACGAACTTTAACAACGTGTCCTGTGAAGTTCGTATGGACTCAGTCTGGGTCATATATATATGTTTGATGAATGCTTTTAAATAACCCGAGACAACGACTAAGCAGCAAACTCATTCGAACAAGTATAAAACTAAAGAAAACCCTGTGGACCTGCATGCTTTTTGTAGCTTATAATACAACGACAATACTAGGATAGAAAAAGTCCAAATAAATAAATCTAGCTATAGACAATCATAATTTCCAGATCACCTGTTAAATCATTAAATTTTGGTGTATGGCGTTAAAATTAAATTGTCTAAATGTTGAAAATTTCACAATTTATTTTAAAAAGTGAGATTTGCCAATGTTCGATTAAATTGTTATATTAAAATTCATTTCCTAGTTTCATGTTACACTTACTTTGAATTACGTACTTACGATTTTGTAGAAAATGTAGTCTTTTATGAAGATTGTTATATACTTGAAGCTGGCAGGATATCTAGATCATTTTCATATTAATAGTGAGTTAGGTAAATCGTTACGTAGGTCAACGCAGGTCAACACGTATTAGTGTATTGATAATTCTTTTAACTTAAATGTCTAGATCAATATTTAAATTAACCAGGTGATCTAGACCTTACCTAGAGTATTACTAATCATCTATTTTTAGTAACAAGAAACAGTAGGCTTTGTGGTTTGCAACATATGTAATAGAAAATGAAGAAAATGAAACAAGTATTGATTCCAACTTATTTTCAAACAACGCATTCGAGAATGTCAAGTCAAACTTTATACGGGATACAAACAATACAAAACGAAATATACTGCAACGTTAATGAGGATTATACTGTTGTAAGCTCGGAGCAAAATGAAGTCCTTCATCAAAGATGCTCTTCTAAATCTTCCGGAACTAGCTCTGTTGACACTTTTACAATCAGAGCGCGCATGGAAAATTTGGAAATAGCACTGACAATGCTAAATGAAAATTTTCAACGCATGGAAAATGCTATGAATAAACAAATAGAAAAGGCTATTGAAATCATTATAGGAACAACGGGAAAAGACGAAAAAGAGGAAACAGTGTTACGAACAAACGATAAATATTTTATGAAAAGTGAAAACAAAAAGTTAATGAAAGCAGTTAGATTTTTGACAGAGAGTTCTAGGATTATGAGAACAGCTTTGTCAGAGCATACGAAATTCATAGACCATATTACGAGTGTCATTAACCAACCTACAGAGGTAAACACTAATACGCATTTTTATATCATTTTTTGTTTTGTTTACCTTTTATTATCTCTTATGTGTTCGTTTGTTTTCAGTGTGATCATGGTTGGGTTTACTCTTGCACTTCAAAATAAGGATCATGTTGTAAAATCTAACTTGTGTGTGATCCTTATGGATCCTTATGGAAACGTTAATTAGTTATTTAATCAAAAACACGAGACAATCAATCACAGATAGTAATTAGGCATACTTAGTAAGAAATGCATTGTGAAATTGCAGGCCTGTTTTTGTCTTTCTTTTTTTAGTCTCAAATTCATTCTTGAGGTCATTTTATGAAAAGATATCCATTTTAAAAGTACAAATTTTACTAGCCTTTTGCGTCTTCGGTCACATGGTTTAAAAAAATTGACTTTTTAAAATTTTGTCAGCAAATTGTACAAAATTTTGGATCTATAGCATTTTTAAATGACTGAATTCTGTTACTTCTTGAGTCTTAATATTACATGTATATTTTGCTTTATGTTACAAAAACATCGTACACAATTCTTGCTACCTATGCGGTTATATTTATTGTTTTTTGCATTGATCGATCTAACCTCACTAACACAACATGAAAATCAATGAAAATTTACATTTAATTATAATAAATCAAACTGAATGAATCATCTGAATAATTTAGATAGTATATCTCGTATTTATAGTTTTTAATGTAACGAGGAATAAAAGGCAAACTGCAAACAAATACATGTACTACGTGTTCTACAGATTATCTTGACATTGACTTCCCTATTTATTTTATCTATCTTGGAATTTGCCATTTTTATTAATTAATACGTTTTTTTATTGGTCACTCATTTTAGTCTTGCATTAAACTTGCAAAATATACCAGTATTCTTTATTCTAAAACAAAGCTGAACAGATTTCTTCTTTGAAATCTATTCGTTTTCTTGACAAAACAATACTAGTATATAGTTTTTAGTCGCAGTGTACTTATCCCATTATTTAGGTATTGCTATTCCACATTGCACCACTGCATCCACCTTTGTCTATACCCCAAACATCACGGTTTTACTATAAAGATAGAGATAACTTTAATGATAAAAAGAATAATCAGGAACAAAATATCTGTAAGAAAACCGGATGGCAAACATCGTCAATAAACTACTGGCTATAAAACCAGCTTTAATCCACCATTTTCTACATAATAAAATGACTGTACTAATTTAGAATATGACAGTTATCCATTCGTTTGATGTGTTTGAGCTACTGATTTTGCCATTTGATTAGGGACTAACCGTTTTGAATCTTCCTTGGAGTTCAGTACTTTTGTGATCTTACTTCCTGGGTGAATTATGGCTGCTTTTTCAGTTGTATGTTGCATTTGTTGTTAGGTGAGGGATTCAGGATCCCTGCAGCCATGGCAAGAAATCGCGTCCGTTTGAATTTTGCAAACATCCCATAGAGCAGATTACACGGATGATTAATACTAACCATTTGGCATGTGGCTGTGTTCTAGGCGACACGTACTTGTTGGTAAAAAATAAAATCATATCTTTAACTACTAATGGGTGCCGTAGGAGGTCCCCCTGAGGTTTGAGCGAGGATTTCATGGCATGCTTAATTTTGCTTGACGTATAGTTTAAGGTCTAAGTTCAATGTAATGGATGATAATATTTAGAGGGCAATTGTTTCGTACAAAAAGCAACTTTTTCATTTTAATTCGATGAAGAAACTGAAAGCATTTTAAAAAACAACCTTTATCATTATATGTTCCTGAAATATTGATCAAAAACTTATTTTATTTCAGCCTGTCCAGGTTCCACTCCATCGAAGGGACGAAAGCCTAGTTGAACGTGTGCTAAATAAATACAAGAAACAGAGAGACAGAATACAAATTATTCATCCTAAACCCGTTAATCCAATGGAAGTATCGGACTACCTGAGCGTGGAAGATACCACCCGAAGCGCTACAATTAAGTCTCCATGTCATTTCTTCAAACTGAACAACATACAACCAGTATGGAATAACTCTGTGGGGGAATCCCCACAACAACCCACGTGTCTGTATGTAAATTTTAACAAAGATACGAACGCAAATTTAAAATGTAATTGTAGACTCTGTTCTGTCTCTCCGTCAGTTGACCAAGACGGTGATTACGTCACACTTCTTAAAGATTACATATCTAATGGAAAGTGTAATGCAGCATATGAATATTACAATAAAACGTCACTTCCTGATTTGACAATTCATAGAAACGTTAATGAAGATGAACATACGATGTTTACCGAACGAACAGGAACAATAGTGTGATTATAGACAAGCAGGAAATAATTATAAAAGAACATTCATTGATATACTAATCGCTTGAACTAAAGAAAGCAGGATTGAACCAAGTAAAATAAAATAGCAGATAAACTTTTACTTACTGAATTCATTAACTATCTCAACAAACACAAAAGAGAAGTTCTAAAAGGTTCATCTGGAACAGCTAATTATATAATCACAAGAAGAACATCTGTACTTTTCAGTGTAGGATTGTCGATCATAGATAAAAGCAGACACTTTTCTTTGATAAACAAGATGAAGCTTCCTCTCTCCAAACTGGTAACAGGTTTACACAAAACTATATACTATTTCGTTAAAGTCTTTCTTTTCGTATATCTTTCGGTGTTTACTGATAGAAAGGCTTATAATAGCATTTGCAGTAACGTTGTTTTGAGTTAATTTTAAATTAATTTTTGTTACATGGAATGTATAACGTATGATATCATTCAGAATTCACTTGGGACCTTGCATATGTTTCAACATCATAAACAGCAGAGAAGAACGCGCAACGATCTCAACGAAAAATGTAAACCGCCATTTACGAATAGATATAAAACTTTTCCGATAATATATTCTTGAAACACACACAAAACAGAATAGTATCAACAGAGTTGTGGATATATTCGTCCGATAAGCAAATGAAATTTATCATTTAAATTAAAGTCTGTAATTATTCCGCACAAAACTATTTCACTACATAAAAGTTGGACCAACTCAGAGTTGAACGATTTTTTAACAGGTTAGATTTAACAAAGTAGATTTGAACAAAGTGATAAAAATTATAAAACGAACACATGTATAAAAGAGAATAATGAAAAAAAAGTTTTAAATTTCTACAAAAAATACATATCATAGTAGGGAAAATTATTATTAAACAGGGACGCAAGTTGTTCCTGTAGCAAATTGTATCTTTTCAATGTTGTGACTTTGACTACATGTGTTAACGTTGTTTCGCCATCTTGGATTGTAAAAAAAGAGAACCTAAGGTTCAGATTTGCAATCAAGTTAACAAAACTTGATGCAGGAATGCAAATCAGATACCCAATGTGAATTTTCATTTAAAAAACAAAGAAGTAAATTTAGTAAGATCCCTTTTTTTCCTCAAAATATAGCAGTTTTACAAAATTGTGAAAATGTAATCTTTTAGCTATTTACTGGAAAGTAAAATGCTTCTGCTTCATAAATATGGCCTGTTTTTGACAATACAATGCACATACGATGTGAAGATCTCCTGTTATAACATGGGAAATGGGTCCATAAATATATTCGGAATTACTGCAATTACACGAAGTAGGTGTATTTTCACTGATATTAACATCTTTACACAATTGACTATTATTAAACACAAATTTCCGGTAGATTTCTTGTAAATATAACAAATAAGAGGTAGCTCAGTATTGTTAAAATATCCAGGAATTTGTATTGTGCACACATATCGGGTACTTGCATCATTAAGTCATGCTAAATTACTGAAATCTTCACAATTTCAGCATTTTAGTTAAATTTTAGACGGTTTCCGTCTTAAATGAAAGTGGCCGCATTCGTGTTCATTCATAATATTGAAATGTAAGTTGTATTTGATGATAATACATATCATATACAAAGGTTGTGGGTGAACACGTATGCGGCCACTGGCATATTTGATAGATTTTTCATATTTAAGCTTGAATCGGAGCGTTTTTAATTACTAAACCAGTTAAAATCTTTCACACAAACTAATTGAATCAATCAACATATTTTAATATCAAGCTATATGGTATGACAAAATGGTCTACTGGTGTATAGATGACACCTCGTGATATAAGAACTGTTAGCTTGATATTAAAATATGTCTTTATAAGATAGTTATTTGACATAGTAGTATGACAAAATTGTTCCATGTTGTATCGAGATGGTTGTATAGTATGCAAAGGAGTAGGGGCAATAAGGCCCTTATTTGGCCCAAAAATTACTGCAAATTTAAAAGTAATCATACATATGCTTAAATAACTGAAAACTTGACTAAGGTATAAAGAACTAAGAAAAACAAAACAAATTTGAAATCGAACAAGTTACCATGGCAACAAAAAGGTCTGAACAATACTCGACCAGTCTGAACCATATTGGACCAAATAACCTCTACCTTTTTTAACCGTTAAAATAAAAAAAATTAACTTAACTGACATATATAACAACAGCCAACAAAATCAATGAATTGTTTAACCTTATATTAATAAATATATCTATTATTATAATTTGGGATGTTTTATTTTTATTTTATATGATTTATATCAAAAAGGGATAAAATTAAAGAAATTAAAATTGTTCTTCTGATTAGTGGTGAAGTGTAAAGTATTCCCTCTGTTTGGGGCAAACTCATTTATACGATCACACCTGGTCAGAGGTATTAAATTCTAAATAACATTTATTCCAAATTGCAACATCCTGTTTAACTTCAATAACAAGGCCTTTCGAATATACTAGATAAGTAAAACAAGAGTTTAAGAAAATAGGGTTTTCTTTGTACCTGTAAAAAACGCATGTACTGAGGTAATATAACCATGTGAAAGTGCTTTTTGTATGCCATGTCTTTAATTTGACAAAAACTACTTAAATTTAATTGAAATAAATTTGTAGTGTTTTTTTTTACACATTTCCTTTTATAAAAAGGTTATCAAGGATTGCTATGGAAATTCTATTATCATGATGATATTAAATTCTTGGTTTAACAAAACAAAACTAGAGGCTCTCAAGAGCCTGTGTCGCTCACCTTGGTCTATGTGCATATTAAACAATGGACACAGATAAATTCATGACAAAATTGTGTTTTGGTGATTATGATGTGTTTGTAGATCTTACTTTACTAGACAATCTTCTTGCTAAAATTATCTTTATCTATAATGAACTTGGCCCAGTAATTACAGTGGAAAAGATATTCTAAAAATTTACAAAAATTTACAAAAAATTATGAAAATTGTTAAAAAAATGACTATAAAGGGCAATAACTCCTTAAGGGGTGAACTGACAATTTTGGTCATGTTGACTTATTTGTAGATCTTACTTTGCTGAACATTATTGCTGTTCACAGTTTATCTCTATCTATTATAATATTCAAATAATATAAAATAATAACCAAAAAACTGCAAAATTTTCTTAATATGACTAATTATGGGACAGCAACCCAACAACAGTTTGTCTGTTTTGTCTGACAATTTCATGGCAGATAAATGTTGACCTGATGAACAATTTTTCCACTGTCAGATTTGCTCTAAATGCTTTGGTTTCAGAGATATAAGCCAACATCTACATTTCGCCCCTATGTACTATTTTTAGCCATGGCGGCCATCTTGGTTGGTTGGCAGGGTCACGCCACACATTTTTAAAACTAGATACCCAAATGATGATTATGGCCAAGTTTGGTTAAATTTTGCTCTAAAGGCTTTGGTTTTTGCGTTATAAGCCAAAAACTGCATTTTACCCCTAGTCATGGCGGCCATCTTGGTTAGTTGGCCGGGTCAACGGACACATTTTTTAAACTAGATACCCCAATGACGATAGTGGCCATTTTTGGTTTAATTTAAAGTAGTTTCAGAGGAGAAGATATTTTAAACGAATACTAAAATTTTAGAAAAATGGTTAAATATTGACCATAAAGGGCAATAATTCCTTAATTGGTCAACTGGCAATTTTGGTCATGTTGACTTATTTGAAGATTATACTTTGCTGAACATCATTGCTGTTTACACTGGTTTATCTCTATCTAAAATAATATTCAAGATAATAAGCAAAAACTGCAAAATTTCCTTAAAATTACTAATTCAGGGGCAGCAACCAAACAACAGGTTGTCCAATTTGTCTAAAAATTTCAGGGCAGATATATCTTGACCTAACAGATTATTTCACCCCCATGTCAGATTTTCTCTAAATGCTTTGGTTTTTGAGTTATAAGCCAAAATCTACATTTTACCCCTATCTTCTATTTTTAGCCATGGCGGCCATCTTGGTTGGTTGGCCGGGTCACCAGACACATTTTTAAAACTAGACACCCCAATGATGATTGTGGCCAAGTTTGGTTTAATTTGGCCCAGTAGTTTCAGAGGAGAAGATTTTTGTAAAAGTTATCGACGACGGACGATGACGACGACGGACGACGACGCCGGACGCAAAGTGATGGGAAAAGCTCACTTGGCCCTTGGGGCCAGGTGAGCTAAAAAAGGTCTCATTTTTTTTAAATTTATTAAGTTGCTTTATATACTACAGTCGACTCTCGTTATGTCGAAGTCAGCCGGACCAGAGAAATATTTCGAGATACACGTAGTTCGACTCAAACGAACACCGGAAGTTCGACAATCTAAGGGACACAACTCTTGCTTAGCTTGGTAAAGCTAAAATAAATCCGGGTGAATATGGCAAGGGGATCGATATTCTAGTATCAGATCGATGTATTTGTATGTCACAGTCTTTTATTATTATAATGACATTATTTTTACTTATTCAATTGTTTGAATTAAAAAAAAATCCTATGGCTTTTCCAAGAGTGTAAATTCCAATCGATAGTTTCGTTATTCAGGTCGGTTATAGCTGACAAAATTGTTTATTCTCGGATACAAAAGATTTAAGAAAATTTTGATTTCTATTCATTTTGTTTTATCTCACTCTTTCTTTTCAAAAGAAAATAATAAGATCAAAGACGCCGTTTGAGTAGTTTTTAGGTGATCATCAACGGAAGCCATAATCCTCACTTTATACACACCCAAGCTCATTAGTGTAAATCACAAATTAATTGTTTTATAAACATTTTAAATGCTTTTTCATGAACATTAACAATGTATCACTAATTATTTATCAAAATTCTATAAAAGATAATCTTAGGTAAACACTCATGGAAATATCATGACATAAATCAATACAGTGGTCAATGACCGGAAATTTAATTACACGTGTATTGTCAGATTAACTCTTCAATCCATTTAAATCCCGGAGGTCATGTTTTGACATATGTGTACTAGTTCGAGATAAAAAAATGAATTTTGAATGCTTTTGTTAACCTTGGGACCGTAGATTTTGTTCGACTCAACCGAAATTTCGACTCATCCAATTTCGACTCATCAGGAGTCGAATTACATACTTTTGTATGGAATAAAGTTCGGGACCACGTGAAAACTTCGACTCATCCGAAATTTCGAGTCAACCGAGTTCGAGACAACGAGAGTTAACTGTATTTTATATTTATACTAATAAAAACAATATTCACTGCATTATTAACTAAACTCAACTGCCCCATAAATTTATACTAGGCTTAAGTTAATGGTGAATATAGTCCAGCAACCATTAAATAGTTCTGAAACATTCAAAATAATTTGAAAAACATTGAAATATTGGTCGCTATTTATTTTTGAGATCATTTGATCAGCTTGTTTTATTTTTATTTTAAAGTTGATATATATAATCATGTAGGTGTTGATGAATACTGTGTTGAAGTTATATTATGAATGATTATTATGAGATTTATACTACATTGAATACATTTTTGATTTCAAGTTGTTGTTCTTATGTCATTTTTTAAAAACATTTCCTAAATTGATAAACTTCAGTTGATAGATACAAATAATAGGTGTAGGTTGGTTAATTAAGACTTAGTTGAGTATGGTTTAGACTATGTCGAGTATGGTTCAGACTAGGTCGAGTATGGTTCAGACTAGGTCGAGTATGGTTCAGACTAGGTCGATCATAGTCCAGACTCTTATAAAATGGTTAATTACTGGTCGGGTACAAGTTCAGACTGTTAAGTATGGTTAAGACTACGGTCGAGTATTATCAAAAAAATGTCAGACCAATTCAGACTGGTCGAGTAGAATTTAGTACAGTCGAGTACAGATATAGGCCATTTCAGACTTTTACTGGTTTGTAGTGATACAGGAACATGGGCTATATAACACATTCAAAAAGGTGTGACATTTGTTTCCAAGTCCCTTATAAAATACCAAACAATATTTCTTTTTACTTCTAAACATTTAGAGATCATGATGACTTTTTTTTAATTTTAAAAGTATCTCTCATTACCATATTTTGTATCATTCCTAGTTCCTAGAGTTTTCTGTATTTTAACATAGTTGGTGTTTCCCCCATTTCCAAATTTCTTGAAGCTTGACCCCCCTTTCCCATTAAAATTTTATGATATACTAGTATGTAGCTGTTTACATTAGAACTCTTAATCATATATCATGTGCACAAAAAGAAATGTCATACGAACGTTTCCGTGATTAATTCATCACCATATTTTCATTATATATGCTATTAGAAAGACAGTTTTTAGTGTCAATATCAATCAAACACAATCCAGTTACGATTATCTTCTCATTATTTATTATACCTAAATTACGATTATTATCTTTTGGAGTTACGATTATCATCCCGAATTTTTCCACGGCAATTTTCTGAGCGGTTAGACAATTATAGTGCACCGTACCGATTCAAATATGATGTTGTGGTAGAGAAAAGCCTTGCAGGTGAGTAACTATTGATAAAAACATGCTACATTTGAGAAAAATTTCACCTATTTCTGTTGTCGCCATATTGGGATCGTCGTAATTCCAGGTATCAGTTTAACACCAGTCTTTAAGAAGGTAAACAAACTGTTATGTGAACCTCTTGAGTTCGCAAAAGTGTTACGTGTACTTCTAAGGTACGTGAACAAGTGTTATTTGTATCTTTAGGGTACATGAACGACCTGTTACGTGTATCTCTAGCGTACGTGTAAAATGAATCATGACCCGAACGGCCTTTCTAATATGACGCCATTGCATGAGGGCGTGAAAAATTGCCACTCATGTACGATCAACATTGCTGCAATATAAAGTTTGAAGGGCGATGATGATTGAATAGTGTAAATTACAGTTGATTAACCACAAATGAATGCCAATTATCACTATATGCACTTTTATTTTTTCCTTTTTTTAGCTTATTAATCTCAACCCTATCTATATATAGCTCCCTTGTTATCTAAAACCGTTGGTTTTCTTTTATTGCACTAGTCATTTGGGCTCTTTATAGCTTGCTGTTTTGGTGTGAGTCAAGGCTCCGTGTTGAATGCCGTACTTTTACCTATTTGTTTTTAGTTTTTACACACTATGACTCGGATGGAGAGTTGTCTCATTTACACTCATACAGCAGACCTGTAATAGTATACAAAACACAACATAGAAAATTAAAGACTGAGCAACACGAACACCTACAAAACCAGGGGTGATATCAGGTGCCCAGGAAGGGTAAGTAGATCTCGTTTTACATACATCATCCATTGTCTTACCTGTATGAATACTTTGATAAATGATAAATAATAATATCAAGTGATAATGAATTATACAATAAAGGAATAGTAATACCATCTTATCTAACCAACAGATATCACCAAATCAATATACAATCGGTCAAGCAAATGTTCTATCTTGAAATTTGACTGAATGTGAAAATTTGAACTAGTTTATAATGTCATCACTTGAAATAAGCCAATTTATGCTGTAAAATTTCTTAAGCAGACACAGCGAATGCGATGAAACTTTCCGACAACTTTACACTGGAAAATTTGAACACATTCATTGATCACAGTATTACTTTAAAAAGTAATTTAGAAACTCCATAGTAGTCAAGTGTGTAGAGTTGTACGCACCCTGAAAAATAAGGCGTGAAGGTGTTCCTATATAAGGAATACCCCACCCACGAGTGACGTCACCACTTATTGGGTCATCCCGATGACGCATCCAAGATGAAACGTCGTCCACTTCCTACTAATGGCCACACCCTGTTTGAGTCATACACATAATCTACGCTTTAAAGGTGACCACATCCTTATGATGGAATAGTGTAAACCCTTAAATTGACGTGATGTGTATGTGTCTCGGTATGTGTAAGTAATGGAAACATAGTCAGGCATTATGTATACGTTTATTTTATATAAGGGTATGGTTCCCTATTTAAAATTAAAATTCATCAAATTGAAAACATTAAAATCTCAAAAAATGTAACAATGCAAGACGAACAAAACTTGCACAGCTAAACGATAGATGAATTGTTCCTTATCGTATCAAGCGAGGATTCTCTTTTGCTTTTTTAAAATGATACAGTTAGAAAATTTAGACTTCAACAATTCAAACGCTTTATATTGGACGAAGAATGTGCATGAATGAGTTATCGTTCGTTCCGAAATTGCAAGTACCAACGAGACTGGTCTCCTTTGCTCAGACTTAGTGGTCCACACGTATGTAAGCGGAAAGTTCCTGTCGATTCTTCAGCCGACAGAGATTTCAAACGAAGTGTCGCGGACATCTTATATGAAAAACTAATTTACCTCAAAGTAACCAAAGGCAATCTGTATCAAATCGAATTCGTCTTGGGGTACTGCTGCTGCAGGATCTATTGAAGAAATATCGTATATATTTTTTGAAAAGAGGGCACTACTGCTGTTGCTTTGAAGGACTTTTATATAACTTTTTCCAGAGGAGGGATATGAAACTGCTGCTGTTGTGGTTACTTCTGCTGCTGCTGTTGCTTGGTATGTTTATTTATCATATGTCTTTGAAGATTATGTGATCGAGCATAGACGTTACGAAATAGGTTACAACCAAAATCGTCACCCTTTCTGTATGTTTATTCAATCTCCTTTTTTCTTGCGAAAGCATAGTCATTAACAGTTGGTCATCTTTCATGCGATATAGTTTGAAATTATCGGCCCTTAAGAAGAATTCGATTTCACACTGTTTGTTTCTGGTTTTTTGGAGGTAAATTGGTTTTCATTGAGCCGTATCGTTGGTGTTCCAGATGCGGTACGAACGATAACTCCTGCAGTGCCAGTGGCGGATCCAGAAATTTCCAAAAGTGGGGACCCACTGACTGCTCCGGTCATGGTTCAGAGATACCTTATATAATCAACCAATTTTTTTCAAGAAAAATGGGGAGCCGGCCCCCCTGTGCCCCCTCTAAATCCGCCTCTTACTGTGCTCATTCCTATTATGTATACAAATATATAGCGGTTGTGAAGTTGAATTTTAAATGCGCCACAGTTATTAGGCTATTTTCAAAAATCAAAAAAAAGTCCTTGTTCGATTCTTTATGGTAAAATACATCCATCTTTCAGCTACAAGCTTGGCTTCCTGTATTCTTATCACATATCACGCCTCGATCTCATAATGGATCAACTTTATGCAGAGAATAAGTGAGTTTCTTTTATTTATTTTTATTCTTTTTTATTTTTTAGGTAATTTTGATTATCTTTTATATTTTTTGTTGTTGTTTATGACTAAAACAAGACCTTTATATAAGAAAAGACAACGTTACATCCTGGCTGCGTCATCGGGATTACCCAATAACCGGTATGAACATCCAGTGACGTCGTAAGTGGACGAGTAATGCTTCGTATAGGAACCCATTAACGCCTTGTATTTCGGGTTCGTGAAACTCCTCACACCTTTCTACTCTCCATGTTGCTAGAAAACAGTCAATTTAAATAAAAAACAAAAAACATTTTATTGTTATAAGTTTACGACAAGATTACAGCAATGTTTATTTGTCAAATAAAGTGCCAAAACATACATAATCTACTCAAAAACAAGGTTAATATTGTCTACATAATATCAAACAAACATTTTATATACAATTTATAATCTATAATAACACTTCAGTGATAAGTCATTTTTTGGGGGCAACCATTACTTGTGCTCCACTAAAAATGGATGATACAACTATAGGTAGTTGTCCAAACAGCACAGCTCCTTTTAATGCTACCTCGTTTGCTTCATCCGATACAGCAATTTGTTTGCTTGGAAATGCTTTTTGTATTGCATGTATCAAAAGACCCGATCTTGCAATATTTCCAGCTAGTATCAAAGTAGTGACTTCCTTGTCGTCCGATTTGTCGAGAACATGTTGTACTTCACGAATGATCTTTGAGAGGCACTTGTCAAATAAGGACTTTATTAGAACTGATTCTACCCTCAATTTCATTTGCCCATAGTTAATTTTTGTTGAAAATTCTGATGTTTCTAAAATTTGTTTAAGTGACATGTTTGTATTTTCTGCACAAATTTTCTCCAAATCAATAAAGCTTAGGGAAAATGTTACCATGTAATCGGTGTCCATTTTCGATTCCATCAATTTGTCAATTTTTGAAACTATGTCTTGCCATAAGTCGAAACAGTATTGTTTTGCAACTTTCCATATCCAAGAACCAATCAAATCCTCAAAGAAAGTATCGAAAGCTTTGAGTATAAGGCACCTTGAACTTGTTCCACTGAGAAAGTGGACGATCTGTTTAAATTTCATTTTTTCCTTCTCGTATATGTTAAAACTATCAAGCTCTTCTGGAAGATAAACAAAATTATGAAATAGACTCTCTCGTCTGTCATCGATGCATAGTACCGACTCACACTAAGTATCCAGGCCTATCTCATTTGGTTACACATTCGAATATGTTGGTTTATGGACATTTATGGACACATAATCAATAAATTGGAAAAAAACACTTTTTAGGTTAATTTCCGTGAAATCATTTGTCAAAAGAAAATTAAGAAAGTAAGCAAGATGTAATACCAGTAGGCAGTACAGGTCGGAAAGTGACAATTACCGACTCCTCAATTTGATTGATGATTGTTTTGGTTACCGTCCAGCGACAATATGTCATACATGTTGATGCATTGGATTTTAAACAGATATATCATGTTAAGGAGGGGTATTTACGAAAAATACCAGTCGAGAAAATGTAAAATATCGCGAGCCGTAAGTCGAGGGAAATTTATTCTCAAGACTGGTATTTTTCGCAAATACCCCTGAATAACATGCTATATCTGTTTAATTACACCGAATGTTAATGTTCAAAAACGCATTGATGATCGTGACGTTTCAATAAATGTGTTCGTAGATAGTAGATGTTTTTGTGTTCTGTTAAATTGTTCGTTTTAAAATTGTTAAACGATGATGACTGATGTACCCATATTTTGACTATATTTATTGTGTCTGTTTATTTAACGCATCAATGTTAAAAATATCGGAAATTGATGAGACTGTCATCAAAGTGAGAGGGTCAGCGCTATAGAACCAGGTTTAATCCACCATTTTCTACATTTGAAAATGCCTGTACCAAGTCAGGAATATGACAGTTTTTGTCCATTCGTTTTTGATGCGTTTTGTTATTTGATTTTGCCATGTGATTATGGACTTTCCCAATTGATCTTCCTCTAAGTTCAGTATTTTTGTGATTTTACTTTTTTCAAGAGTCCAGTCGGATAGAGTTTTTTTTTGGCAAATACCACGGCAGAGAGGGTCAAAAAGGCATATCCTTTTTGCAAATACCCCGGCGGCATTAAAAATGAACGATATTCATTTGATAACAGTAAATTGGTGAAAAATATACTGTCTATCAACCAATCAAAACCCAGGATTCTTACATAAGGTGTAATTAAAGTCCCTATTCCGACTGAAGGCTGTCGCGTGTTTATACATTCCCCCACACATAAACAGACTTCCCACTTAAGAAATATTTAACTGTCAGAAAAGGGTGAAGACAAAAAAAGGGCGTGCAATATTTCTATATCACAATCATTCTTTGGGGGTTGGTCCTTTATGAGTTTCACATGCTTAAGTAATGAATTAAGCATATTTATAACTTCAATCAACATTTCATCCGACAGAAAATGTTGCAAGGATGAAATGAAAATCATATAAAAAACATTCGAAATATCGCTGACCAGGGGAATCCGCTAGTATCAATTTGTTGCATATTTCAACAAAATCGATTTGTATGTGTAATCTTTAAAAAGCACATGTTAATTGTTAAGAACATGCTTAATAGTTATCAAAGGTACCAGGATTATAATTAAATACGCCAGACGCGCGTTTCGTCTACATAAGACTCATCAGTGACGCTCAGATCAAAATAGTTGTAAAGCCAAACAAATACAAAGTTGAAGAGCATTGAGGACCCAAATTTTCAAAAAGTTGTGCCAAATACGGCTTAGGTAATCTATTCATGGGTTAAGAAAATCCTTAGTTTTCGAAAAATTCAGAGTTTTTAACAGGAAATTTATAAAAATGATCATATAATTGATATTCATGTCAACGCTGAAGTGCTGGCTACTGGCTGGTGATACCATCAGGGACGAAACGTCCACCAGCAGTGGCATCGACCCAGTGGTGAAATAGTTATCAATGGTACCAGGATTATAATTTAATACGCCAGACGCGCGTTTCGTAGATACATAAGACTCATCAGTGACGCTCAGATCAAAATAGTTGAGGACCCAAACTTTCAAAAAGTTGTGCCAAATACAGCTAAGGAAGTCTATTCCTGGGATAAGAAAATCCTTAGTTTTTCGAAAAAAAATCAGGGTTTTGTAACAGAAAATTTATAAAAATTACCATATAATTGATATGTATGTCAACGCTGAAGTGCTGGCTACTAGGCTGGTGATACCATCGGGGACGAAACGTCCAACAGCAGTGGCATCGACCCAGTGGTGAAATAGTTATCAATGGTACCAGGATTATAATTTAATACGCCAGACGCGCGTGTCGTCTTCATAAGACTCATCAGTGACGCTCAGATCAAAAAAGTTGTAAAGCCAAACAAGTACAAAGTTGAAGAAACGTCCACAAGCAGTGGCATTGACCCAGTAGTAAAATAGTTATCAAAGGTACCAGGATTATAATTTAATACGCCAGACGCGCGTTTCGTAGATACATAATTGATATTCATGTCAACACCGGAGTGCTGACTTCTGGGCTGGTGATACCCTCGGGACGAAACGTCCACAAGCAGTGGCATTGACCCAGTAGTAAAATAGTTATCAAAGGTACCAGGATTATAATTTAATACGCCAGACGCGCGTTTCGTAGATACATAAGACTCATCAGTGACGCTTAGATCAAAATAGTTGAGGACCCAAACTTTCAAAAAGTTGTGCCAAATACGGCCAAGGTAATCTTTTCCTGGGATAAGAAAATCCTTTAAGTGGATAGTGGTGCTGGCGGGCTTTAGTAAGACTGGAACATGTTAATGTTATCTTTTCCACTTTTCAGTTATGGCTGTGACATTTTGTTGTTGTTATTTGTTTGTTTTGTTTTTTGTTTTACCCTCCTCTCATTGACATTGCATTGTTCGCTTCTCCAGATGAACAAGCTGGCGAGAACTAACTGTCTAACTTTTAGACATTTCAGTTTGCTTTCAGATTATAGTTTCCTTTCAGATTACTTTCAGAACAGAAAAAAAAACTAAACATGCAATACTTGTTATACAGTAGCTTATAGTGTACTGTACAAAGGCATTTGAGTTCATATCCAGTCCTGATGTTTGTGTAACTCAATTAATTCAGCGTTTCTATCCACGACTTTTCTCGAGGAGTGATGGTAGTGATCGTAATATAACGACTGGATTATTCGGGATAATGTTTGTTGCTTCGCATCACGTTGCGGAGCTATTAGTTTCAATCGAAATACACGCCATTTGAATAAATTACTTTTCACGTACAGATTCTGATTGTATGCGGCTGAGCTGCAACAGCTATTGGCTTAAATGAGATAAAGAATTACAGCCAGGATAAGTCATTAAATGCAGGAAAATTGACAATGTGTATTTCAGTTCCGATCAACTGTCATTAATTCATGTTCGTTTTATTATGCATACATTTCACAGATGAATTCAGTATTGAAAAATCAATTATTAATACGTGTTTATTTGCTTTGTTACTCTGCAATTTGCACGATTTGCTAAACAATGTTCATATACAATGTTTACAAAAATGCATTATCTGTAGTTTATAACTTATGACAATCTAGTCACATCCCCAGAGTCGTGTCTATTTATAATTGTTTTAATTTTCAACAAGAAATTTAGATTTTTTAAAAGCATGCGTATTTAACGCATACAGACACTCTTAAAGAACATCATTTTTTTTATCCATCAATATCTAAAAATACCACATTTCCAAAACTAATTAACAACCACATGCACACATATTACCTAAAATTATGATAGAGCGAAGCAGTCCATGATAGCTTTTTAGAAAGCTTAAACTTGTGTTTTTATCATCCTATAAGTTTCTGCATAATGTTTAGTGGACATTTAGTTTCGTATTTTTCTTGTCGGGCTATTTAAGGACGACTATATGGTATGGATTTTTCTCATTGTTGAAATCAAATTGTTGCCTTTAACTGCTTTTATCCACTTTATTTGAACTCAGGTGGATATTTGTCTAGTCTGTTTCCCCGCCGTTATTGAAATTCTTGACAATACCGACCGTTAATATTTGTATATTCCGAAGGCATACTGAATGTTTTACGGAGGGGACCAACCTAATATTTGTCTAACTGGCAATCATACCAAATCTCCCTATTTTTATATATCATGTTATTTTTTCTCAGTATACTGTATAACATTAGTAACATTTCAACACCGATAGTAATATTATATAAAGTATAAAAACTATGTCCTAAAAAAAGAAACAAATAACTTCATATTCAAAAAGAATAAAGTAAATTCGCAGTACCTTCAAAACCAATAACCATAACTCTCTCTCCGATCCGAATTCTGTTAATATCAATTTCGTTACATCGTTCTGGTGGTAGATATAAGTAGTAAGTTAGAGCTGCATCAGGAAGGGTAAGTGTTGTGCATCTTATTTTCATAGATATTTCATGTGGATAAGTCTGACTTAACTGTAAAATTAATTATTAAATTAGAGCACTAGGTTTTTTTCTCTATGATAATACAGATAGTGTAGATCCATTCCAAGCGACGAGCAGAGCTAGATAGCAGAACTTTATTCTGAATATCAGACTCTGAAGATGAATAAGGGAGACGTGGTGCCAGACCTTTTGTATGAATCGTTCAGGAATCTGATAGAACGGGCTTTGAATGCTGCACATTTTTAATTGCATGGAAGTTTTCGTAAACAGAACAGACAAAATGACTGATAGAATTGGATGGTTTGATACTTACTGTGTCGAAATGTAAAGATTCGATTTCACAAAAAAACTTACGACTAAGAATGGTCGTAAGTCAAGAACAATTCAGTATACTTACGGTCAATCTTAGTCCTAAGTTTTTTTTTGTAAAATCGAACGTTGAATTACTAGAGAAAACTATTTTTTTCAAGATATAATATTGTTTAATTGTTGAATGCAACAATTCATGTTTGGATCTATAGATACATAATCAAGGTGCATGTGTTCACATAATTATCAATACTTCGCTTATATTAAAATTATGTCTTTGTCTTTGATTTGATCATACCTAATTGTGGCATACATCTGTTTATAAACAATCCTTATTTGCTTGAGTAAGTTATATACAAAAATAAAATATGATAATTGTACATCAACAATTGTATAGGCCGTATATATATACTTTTGACTATTATATTTTTTTCTAATCATGCAGTATCAAACTGCTATTTATTTGGGATGTTTAGATACGCAGCCTCTGTTTTTATTACTCTACCGTTGTCAAATTTGATATATCATACAAGCTTAGATTGATCAGGGCGGTTTATATGGGATGTATTTCCACGCAGTTGTTGTAACATCTTAACTGTTGTCAGTTTGGAATTTTAGAGCTGTGCCAGTTCATATCGCAAATTACTATTTTTATTTCAGGCATATCTTTGAATCTTTGCGTCGTGTTTTCGAGATTTTATAATTGTACTAGCGTCTCTATATATGATGTTCGGGAAAACTGTTACCTAAGTGGTACCTAACACTACAGGGAGATAACTCTGTAAAATCAGCTAAACGTTTTAATCACGCTGTATTGTTAAGGAAATATTAACTGAAAGCTTCTCATTGATCAAAATTAGTGTTTTTCAAATTGCTATAGCTATAAAGCCAACCAATGTTTTCCGAGAAAGTGATTGGTTTAAGTTTTTCGAATTTTTTATATATTTTCAAAGGGTCAAAGTAAATATTTTGTCAAAATTTTGTGAAAATTAAACAAGCCAAATTAATTTTAGTCAAGGTGTTGGGTACCACCTTAACTCACGGTTTTATTGTATAAAATCAAGATTTTTATAGTTTTATATTCAGAATAGATTGATATGATTCATTTTACATCGTAATCATACTGATGAAAGATATCTGTCATCTGAAATATTTAACAGTTGTTCATTTTATAGCTATTTTTTGGTGATGTTGTACCCTTTAATAAGACTGGTTATAAATTTACTCATCTAACATTGTTGGGCTGGTGTTTAGACGAATTATATATAGATATGCAGAATGTATTTTCAGCCTTGTATCACCATCACTGCTGCCTGGTGATCCGATGGATAAAATATGTTGTAGAGTCGTCACTGGTTCAGACGTACTTATAATAATATTATTTCTGTGACTGCATCTTACATTATTTTGTAGGATCCTTTACAATAGATGATTCAGCTGATCTGTAACAATTCCATCTTCATACCTTATATATCATTGCGTCTTTTTGTGTGGGGATGTATAAGTACCCGGCCACGTCCACTTGTATTTTTGTCCATTTGATGAGTTAACTTAAAGCCTTTTTCAACTGATTTTTATAGTTCGTTCTTATGTTGTACTGTTATACCACTGTCCCAGGTTAGGGGGAGGGTTGGGATCCCGTTAATATGTTTAACCTCGCCACATTATTTATGTACGTGCCTGTCCCAAGTCAGGAGCCTGTAATTCAGTGGTTGTCGTTTGTTTATGTGTTACATATTTGTTTTTCGTTCATTTTTTTTTTACATAAATAATGCCGTTAGTTCTCTCGTTTGAATTGTATTACATTGTCTTATCGGGGCCTATTATAGCTGACTATGCGGTATGGGCTTTGCTCATTGTTGAAGTATGATCGTACCCCAACTGATCCTCGAAATATCTTCTGTGTAATCATAGAATTTGGAAATTTGGGTACCGCATTTGAACTGCTGTAGGGGGACTGTTGTAGGAATTTAAATAATATATTTGCCAAGAAATCAGATTGGAGCTGTTGAAGACACATCTTTTTCACACCATGGGTTTCTGCGCTTCGACTTTCGCTACGTGAAGCAGATAAAAAGCTTTCAAAAACTGGTGGTTAGGGTTTTCTTTCATGTGAACGCTAAGGGGGAAAGGGCTTATGAATGTAAATAACAAAAGATGTTGGCGATTCCCGATGACATAATTCAATCACAAAAAATATATGCTCAAACAATTTATACAGAACTAGTTATGTATTTTGTAAATAAGGTTTATTATGTGTTCATAGAATACAACTTCTTTGGTGTTTATCAATGTTTTTTTATAACAAGATCCATACCATAAATTGTTGTAGTGTAACATGTTATAAGTGATTTTAGGTCAAATTTTGTACAAATTATAATTGTAAGCATATGTTGTTGTTCAAATTATAATTTGTGCTTTGACTTTGTTCAAATTGTAATTTGTACAAAAAGAGCTTGTACAAATTATAAATTACACAAATTAACACACAAAACAAATACAACATTCTGAAAATTAGTTTATCCAGAATCCTACAATCCTACCACAAAATTATTTAAACAATTTACCAAAGAAAAGAAGAAAACACATCCAAATTGTCATTTTTTTTTTGATGAAGTTGAAGTCCAATCAACTTCAAACTTAGTACACATGTTCCCCATGATATGATCTTTCTAATTTTAATGCCAAATTATAGTTTTGACCCCAATTTCATGGTCCACTGAACATAGAAAATGATAGTGCGAAATTCAGGTTAAAGTTTTTGGTCAAGGTAGTTTTTGATGAAGTTAAAGTTACATCAACTTGAAACTTAGTACACATGTTCCCTATGATATGATATTTCTAATTTTTATTCCAAATTAAAGTTTTTACATAATTTCACGGTCCACTGAACATAGAAAATGATAGTGCGAGTGGGGCATCCGTGTACTATGGACACATTCTTGTTTTTTTTTTTTTTTTTTAAACTTAATATCAATCTGTTGAGTTAAGCATTTCCAACTGATGTTTACAGTTGTGAGTAAGTTTGTCTGTTTCAGTAGTACTGATCCATGCCATATAATTTGTGTATTTGTCCTTAAGAAGGAGCTTGTAACTCATTGGTTCTTGCCGTCTTATATTAATGTTAGTAGTATAAATAATTTTGGCAATAAGTGTTTGTTTTCTGGTTTGAATTGTTTCACATTTTGTAATGTCAATTGTATTGTCAATGTCTTATATAGCTGACTATACGATACGTTTATGCCAAATACTGAATGCCGTGTGGTGTTTACATCCACGTCACTTGAAAGTTGTCTCAATGGTAATTATACCACATCTTATTTCATGTTAAACATTTAAAGAGAAATACAAAATTTTCGCTTTGAATTATAAAATTTTGCAACAACTTATATACTAACACTAACCTTATGCCATGCCTTCCTAAAAAAATCAACAGCTCTGCTACCAGCCCTTACTGATGGAATCATCAGCACCCAACATGAGTCGTTTACATTCTTTATGTCACTACACGTTTGCAGGTTCTTGATACTATTATCACAAAGTGACTTCAAGAATACTACAACGATATCAATTGCTTTGTGCTTTCTCCCTCTCGAGTCTTTAAGTAAAGTTTCATCATCAAAATTCTAGAAAATTAAGTTAATTTAAATAATTAAAAGCACATGATAATAATTACTTTATAGTGTTCCATAATCTTTTCTTCGTGTTAAATTTTGGATGATAGGGATGACATGAATTATTTGTAACATCCAGTATCGAAATTAAACAATTATCTTTAGGGAAACCTTCTTTAAGAAGTCGTCTGACAAGATTTTGACGTAAATAGACGATAGATAGAGCTCAACATTTTGAACATTTCTTGTCAGATTTTGTCGATTTATAGAAGTTTTCTAAATAATAGGCCAAACTAGAATTATACTCACATATTCTATTTTTAGCCATATCGGCCATCAAATTTGGCCCAGTACTTTCAGAGAAGATTTTTGTACAAAATTAAGGACGACGGACGACGGACGCCAATTGATGATAAAACATATAGTCCCTAGCGTGGACAGTGTAATACTTGCCAATTTTTTATACCCTTTTCTAAATTATTTCTACATTTGTTATGGCTCAAATAGAAAGGAGGGGATGAAACTACATTGTAAAAACTTTGGGTCATGAATTTTAAAGAAAAAGTGATGATTTGGTTTAGCTAAAATAAAAAGAGGTTAAAATGAGTACTTCGGAAGCTGTCAAAAGAATTAAATACCCACTTATCATAAAATTTAAGTTTGAGCTGATGATGTTTTCTATAATTTTGATATAATTTGTTCCCTAAGTTGTCCACACCGTAAAAATATTAACTGAAAAAGCGCTGGTGGGATTTTTTTAATTTCCATTTATTGTCTAAAGAAATGCCCGACGAAATAACTGTGTTCTCGGGCCAGCTGGTATAATATAATAGTTTGATAATGATTTTTAAAAAAATGACAAAGGTTAAATAAGTAATTGAACGTTGCAGCGTATTTGAATATAGCATAAACATGCTAAATGAATAGAACCCAAACAGGTGTAATTCAATAATTTTAGAGTTCACAAAGGTTAAGGAACAGATCGAGACTGCGTAGTAAGGTGTTATATAACTTGGGTGATCTCAAATGTCATTAACCGAGTGAAATATCGTCATTTCTTGTTTTCCCTCACTGTATGTTACGTACGTTTTTCTCTCTCTCTCTACAAAATCGGCATATCAAACCAATGATCTTGCAAGTGGACCTCGTTGAATAACACCTGGAAGAACACTCACTTCTATTTGACGAATACAAGCGAATAATTACATTAGATTTATTTTATACTCATGATAGTTGACTTGTATTTGTATTATAATTTAAGATTATTTTTATAGTCACTCATAACTCTGTATAGAGTGGCTCTTGTTGTTAACCTAACTTGTGTTTTAAAAAGCTGTATATTTCAGGTCCGTAGCCAAGAATTTCCAAAGGGGGAGGGGGGGGGGGGGGTATTTGGACTCATGACCTCGACTTTAACAGTTACAATTTGAACAGAACGTTGACTTATTAGGTTTTAAGGGGGGGATTCGTCCGAACCCCCCTGGCTACGGGTACGTATTTTATATGTAACGAAGAGGTTAGACTTGTATAAAGTATTTGTCTTTTTTGTATGTTTCATTATCATACGTGATTCTTATTGGCTACTCTGCAATCTCGCGTTATTCCCTCTTACTGCGTAAGGGAGCTACCATTTGATTTTTATGGGGGGCTAGGATAAAAAAAATTGTTCTGCATTTTTTTTTAGCTGTAATCTCTGTCCTGCCTTTTTATTTTTCACTCTGTTCGGTCCTGCCTTTTTTTTTTTAGTTTATCCTGACTTTTTTTTACCTAAATTGTCGTCCTGACTTTTTTTTTTTGCAAGTGTCTCATCCTGCCTTTTTTTTTTACTCAAAACTCCTGTTCTGCCTATTTTTTTCAATTTTCATCCTAGCCCCCCCCCCCCCCCCCCCCCCCACCATAAAAATCAAATGGTAGCTCCCTAAGGACATATGTGTCCTTTGTTTAAAAAATGGATTATTTTTTTCCCTTTCGTAATATTTCTAAATAAAACACCTTTCCTTCAATTATTATTAATTTTATTCATTTTGTGGATTTTATTTTTATTGTATTTTTTATTCATCTTTATCATAAAACGTCACCATTACGTCATATAGAATGAAATTCAAAACAGTGTGACTGTGGCTATTGATTGACACATTAAATTCATCCATTGGCTGGGACAATTTAGGTGAACGTTTGTATGTAACGATCACTGGTCACTATGTACTTTTAAAGACACTTAAACTATTGGGTCACCAAAGGTTCTCAACACCTTAATAAAGTAATTCAAAAAATTAATCATAATTTTTTGAATTATTTTATAATTAAAGGCGTTAAGAAACCTTTGGTCACCCCACAGTTTAAATGTCTATCGTAGGTCGTCGTGAACAGTGGTCGTTACAGACAAACGTTCGCGTAAATTGTCCCAGTCAATGGATGAATTTAATGTGTCAATCAATGGCCACAGCCACACTGTTTTGAATTTCATTCTATTATTTGGCATCATTTGACGTCGTAATTGCAGGGTTGAAGGCATGAAAGTGCTATATCAAATTTTAGAATAAACCATTCTTATGCTTCTTAATGATAAGATAACATAAAAGTATAGTATGAAACAGACAAAAAACACACTATGAACAAATAGTCATTGAGCAAAACAAACAAAAATATTTGCCAATTGGTTTTACTTCTTGTACCCAATAATACACCTTATCGCTATTTGTCCGCCATTACTGGATATCACACAGGTTCCCGTAAAATTTTGACGTCATAAAACAAAATATCTGACGCCACGATGGAAAAGTGATTGTTGTACATGCTTCAAAAGTTCAAGCAGCCGGGTCAGACGGGATTAGCGACAAGGTGTAAAAATAAATATTTTAAACAAATGTCCTGAACTGTTTTGAATTGTCGAGGGACACTGATAAACTAAGCGTTGAACTTGATACTTGCCTTGGTGTTCTTAATTCTTTGAAAACAAGTATACGTTGGTATGTTAAAAAATAAACAATTAAAGAATGTGTCCAAAGTACACGGATGCCCCACTTGCACTATCATTTTCCAGGTTTTAACTTTAACCTGAAACTGGCACTTCCATTTTCTATGTTTAGTGGACCGTGAATTTTGGGTCAAAAGTCTAATTTGAATTAGAAATATCATATCATAAGGAACATGTGTGATAAGTTTCAAGTTGATTGGACTGCAGCTTCATCAAAATCTACCTTGACCAAAAACCTTGACAAACGAACGGACGGACGAACGGACGCGCAGACCAGAAAATATAATGCCCCTCTACTATCGTAGGTGGGGCATAATAAGTGTACAAGTTATTAACTGACACGAATTGTAAATTAGGCAAAAAATAGCATTCTGCATTTTGAATATTTTATGATAGCTAAATAATACTTTTTTTTACTTAGTTTATTTGCCAAAATGAATAGATACTTTGTATAGAGTTATTCAAAAACCGATATAGCAGGAATCAGCCACGCAATGAGAAAAGCACCAACCGTATAGTCAGCTTAGGAAATCCCTAACATGAAAAAATGTAAAACTGACATGAAAACTAACGGCACAATTTATAACAATTCAATTTATGAAAAACATATGTGACAGACATGAACCATCGATAACCACTAAAATACAGGCTCCTGACTTCGGACGTGAACAAAAGAGTGTGCTATCTTTATTTTCCCTGTCATTTTTTGTTACCTTTGAAATATTTGCTGCTGAAAATTTATGTCTAACTTAATCCATTTTGTGTTATAGTTTTTGTATCCTGCCAACCTTTCAGCACAATTGTCCTTATTATGATGTAATTTTATAACGTGTGGATTGTGATGACTCGACGGTACACCACAATGGAATCAATGAAGTAACACCTTATCATGTTTAAATTTGAGACACGTATACATTTTTAAAACTCATATAATGACCTAACTAATACTGAATACGATGCTTGAAACAAAGATCTATATTTTCCTTATACTTCATGTGTTGCTATTGAAACAGGGTTTTACCATATATAAAAATTGGATGTAAAATACCTGAACGTATAAGAAGTCTGCATGTTGAGCTATATATATTTACGAATGATGTGACTGTCCTTATACCGATGATACAATTTAGTAAATGTTTTGACTAGTTTGAAAACCCTGGTGTAATAATTTTTCAGTAATACATAAATTTCTCTCGTTGAAATCTAAAACATTGTTACATAAACGAGCGAATCGTTCAAGTTAAGATATATAAACACCTTAAGATGGTGACAAGGGAACGTCACCATCTAAAAATGGATAATTAACGATAGGAAATGAAAAATCATCTCTTTTATCATAAATTTTAGTTTTAAGCTTTCTGTTAATGATATAGATATCAAGATCGAGGAAAGGGTAGTGGTCATTGTTAGTATTAGCTTTATTTAAAGTAAGTTCAACAGGATAAATTTCTTTAGTATACTTACTGAAATCGTCATTATTGAGAGCCAAAATATCATCCAAATATCTAAAATTATTATCAAATTAGACAGGTGGTGCTGACAGGGTGAAGACAAATCCTGACTATTGAAAAAATAGATGAAAAAAACTCCAACAAAGTTTAAAAGAAGTGGGTGTAAGCAACTGCAGGCAACCGTAATAGTATGGTCATCAATAATGAGAAAACCACAACTGAAAGTTAAACAATGCGGAGTGTCAGTAAGTCTATCATAAATAATGGAAGTGCTATACAAAAAATAAACTTGTAGTTATAGATACAGCATATAACTAATTTTCTCAGTTTATGCACTATGTGTTTGTACATTTTTTGTCATGTTGTATGTCAAGTATGTTGTAGTACACTTGGACTACGCTATGCCATAATTTTGATATGTTCTTTATCCAATGAAATATTTGTTTTGATCTAAGATGACCAATCGATAATAAGTATAGTACTGTTTCAAAACTATGCAAAGTGCTTGACGTTATTTAATTGAATAGCACGAAACTTGCTTATGACGTTACGTGATCAACATTATGGGTGTTGCTAAACGGCGGAAACGGAAAACGGAACGGAAACGGAAAGAAATATTTATATGAACGGAATTTAATGGGGAAAAAAGGAAAGAACTACGTAAATAAATAAGACTGAAGAAAGTAACGGTATTTAGCTCCTATTTTATTGTCAACATAATTATTGTGTTGTTTCGTTAATTAAGTTTAAACATATTTTATTTGTCATTTTTTGCGTTAGAACCTCCCCTTTTTGGAAGATCAATGCATTTGAATGGAGACATACAATTGGTCCCCCCTCCTTCCACCTTTTAAAAATTACTGGATCCGCCCTAAACAGGTAAATAAACGAGAGTTTAGCACTAAAGATTTGGTAAAATCATTTAGAGCGAGAACTCAATAACGAGTCGACTAACGATTTCACAAGACATTTTAATCTCCTTGCAGATCTTGTCTTGATGTTAATTTTTGTTATTAAAAGTTTCTATCTATTATAATAATTAATTGTATATTTCAATATTATTGAAATATACAATTAATACGTAACATTATATAATCGACAAACTAAATACACCAAAGATAATTTTGTATATAGTTTAACCAAACTGTCAGATGACTTCCTAAAAGACATGTGTTCGATAATATTTGGCCGAGTAGTTTCAAAGAAGATTTTTGGAAAAGTTAACAAAAACGAAAACGGACGGCAGACGCCAAGTTTCGAGAAAAGCTCGCTTGAAGGCCAGGTCAGATAAAAAGAAATCTGTAAGTATACTGTCACTTGAGACTTAAGTAGGTCCACCAGCAGAAAACGACCATGACAGAGCAGAAACATTGAGTGAACAATTCATCTAAGAAGACATCAACTAAATATTTACCATTAAATAAACCGTGTAAAAATAAGAATAGGTACTCAATACAGTAAAAGTATCAGGGCCAGAAGAAATAAGCCATAGAATTAAAAAAAAATATATAAACGCAACTAGAAACTATCATATCATTATTCACCAATTTTTCAACAATTATCAAAACTAGCTTTATACCGGATGAATGGAAAAAAGCAATGTGTGCATTTGCGCTAAGTAAATCAAACATGCATTATCTGCAAGATGCTTTACATATAATATGCTCAAACACAATGCGAAACCGGTTAGATTATTATAATATCATCAATTGTGTAGTAAATGAAACAAGCCTGCCAGGAAGTCGATCGTTAGAATACCCGAATATGTCACTTTTACAATATCCCGGTAATTACCGGTATTAAGCCATGCTGATTACAAGAAGACAAGTTTTTGAACGTTGGTCAAGTTGGGTGCGTCTAAACACTGCTAAGGAGTCCTTAGTGCACTAAGGACTATACAATGCCACTAAGGACTAGAAAGACTGCTGTTATACGTATTATTTTTACATATTATGTTAGAGATTGATATTTAATGCATAAATTTCGATTTTTATAGAAAAATAATCATAAATAAAGGAGATATTCAACATTATTTAGGCCCGTTGACCCTTCTTCTTTGATGTGCCGAAAATCAATGAACCGTTTGACATGTGTCAAATTACATAACTGATTACACGGGAATCATGCTATTTGTTGTGTTTAATGGACAACATTGGTAAAGTTGGATACGAATAAGTGAATTGTTGTTGAAATATTATTAATGGTTTTTTTTCAGAATGAGGAAGTATTTTTTCAAGTGTATTTTGTAATTATTTTAAAATATAAGACATTCAAATGTTCAAAATCGCGGCTGTGTTCGGGCAACCCTAGGTCTTTTTGTCTGGCATGGGTTCTTGGCAAGTCTTTGGGGGTAATGGCATGGTTAAGTCATACAGAGTACTTGTCACAGTTTTTTTTCTTTTTCTGCAGTCAATCTAGACCTGTCACTGTCTTTCAGAAGTTTATGAAAAAGACGATCTTTTTGATCAGTTGATTTTGTAAGCCAGCATTGGTACAATAATTAGTGGCGCTTCATATAGTATCCAAACAGCAGGTAATTGCCTTGGCTGTACAGTGCTCGTCTTAAGTCGGCAAACTCAAGCTTGACTAGTTCGTGGACCTTCAACAGTGAGTAAAGCACATACGAGTAACGCATATACCACATAGTCGTTATTTCATAAATTATTTCATACAGTACGTTTAACAAACAATTTTGTAATAAAAAAGAATACAAATTGGATTTCTTTCTCACAAACATGTTCTTCTTAAATAAAGATAGAGTTAAAGAAATAGTATTTGAAAATATTTCTGTAGGTCTTTTTAATTTTTTTTAATTTTCACATCATGTGGTTAAGGCATATTTTCAAGGCATCTTTCAAAATAATATCTTTATCTCTAAATTAACAAATACTGGAAATTATTTGTAAATAATGTACTAAACTCTGTGGAACATTTTGAAAAACATTTATCTCTTTCATATATTTGAAATGAAACCTAATCTGACTAAAATTTGGCAAATGATTATTTTAAACTACTTATGCTTTAAAAAAAAATGTCAAACAATTTCAATTCAAATAAATAAGTACCGTTAACTGATATCAAACTGGTTGAAAACTAGTGGTTTTAATAAACCCCAAGGACGCCACATGATTTTTTTTTAATTCAATCGTTATTCTTAGAGTAGCGGGTTATAAAAGATTCGAGTTTAGTTTAGTTGTGATTACATATGCTAAGAAGGAAGTCAAAGGTAGCAGTCCTTTTGCGCCAATTAATATTTTTCGGGGGTATCATTTTGTTTTCCAAATGTATCAATTGCGCCAATATTCGGAACTCATTTGCGCCAATTTACCAGACACATATCTTTCATAAATATTAATGATTATTTTTTACTTAAAAAGTATCATATGTTCGGAGATATTTCACCATGAAGAATGCATTAGACAGAACATGTACAGAGAGAGAAGAAAACTTATTGCTTTGCTGAATATTTATTACAAGATATGCCAAAAGAGAAGAATATAGAAGCTTTTGCCGATTATGTTATAGCCACATATTGTTGATGACACAGTGCTTTGTTCCCACCATCCGCATGGACTGAAACTTTATCTACCACAAGACGTACCAAAATGGAGCGGAAGCATTCCACAGGAATTATTATGAACTGTTTTATGCATTTCCTCCTTCAATGTTTGTCTTTTTGGAAATAAAGTGAAGTTGCAAGCTACTACATACATTAAATTGGGAAACACCCATGCAACAACAGTAAGAAGAAAGTGTGTTTCAGAAAAGGAAACATTTGCCGTGTAAACTGAAGGTTATTTTTGGCACAAATGATACCATGTAATATTAAAACAGATGGCGCAAACGTAGCATTGAATAAAAAATGTTGTGGCACAAAAGGACGTATTTTTGGCGCAAACGGATCTCTCCCAGTCAAAGGATAGAGTCAAAAATAGATTACAACTTAAATGTAATAAAATTCCTATAGCAAAAACACATTTTAAACATCTTTTCAAACACCTATATAAGGGTTGATACTGATGTATTTTTGTCAACTTTCTCATCATTGTGCTTTTTTTTATTTAAATTTTATGTTTAGCAAAAAGAAACTACTGTACAATATTATTCAAATGTTTGTATAAAAGTTCATCTTTATAGTATTTTAACATAAGTATTTCTGATAAGTGTTCTTCTATTGGCATATATCTACAAGCCCAAATACTATGAACATATCCATAAATATACGGAAACAAGTCAAAATCAATATTAAACAGTATACATGTATTTGTATTCATACTAAAATTTTGACAATTTTTTTCATTTTGTATAATACTACAAACTAAGGTTCTGAAATATGCCAAAGTTACACATTTTGTAAATAGATGGTCTAACGTCTCAACATGTTTATTACAATAGCTACATTTATATGTTTGCCTGTAAAATTTTCTCCTTGAGAGCCACACCCCTGTTGGCAGTATCATATGTACAACTTTATAGATAAATCTCTTATATACAGATGGTTCACCCTTTGTAAGTTAATCCATATACGTTGGAAATTTACATTTGGGTATAATATTTCAATCTTGTTTTTGTTCAATTCTAACAGCTGTAAATAAACGTTTTTAAAACTTTTCTTATTAAGTATAATATTACTTTGAAATTTAAGGTATATTCATTTTAATCTTTCATGTTGCCCTATAGTGACCACAGGATGTCTATACATATTTTCTGCTTATTTTGGAAGTATGGCTCTTGTAGTGATTCCTATCAAATAAATGAATAATGATGTCCATACAGATGAATTTCCAGTTAAAACTTGAGATATTCTGTATAAAAGTAAGGCTTCACATTTTATTTTGATGTCTGGAACTTGTTGTCCACCATCTTTATACTAGTATTGTTTGGTAATTGTTGTTCTGTTTAACAGTTCAATGTTGTCCCAGAAAAAAATCATAAATCACTTTATTTATTTTCTTTATATAAAATTCACTAGATGGATATATTCTTGCAGTATACAAGAATTATGTTCATATCGGAGTTTTCTTTTTTTTCCATTTGTCTATCTGTTGTATCATAATACTTCTTTTTCCAGTTAATTTCAACTGCATTTTTCCAAAACCATATTCTAGGGACTTTAATTTCGTCTTTGATTAGTTTGTTTATACTGCCAAAGTTTTTTGTATTAGGATTTCCAATTTTTAAATTTCGGTTTTGTTTTCATTAATTTTCGAGCCAGATACCAAACCAAATTGTTAAAATTCTTCGAGTAATTTTTCATAGTCTGCTAGATTCGTCGATATAATAGAACAATCCTCTGCGTGTTGAAAAAGCTTTACATTTGTGTTATGATTAGAAATTTGTATTCCCTGTATATTATTGTTTCTGCGAACTTTACAGGCTAATGCTTCTATTATGACAGCATAAATACTCATACTTATTGGGCATCCTTGTCTTATTGGTCTTGTAATTTCAATCTTGTCACTAAGTGCTCCATTTATAATAACCTTACTTGATATGTTAGTGTAAATGATTTCAATCCATCTTATAAAGTTTGACGGAAAATTCATCGCTCTTAACACTTGTATGATAAATTCATGCTCCACCCGATCAAAAGCCTTTTCCTGGTCAAAAGAAATTAATATACCACTTATGCCATTCAAGTCCATATACTCCAATATACTTTCTATAGATAAAAGATTGTCTGATATTATTTTTCTGGTCCTACACCTGTTTGATTTTTATCTAATATAATTTGTTTAATATTTTTGACAAGTTTTTACTTAAGAACTTGGTAAGAATTTTGTAATCAACACATAGTAGACTAATCGGTCGCCATTGTTTCATTTCTTTTCTATTACCCTTATTTTTATATATTAGTGAGATCAGTCCTGTCGTCATTGTTTCCGTGAGTTCTCCGTTTAAATACACGTTGATCAAAACTTCCAACAGGTATTCCCCTATTATGTTCCAGAATTTTAAGTAAAAAGACTTTCCTATTCCATCAACTCCTGGAGATTTGTTATTTTTGAATTCCTTTAATAATTTAAGACATTCATCTTGTGTCATAAAGGTATCAAAGTTTGTTTTGTCTTTTTCTGTTAATTTATTTAGATTAGAGTCTTCTAAATAGTTGTCATTGATTGTCTATCAATGTTTTGGGACTTATATAGATCGAAATAAAAATCTGCCACTACTTTAATCACCTCACTTTTAGATATGCATGATTTTACATTTTTGTCTGATAGGTTATATGTTTAAGATCTCTTATCTTATGTTTTAATGCTTCAGATATACATATTTTGTCTATTCTAGTTTTAGCACCTTTATTACCTATAAAAGTATAACTTATTTTTTTATGATATTTATATCTATAGCTATCTTATGTATTTAACATGGTACACAATTCTTTATATAACAAAATTACAGTGTTATCAAGTACAACATTTGTTTTTTTTGTACCAATCTGTTGATCAATACAGTTAAAATCTCCCAACATAATATTTCTATGTGATTTTACATTTACACTTGCACAGTATTCTATCATTTCTCTATAAAAGAAAGCCTTGTTGTCCTGTGGATTTTGTAGGACTATAAATGTTCAATAGATTTATTACTTTGTCATCAGTTTTGAAACTAGTATGTACCAATCTACCTTTCAATATATTGCTGTTAAAGTAATGGTTTGTACATTCAATATCTTTTTACCAAGGTCACCACACCTTTTGTATGTAACTCTCCTTGCGAAAAATATATTTTAAAGTCTGTATTATTTTCTAAATTGCTAATAACATGTTGCTTAATATAACCACATTCCTGCAAACAAATGATTTCACAATCACCAAAAATTTTTAATGATACATCTATTTTTGTTTCAAAACTTTTAATATTAACACTTATAATTTTCAAAATACTTAACATTAGTAGTGTGCTATAAAAAAATGTTAGTTTAGCATACATCATTTTAAAGTTTGAGTTGTCGGTGTTTTTACCTTTGTTTTCTTTTGTGTGTACTCTTGCTTTTTGCCATCTCCGGTTGAATTTCTCGGCCTTTTATTTGCTAATGTAGTTTTGCTATCTGTTTTCGGTTCATCTTTTTTTGTCTTATCACTGTGTGTTCCACCTTTTTTGTGTGTAGTTTTTGAACTTTTTGTCTTGTCTTTATCTTCCGTCTTTTCTTCAATTTTCTTTTTCCCTACTTTACTTTTGTCTTTCTTTTTCTTACTTTCTGTATTCTTGTTTTCCATTTGTTCGTTTTCTTTTATCTGTGTATCTATTTCTACATTTTCAACAATATCTTCAGATTCTGTTTCAAAAATTTGTTCATTTCTGGTAAACACGGAAATATTTTCGGTTTCGTCTGTTTCAACTGTTTTTTTCTTTATGTTCACAACATATTTCTATTATTTCACCAATTTGTAACTCATTCTGTTGTACGATTTCTTGTTTGTTTGTAATGTCGTCCTGATTGTCTTGTTTCCACGATTCTTCGTTTTCCCAATTGTTTTTGTATTTTGTGTTCTCCGTTTGGTATTGATTATTTGATTTTAAATTGTTATAAAAAAATTTCACTTATGACAAACTGCTCTGTATTTTCTATATGATCTTTTTTCGGTGGTGAAGGAAAACTCTGTTCAAAATACCTAGTTCCCGTATCAAAACTACAGAATTTGGAATGTGTGTAATTCAATCGTTATTCGTACTATGCATAAAGCAGTAATAGAAAGTGGAAAAATAAACATCATGATTTATAGTTTTTTTTTCCGGAATAATCAATTTACTCATGTTTTAGTGAAGCCATTTGTATATACACGCATCTTTGTCGGAATTAAAATAAAAACAAAAAACTTATAAATATATTTATTCATTTTGTCTTCATATCTCTTACATAAACATTTTACCAAGCTGACTACACACTTACTTATTTTCAAAGTCAAAGTCGTGCACCTATGGCAAATAACTTTGTCGGGAAATAAATGAGACAAAAGCAAAATTATTTGTCCTATTAATCATTTTGAATAAGAACAACACATTTTATTATGATAATCAAGCATTAATCTTTTCGTTTCAATTGTTAATTACTTAAATTAAAGAATATGATTGTTTAATCAGTAGTTATATTATATGGCACGTGTCAATCGGTTCATTGATTTGCGGTATATCAAAGAAAAACGGGCACGTGCCTATATAATGTTGGATATCTTGTTTATTTATGATTCTCTAAAATGGTTTGTAAAAATAACACATATAACAGCACGCCTTCTAGTCCTTAGTGGCATTGTATAGTCATTAGTGCACTAAGGAGTCCTTAGCAGTGTTTAGACGTACCGGGTCAAGTTAGGTAAAAACCCAAAATAAACTAAAAATATACGTTAGAAACAAGCATTTAAAAAAACTTTTTCAAAAGAGATAAATCTCAGTTTATAATTCATTCACAATAAGTATATCTCCGAACTTTTTTCACTTTATTGAGACTATAACATTATGATAGCATAATTCTTATACAATACTTGATACTGTATCTCGGTGCCAAAAATGTAAATGTAATGACGAGCTGAAACCAATGTACGATCTTTAATCATTTACAGCTTTTTAACCTGACTTCAGCATTGTACGCTGAATATTAAACCCTCTAAAAATGAGATGTCTTGTAAAGTATTTTTTGAAATATTCTTATCAATTTTAGTGAAGCATTACTTAATTTGATGATCTTGAAAACTATGAAGACTTCTTCCATTACTTGGTCGGGTAGAACATTCATCAGCTTGACAAGTCATTTTCATACTGATTAACTGACATGTAATGCTGGTCACTAGGACTTTGTGGTAATTAGATATCCGTGGTCATTAGTTTTCAAGATGGCGTCTTCCCGAGAATTGAGAGTCGATTTAAATAAAAAAAATTAATAACTCACTCATCTAGACGAATAAACCTTTAATATTTTAGGAATATGCTTATTTATTTAGGGTGAACATAATATAATTTTTTTTTTTTTTGCGAATTTTTCCTTTAAAGCATTTCCAAAAATAATTATTATTTAACAACCTATCTATTAATAGAATTGAGGCCAATGTCCACCTTTTTAGGTCGTATGTAGATTGTTTAGGGTGTTGGTTACTATCTGATTGATATTTATCCAAAAGTTCTTTTAAGAGTAAGAAAAAGTCGAACAGACTATACCGAATCGCAGGAACGACGTACGCATGACCTTAATACTTTATGCTTTAAATCTTTTATTTTAAATTTATTCCACTGTTTTTCATTCTTGTAAACATATGATATACTATGTTAAACGTGGTCATGTAGATAAAATAACCAAAATGAAAAGATGTTCATTCTTTCTGTTTCCGCCGTTTAGCAACACCCCACCATTATGACGTTACGAAATGTCATATAAATAACGTCATTAAAAAAAAAACCATTTTGACTTTATGTTTAGTAATTCTTCCATTATTTGAGATAACATGCTGTTATACAAGACTGAATAACAATTTACTATTTTTGGTATTTTTTATTATTGACCCGTTTCTGGACAATGTTTTGAAATTTAGCTACGCACTAATTCGTCCTTTTGGCGCCGTCTTTAAACGTTGTCAGTGCCCCTGGGTATTGTGACGTTACAATGGACTTTTGACGTTAGAACACAATCAACAAGATTTGTGTGTAGAAGCTATAAATGTTCCTTTGGCAGCAAGAGGGTTAAGCAACTTCATCACACAATAACATTTATCATGCATGATGACACGCTCAGGTCCCACAATAAAGTGCACAGGTAAATTAAGTAAAAACTTGATAAAAATTGTGTTTTCATGATCCTAGCTAAAAAATGGAATTAAAAGTATTAAATGCTTCTTTTTGTAACTTCATATAGTTGTAAAAGCGTTGACGGTGCGCCCATTTTTAGAATGAAGGGCTTTCGCGCTTCATACAAAATGTACTTCGGTCAACGCTTTTACACTTCAACGAAGTAACAAAAAGAAGCATGTTATCTCCCGCAGGACTCTTTCTGCTGCGTTTTGTAAAAAAAATGAACATTGAAAAACAACAACAGCAATAGATGACGTCACCATTAAAAGTAGACGTGACATCATGAGCCCCCTATGAAGTTTACTAACCCCTTACGAATCACCACGTGACGGCGTTTAACCAATCACAACGCGATAATTTACCCGCAGTGTGATAAGTCTATTGTTGGAAGACTGAATGTCTTAGTACGGAGAATTAAATTTCCAATTACGAATTTCAATAAAAATTTGAACCATTTTTGGTAGTAACCTTGTAGTAAATGATTTCAAGGGGAATTCACTCTACCTGTTTGTTGCATTTACGTATACAAATGAAATAAATATATATTTTGCGCTGGAAATGTAAGAATAAAAATATTTCACTCAATTTATATCCATCTGAGTCTCAAAATCATCTATCCCATATCAAAATGTTGTTTGGTTAATTCGTTGATACTATACAAGCTTGGAATTAAGGATTTTAATTTTAAACATTAATCACTATTGAATTAAAATTCCAACTAACCTCACTGGTATATAGAGCTTCGATGATATTTTCGAAGAAACCGTACTTATTGTTGTCATCTGCAATCCCTTTAAACCGTTCAATAGCTCGATATCCAAAGTCCTCGACAACAGTCGCTCCACGGTAACCGTCTGTTGTAAGTAACGCTGAAGGAAAATCTGTTCTTTGACCAGTTCCAGTACTGAACATGTATGACCTAATATTTACCGGTTCTGTTTTAAGATCGCTTTTAAATTGGTAAGCAAAACTACATGCTTTTGTTCCTAATTGTATTGCTGTGACTATAATTGGAACTGCCATCTGAATGTAAAGTTGTTGTATAGATTTGACTATTTTAGCTGTTATTCTATTCAATAATTCATTATGTTAAATTTTGCCAGGCGTTTAACGTGCATCCCCTATTTGTATTTGATAATTACATGCAGAAATCCTGACCTATATAATAAATAAGTTCACTATATTAAGGAGATGTGGTATGTCTTATTTACAGTATTTCTTTTATCTCCATACAATCATTCAAAACAAAATACCAGTAAAAAATAACTGTTATGTCATCTTTGATTTTGGTTCATCGGTGTTATTATTGACTAAATCTATATTCATTTACAGTCATTTCTTAGGTAGCAGAAGTGGTTGAGCGATCGCTAAAATGTTAATCCCCGCCACATGATTTTTGTGTGTGTCTGTCCACAGCCAGAAGCTTGTAAGTAAGTTAAAAAATAATACAAGACTAACAAAGGCTAGAGGCTCCTGACTTGGGACAGGCGCATAGATGCGGCGGGGTTAAACATGATTATGAGATCTCAACCCTCCCCTATACCTCTAGTCAATGTAGAAAAGTAAACGCATAACAATACGCACATTAAAATTTAGTTCGAGAGAAGTCCGAGTCTGATATCAGAAGATGTAACCAAAGAAAATAAACAATGACAATAATACATAAATAACAACAGACTACTAGCATTTAACTGACATGTCAGCTCCAGACTTTAAAAAAAAAATGATTGAAAGATTATGTCTTCATCAAATGAATATCAGGCACAATCCTTCCTGTTAGGGATTTAGTATCATACCATCATAACATATATGAGAAGAACATAACCCGTGTCATGCCAACAACTGGTTTTTAAATAAATGTGTTTAGTTTCATTATAATAAGGTTTATTTGTTTGCTACAATTATAGTTATTCAATATAAATTCCAGCTTTTACACTGAGACGATACATGTCAGCGACATTAGAGTATTATTTTCTGGCTTGAACTTTTCGCCTTTTTTTTAATGCACGCGCTTCATTTGTGCGTTTCCAATCTTTCGACTGTGAACCACAGGGCCGACTAGTACACCTTTACCTTAATTGGCATTTAAAAAAAATGTTTGATTTGTATTTCATAATGTCCGTGTTTGAATGTTTGAATACATACCGTGTTTATGTTCCTTCAATAGGTTCCGCTGCAACAGGTTTTCTACTTGTAAAATTTAATGTTTAAGTAGGTCCTAGATTTGTTTGACATTGTTTATGATGCATCCAACCTTAAAGTTTCTCACCAATTTATTCCAAAAATATTCTACAGACGTGAAATTAACCAAGTATATCTAAAATATATTATTATATTTAACTGTGGAAAGAATTTTAAGAAATTTCAAGCAGTACTCGTTCATATCAAGTCTTAAAATGCATATGCGCGTTTATTGTACAGTTCTCTACCCTTATTTCATTATTTAAATTAATAGGAATGTCACCTTGCATTATCAAGATTAAATTTCTATACGTATACATTAGCGAAGACAATGACGTGAAGCATGAACATAAATTAAATTTAGTGTATTTTAAATAATGTAAATGTTTGAAATAGAATAATAATATCAACACAAATCAAACGTGGAGGTGTGGTACTTCACCAATGAGACAACTTCCAACACAACAATAAACCAGATAACTAAATATGTAAATAGACTAAAACAGCCTTTTCATTTGTGTAAGATCATTATTATAGTTTAATATGAAAGAGATATATATCATTAAGAAATTCTGATCAGACGAGCGATACGTGTTATAACTAGTAAAACTATATAACATCAATAAATGGTACAACCTATTGTGCTCAGAATTCCTTAATATGCTAATTCAATATTAATCTATAACATTTTAATTCTACATTACATTGTAAAGGTAATAATTTACTTCAGTTAACTTCTAACCTTCAAAATGATATTCATGTAATTGAAAACTGGTGTGCGCAAAATTGTATGAAATTAAATGCCAAAAAGTGTAAATCAATGATTGTTGGTTCAAAACAAAGACTTTGTTCAACTGGAAACAGTTTAGATATCAATATTTCAAATGAACAAATAGAAAATGTAGATTGTGAAAAACTTCTTGGTTTATATATCGACAAAAACCTAAATTGGAATCAGCAGATAGATAAAATGTCATGTACTATATCAAACAGAATCAATTTATTACAAAAGATAAGAAAATATTTACCTATGCATATACTTATTATCTATTTTAATGCTTATATTCTGCCATTATTTGATTATTGTTGCAGTATATGGGGAAGCTGTTGTGAAAGTGGAATAAATAAACTTAATAAGTTATTAAAGAAATCTGCTAGGGTTATAGTAGAAGCTGACATAATGACATCATCCAGTTTATTGTTTAATAGTTTACGCTGGTTAAATGTGGAAAAACGCATTCAATACCAAAAGGCAATACTTGTATTTAAATCATTAAATGGTATGGTTCCTAACTATTTACAAGAAAATTTTCATTTTACTGATAATCAAAATTATAACTTACGTTCAGCTGATGAAAAACTATTAAATCTTTCAAAACCAAAAACAAATTTTTTAAAGAAAACATTTACATATTCAGGTTCTCAAATATGGAACAGTTTACCAAATGAAATAAAAATGAGTAATACACTTGTATCTTTTAAAACAAAATGTTACAAATTTTTCATCAATTGTGCAAATTAATATGCTTTTTCATTATTATTTAAATACAATTGTATATTGTGTATAATATAACTTTATAATACTCTATGTACTTATGAATATGTTATTATTATTTTGAGGACTCTCAGGAAGATTAGTTTTAACTAATGGGATCATCCTCTTGAAATAAAGATTATTTATTTCTTTTTATTTACTCATTTCTGTGTATGGCCAGAACTGTTATATCGACTTAAAACATTCTACTTACCTTGTACGATACAAGATCAATATGCATAACACTAGCTGATCATGACCTTATCTAGAGTATTACTAATCATCTATTTTTAGTAACAAGAAACAGTAGGCTTTGTGGTTTGCAACATATGTAATAGAAAATGAAGAAAATGAAACAAGTATTGATTCCAACTTGTTTTCAAACAACGCATTCGAGAATGTCGAGTCAAACTTTATACGGGATACAAACAATACAAAACGAAATATACTGCAACGTTAATGAGGATTATACTGTTGTAAGCTCGGAGCAAAATGAAGTGCTTCATCAAAGATGCTCTTCTAAATCTTCCGGAACTAGCTCAGTTGACACTTTTACAATCAGAGCGCGCATGGAAAATTTGGAAATAGCACTGACGATGCTTAATGAAAATTTTCAACGCATGGAAAATGCTATGAATAAACAAATAGAAAAGGCTATTGAAATCATTATAGGAACAACGGGAAAAGACGAAAAAGAGGAAACAGTATTACGAACAAACGATAAATATTTTATGAAAAGTGAAAACAAAAAGTTAATGAAAGCAGTTAAATTTTTGACAGAGAGTTCTAGGATTATGAGAACAGCTTTGTCAGAGCATACGAAATTCATAGACCATATCACGAGTGTCATTAACCAACCTACAGAGGTAAACACTAATACGCATTTTTATATCATTTTTTGTTTTGTTTACCTTTTATTATCTCTTATGTTTTCGTTTGTTTTCAGTGTGATCATGGTTGGGTTTACTCTTGCACTTCAAAATAAGGATCATGTTGTAAAATCTAACTTGTGTGTGATCCTTATGGATCCTTATGGAAACGTTAATTAGTTATTAAATCAAAAACACGAGATAATCAATCGCAAATAGCAATTAGGCATACTTAGTAAGAAATGCATTGTGAAATTACAGGCTTGTTTTTGTCTTTCTTGTTTTAGTCTCAAATTCATTCTTAAGGTCATTTTATGTAAATATATCCATTTAAGTATAAATTTTACTAGCCTTTCGAGTCTTCGGTCACATGGTTTAAAAGAATTGACTTTTTAAAATTTTGTCATCAAATTGTACAAAATTTTGGATCTATAGCATTTTTAAATGACTGAATTCTGTTACTTCTTGAGTCTTAATATTACATGTATATTTTGCTTTATGTTACAAAAACATCGTACACAATTCTTGCTACCTATGCGGTTATATTTATTGTTTTTTTGCATTGATCGATCTAACCTCACTAACAACATGAAAATCAATGAAAATTTACATTTAATTATAAATCAAACTGAATGAATCATCTGAATAATTTAGATAGTATATCTCGTGTTTATAGTTTTTAATGTAATGAGGAATAAAAGGCAAACTTCAAACAAATACATGCATTACTACGTGTTCTACAGATTATCTTGACATTGACTTCCCTATTTATTTTATCTATCTTGGAGTTTGCCATTTTTGTTAATTAATACGTTTTTTTATTGGTCACTCATTTTAGTCTTGCATTAAACCTGCAAAATATACCAGTATTCTTTATTCTAAAACAAAGCTGAACAGATTTTCTTTTTTAAAATCTATTCGTTTTCTTGACAAAACAATATATAGTTTTTAGTCGCAGTGTACTTAACCCATTATTTACTAAGGTATTGCTATTTCACATTGCACCATTGCATCCACCTTTGTCTAAACCCCAAACATCACGGTTTTACTATAAAGAAAGGGATAACTGTAATGATAAAAAGAATAACCAGGAACAAAATATCTGTAAGAAAACCAGATGGCAAAAAATGTCAATAAACTACTAGCTATAAAACCAGCTTTAATCCATCATTTTCTACATAATAAAATGACTGTATTAATTCAGAATATGACAGTTGTCCATTCGTTTGATGTGTTTGAGCTACTGATTTTGCCATTTGATTAGGGACTAACCGTTTTGAATTTCCTTGGAGTTCAGTATTTTTGTGATCTTACTTCCTGTGTGAATTATGGTTGCTTTTTCAGTTGTATGTTGCATTTGTTGTTAGATGAGCGATTCAGGATCCCTGCAGCCATGGCAAGAAATCGCGTCCGTTTAAATTTTGCAAATATCCCATAGAGCAGATTACACGGATGATTAATACTGACCATTTGGTATGTGGCTGTGTTCTAGGCGACACGTACTTTTTGGTAAAAAATAAATTTGTTGAAGGAAATCATATCTTTAACTACTAATGGGTGCCTTAGGAGGTCCCCCTGAGGTTTGAGCGAGGATTTCATGGCATGCTTAAGTTTGCTTGACGTATAGTTTAAGGTCTAAGTTCAATGTAATGGATGATAATATTTAGAGGGCAATTGTTTTGTACAAAAAGCAACTTTTTCATTTTAATTCGATGAAGAAACTGAAAGCATTTTAAAAAAACAACCTATATCATTATATGTTCCTGAAATATTGATCAAAAACTTATTTTATTTCAGCCTGTCCAGGTTCCACTCCAACGAAGGGACGAAAGCCCAGTTGAACGTGTGCTAAACAAATACAAGAAACAGAGAGACAGAATACAAATTATTCATCCTAAACCCGTTAATCCAATGGAAGTATCGGACTACCTGAGCGTGGAAGATACCACCCGAAGCGCTACAATTAAGTCTCCATGTCATTCCTGTAAACTGAACAACATACAACCAGTTTGGAACAACTCTGTGGGGGAATCCCCACAACAACCCACGTGTCTGTATGTAAATTTTAACAAAGATACGAACGCAATTTTAAAATGTAATTGTAGACTCTGTTCTGTCTCTCCGTCAGTTGACCAAGACGGTGATTACGTCACACTTCTTAAAGATTACATATCTAATGGGAAGTGTAATGCAGCGTATGAATATTACAATAAGACGTCACTTCCTGATTTGACATTTCATACAAATGTTAATGAAGATGAACACACGATGTTTACCGAACGAAAAGGAACCTTAGTGTGACTATACAGACGAGCATGAGATAATTATAAAATAAATAAAAATTCATTGATATACAAATCGCTCGAAATGCAAAAAAAAAGAAAGAAAGGATTTAACTAATTACAAAAACTCTGTAGTGATTTTATTTATAAATTACCAAAGAGAGCCTGTAAAAGGTACACTAGGAGCCACCAATATTCCAATCATGAAAAAAAATGGGGAATTGACGAACATCGTTAAAAACAAACAATGTTTTAATAATTTAGATGAAGCTTCCTCACTAAAAATTACTTGACAAGTTTACACAGAAATGTATACTTCATTGTTGCAGTCTTTCTTTTCGTTTGTCTTTCGGTGATTACTGATAGAAAGGCTTATTAAATAAATATTATTTGCAGTAACTTTGTTTAAGTTTATTTTAAACTAGGTTTTACATAGATATGAAACCCACCATGGATGATACAAATATAAATGTATAGCAATGCTGGTTCGACTGTACATTCTAATGCAATAATTAACGTATTATGCTTCCCAGATGACGATGGATATGTTCCAATTGTCGTAACCGCAATCCCATCCTCTTTTCTTTGAATATCATCTATTGAATTAGACTTATCATCTTATTTGTACTTGCATGAGCAACACGACCGATGCCGTATGTGGATCAGGATCTGCTAAGCACTGTTTGTTCTCCTCTTGTATTTGATGCGTTTCCCTCGGTTTTAGTTCGTTACCCCGATTTTGTTTTTTGTTCATGGATTTATGAGTTTGAACAGCGGTATACTACTGTTGCCTTTACTTGGACCTTTTAATGTTTTATTGGTGTAACTGAATTTAATTAAAAGAAAAATCTGAATTCAGTAGACGCTTTATCGTTATAAGAGAACGGAACTATGTGTCTATTATAGTCTCCGAGATTCATATAGTCATGGTAGAAGTACACAGAACTAAAAAAATCGATTTACCGATTTCTTTTATAGGAAATATTTCGAGTTTCTCTTTTTTGTTTGTTTGGTTTTTTTTTCGTAGGAGATAACTATAAGAACAAGAGTATATCAAGAGCCTGAATCGCTCACCTGTTATTTTTTGCTTAAAATATTTGCACAATGAGCATTTTGCTTTTCAATATATATTAATGAGTGTCTTAAAAAATTCATTTAAATGTTCTTTGAATCTGTCATATTTTCTTCAAACGCGTTAATAATGCGGCGTAAATCAACCAACAGTCAATCAAGCAATCAAAAGCGTTAAAAATGCATTTTACCCCCCATGTTGTTGTTAGGTGAGCGATTCAGGATCCATGCAGCCATGGCAAGAAATCGCGTCCGTTTAAATTTTGCAAACATCCCATAAAGTAGATTACACGGATGATTAATACTGACCATTTGGTATGTGGCTGTGTTCTAGGCGACACGTAATTGTCAATCAATCAAAAGCTTTAAAAATGCATTTTACACCCCATGTTCCATTTTAGTCATAGTTGCTATGTTTCTTGGCGTACAAGAAAATGAAATACAAATGTTATACTAGATATTCTGAAACTCATTCAGTCTATTAAAGTTTTGCTGAAATTGATTCAGCAGTTTTAAGGCAAACAAATTCAGAAAAAATGTCTTTAAAGGGCAGTAACTCCTAAAGGGGTCATTTGACAATTTTTGTCATATCAACTTTTTTGAAGATCTTACTTTGCTGAACATTTTTGCTGTTTACAGTTTATCTTTATCATTAATAATATTCAAGATAATAACTAAAAATTTCAAAATTTCCTTAAAATTACAAATTTAGTGGCAGCAACCTTAAATGGGCTGTTAGATGCATCTGAAAATTTCATGGCCGATAGAACATGACCTTATGAACAATTTTACTTCTTATCAGATTTGCTCTGAATGCTTTAGTGTTTGAGATATATAGGCTAAAAACTGCATTTTACCCCTATATTCTCTTTTTTTATTCATGACGGCCATGTTTTTAGACGAAACTGAAAATAAAACGCAAACTTTATTCTAGATACAGGAATTGGTTAAGTAGTTTCAGAGGAGAAGATATTTGAAATTATACATTTCTTTATATCAGTTTAGTTTATAGATCGACGAAAGCGGATAAGTCAGGAAATCCAGGTGAGTTGTAAGTAGAATGTATTTACACTGAATTAACAAGTAATAAAAAGGTCACAGTCCATACGAATACAACTTGATTATGTTAGCATTTCAAAGGTATGTAAAAGATTTTTATTGTAATATAATACTGAAAAATATTTGCATGGTATACAAACAATTATAAAGAGAATAAATTATGAACAGATGAAAGCATGCAGACATTGCGCAAATTATAGCGGTGCTGAACCTTTCAATATATGTAATTCACACTATAAATCCCGACAGGGATAATGTTAACGTTTATCTAAGTAAATGAACAATTCATAGTATGAGTGTATTTTCATATGTAAGAATGTCACTGACAAAAAAAAAATTGAACAAAATCCATAGTCCGAGAGATTAAAGCGAGATCGGAGAGGTGACTTAATAGGGTTTTGTTTGCAACTGTTTATATAAGCGTCTCAAAAGAATACGTTCTTTTTACAAATGGAATATATCGTTTGATGTGTTTTATGATTTGGTTTTACCGTTTCCCTTTTGAATTTTCCTCGGAGTTCAGTATTTTTGAGATTTCACTTTTTTACAAATGGAATATATCCTCGTGTATTGTATTTTCGACCTTCTAGCATATTTTTCCGAATTTCCCTTTTATATGTTTGAACATAGACATGCCTAATATTTTGAGAGTCACTAGTATAGTTCGTGATGTATGAAGAAGATATCAAACGAGGTTCCTCGTCTATACTAATTTTATGAACATACATGTACTCCTATTTCGACAATTGTCAAGGACATAGGAAGACAACATAAAATTTGTGTATTTTTCTGATTTTAATGGCATAATATATGGAAATAAATTCAGAAATGCTAATATATTTTGACTTTTAAATTCAAATAGCCCTTTTATCATCAGTCTTCTGCTTTTTACCCGTTCAAATAACTCCCCTATACTATACATTATTAAACACTTTATGGAAAGTAACATGTGATAATATTTCTAAAACCAGTCGCCAATAGTTGTTAATTTCTGTGTCATTTGGTCTTTTGTGGAGAGAACATGTCTCATGGGCAATCATATTACCACATCATTTTTTTTTATATTAAGAAGATATCGTTGAACTTAACAGACTTAAGTAATTAGCATAACAAACCCTATAAAACAGAGATTTTGGTAATGAATTCCTTTCTCCTCAATAATGCTGGAGAGTGTCCCTTTTTGAAAATGCTCATTGACCAAGGTAACCGTGACCCAGGCTCTAGACTTTAAAGCCTTTAGTTAATATTACCACTAAAATAACAAACAAAAACACGAAAATCACTAAATGGTCATCTTCTTAGGCTATAACAGTTAGTGTATTTGTTTTTCAGAATAGCTCGGCAAATAAACTACAGTGTGGAACATGTATCTCCGTTTATTTTTAAAGTTCACTTGCCTGGAGGTTTTTCATACGAAGCATTTGATAACGCAGGTAAGATATCAAACAGCTTTGTGGCAGATATATATAAATTTTGTAACATACGGTGTAGCACTCTTATTTTTTATTTAAGAAATTATAATTGATGTAGACTAGTTTTAACATGGGTAGGCATTATATTCGTGATTATTTTTGAAATAAAATAACACGAATATAATGCCTACCCATGCGCTCGGGCAAAAATAATCACGAATATAATGCCTACCCATGTTAAAACTACAATAAAGTATAACTTGCATCAATTATTTCGATTCTGAATAGGACAATTAAGATAAGTTCTATGTTCGATAAGTATAAGTGTAAAAGCGATTGTGTAGGCTCTTCCATGGACCTCCCTTTTTTGTTTGCAAAGAAGCAAACGGCTGGCACTGTGATTTTTTTAGAGGGAGGTGTTTGAACAGCCAGCATGAACGGTTGTCGTATCTAGATCAAAGATGTCAATTTCGGAATGCAACACATTACAGTCATAATAAATTAATTGGTAACATCATGTGCATCATTTAAGAGTTTGAAAGTGTTTTAAAGTTAAGGAAATATATTAGTGCATGATAATTCGATAAAATTCATTATTTTGAAGTAGTCAATATACGCATGTGTAAACAAATTTTATTGGATTTAGACTGAGCATTGGTTTGTTCACAAACCGAAAGAAGCATGTCATATTAGAATTGTTTTACGATCACGTGATTCAACGGGTATTGAGGTATATTTATTTATGGACGCTTTGTTCTTATTCATATATAATTTATATATTGACGGTCAATATTCAAAATACAATGTAAATTACACGGAAAAAGTATTGTAGTCCATTTCAATGATACACTATACATGTATCAAATAAATTAAGGACTTTCACACAGTCAATACCCTATATATGGGCCTATTAGATTATTCAGTATAGAAAGTCCCTGGATTATTTTCAACCTCGGTAATCGTCCTCGGTCGATATAATCTGGACATGTTCATATATAATAACGTATTGGCCTCGTCATTAATGATTTTTTAAATGTCAATGACAGTCGATTATATGATTTTTAAGAAATGATATAAATTATGTTGCACTTGTTATATTTTTATGGATTTAAACATTTTCATTAAATGATATCTTCTATTTTCTAGCTGGAATGATAAAACTAAGGAGCTTACTTATGGTAGTTGAATCTTCAAGAGTAACAAGTTTTTGGCCAAAGAAATCAGAATCATTTCTGGACATGGAAAGGTTATTACGAGATAACCTGATTTATATAGCAACAATTCAACTACAAGTATCTCCTTCAGTATATTTGCAAGATACCCCGAAATATCCGCTCTCAGTAACACATTCTTTAGCCTATATAGGCAATTCTTCGAAACGCATTTCAAGTATCCTTACCTGTCCAGAAGTGCCGAAACCTTATGCACAATTTTTTGTTCATCATGTTCTTATCGATCCAGCTACCCGGAAACCAACTGCATTTCCAAAATGGTGGATGGACAAGTATGGTAGCTTAAAACCGGAAGTTGTTCGTCCGTTAAAAATGGATCATTTGTTACGACCGGACCAATGTTTAGAAGATAAAATAATTGTTCACCCACGTGATTGTGATGTTTATGAGCATACCAGCTGGGCAAACTATGGAAATTTCTGTTACGACTCATGTTGTGTTTTTGCACGAAAGTCGCTCTACAAAACTATTAATAGTCAGTCATTGAAGAATGGACTAAAATCAATCACAGTTTCGTTCAAGAAGGAATCCCTCGAGCTTGAATCGCTTGATATTTACTCATGGGATGATATTCATGCACCAAACAAAGCTCATTTTGAAATTCTAAATCAACATGGAGAGATATGTTGTCAAGCTTCAATTGAATTCTTTTCTCATTCACCAGAAGAAGAACTAAGATCGGAAACTCAAGCAACCGCAAAACTTTAATGTATTAAATGACTGTTAATATTTTAGGATATTCAGATAAAGGATTTTATTTTGTTTCCATTGCATCAATAAGGGAACAATCATTTAACTTCAAGAATTTTGGAGGGGTATGGTTTTTTTTCTCTGAGTCAGAATTTTTTTCTTGCACATTTTTTTTATAGTTTTTCAACGCCTTCAATCAAATTAATTTTTTTTTCTCAAAAATTTAACACTATAAAGTATGGTGAAAATCTGAATTCAGAATATTTATTTGTCATCTGCTTGGCCACAATATTTGTTTGATCAAATTTGGGATATTTTTTTAAGGAAAAAAACATTACTTCCCGACCCTTTAAAGTTAAGTGGTCGTTCCTTTATAATGTATAAATTGAAACATGTCCATAGACCTTTGGTTTGTTTCATATATTTTCATCCCATGTTGTAAGGACATCCGATGACTTAATATGATTGTTCATGGGCTTACGACTGTTCATGGGCTTATGACTGTGCATGCTTATGACTTTTTACATCTTAACCCAATATAAAAAAGATACGAGGGATACCAAAGGGGCATTCAAACTCATACGTCAAAAATAACCTGACAACGCCTGGGTTAAAAATAAAAGAACAAACAGACAAACAGACAAACAACAATTCATAAAACACAGCATATAGAACAAAAGATACGATACCCACCCCAAAACCTGGAATTTAATAAATGCAAATACAATGCTCGATTTATCTTTTCCTTTTTAAGCAAAGAACACTAAGGCATACATGTAGTACTTTTATTTTTATTACATGTGTAAAATAACGCTAGGTTAAAACGGATATTTTACGGTCACAGTGGCGGATCCAGAGCATTTTGTAATGGGGGAGGGGGGGGGGGGGGGGGCAGACTGACCTTAAAAGGGGGTGCTTCAGTCGTGCTTCAGTGATTCCCCATACATAATCAACCAATTTTTCCCCACAAAAGGGGGCGGGCTAGCTATAAAACCAGGTTTTATCCACTATTTTCTACATTAAAAAATGCCTGTACCAAGTCAGTTTATGTGTTTGAGCTTTTGATGTTGTTATATATGATTACGGACTTTCCGTTTGGGATTTTCCTCGGAGTTCAGTATTTTTGTTATTTTACCTTTTTTGACAATTGCCACTTCATTATATGCAAATTGATAAATATGTTATTTTGGTGTTTTTGTGAACCTTTTAAACTTTCCCAGTAATTTAATGTTTGTCTAAAGTTTATGTTATTCTTTTTCGGCTGTCATTGGGTTAACCTAGTTGCCTGCCCATTTTTTTTCCGGCTGATGAGGTCCGAGTAGTAAATCTTAAGAGTTTATGATGAATATGATAAAGAATGCAGTATTAACATGAAATTTCCACAAATGCCAAAAACTAACATTGGTTTTCGTTAAGGTTTGTATGATTGACTGATTGTTTGTTGCTTAACGTCCAATATATTTCGTGCATGTTCAGGACGAGACAAATTGACAATAAAATATATAATATTTGTCATTGGACGTATATATATATTCTGTTTAGTATTAAATCTATATTAAGATCCATTTTATTACATCTCGTGCTCAATTTTATTTGGCAATCGCCAATGGCAGTCAGCAGGGTTTAAGAACATCAGTTGTTCGACCTGTTAGTCAAATGCGCTTTGTTTAAATATACTTTTTCACTTTTTTGGTCTTTTGGAAAATGTTGTTTGTGCTATATTTAGACCCTTCTACAACGATTTTTTTTACATGCACACGTATATAAATTGCGGTTTTTATCCAACGCAATCAAAGGTTTGAACGTAGTTTTCAATTTTGACTCGTTTATATATATTATATAGTTATAGTAGGTAGGTCTTGTGATAGAGGCGTCATAGATGAAGGCAGGGGAAATTTGGACTACCGGAAACTTTGCCTTGCAACAGGCCACCTATGGCTGCCTCAAACAGTTATTTTGAGGGTTCTTTACGTACAGAAACCATGGCACTCGCTCTACACTAGGCATGGCATTTAAAGTCTAAATTGTGAACGGACGTGCATGACCTCCGGCGTACTTATGTATTACATACATCACTGTCAAAAGAACGTCTCACTTTGTCGAGGGTGTAACTGTCTGTCAAAAAAGACTTAAGTGACCATATTTATAGTATGCAGTCACCCTTGGAGGGTCTGCATGATTTATTTTTACTGTATCAATCACATGAACAATCTGCTATTTTGGACACATTTGTAGACAAAAACGTTTTGTGATATTATTGAGGGGGGATAGGACATTTATCGGGACTCCAGGAATGGGTGTTTTTAAGCTCGGGATTTCGGGATTGACCCTTTCGGGATCCGGGAATTCTTTTTTTCGAATTTCGGGACGTCGGGATTTAAGTTATTTAAATTCGGGACCTCGGGATTTCGTGTTTTTAAGCCCGGGATTTCGGGATCAGGACCCTCCTATCCCCCCTCATTATTAGTCTAAACGAAACCAGGTGTAAGTGGCACATTCTGTAGGAGCAAGGAATTGTATACAATTTCTTGGTAGGAGTTGCTAATAGCTAAAATTTAAAAAGAATTGAGCTAAAGGCAAAATATATAAACAGTTGTATTAAAAATGTATAATATGATCTGGTGTTGGATACACAGATAAAATTCAGATCCCTTAAACTGCCGCTTTTTAAAACAACTATCTAATATTTTCTTTACAGAATAAAAACACCCCCCTCATTTGAATAAGAAAGCAGAAAAACTGATTGCAATTTTTATGCAGATGGTGCAGTTCTTTTTGAAGAAATATAATAATTCTCAAAACGTCCATTGCATACGCGCGTTTGTTATCCGACACCTCATCCGGGACACTTTCAGCACCACATGACACTTTTATTGATATTAAAGATTTGCGCATCCGCAAACGAAGGCCACACAAATAAAGATTTTTAAGTATTCGTCCGGCTAGACGAATAGACAATCCAAATAGAATATAGAAGGCAGAATGCTATAATAATTAATATTTTCAGTCTTACTGTTACATAAGGAAAGTTGGTTGTTTTAAATACTTATAAATCAAAATTAATGGTTTTCTGTACACGAGAATAATTTTTATCGTCAGAACTATGAATCTCATTAGTAAGATTACATTTTCGGAGTTGTAGATTCATGTACATACCTAGTGTTAGTAAGTTGAAGTTTAATGGAAATTGTTCAGACTCCAGAAAAAAGGGAATCCGGCAAAGTAATTCCTATTTTACAAGTGTGTTAAAAAATATTAGAAATCCAAATATGCGGATCGATTTTTAAATAGAAGCTCTGTGATGCTATTTATGAGACGGTGTGCACAAAGTTGACGGTAACCGTAATTAACATGCGCTGTTAAAAGTAGTTTTAAACAACTGTGTTTCAAAAATCGTTTAAATAGGAAGTTTTTTTTATGATAGAAAGATGAATGCTAGCCATGCAAATCAACATTACTAGTGAGGTTATATCATAATAAAATCTATAAAGTATGAAACGAACATAGAGAAAACGGCAAAAATATGTACAACTTGTAACATTATAATGGAAGTTTACCGATTCGAACTATGACGTCATACGAAATTGACCGCAAAAAAAAATTTAAAACGGCCATGGTGGATTTGATTGGAATGCAGTTTGTTATGTGTAAGAAGTAGTAATTTGGAAGGAATAATATGGTTATATGGGAGAATCGGTTAAAAAAAAATATGCAATTGCTATTTTTTTATTTCAAAATAACTTGATATTTCAAATGTGCATAATAAGAGGTTTTTATAATAATAAAATCTGCAAAATATGAAAGATTCGATAGTGCAGGCTGCGTACTGTTTTTTTTTATTTCCAAGTTATTATGTTACAATTTAAAGAAATGACGTTTTAACGCTATTTTCTGAATAGGGTCCACGACAAAGTCGCTTATTATTTCCATTACACTACTCTCAGCATATATATATATATATATATATATTATATATATATATATATATATATATTATATTTTTCATTATGTGCATTTGCTGTTCTTTATTATTCGAAAAGAAAAGAAATCTGTTGAACCTTTATGTTTAAAGTTATTAGATAAACTAAGTGTCCAGAGTTTTTGTTGCGCGTTTGTTTTCTGTCGGAAAATGCCGACGTCGTAAATGAATAAAGTAATTTGAAGACTCACGTTTGTGGACTCAGCTTTTTGCATACCGTCATGACAGAACCATTTTCTGGTCGGAAATATGGGGATTTTAATTATATATTTTTTTAGCGAGTGCATTGTGTAAGGTGGACGAGTCAGTATACAAGCGTTTATCTAGTTCTGCTTTCAATTTTTACTTTGTTGAATTGTTACAGTAGAATTGTTAGAGCCCGACTCTAAATAAAATTTACTACTACTACTACTACTACTACTACTACTACTACTGCGAGAAGAACTAATGCTCCTTTCCAAATGTAGTTCATTGTCATATAAGTAAACGGTTGGTTACCTTAATTTAAGACTCTTATAACTCTTTATGATATTCAAAGGGAATATTTTTTCAATACATTTCTAACAATAATTATTGTTAAAATTTTAAAAATTGAAATGAATCTTCTAAATTTTTATGGCTCTTGACCCAAGAAAATGTAACTCTTATGGAAAAACTGGGCTGTTATATTTGTGACTATTGAATTAATGAGATCAGATATGAATATTGACACTAAGTCAAGTAAATGATTTGAGAATGAATGGTTTACTTTTATAAATAGTTATTTGGATGGAGAGTTGTCTCATTGGCACTCATACCACATCTTCCTTTACCTATATAATGTAATTTTATTCTTTTATTCACAATATATATGTGGTTTTTGGGTCTGATTCTGACCAATGCTAATACACTAAATATATATTTACATGTAACTATTATTGTTATTGTTAATTATGTAAATCATTTATATCTGATTTTATGCCCTTAATGGGCCTTGTAACTTAGGAAATAAAAAATATTCTTTTCTATTCTATTCTATAAAAAAAATGTGGAGTCCTAGATGACGACTTTCATTTCTTTTTGTATTGTAACATTAACTGATATCATTGCGCTCTAATCTTTTTGCTTATCTAAAAGACTGTGTACCATTATTTCAACATCTTGATGCATTTAATAAACCAAAACACATTATAAACCCCATCCCTGATCCTGTATGTCATATTGGAGTCTTCATTAAGCAGTCTTTAGAACAGAGGGAGTCGGACCCATGTTAGACAAGCTTATGAGGGTGTTTTTTTTTTACATAAATTTATAATTGAACTCTTAAAATATGTTATATTATTCTATATATTGTATTGGATTGCATTTTATTGAATAGCAATATAATATTTCCCACAGAAAGTAACCAAAAGTTAGCGTGCAATAAATTCTAATATTGCACTAGTAGTAAATCTTCTAAATTCAGGACGTCATCAACGACAAATCAGTCTTATCTTTAACCAATTTTTACTTTTAAATATTATAAATTGCTATACAATGAAAGGGTTTTTGCATGAATATTGGGGAATATGCATGCAATAACCCTATAGTATTAAATATAAAATTGTTTGATTGTATTGCTTGACCCTTATGGGTGTAATTTTGCATTAAAGATTATATAACTACTAAGTAACATTGTGTTGAATCTGTCTGTTCCGTCATGAGTATGTATTAGTTATGTATTACCTCATGTCGTCACACATTTGTGTCTGGGCGCAAGGATTTGCACAGTAAGACCATAGATAAATATTGGTGTTATAGCCATTGTAAGACTTATTATACAAATCATTGCTGAGCGTTATTCAATAAAATTTGACAATTGAAAAGAGAGATTTAGATTTTAGTTATGATATCTTATTGTATAATCATATTGATGGATAATTAGCACTCTAATGTTTGACGTTGGTTAATTTAATTCCTGTCATTGTAAGTGACCACACGTGTCAGTACCTGTCATTATAATACTACCATAAGTGAGAATAAGGATAATGACCAATTGAAATGATTTTTCAAAACTTGATCATATTGCTTATATATTTTTCATTATCAATGATTTGGAAATATTTGAAAGCTTGAAAGTACAAAAGTAACATTAGAACATACAACAAATAGTTATATTGATCAATTGATAAAGTAAGTCAAATCATTCTTAAATATGCAAAATTTAGAATAATTATTATGATTATTTTACTTGCGCCAAGCAATGCATATTCATACATCACAGTCGTTTTATATTTATTATTTTTATATATTTTTAATATGCAAAAGTATGTTTTTCATTCATAATGATACTTGATCAAAATACAGTTTTACAATGTTCTAATACATTTTTTTCTGGGAGAATGTTTTTTGTTTCATTATAAAATAAATTGTGTACTTCTTGTAGCGATTTGGTATAAATATTAAAAACTAAGGCATGTATAAAGGTGATGGTTTGACACTAAACACGCGTTTTTGATAACGCCATGCTAAGTGCGATGGTTGCATCATGAAGCATGATGGCTACAATGAGTGCCATGGTGTTAACGCTATTGTGTATTTACATAAATAAAGGCACCAGTAGTATACCGCTGTTCGAAATTCATAAATTTATAGAGAAAAAAACAAAACGGAGTAACAAACTAAAACTGAGGAAAACGCATAAAATATAAGAGAACTACGACACAGCAGAAACACAACATTAAAATGTAACGAACTATAATATAAAAATGGCCATTTCCCTGACTTGGTATAGGGCATGTTAAGCTAAAAATGGTGGGTATATAAACTTTATGGTCAATTTTATCATGATCGCATGTCGATAAAGAAGTCACTTTATTTGCTAGAAGCAGATTTCAAGATAGTTTAGTGAATAGTCGAGATTATGCAGCAAAATTATTTTGGACGAACTTCATGTAGTATGCAACTGTAACTAAGGTCACTAAGGCCATTTATTATTTGTAATAAATGCGTGCTTGTATTTCAAATATTGCCAACGACATTTAAATACTTAGTCAAGATGAAACTATAATCTTAGCATGGTACTTGCATGTGGTATTTGAACAGTATACTGTAATCAAATTGTCATAATTAGGTATACTAGGAAGATGGGGTATGAGTGCCAATGAGACAACTCTCCATCCAAATAACAATTTATAAAAGTAAACCATTATAGGTCAAGGTACGGTCTTCAACACGGAGCCTTGGCTCACACCGAACAACAAGCTATAAAGGGCCCCAAAATTACAAGTGTAAAACCATTCAAACGGAAAAACCAACGGTCTAATCTATATAAAAAAGAAACGAGAAACGAGAAACACGTATAAACTACATAAACAAACGACAACTACTGTACATCAGATTCCTTATAATTTTTTGTATGGCAAACAGGCCATTGCAGAATAATTATTCTTTTACAGATTCTCACTTTTTAACCAACATAATACACACCGAAATGCCATAAATGTTTTATGATCAACAATGAATATATATTTAAATAGTAACTAGTAAACAAATCTCCTATTCACAAAGACCAGCACATATTAGCGAAAAGACCAGCACACATCAGCGAAAGGACAATCACACTAAAACCTACTATAAGTCCCTCGCACTTTAAATAGCGTCCGCATCGCACCTCCGTGTCCTACATGTATTTGACGTAAACACTCTGATATATAATTGTTACGAATATCACATATTCTGGGAAGTACATAAATGGCCTTTACCAGAATTGAAAAGTTTAGAAAGGATCTCATAAATTCCAATAAATCTGGCCGTAGTTCACTCATCATTTCGGGGGCTTTTATTACTTGTCTTACTATGCAGGATGGACTTTGCTCATTGTTGAAGGCCATACCGTGACCTATAGTTGTTAACTTCTATGTCATTTGGTCTTTATAACAGTAGAGCGTTGTCTCATTGGTAATCTTTCCATATCCTCTTATTCTTATACAATGCATATCAAATGGAAGGCATTAGAATAAAGAGGAGAAAGGAGAAAGTTTATTTAAAGAATCCACTTTATCTTTTATAACTGTAACGAACCCTCCCAAATTTCTAAGCTATAGCACCTTAGTGTAATAGAAAAGCACCATCGTATAACAGAAAAGCATCATCGTATAATAGAAAACCACCATCGTATAATAGAAAAGCGCCTTCGTATAGTAGAAAAGCATTATCGTATAATAGAAAACCACCATCGTATAATAGAAAACCACCTTCGTATAATAGAAATGCACCTTCATATAAAATTATAAACATTTTAAATATAAATATAATAGAAAAAAGTAAAATCACAAAAATACTGAACTTAGAGGAAGATCAATTGGGAAAGTCCATAATCACATGGCAAAATCAAATAACAAAACGCATCAAAAACGAATGGACAAGAACTGTCATATTCCTGACTTGGTACAGGCATTTTCAAATGTAGAAAATGGTGGATTAAACCTGGTTCTATAGCGCTATCCCTCTCACTTTAATGACAGTCTCATCAATTTCCGATATTTTTACATTGATGCGTTAAATAAACAGACACAATAAATAAAATAGTCAAAATATAGGTACATCAGAAAAGCACCTTCATATAAAAAAGAAGACACATAAGACAGCTATGGCGTTCCATACTTTAGGTTAGATTATTTAAATGTACACATGCAGTGATTAGTTCACTGAACCTATTTTAACTCATTAAAATATTCTTCTCTTTACTTGTGAAAAACTTTTACGCATTGTAGTAGATAATGGTATTCATCACAATGAGGTTGATGTAAGCATTTATAAGAACAAAAAGTAAGAAAATTAAAATTATCACATAATTCAATATTGCACTACTTTCTGATCGTTAAACTTCTAAATTCAATTTGATATAATATTTGAAATTCTTTTATTTACAGGTTTACTCCAAGACAAAGTTGGAAAAATAAAAATGAAATATAAAGGATGCGTAGTAATTTTGATACTACTGATATCTTTTTTCCAAGGAAGTAACTCGGTATCATATACAGATTTTGACGCATTTTTCAAAAATATTACCGGCGGTAAAAACATAAATTTGCGGCCAGTCCTTGACCATAAATCAAAAGTCGATGTACATATGTTTTTTCATTTAACATATATCCAGGAATTTGATGAAGTTGAAGGAAAACTAAGTTTAAGTGGATACTTTAATATAAGTTGGGTTGATCAGACTTTAAAATGGAACAGCACAGAAAACGGAATCGATCAATTTACTCTCGAAGAGCACATAATTTGGAAACCATCTTTTATTATTGGAAATTCATATAACGGTGCAAAAGCAAAGAACAAAGATCACAGTGTGATGAGAGTACAAAGTAATGGTGTTGTCACGTGGACCCCTGGAGATAACTATGAAGTAGTCTGTAGTGCAGACGTTTCGAGGTATCCATTCGATACGCAGAGCTGTACACTTCTGATATTACCATGGGGATATACATTTGAGGAAATAAATGTAATACCGGCTTACGATTATGTTGTGCAGTTGTGGTTCACTGAACAACATACATGGGAATTAATTGAAACAAGTGTCGTAAAGGGTGAGAACCTACCAATGCTAGAATTTTCAATGAAGCTGAAACGCTATCCCACGTTTTACGTTCTTAATCTTATTCTCCCAATTTGTTTGATGATTGTTATAAACATTTTTGTGTTTTTACTTCCACCAGAAAGTGGAGAAAGAGTTGGATATGCTGTAACTGTTCTTTTGGCAATCGCAGTCTTTTTGACTATTTCATCTGAAAATCTTCCCGCAACTTCAAGTCCACGAATTTCTTCAATATCTATTCTTTTATTTGCCGATGTTTGCATTAGTGCTTTTATTGTATTGATTGTTATTTTAAGCTTACGATATTATCATCGGAAGGATGAATACCGAGTCACTAGGTTTATGCGGGGATTTATAAATATTTCTAGAAAAGTACGCTGTGAAGTGTGCTGTTTTAGGAGAAAAAAGTTAAAGTATAGTGAAAAGGAAAACGAAGAGGAAATTAAATGGACCGATGTCCGAAAGGAGTTTGACATTGTATGCGGTATATTCATTACTGTTGTAGTTTTTATTGTCCATGCTTTGTATATCATAGATGTCGCAGTGTGATTACTGGGTTAACATTAATGATATAATTTGTTGCATATTTTGAATTCAATGTAATTTCCAAAAAGGACCCAAACTACAAGGACTGATGCGAAGGAAATGTTCTATTCTGTCGATGTCATTATAAACATTTTAAAAGAGGGACGAAAGATACCAAAGGGACAGTCAAACTCATAAATCTAAAACAAACTGACAACGCCATGGCTAAAAATGAAAAAGACAAACAGAAAAACAATAGTACACATGACACAACATAGAAAACTAAAGAATAAACAACACGAACCCCACCAAAAACTAGGGGTGATCTCAGGTATACATAAATATACTAAATAAATAAATGATTTGGAAAATACATTGAAGGTATAAAAAGTCATGAGAATTCCGAATGCAATTAGGTTATATCCGGGCACTCTGGTTCTAAACCTTGGTTCCGTCTGGGTTTTCTGGTTCTGAACCTTGGTTCTTTGGTTCGAAACCATGGTAACTGGTTCAACATCCGGGTTGTTTGGTTAAGGCAACCCAACTTCTTGGTTACATCTGGGTTCTATTCTAGATCATTCTAATGTTCCCGTTGAACATAACAGAAGATAACCGCAAGTCTCCGAATAAAAAGGTAAAGTAGGTCAAAGACGCTAAAATTATTTTATAACATTAAACATTTTAGAATCGACGGTAAAGGAAGCTATAAGGTATTTATCTTCTCATTTTTAAAATTATTTTGATAAGGAAACTAGATAAAAATAAAGCATCGTATAGATTTTTAAAACAAACCGAAGTATACAGTACATCGAACATCCTTTTACTTTAATTGATCAGTCGTTTTTTTTTGTGTTTTTTTTTCCTTTACTCATCCCTTATTTACGTAAATATGTCTAGACAGTGGCGGATCCAGAACTTTTCCTAAAGGAGGCCCGCTCCAGTCATGCTTCAATGATTCCCTATATAATCAACCAAAATTTCTCCACGAAAGGGGCAAGGCAGCCCCCCCCTCCTGGATCCGCCTTTGCTAGAAGTTTTAAAACCACCCAATTAGGACATGTTGTTTATATGGCTAACGATATGTGCATCTAGCCACTTGACCAGTTGACGACTTGCATATATATTTGATTGCACATTTATTATCAAGTTCGACTGAATTTTATTTAATGGCTTTTTAATAATGTCAGATTTGAAAGAAATACATGTGAAGTATATGTAACAAATCTTTTTGTTCAAAACAGAATGTTAAAAGACATATAAAGGAAAGTGAAGATCAATAAGTTGGTAAGCTTTAATTAGCTGGAAAAAAGGTTATAAAATATAATAAAATGTATAATAATGTACAATAAACTAGTCAAATTTGATACTCATTCAGTCATTGCGAAGGGCATGCATATAATCATTCGGCCAAAAATAAAGAAATCAAAATTAAGATTAATTATTTTTATAATAAAATTATGTGTACATGTGTTAATGACAGTGCTAGTGGGATGTGTATCACCAGCACAATAGTCAGAACTTCTGTGTTGGCGCCATGATTTAGGGGCATAAAGAGTTACACTAGTCCGTCTGTCCCGAACGTCCCATAAAAACGGGTTCCGCTCTCCTAACTTTAGTTTGCCTCAACCAAATACTACAAAACTTATACACACTATATAAAAGAAGCTGGTGCATGAGTGCCAATGAGAACTCTCCACAAGAGACTAAATGACACAGAAATTAACAATTATACAATGTAGCCTAGGTCACCACACGGTCTTCAACAATGAGCAAGGTTCATACCGCAAAGTCAGCTATTAAAGGCCCCGACATGACAATGTAAAACAATTCAAACGAGAAAACAAACGGTCTAATTTATGCAAAAAAAAAATAAACGAAAAACAAAATAGGCACGTGCATATAAAATAAGGCGGGGATAACATGTTAGCAGGATCCCAACCCTCCCCCTTATGTGGCATGAGTGCCAATGAGAACTCTCCACAAAAGACCAGATGACACAAACACTAACAACTATAGGTCATATACAGCTTTCAACAATGAGCAAAGTCAATACCGCATATAGTCAGCAATAAAAGGCACTGAAATGACATTGTAAAACAATATTCAAACGAGAAAATAAAAGAACAAATTTATGTACAAAAAAATGAACGAAAAACAAGTATGTAACAAATAAAAAACGACATTCATTGAATTACAGGCTCCTGACTTACCAGGCACATTCATACCGAATAAGGCGGGGTTGAACATGTAAGCGGGATCCCCACCTCAACACAAAACCAAATTTTAAATTTTTAAGTGTCACTTTTACCGTTCAAGAGTTATCATGTCCCTTTAAAAACATAAGAAGTGCTGACTCTTTCGTTTCCATTCTATTAAATAAGTCTGACTCAATCAAATGTTAGGAACCTTATACGCGATTCACATTACCCCATAGCACAGATCTATTAAGTTCGATATTGGGTCCCGATGGCGTCACTGTTCATGAGTTTTTAGATGTAAAAAGTTGTGGTACGAGTACCAATGATACAAATGTCAACCCGGAGCCTTGAGTTAGGAAAACTGCTAAATCTATTGTTTCCGTTCTTTAACTTTAATTTGCCTCCACCAAATGTTTTGAAACTTATTCACAATGCTTATGATCACAAAACGGTTAAAATTACACGAATCCTGCATCTATATGTGAAAGTTTACTCTTTTTTTTCACAAGCAGGGGCATCTGTGGTTAATAGACATATTCTACAAAAAGTCATTTATTTCAGTAATCAGCTTATTTACTTCCATTAGATTCTTCTTTAAATAGACTTAACTTGCACATTTTTTTTCAGGACCTCGGTGCAGTTTGGTAACAGACAGTGATATTTCAAGTTAAATGTGACCAACTTAACAAAGTGTTTCACTAGATTGAGCTCTCTGTCTAAGTGTACTTTATAGGTTCTTAGCATTGAGTTCAGTTTATTGATATGCGTATACCTTCTGTGTGAATTTTTATGATGTAAAAGCAGACTATCCATACCTAAATGTCCATGAAATGAAATCTAAGGTAAAATGATTGAAACATTTTTCATTATCTATCACAACTGGCAGCACACGATGCTACTGAATCAGTAAATTTTCTTACTTGATATTCACGGAAATTAAAGGATTTCGTTTCATCTGAACCAAACATTCTTAAAAATTTAGGATGGAAATGTGGAATGTGTAAAAGAGACAGTAACCATGTCAAAAGAGCAGAAAGCAGTCAAAGGCCACTAATAGGTCCTCATAGCTGACTATGCGGTATGTGCTTTGCTCATTTTTGAAGGCCATACGGTGACCTATAGTTATCAATGTCTGTGTCATTTTGGTCTTTTGTGGATAGTTGTCTCATTGGCAATCATACCACATCTTCTTTTTTTATATCTTCAACAAAGCGAGAAAATCCCTCGCCCAGAGGCGGGCTTCAGATGGCCCTTAACAAAATGTGTACCAGTTCAAACTCCAAATCATAAAATAAACTTACAATTAAAAACATACAAGACTAACAAAAACCAGAGACTCCTGACTTGACGTCAAGGTAATCATACCAAGAGACACATCCAATATGCAAAGGTCAAGAGTCAAACAGTCATAGTCTGGTAAAAAAACCCACACAAAGCGGATTTTGAGAAAAGGGTCATCGTGGTACACAAAACTAACAATATATCTAATATATCTAAGAAGATGTGGTACGAGTGCCAATCATACAGTTAATTCTCCATTTAATTCAAACAAAAAATACAAGTTTTACCTTAAGGGCAAAGGTCAAGCTCACATGCAGTTTCTCGTGCCAATAGACTCATCATCTTATGACAATACATCTACATGCCACATATTCAGAAGCAAGGTCAATTGAACATTATATATTGAGGTGGAGGAAATATACCGAGGAACACACTGCAACATGATGACACACCCAACGTGCATACATGTAGGTCAGGAGTCAAAAAGTCAAAGTCTGATCAAATGTTCCATGTAAAAAAATACACACAACAGTCTTGCACGAAAGCTCATCATGGTACACGTAACAATGTCTTATGTCATGATGCACTACACATGCAAAATATAGAAAACCTAGGGCTGAGACAGAAACACAAGACATATTACTAAACTCAATTGAATGGTACTTGTATTGCAGGTCACTACAATTGCCTACAGCAAAGAATATATACTCTCGCAACAATGCAAAGTTAAACCCGTCTTTCACTAAAGTTTGAGCAGGTTTCTTTGCAACGATTATCTTACCACATATAATTGAGAATCGAGTCGTGCAGTTATGTCAATAAATTAAAACGGTAAGATTAGACATTAAAACACTAAAAACTAGGGTTTACCATTAATTTTTAACCCAACCATATGATATAGTACTATGGTAAACTTATGGAAACACATGATACAGTCATGAAATTGAATATTTGAAATAGTACAACCAGAACAATACAAGACAGAGTTGTAAACAAAACATATCGAATTTTTAATCCCAATGCACAAATTAGGAACCGTAGTTTTCATTCAATTTATTTATCTAAAATGTACGCTTGGGTTAAACAATGGAAATTAACACTGTATATTTATATAAACGATCAATCTTGTATAAATATAAATAAAAATATCTAAAAGACCGTGAGATTCAAGTGATTTTTTTGTCAGTTTTATATGATTATTTTCCTATAATTTATATGCCAGCTTTATCTGGCACTTATGGTAAAAACATCGAATTGGAATAAAGATCGATAACTCGACCTACAGGAACCATCTAAAAAGTTTCACCACTCTCGTTAAATCTTGTACGATTGTCATGTTGTAAAAATGCGTGAAATTATGAATTTTAGCATTTTCATCTTTTTATGTCGTGTTTGGTATCAAAAGTCATTATTTCTTATGAGTTATTAAGTTTCAATATTTTTATTACGCAAGAAATGCGTTTTGTTGGGGAATTTGAACTATTTTTCAAATAGTTTTATTATAGATATTTATTAGTCGCTTTAGCATAACTAGGAAATGTATTTATGGATTAAGATTAGAATTCTCATTTCGCCTTAGCTGTCAAAATAATTATATAAAATTAATCCCAGTTTGCCTTAGTACAAATTTTCAGGTACATAAGAATTAACTAAGGCGAAATGGGAGCTTCTGTAAACATTGTAAATAAGTTATGTTTTGTTTGTATTGCAATAATTATTATTTGTTATTTTGATGTCAAATTCTACCATGAAATATTATTTATGTTTGGTGTCCCACTTTTTAAATAATTCTTTTTTATAGCTGCTCTTCTTTTTCTGATTTTTTTACTCATGTGTTATATTTTGTAAATAAAGTCTTATTAACGCACAGAGAGATCTGGTCAGACGGAGGAGGAGACCATCCAGGAAGCAAACCACAGTGATGATAGCCTCCCTGTGACCCAGGGTGAGGATGAGCACGAGGAACAGCCTACAGAGGTAGAACAACTTGACGAGGCAGAAGAGATAGAGAGGATAGAACCAACAGTCCATAGAGAAGACGGGATAGAAACAACAGTCCGTAAAGAAGACAGGATAGAACCAACAACCCGTAGAGAAGAGAATGAGCCACGCAAAGAGAAGATCAAATGGCCAACGAATGCAGACAAAGCAGCTTGGAAAGCGCTTGACGAAGATTTGGAAAACATCTTAGAGGCAACATTAGCAGGCAGTGTAGACAGAAAGATAACAGCAATGACGTCCATTATTTACAGCGTAGGAAAGGACAGATTTGGAGTGGTACCACAAGGGAAACAACCAACAAAACTAGGCCATAGTAACCGGAGACAGAAGAAGATCAAGGAATTGAGAGGAGACCTGAGAAGGTTAAAGAAGAGGTAAAAAGTCGCCAATGAGAATGAAAGGTTACCATTACAGGAGTTAAGAAAGGAAACTAGGGAGAAACGTAAAACACTTACAAGAGCAGAAACGCATAGAAGAGATAGAAAGAAAAAGGCAAAGGAGAGAACAACATTTACAGCAAACCCATTTCAGTATATGAAGCGATTATTTGGAGCGAGAGGATCTGGCAAACTGGAAAACTCGAGGGAAGAAGTGGAAGAACATCTCAGGAGTGCAGGACGTAGTGAGAAAGGCAAGAGCAGGGTCAGCACCAGGACCAAATGGTATTTCATATAGGGTATATAAGAACTGTCCCAGACTGATCAGAAGGTTGTGGAAGCTATTAAAAGTAATTTGGAGAAGGAGAAAGATGACAGAGTCATGGTACAAGGCAGAAGGATGTTTTATACCAAAAGAAGAGAACTCCAGGAAAGTTGAACAGTTTAGAACCATCTCCCTATTGAACATTGAGGGGAAGATATTCCTGGCAGTTTTGGCAAGGAGAACGACGAGGTACCTGCTTGGCAACGAATATAGACATCGCAGTCCAGAAAGGAGGCATGCCTGAAGTATCTGGTTGCATCGAACACACCAGCGTTATTACACAGATTTTAAGAGAAGCAAAGGAGAAGAAAAGTGACTTAGCAGTGTTTTGGCTAGATCTGGCTAATGCTTATGGGTCCATACCTCACAAACTAGTAGACCTGACATTGGAGAGGTATCATGTTCCACCAACTATCAGAACTATGCTGCGAGAGTATTTTGACAAGATTGAAATGAGGTTCACAGCTGGAGACTTCACCACAGCTTGGCAGAGACTTGAGGTTGGAATACTAACGGGTGTACAGTATCAGTAGTACTGTTTGCAGCAGCAATGAACTTGATTGTAAAATCAGTAGAAAAACCAAGTAGAGGACCATTATTGTCATCAGGGGTCAGGCAACCACCAGTAAGAGCTTTTATGGATGATATGACAGTGACAGCAAAAACAGTCATAGAGGGAAGATGGACTTTAGAGGAATTGGAAAGGATGATTAAGTGGGCCAGGATGAAGTTCAAACCAAGTAAATCTAGAAGTTTGATAGTGAGGAAAGGCAAAGTGCAAGATGAGACATTTGAGTTAGCAGGTGAAAAGATACCAACAGTTGGAGAGAAACCAGTGAAATGCCTAGGTAAAAAGTTTGATGCAACACTAGCAGATATGGTAAACATGGGTGAAGTTCAAGTGCAATTGGTAGAATGGCTGACGAAGATAGACAAAAGTGGGCTCCCAGGAAGATATAAGGCCTGGATATATCAACATGGGGTCTTACCAAGGATATTGTGGCCATTACTAGTTTACGAGTTCCCATTGTCCAAAGTTGAGGCCTTAGAGAGAAAGATCAGTGCATGCCTAAGAAGATGGTTGGGTGTGCCAAGAAGTTTCAGCAGCATTGGATTGTACAGCACAGGAACAAAGCTACAATTACCAATGAAGGCATTGACAGAAGAGTATAAAGTTACAAAGACAAGACAGGTTATGACGTTGAGAGACAGCAAAGATGCTAAAGTGAGAGGAGCCAAAGTAAAGATCAGGACAGGAAGAAAATGGAAAGCAGAGGAACCAGTTAAGGAAGCTGAGACTAGACTAAAGCACAGTGTCATCGTTGGTGTAACAGCAGTTGGTAGACAGGGATTTGGTATGACAACAAAACCAAGGTGGGATACAGCAAATGAGAAGGGACGGAGGGAACTGGTGCAACAGGAAATACGACAGATGGAAGAAGAGAGTAGGAATGTTAAGGCAGTAGGAATGAAACAGCAGGGTAGTTGGTTGAATTGGCAAGGAGCGAGAAGCAGGGCTTTGACCTGGAGCGAGATTTGGAGTATGGAGGGATACAGATTGAGTTTTCTACTAAGATCAGTGTATGATGTTTTACCAAGCCCATCAAACCTCTATACCTGGGGGTTGATAGAAGACCCAACGTGCACCTTATGCAAAGACAAACCAGCATCTCTACAGCATGTGTTGTCAGCATGTCCAGTCGCATTGAAAGATGGAAGATATACATGGAGGCATGGCAGTGTATTGAAAACAATAGCAGCAAAGTTGGATACCACCAGGAGAAAGAAGAGAAAGATGCAGAAGAACATCACATTTGTAAATTTTGTGAGGGCTGGAGAAAAGAAAGACAACCAGGCAGAAGGTTTAGGGATACTTGGAACAGCATCAGACTGGCAGATGACAGCAGACATACATCAACGCATGAGTTTCCCAGCAGAAATAGCAGCAACATCGCTAAGACCAGATATAGTCATTTGGTCACAGGGAACTAGGCAGGCGGTCTTGCTGGAACTGACAGTCCCATGGGAAGACAGAATAGAGGAAGCTTATGAAAGAAAGATGGCAAAATACCAGCAGCTAGTAGAGGATTGCAAACAGCGGGGATGGAGGACGTGGTGTTTGGCAATAGAAGTCGGATGCAGGGGCTTTGCAGGACAGTCAATGTGGCGGGCACTTAGGACCTTGGGAGTAGTAGGAGCAGAGAGGAAGAAACTGATTACAGAAGTGTGTAGAGAAGCAGAAGTGGCATCACAGTGGATTTGGAGGAAAAGAGACGAAGTGTGGAAAAGTACAAAGTGTTAGAACAATGAACATTTATTGTGTAGATAATGGACAGATTTAGATATACAGAACAGCATTCAGTTACAGAAGAACAGCAATGACATCAGCTGAGACATCGGAGCCGTGTAGGCCATCCAGTTCCAGGTTCAGATTGATCACCTGAGCCGGCGCACCTCTGGAGGTTGTTGTGGAATAGCGCCGAAACAGCCAAGGAAGGAGGACCCCACCTGATGATGGAATTGGATTAGCATTCCTTTGATGTTTACAAGGTAATTAGATATGACAAATTGTGTATGAATATTTCATATTTCAATGAATAAATAAAAGACAAATATCATACTATCTTAACAAATATTTCATCTCTGAATCAGCACTGAATTAAAACCCCAATTCTAAATTTGCATACTAATATAGAAAATGTTCAGGTTATAAATAATAGCATGAGAAAAAAGCACTAATACATATAACATAAGAATTATTTCCATACAGTTCATATTGTTAAAAACAAGGAACTGATGTACACATTTGAATGTTCAAAGTTCATTTAGTTGGCAAGTTTGAGGATGTAAGATGCTGCATCACCATACTGAGGTTAATATGTTGGTTGGCGATGTTTTCCAGGAGATCGAAGAATCTTATATAATTTGGACCAAGCTTGAAGAAGTCAAGTCATAGTATACCATGTAATTAAGTGGTTGTCATTTGTTTATGCGTTACATATTTTTTTTTCGTCCATTATTTGTACATAAATATAAAGGCCGTTAGTTTTCTCGTTTGAATTGTTTTACATTGTCATTTCGGGGCCTTTTATAGCTGACCTTCAGTATGGGCTTTGCTCATTGTTTAAGGCTGTATGTTGACCTATAGTTGTTGATATCTGTGTCATTTTGGTCTCTTGTGGAGAGTTGTCTCATTGACAATTATACCACATCTTCTTTTTTTGTATTTTTACATGTATTATCTTTATTATATATAATTATAATAACACAATTTAAAATAAATATATTATCTTATTTATTTTATTAAAGTTTCTGTAATATATGTAAACAAGTTTGTGGAAATACACTTTTTTCTTTCTTCTTTTTTAACTCTTTGTGTTGCACAATGTAAGGATAATTGACTGATTATTAAGAACTTTCTAATTGCATAAAATTTATACAATTGAAACTTATATTAAATAAGCATAAAAGAAGCAACTTTCCTACTGACTCATGTTTTATTGTGGATTTTTTTTCTTTTAAGATCATAAAAATTGTCACTTTTATTAAAAATAATAATTAAATGTTGTTAAAATGCTATAAAAACACAGAGGTTAAATTTGTTTATTTAATATTTTTATCTAAATTCACATTTCGCCTTAGTTCAATTCCCATCTGGCCTTAGTATATTTTTTACCTTTTTTACCTGGAATTCACAGCTAAGGCGAAATGAGAACACACCCTTTTTGACAACAATGGTCATCAATGTAATTTATTTGTCAACACCCAAACTGTCAGTATATAGTCTAGAGTGAATAATGTCAATTAACAATTAATTTAATCTTCTTTGGATAATTCGTTGTTTGGAAATTATTTGTTTACAAGTTCCTTTTTCTATTTTCATTGGCCAAAATGTTTTTCTTTATCATGTTTTATAAAGGTTAATTTTGAAACGAAAAGGGTAGGGAGAAAAAGAGAGAACAACGTGACTCACCGGTTCGCCTCGCTCTCGATCTACGAGCAGCGACGGGTTAATATATGTTGCCACGATTGCTGTTTTGTAAATATGCTTTATGAAATGTGATTGAATATTATATGTTGGATGAAAAAATAAAGTATGTGAAGTTCATGTATCCAGTCGCGTGTATTGATTAACTACAACTTTCCAGTATGGACCCTCTGTCATCTGAAACGGGCATATAAATCGTTTTGGATTGAAAACTGTTATTTATCTCTGATGTTGGAGAAATTCACTCCATGTCACATAACTTTTATTTTAATCGGGCCAGATTCCCGTTTTAATCGCACACTTGAAAAAAAAACCGGGACAGAACGGAACAAATTCGATGTTAAATACGACATGATTTTTTTTTAATTTATTTACAAAAACAAGAATAAACAAATTTTGGTAACTTATATAGTTTATCTAAATTTTATTGTACCCCGGGAATAACCGAAGTCTGGACGAATAATTAACCTTTAACCTATCTGAATGGATGTTTATCGTCTTCTTCATTTTTCCATTGTCACTGACAGCGAAATCATATTTTAAAATTAATTAACAGGTATATTATGCGTTTACTTTTCTACATTGGCTAGAGGTATAGGGGGAGGGTTGAGATCTCATAAACATGCTTAAACCCGCCGCATTTTTGCGCCTGTCCCAAGTTAGGAGCCTCTGGCCTTTGTTAGTCTTGTATTATTTTAATTTTAGTTTCTTGTGTACAATTTGGAAATTAGTATGGCGTTGATTATCACTGAACTAGTATATATTTGTTTAGGGGCCAGCTGAAGGACGCCTCCGGATGCGGGAATTTCTCGCTACATTGAAGACCTGTTGGTGACCTTCTGCTGTTGTTTTTTTTCTATGGTCGGGTTGTTGTCTCTTTGGCACATTCCGCATTTCCATTCTCAATTTTATATCATTTAAAGACATAAAATTATACTAAATGATCACATTTATTGTGTAAAAGTTCCGTCCAGCCATGGGAACACAGAAAATCCCTATATACAAGCATACAAGCAATAATTTAGGGAGAAACGTAGGTCATATGCATAGGTAATAAAATCCGGTGATCAGGTTGACCTTTTACAGTATTCATCTGATACAGAATTCCCCATATCATATAACAGTGATAATGGCGTTGATTATACTGTGGTAGGTAATCACGGTTATTCCTGCTGTTCACAGACAAAATGCAGGTGAAATTCCCAATAAAATTTCTATTCAGAAGCAGTCTCCAACTTCACAGTAGCTGCGGAATCGTACGTAGATCTTAGGTCCTTGTGATATGTTTTGACTATTTTCGGACCATACAAGCTACGGTTCTGGAGGTAACTTCACAGAAGCTTTCAAGAGTTAACAACACAAAACAAATAAAAAAAATAAATTCAAATTCACAATCTGCTAATTCTGTACTTTTTTTTTGTGGAAAAGTTAGATTCACCGCCTTCATCATATCTTGTCATTTATAATGACACATATTTATTTTATACAGTTCGAGGAGATGTAAACTACTGTTTCAGTCTCTAGTTTAATCATAACTGGAGACTTGAGTCTGAGTGATACATATAGGTATTTTGTATGGTCTCATATTGTCAAAAATTGGATGTTATGGGAATCTAGAGTTATGCTAACCTAAGGCATGATACTACCATGACTTTTGATAGGTATATACAGGGCATATTACTTGGAAGTTTGTGGACTACATCCAGTGAAATCAAATCTGCTGACACATTATTTGGATGCAATATAATTGTTTGGCTCCAGCAGTCGCCTGTATATTTAATGCATCATTTAAAATCTTACCACAACACAACCAAAAAGGCGGCCTACCTATTGCGTCCTCACGTGATCCTGACCCACCGCTCATCATCATCATCATCATCATCATCATCATCATCATCATCATCACATCATATCATCATCATCATCATCATCATATCATCATCATCATCATCATCATCATCATCATCATCATCATCATCATCATCATCATCATCATCATCATCATCATCATCATCATCATCATCATCATCATCATCATCATCATCATCATCATCATCATCATCATCATCATCATCATCATCATCATCATCATCATCATCATCATCATCATCATCATCATCATCATCATCATCATCATCATCATCATCATCATCATCATCATCATCATCATCATCATCATCATCATCATCATCATCATCATCATCATCATCATCATCATCATCATCTACAGGTCACCGTTTGACATGTTTCTTTACTTTGTTTGCTTGTTCTTTAAGCATGTTATTCGTACTATCACGTACACATTGAGTACAGTCACATTGGTTTGCATTTCACAATTTCGTTTAAAGTAAGACTAAGCCTTGCACTAAGGATGTTGCACATTCAGATGTAGGTTTACACAATATTAGATCAAAAACGAAATAATAAAGTAATTAGTAAAATCTAATCGCATTACTGATTTGAAGTTACTGTTAAAAAAACATGTATACTAATTATGTTTCTTTAAGAACCTGCCCCGAGCTTTAATTAAGTTTGTGTTTTTAGGATTAACAATAGCAATCAATATACTGCACAATTGACCTATCACGACATTTAAAAAAAAATAAAACATAACTTTTTATTGATTTCTAAACAAATGTATATAAAATCTATCAAAATTGAAAAAAAAGTCCGGTTAACCGGTTAGCGTTTTTGGTATTCGGTATTCGGTCGTTCGACCGGTTAACCGGTTAACCGTTGACAACTTTAATATATTTCAAAATGTGGACAAACCTATACACTACATGTACATTAGATATTCTACTTAAACGACTTTAATTAGTGGAGGAGATCAAATTAAAAAGTCACAATGGTTAAATACTCCAATGGCAGTCTTTCCTGCTAAAATCTCATGTGTAGAATGTGATATACCATTTTTGGGTCTATATACTGTCCTTTATATATTTAGGTCATTTTGACACAGCAAAATATAAAGACTATAATCTGGAAATTGAGTTCTTTTTCGCAAAATAAACCCACTAAAACTGAACTTTAAATGTAAAAGACTCCTAAATGGCTTACAGACATTGCTATAAAGAATAGTCCATGATTATACATGTTATTAAAGAATTCATGAAATTTACACCGATTCTGTCAGTTGAATAGACTAGAATGAGATAAGTTATATAGACATAAAGGTTTTACCAACAGAAGTGGTGTAAATTATATCAGTTGTATTTTATGGTTGACATATTTATGTATATACATGTATGTAGATCATTGGCTTTTCAATGCATTGATATTTTACAATATCCATTATCTATTTATTGTTCCATTGTTGTCATTTATCAGCTTCCTAAAACAGTTTTAACAAAACATGAACGCAAGCTTGAAAGGGTGTCCTCACACATTTTGACATGGCTGTAAAATGTTGGTTGACATATGTATCCTCTTCTCATCAGTTATTGTGCTATTAACATGATTAAGTCTTAGAATGTATTCTGGCGTCACAATTTCATTTGAAAAGGCATGCAAAGTACAAATTCATATGACATACGAAAACATATGATCTGACCATATACATGTACATGTATGAGGGTACCCTTTTGACGTATTCTTGCCAAATGAAGTTAACGGTAATTTTTAGACATGACGATTATGTGTACACTTTATTTCAGACGATAAAAAAATCAGCTGAATTTGACGAATCAGCTATTTGTTTTCCAAAAATAACAGTAATGATAATTATTTGAGACATCTGACAAATCACCTTAAGGATATTTTGACTAATCACAGTTAAATTTTAACCAATTTGAAGCTAACGGTAGCCGAAAATGACCATTTGACACCTGACAGTAAAGGGCATTACCACCCTCATGTATGTTCATGTTATCAGCTTTTCTTCATATAATCCAGTGAGCCGCAATGAACTTAATGGCGAGTGAGTGCAGCTAATGAGCTACTGTGAATCAAATTGTGTCCTCAGTGGGGATATTTTAAGGGATCTATATGAAGAAAACCTGATTATCTGTTTATCGTTCTGTTACTGGCGTTTTAACCCCCCTAACTTGGCTTATGACATTTTTTACAGACGAAAGCAAGCTTGATAACTACTCCTCTCACACATGTATAGTTTATCGGCTTTTCTACACATGAATATCATATTTAGTATTTGCCAGTGATCCGTAATGAAAATATTTAGCGAGTGAGCCCAGCTCATAAATGAGCTAAAATGAATCAAATTGTGTACTCAGTCAGAGTTGGTGATATTTTAAGGTATCTTTACAAAGAAAACCTACAAATCTCAGTGGCGGATCCAGAACTTTTCATAAAGGGGGGGGCTCTGTCTGACCCTCCCTTACTTGGCCCTAGACAGTTGCTTATCTGTTTATCGTTTTATCACTGGCTTTTTTCGACTAGAGATTTCATGCGTACAAACCTGACCTTAAACTTATGTACTATAGAAGAAGTGACAAATAATTTTACATTAAATCCTATAACATTACATCTAAAGATAATCATAATTCCAAAGTAAATTGTAGTACAATGTCAAAGGACAAATTCCAGTGCAAATGTCATCACTGGGATAGCCCAAAACGAATTTTAGGTCTACTGTATCATTCACATTCTAATCAATTTACTCAGTAAAAATAAAATATCTATGTTTAATAACTATTTCTATATTGGTTTTGAATTTTGTTAATTATCTATCAGAAAAAACGATTTATTTATTGCAGACAGCTCTCAATACTGTACACAAACTCGACACTGAAGCTGTAAACATTAAAACATAATGGTATATGGAATTATAAAAAATTTATTGTGCGAAACCAAGAAAGTGCTTATTTAGGCCTTTTTAGCCCCTAATTCCTAAACTGTTCCAAATAAAACTCCCAAAATCATTCCAAACCTCCCTTTTGTGGTCATAAACCTTGTGTTAAAATTCCATAGATTTCTATTAACTTATACTTAAGTTATTATGCGAAAACCAAGAAAAATGCTTATTAAGTTATTTTGGCCCTTAATTCCGTAACTGTTCGGACCAAAACTCCAAATCTATCCCAACCTTCCTATTGTGGTCATTAACCTCGTGTTAAAATTTCATTGATTTTTATTTACTTATACTTAAGTAAATGTGCGAAAACCAAGAAAAATGCTTATTTGGGCCCTTTTTTGGCCCTAATTCCTAAACTATTTGCACCACAATCCCAAAGTCAATCCCAACCTTCCTTTAGTGGTATTGAACGTTCTGTTAAAAATTTATAAAAATCTATTTACTAAAACTTAAGTTATTATCTGGAAACTAAATGTGTCTTTGGAAGTCTACGACGCAATGATGACTTCAACATAATACCATTATATGAAGCCAAATTTTTTTTTCCAGTCGTATAAAAATTGTCACATGACCAACAGAAAACTGTATGTCCAATGCATTATTGTAACTGATTTAAGCAAATGACCCTAATTCAAGTCACCATATCACTATTGTCGGCTGACCAGATAATCTGTCCCACTTTAACTATTGATGTCATACAACTATCCCGTTTCCATTGTAATGATTGCATGTGGCATCAGTTATTTTGTATTGTGACGTCAAAATTTTACAGGAACCTCGGTGATGTCCAGTAATGGCAGACAAATAGCATTTAGATGTTTAGGAAAACATGACCTAAAACCTCCTTCATATAAGACACAAATACATGGAAACCGAATAGATAAATGTGTTCAATATGAAAATTATAGTTAACATGTCAAAATCACAAAACTGCTGTTACTGTAAATGGACTAAGGAGTATTTAACATGTTTAAACAAATATAGAGGGAAATGACGGGGAAGGAGCCAAATAGAGTTCAAGGGAGCAAATGCTCTTTAATTTTAGTATGCGGGTTTAAAAAAATAGAGGAAAAATTGGAGGGAAATTTTAAAGTTGAGTCATCTTTTAAGACTTAAATTAAATGAGAAGAGACAGGACCTTTTTCGAGACGTCAGGATCGGATGTTTTAAAGTTAAGGATCTCTGGATTGACCCTTTCGGAATCCAGGATGTCTTTTGATGAATTTCGGGACTTAGGGATTTCGGGATCAGGACCCCTCTGATCACCCCTCTTAAATAATGACTTATTTAGACTTGCCTTCTAATTTAAAAAATCAAAACTCAGAACAGGAACAGTGACACTACATGTATGTCTAATTTACTTCAACTACTGATCAGCTGATTTGCAAATTAACCTTAAAACAGACATAAAAAATAACATAAAATAAGAGTTTGAAAGATTGATTGCACTTTGAATGTATAATTCAAACACGTGTTACATGAGGAGACGGTTTGTTTACAAATAATAATGTCACGTGAAGCTCCTATTTACTATAATTAGTATATATATAAAAATATTAATTTTCGCGAACCATTTAGGTCACGGAAATTCCAAAATATGGCATCAGTAAGGAGAGTTGTGCAAATAATGTAAATACACAGAACCCCATCCAAATTTTCTTTAGCTAAAAGTATTCATCATTTTCTATTTTATATGTACTAACAACATTCCATTTTTCTATAATTTCGATTAAAAAATTCCAAAATCTGAGTTAAAATAGGTCGAATGCCCCAAATAAACATGTTCTGATTGGTTGAAGTACTGTGGCGTCCATGATAAGCATAGCAAGCCTCGATATAAAGCACACGCTTCACAGGAATAAGGAGAGTTTTACAAATAATATGAATACACAGATCCTCCATCCTATTTATGTTTTGCTGAAAATGTTGCAGTGTTCATCATTTCTGTTTTGATTCTGCTAACAACATTCCATTTTTTCTATAATTCCGATTTAAAGATGTGGAAACCCGTAATAAAAATAGTTGGCCTCAATGATTTAAAAGCAACGCAAAAAATTCCGTTAATATAAACATGTTGAATTTCGACCCCGAGTTCAACCGGGGTTAATAAACTGATTCACAAATAAAGATCTCCTTGCGCTCAAATGTAATTCTTAGTGAAGTATACGGGTAAATTCGTTTACGGAAATTTATACACACTTTATCATTAATATATTACCAGGCTTTTGCATATTCACGTTTTTTTATGTTCAACTTTAGTCAAATTCAATTCTATACATTTTTTTACGTAAAGCAATAGGAGTAAGAATATTATTTCGCGCTAATTTAACCAGCATCATCACCATCATCAAAATTATTTACCGTTATCTTTGTGAAATTTCAGTTATATAGTTTATTAATTAGAGAAATTTTGGTAAGTATTACTTATTAATGTTAAGGTTCTACTGATGTGCTTCTCTAGACCTTTTTGACGGTCAGTTTTATCCCATTTATCTCAACATTATCCCCGATGACAGAAATGTCAACCCGATCTATTCGTGTCAAAAGTGAAAATCGATCTATTTGATGAACTAATTTCTTCATAAACTGTACATGCATTATTTCTGTATTATTTGATAACCAATCACATTCACGTTGCATGTTTGCATGATAATGGGCTATGTATCAGTGGATTGTAAGGGCGATGCAGCATGTTATGTATGATGTGAGGTCTACGCGATCACGTGACATTATTATTTGTAAACAAACATGCTCCCCGTGTAACACGTGTCTGAATTATCCTTTCAAAGTGTTATGAATCTTTCAATCACTATTTTATGATATATTTTTCTGTTTTTAGGTTTGCATATCAGTAGTCAAAGTGAATTAGACATAGTTTTGAGTAGTGTGGTTTTTTTTTAGAATTAGAAGGTAAGTCTACATAACTTCATAAGTCATTATTTAACTGAAGTCTAAAAAGATGACTCAACTTTCCCTCTAATTCTCCCTCTATTTTTGAAACCTGCATACCAAATTAAAGGGCATTTGCTCCCCTTGAACACTATTTGGCCCCTTCCCTGTCATTTCCCTTTAAATTTGCTCAAAAGTCATACTTTTAGTCCATTTACAGTAACGGCTGATTTGTGAGTTTACCATCTTAATGCAATTTTCATATTGAATTCATTTGACCATTCAGTATGAGTTCCCATGTATTTTTGTCTTATATGAAGGAGGTTTTAGGTCATGTTGTCCTAAACACCTTATTGCTATTTGTCTGTCTGGATTGTTAAAACCACAAAATCAAATATCGATGAATATGCAAGTTTTTAACAATCCAGGAGTATTGACATCCACAAAAAAATATAGGAATCCACAGTAAGATAACTCTTTAGGTTTTGATAAATTTTGGATATGACATTAGGAAGTTATAAAACTTTATTCTTTGAATATGTTTCAAGCATATTACATGCATGCTCAGCACCGCTTTTTATCAGGAATTTTATAATTTATGTCTTAAAATTCGGGTTTCATCCATTCTAATAGGTGGATTTTCAAGTTAATGAGAAAAATGCTTTGTTCACTAATTCAGCAATGCTTTAACTGTTGTGAATGTGAGCTCCCTTCGGCTATTATTAAAATCTAGATTTACATCATTCATTTTCAATGTAAGAGTTTTCCTTTCATTCAAAAGGTAGATTTCCATGTTTGCTGGTCACTTGACTAGATAGTTATCAAAGGTACCAGGATTATAATTTAGTACGCCAGACGCGCGTTTCGTCTATATAAGACTCATCAGTGACGCTCATATCAGAAACTGCATTCAGTAATATTGTTTGTCTCAATTTACACCTGAATTTCAGATTTTTCCTAATTACCAATCACTAAAATAAATGTCATTTTAATAGTAATAAATACATGTAGTATTGTATGTAAACTGTAACTATCATATTCATGTTTTTATTTGACATTATGAAAGTACTATTGAGATCCAGGATTCTGACTTGAATAAACAGTGTTTGTAACACACATGGTTTTATCCGTTTCTTTCCCTTCCCTTAAAAGTATCTTTCAGTTTGAAACTACCTGAGGTGGCAGAAACCAGTTATTTTACAATAAATCTTTAGAATTTCATGGATTTGTGATTTTATTTTCTTGAAAATTCATTCAAGCTTATATACAAATAAAATGTATGGTTTCAAGGAACTAAGATGTGTACGTGCTTATGTAAATATATAGAAAACCTTTAAATTTGGGTGTCTGTCCAGCATGGAGATTTTTATAAAATTTATAAATGCATTGCAAATAAGGCAAAAAATGTGATGCTCTGATACCAATCTAATCCTCACCTGCAGAATCCTGCTAAAAGCCGACAAGAATTTTAGCCAAAATTCAAGAGAGAAAAGATATTCAGTGAATTAGAGCCTTGTCCGAACCTATCCTTACCATCAAAATCTCAAGATATTTTTGTTTAAATAAAACTGAATTTTTCCCCCACTTTGATTGGATTGGAAGTGAGGAGACCACAATTTTGACATCTGATTGGACCTATATGTGAAGGAAATGCCCAACCTGTGTATGCAACTACTTACTTGTGTAGTACAATAGCCTAGAATTTACATTCATTTATTTTTTTCAGTCCACATGATGCAATTATATACCTCAATACTTAACTATAACAAAATTTCTGCGTGGGACACATGCTCTGGTACACCAAAACTGGTACCTGCCACCTGACAATCATACTGAGTTCACACCTAATTTGAATTGGATTGACATTAACTAATTTGAATTAGTTTAATTCAAATTTGAAACGGTTTACATTAACAAACACATTGTTCAAATGCGAATCGAATGCAAGTGAATTGTTTGTCTATCTATGGTCAACATGTTGGGGTATGACTATAAACAACTTTTACCAATTTTAAGAAACATTGTTGAATTTTATTTATGGAAGCTTACTTTTCATTTATATAAATTTAAGATTAATATTTCTGAGATGTAGGTTATGGATTGTCTCTACTTATAAAGGGGGAGGATTCCCAGTTATTTAATATTTTTAATTAATTTGTATTTAGGCGCGTAGCTCCCTATACGCCAACACGCAGTTGCGTGCACATCAATTCAGCATGCAAAAAAAAAAATAATGTCAAAATAAAAATTTATAGCATTCGGCATGCCAAAAAAAAAAATGTCAAAATAAAAATTTAAAGGAAACACAAATATGTTGTTTATAATAAACAATTCATTTAAAAATTGTATGTTTTCGAATATCATAAATACAGATATGAAAATGAATAATCAGTCCCTTGCTTTAATGAAAATGAAAAATCTTGCTTCTATAGTGCAGAAAATGAATAATTTGTCCTCTTAGATTACAAAAATAAATAACCGATTAAAAACAAATCCCCCACCCCGCAGAATATCAAATGGTCAACCCCTAAGTCTATATATAGGATTTTTTTTCTGCAATAGGTAAAAGTCCAATTTAAAATTAAATGTTTTAAGTTCTTAGACTACATTCATTCTGTGTCAGAAACCTATTCTGTTTTGACTATTTGATCACAACCCAAATTAAGAGCTGTATCATGCTTTAATGTAGTGTCCATACTTGCCCCAACTGTTCAGGGTTCGACCTCTGCTGTAGTATCAAGCTGCGCCCTGTGGAGCATCTGGTTTATTTGAAGGGTAGATGTTCCCGACCTATTTATTAGTGGAATTGTGAATCAGACCATTACTCTTCTCAATTGTATTAATGCATACTTTTCATGTTGGGACAGTTTCCCTCATTTTTGAAGGCTGTATGGTTGCCTATAATTGCTTTGTCATTTGAACATTTGTGGGTAGTTGTCTTATTGGCAATCTTATTACATATTTTAATTTTTATACGTATCCATCCTTCAGAAAAGTTGTTCCAAATGTAATGACGTCCAGGCTTGCCTTCATCTTCCTTTATCTTCATTGGAACAAATTTTTTGTGGGGGGAGGGTTCCAAACCTGTTGTTTATAAGTTGCAAATCAGGCCATTACTTTTCTTAATTTAATTGTTGCTTACTTAACATGTCTAGACTGTTTTTTTCTCACTTTTTAAGGCTGTATGGTTGCCTATAATTACTTTGTTATTTTAACCTCTGGAAAGCTGTCTCATTGGATATTATACCACATATATACAGATTTTTATATGGATTGTAGACCTGAAAAAGATGTTCAAAGTTGAATATGCTGCAAACTACAAACAACCTGTTACTTATTTACCATGCATGTTTATCATGAAACTTTTGATAAGAACTATATATATAAGTGATTTCACCATTTCTTCATATGTGTACCACTATCAATAAACAAAACAAATGCGAATATTTTTTTTAATATTTGCATATGGTTTCCTTTAATTTCCCACATCTATTTTATTTGAATTTAGGGAAATAAGTATTATTTATATAAACAAATCTCATGTCGATATAACATGTACAACAATCAAACATCAACCCACACCAAACTGGCTGTAGTTGAAAAACATCAAAAGGGAAAATATAGTGAAATTTGGAGAATTTATATTATCACATGTACATGCATTTGAAATATTTAAAATAATTTTTTTTCAAGTTTTTTAGTTTTAGGTTCCACCTACCTCCATATTAGAAAACTGGGATTTAAACGCTAGTCTATTAGAGGGATATTTCCAGTGGCGAATCCAGATATTTCATAAGTGGGGACCCACTGACTGCATAAGAGAGGGCCCACTCCGGTCATGCTACAGTGGTTCTCTAAATAATCAACCATTTTTTTCCAGACAAAGAGGGGGGGGGGGCATATTAATTCGCATTTGATTTCATTGGTTGTAATTTTGGAATTTTATTTTATCATGAATCAGATTTGAACACGACTTGGGGAATGAAGGTAAAGACCGAATGTCAGTTTTAGTCTTATATATGTACTTTAATTTTAGTCTTACATGTATATATGTGTACATATATCACTGATTCAGTGGCGATGGTGAATAGCTATATATAGACACTGACAAGTCTTAGATAACATTTTATAGTTTTGAATGTTTTTTCATCAGTTGACTAAAATTGGGTGGAGGTATGTTTTTATTTCCAACAGAGGGGCACTCATGCTCAACCTATATCTATTTGTGCATGAAGCGATTGACAGTTGCCAGACACTGAATGATTATACCACAAATTTGTGAAAGTTTTAACCTATGCATATATACTTTAAATACGATAAAAAAACAATCATGTCTTTTTCAGGACTTCTGATCCAACCATGTAGTATGGCATGTTATTGAGATATGGTTCTGGTTGATGGATGTTCATGAAGGGCATGTAGTACAAAGTATATCACTGGATTGAGCTCTCTGTCTAAATGTATTATTAAAGTGCTTTGCTTTGAGCTCGGTTCATTGTTATGCAATTCATTCTTTGTGAAATAAAGATTTTACAGACAACTCTTATGTACAAGGATGTCTCAAAGTATTATCATTTCTATGTACAATGTAAGTAACAGGGAGATAAAAGCATTTTATTTTTTGTTTGAATCAAACATTATTTGTCCATTGACCAAATTTAAAAAAAAAAGAACAAATTTACACAACAATGCTACTCCCGCTACTAGCAAAATGATGCTAGGTTGTATTAATATATCTGTAATGCCTACTGATGACTCGGTCCTGAGTGTAAATGGTCATTCAATTATGTTAAAAATTAGACCAAAATTTATAAGGCCTATCTGGCTTAATTGATTTCTGAAACTATATTTCATTGTACATGTTCAACATTTTTCACTCGTTTGTTTATTTTGTGTGAATTAACATTGTAACAGTAAATGTTAATTACAACAGTAACACTTTCATACCACAACATATACTGTATTGGTATCACTTATATTTGTATCCACATATTAACAAAAAAATGAAAAGAGAATAATTTTGCAATACCATTTTCATATTGAATACTATAACTTTTTAGATATTTGGACATATTAAGTAAATGTTTATAATATCCACTTGACATGCTTGAAATTCTTTCAGATAACTTTTGGAGCAGTTATGAGTCTTTGAAGCATGCTCACAAAGGTTCTTTCGATGATATCATTTTCATATTGGTCAAAACTTTGTTTTGCCTTCACCAGCTTTGAAGGAGATATTATCAAAGAGTTGATAGAAAACAGCACAGAAGCTTACTTTCTAGCTCATCAGGCCCAAGCATCATGTTAGGCATTGTCAGTACTAAAAACCAATAAATGTCTTCTAATCTGAGGATCAATTCAACATTTTAAAGTGTTTTACTAATGATACTAACAAGCCACCACAAAGATATATAAATAGAACCATACAAATAGTTAGCAAATACATATAAAAAAAGATGTGATATGATTGCCAATGAGACAATTCTCCACAACAGACTAAAATGACATAGAAATTAACAATTACAGGTCACCGCACAACCTTCAACAATAAGCAAAGTTAATACAGCATAGTCGGCTATAAAAGGTCTCGAAATGACAATGTAAAACAATTCAAAGGAGAAAAATAACAGGCTAATTTATGTACAAAAATAAAGAAAAAACGAATATGTAACACATAAACAAACGACAACCACCAAATTACAGGCTCCTTATATCATGTATTCAGATATCATCTCCCAATTTAAAAAAAATCACAACAAATTGAACCTATTATTTGTTGCTCTCCTAGCTATAAAATGTATCCAAAATCAAAGATGTGGAACATATTCTATCATAATCATTTGGTAACTAATGCAATTAGTGTCTCTTCCATGCCCGTCTTGAACATAAAAACTAAACTAAATATAAAATAAACAACACTCCTAATGCTCAGGTTGGTTGTCATCGTGCAACACAGTTAATAACACATATAGGAAAATCATAGAACTACATTTATCATAAAACACCGTCAAACATCCAAACATACTATCCACACTCATCTGTGTCCACACTTGTTCTTTACGTAATAACATTTGTATAGAATTGAATTTGACAAATGTTTGACTAAAGTTCAGCATAAAAAACGTTAATATACAGAAGAGTGACAATATATTACTGATAAAGTGTGTATATATTTATGTAAACGAAGTTGCCTGAATGTATACTTCACAAAGGATTACATTTGAGCGCAAGGAGATCTCTATTTGTGAATTGGTTTATAAACCCCTTTGAACCCAGGGTCGAAGTTCAAGATGTTAACATATTAACGGAAAATTTTAGCGTTGCTTTTACCATTGAGGCCATCTATTTTTATTGCGGGGTTTCACATATTTAAATCGGAATTATAGAAAAAATGGAATGGTGTTAGCAAAATCAAAACAGAAAATGATGAACACTTGATTATGTTCAGCAATACATAAATTGGATTGAGGGTCTGTGTATTCACATTATTTGTAAAACTCTCCTTATTCCTGTGAAGCGTGTGCTTTACATCGAGGCTTGCTATGCTTTACATCGAATCCACAGTACTTCAACCAATCAGGGAATGTTTATTTGGGGCATTCGACCTATTTTAACTCAGATTTTGGCACATTTTAATCAAAATTATAGAAAAATGGAAAATTGTTCGTACATATAAAATAGAAAAAGATTAATACTTTTAGCTAAAGATGATTTGGATGGGGATTCTGTGTATTCCCATTAGTTGTACAACTCTCCTTACTGATGCCATATTTTGGAATTTCCGTGACCTAAATGGTTCGCGAAAATTAATATTTTTATATATAGTATAGTAACAAACGCATGAAAAATTAAGTACCGGTCTTTGTAAGAATCATGCAGGTTCCTGTTGATGGGCGATTCATGACCCCTCTTCAAATGTCTTTATATTTTGTTTATGATGAAGGTATGGTATGAAAATAAGTTTTCTGTATTAATTTTTTCTTTTCAACTTTGGTTGCCATGGAAACCATCCTTACAAAATTTTGCCTAAATACGTCCATAAGTAGCCTTTGAAAATTGAAATATAATGGATTTTAAAGAACCATAGAAATAAAGTTAATCAATACAAACAATATGTATATTTACAGTAGTGACAAACACAACCCCAAACTATACAAAAACGTTAAAATTTTGAATTTACTAAATGGTTTGTTTCCATAGCAACCATTTAAAAATGTGTTAAAATTCGAAAATGAAAAATTTCAAAAACTTTAAAATTTTGAATCTGTTTATCTCCCAAGACCAACAATACCATGACATGTCATTGACAAATTTTGAAAGACCACATTCTATATATTCAGAAAATAAAAAGAAAGTCGTGTGTTTTTTTTTCTTTAAAAAAATAATTTTAGTCAAAAATTGTCAATTTTCACCAAAATTCAGATTACCAAACAGATGAATACTGAAACATTTTGAACTTAAAAAGCTAAAACATTCCATTTATGCGTGCATTCCTGACACAAATTTGGTAATTATAAATGAGAAAATATGATTGATAGAGATATTTTTGTAGAGAAGGACATTTTTTTCTTTCTGGGCATGGTGCCCCCCCCCCCCTTTTTTTTCAAAATTCAAAAAATCATTAATAAATTTAAAAGATGGAATTCAATTGTGAACATTTTGAGCATTAAAACATGAAATTTCTTCAAAGGGTGAGGGCAATAATAGAACCCCCTACACCATTTTTATATATTAGAATTTTTTTTAGAAATGGGGAATGTGTCAAAGAGAGAACAACCCAAACAAAAATTTAAAATCTTTAGATTCTATTTCATGGTCTTTAAAATTGACTCTAAAGAACCTGAATCGATCACCTGTAATTTTTGGTTAAATCTTGTATCAATGATTATTTGTCCCTTCAATATATATCAATGAGTGGCTTAACAATTCCATTTAAATGTTCTTTGTATCTGTCGTTTTTTCTTCAAAAGCAAAAAATGAATTTTACCCCTATGTTCCATTTTAGCCATAGTGGCTAAGTTTCTTGAAGTACAAGGAAATAAAAAACTAAATTTATACAAGATTATAACTCCCAAGTTGAGCTGAAATTGATTAAGCATATTCAATATCAAAAGAAGATTTTTTTTTAAAGGAAGCAAACTAGATGAACAAATTGTGAAAAATTTCTTTAAAGGCCTATAACTCCATACGGATTCAATTGACAATTCTGGTCATATAAACTTATTTGTAGATCCTACTTTGCTGAAAGTTGTGCTGTTTACAGTTTATCTTTGTCATTAATATTTCCGTACAATTAACAATTAAGTGGCAGCAACCCAACAATGGGTTGTTAGATTCATCTGAAAATTTGCTCTTAAAAGGCTTTAGTGTTTGAGATATGAGCTACACACTGCATTTTACCCCTATGTTCTTATTTTACCCATGGCGGCCATGTTTTTTTACAAAATAGAAAATAGAACACAAACTTAATTCTAGATATCCTAAGGATCATTCAGTTTATAAGTTTTACTGGAATTGGTTAAATAGTTTCAGTGGAAATGTTTCAAATATTTTACACCGGACAGACGACAACGGAAGCAAAGTGATGGCAAAATTCACAGTTCCTTTGAAACGGTGACCTAAAAAAACTACGTCCGTTCTATCAGAAATAAACCGAAAATAAAAAATAAAAAATTTGTACCATCGAGAGCGCTAACAAGGCAACTTTCCATAAATTTTAATATTTTTAAGGGTCATAACTCTTTTAAAAAAGTCAATTGTCCATGATTATAGAACTCATCCGAGATATTGTTGATATTAATCTAGTGTATAAGTTTTATTAAAAATCTGGCAAGAATTGTACCTGTGGGAGCGTTAAAGGGGCTATTTTCCATAAATTTATTATTTTCAAGGGTTATAAATGTTTTTATTAAAGTCGATTGACCACCAATATCTAACTTGTTCGAGATATTGCTTATAATAACCTAAAGTATTAGTTTCTTAAAAATCTGACATAATTTGTACATGTGCGAGCGCTGCAAGGACAGCCAGATGGACACAAGGACGGATGGCAATCAAAATTTTAAGCAGACCATGTTTAAACGAAAAAAATTAAGTTCTAATTTCAATTTTTATTAATTGAAAATTTTTTGGTCGCATATTGGTATCACGTTGGCGTCGTCGTCGTACGAAGACATTTGGTTTTCGCACTCTAACTTTAGTAAAAGTAAATTGAAATCTATGAAATTTAAACACATGGTTTATGACCATAAAAGAAAGGTTGACATTGATTCTTGGTGTTTTGGTCCCAACAGTTTAGGAATTAGGGGCAAAAAAGGGCCCAAATAAGCATTTTTCTTGGTTTTCGCACAATAACTTTAGTATAAGTAAAAAGAAATCTATAAAATTTTAACATAAGGTCTCTATGACCACAACAGGAAGGTTGGGATTGATTTTGGGAGTTTTAGCCCAACAGTTAAGGAATTAGGGGCCCAAAACAGGTCCCAAATAAGCATTTTTTCTTGGTTTTGGCATAAGTTATTAGAAATCTATGAAATTTTAACACAAGGTTTATAACCACAAAAGAAAGGTTTGGATTGATTTTGGGAGTTTTGGTCCCAACGAATTAGGGGCCAAAAGGGTCCAAAATTAAACTTTGTTTGATTTCATCAAAAAATTAATTATTGGGGTTCTTTGATATGCCAAATCTAACCGTGTATTCAGATTCTTAATTTTTGGTCCTGTTTTCAAATTGGTCTACATTAAGATCAAAAGAGTCCAAAATTAAACTTAGCTTGATTTTAACAAAAAAAGAATTCTTGGGGTTCTTTGATATGCTGAATCTAAACATGGTCATAGATTTTTGATTATGGGCCCAGTTTTCAAGTTGGTCCAAATCGGGGTCCAAAATTATTATGTTAAGTATTGTGCAATACCTCTGCGGTCGTATAAAGCTGCGCCCTGCGGAGCATCTGGTTTATTTATAAAAATACTATTTTTGATATAACAAAAATAAAAAAATAAAATATTTTTTTTGTCTTAAATCAGTGGTTTTGATAAGATAATAACACTCTGTAAAGATTAGACAAATGGGACAGTTTTAATCTTGGTACAGTGTTCCCAATTTCATTATCTATGGAAAATACATTGCCTTGCATCGTTTCTTTTGTGGACTAGTATACTATTGCACAGAGTCAGATTATGTACACATAATGGCTGTTACTATTTACCTCCCATGTAAATCGACATGTATCGAAACCTTTATGCAAACACTTATTTGTCACTATGTCGATTTAACTGTGCTAAAATTGAAATTGAAGAAGAACTACAGAACCTTTCTTTGTATTCTAATATATAATAATCTAACTTATCTAAAAGATTTGAAATAAATGCGGAATGTGTCCAAAAAAATGATGCTCCCGCTTCCATATCATAAAAGTCATAAACGGACATGACTGAAGACACTTACCAATTGTGTACTAACTTTTATGGTGATAAGAATTGTGTAAAAGTTTCGTAACATTTGGTTGAGGCAAACTAAAGAAAGAAATACAAAACAAAAAATTCAGCAACCTTTTCCCTCTATAAAGAGGCATTGCATAGAACAGTGAAAGTTACACCACCAAAATTCAAAGTTGATCTGCATTTGGTGGTTTTAAGCATTGTGTATAATTTTAATAACATCTGGTAAAGACAAACTAAAGTTAGAGAACAGAAACGGAAATTCAGCAATATTTCTATTTGTAAAGGGGCATAACTCTTGGACGGTTTAAGTGACACCACCAAACTTAGTCTTGTTTTATGGTAATAAGCAATGTGATTAGGTTTCATAACATTTGGTTGAGGCAAACTAAAGATAGAGAACAGAAACCAACGTTGGGACATACTGACGGACGGACAAGGGTTAACCTTAATGCCCCCTCCGCCACTGCGGGGGCATAAAAATATGTAAATATAACAATTGATTAAATTAGGCAAAATTCAAGAATGGCCATTGCACATGGTTGTCATAAAGGTTTGAGAATCAAAACAGTATACAATAGTTCGGACCAGCAAATTTTCCTCAGGGCCACAAGGATAATATTTTTGAGAACCATAAAAAAACGCGATTATTCTGCGGTATACAAATAATAATTCAGTTAGGTTTTAAAAAAAATAATAGACAAGCTGTCCTTTTCCACCATATACAATAGAAACATTGACAAATTCTTGCACAATTAATGTAGATCATTGGTATATATTTCCTCAGATAGAACATGTAGAATTTGTATGCCCCCACTGTAGCAAAGGGGGCATTAAGTTGTACCCTTGTCTGTAAGTACGTCCGTTCCAGAGTTATACCCTTATACAAATGGAAAAAAAATGCTGACTTTTTTGTTTCCGTTCTCTAACTTAAGTTTGCCACAACCAAATGTTTTGAAACTTATACACAATGCTTATTTCCATAAAATTCAGAACAGTTAGAATGTTATTGGTGTAACAGGTACTGTCAATAAGTTATGCCCCTTTAAAAATGGAAAAAATGCTGAATTTTCCGTTTCCGTTCTCTTTTTTTCGTCTGTCTGACATAGTTCATCTTACCCTGACCTCATTTTCTTAGAACATTGATAATGTTAAGTTAATATGATACTTGTATTAAAATCTTTACATAACACTTACAGAGTTTCAAAAGTAATTCAATTATAAATAAAACCAACCAGACATTTCAGGGTGAGTCTTCTTGTTTAGCAGATCTTAGTCTAGGGTTAAAGTTTTTAAAGCATCAATCTGTTTCAAAAACCAACAATGAGTTGCATTAAATTGTTACTTTAACTTCTTTATAGCCATTTTGAAAGAGAAAGTATCCTGAGCTATTTTTTTTTAAATGTTCATTAAGATTTGTTTTATAGATAATCATGTTATGCTCATTGTTGAAGGATATACGGTGATCTGTGGTTGTTTATTTCTATGTCTTTGCTCTCTCTGGTTGAGAGTTAATTGTCTCATTGACAATTACAACTCATCCTCTTATCTTTATACATAGACTTACTAGTAATTAAGTTTTGGATTCAACTTTATTCTTTTTCACTGACAGCATCAGTCTTAGACACGACAACGGGTTATGCGTATTACCATTTTTTTTTTAAACTTCTGAGAAATCTTACATATAAGATTGAAGGGAGGGGGTACATATGCTGCCCTCAACTTTAGAAGTTGTGTTATGCTTAAATTTTTAAAATACTTAGTTCACAAGTAAACACAATGAGATACCACATTTCTTTCAACAAATTTTATAATTTTGAAAAAAAAAAAAAAAAAAATCGAAAAAAAAGGGGGGTGCACCATACCCAGAGTGATGATTTTTCATTTTGTACAAGTATATCTTCATTTATCATATATTCTCCTTTAAAATTAACAAATGTGTGTCAGAATTGCACATATAAATGGAATGTTTTAGCTTTTTAAGTTCAAAATTTTTGATTATTCATCTGATTGTTAATCTGAATTTTGGTGAAAATTGACAATTTTTGACTAAATTTTTTTTTTAAAAGAAAAAAAAAACACACGACTTTCTTTTTATTTTCTGAATATATAGAATGTGGTCTTTCAAAATTTGTCAATGACATGTCATGGTATTGTTGGTCTTGGGAGATAAACAGATTTAAAATTTTAAAGTTTTTGAAATTTTTCATTTTCGAGTTTTAACACATTTTTAAATGGTTGCTATGGAAACAAACTATTTAGTAAATTCACAATTTTAACGTTTTTATATAGTTTGGGGTTTTGTTTGTCAATACTGTAAATATACATATCCTTTGTATTGATTAACTTTGTTTCTATGGGACTTTAAATTCCCTTATTTTATATTTTCAAAAAGGGTCTTTTTTCACATATTCAGGCAAAATGTTGATTTGATGGTTACCATGGCAACGGGCATAATACAGGGAAAATAAAGACAGAATTTTGACCATCTACCAAAGTTCTTATGATATAGGGCAAACAAAATTACTTCTGTGACATGCCATGAATCACCTTCTGCATGATTTTTACAAAGACCGGTACTTAATAGCGAAATGTTACACAATTCCATTTTGGAGCCTCTACATTTGCTGTTAAATATGAATTCAACTCTACTTAATATTATAAGAAATGGTAGTAATTGTCTGTTTTATAATTTATTGTTAGAAGTAATTTATCTCATCTAGATACTTAAACTTATTTTATCTTTTTACATCGAGTATAAAATGTCATATTTTACTTTGATAGTCTGTATTCATATCAATTGCATCTTTATTGAATAATGACTGTCAGTTTGTTAAAAACTACGGAAACATTCTTTTTCCGATTATCTGTTATCGTTCTATTGATCTACAGGTTGCACTTTGTAAATAAAGCTGTTTCTCAAAACACGCCTCTTTTGGGGAGATCTTGAATATTCATAAAAAAATAATTTTGTTTACATACTGGTTCCCAGTTATGCTCTCTGTGTTCCATCTCACAGAGACATCACTTGGGAATGTTACCAGTAAATATACATGTGCATATTGTTTACATTGAAATCTGTGGTAACCTTTCATTCGAGGTAGGGGTAGTTAAGAAAATTAGTGTTAGTTTAAACTCTGAGAAGTTCAGGGCATATACAGGTTGAAAATATGCCGCACAGCCCTATATTTTGACCTTTGAAAATATTGTAGTGCATATGAACTTTCAATTCTAGGATAAGATTTTTTTCAAAACTTCATAGTAAAAGTGGTACAGTTTTAGTCCTTAATTATAATCCTGGTACCTTTGATAACTATTTAGCTGTAAAAGGAGTTCCTATGGGAAATTGCATTGTCAATATTTACAGAAATGCAACCTACAGTTTACGCTTAACGCTTGACGAAAGCAAGCTTGATAACGTCTCCTCACACATTGAGACATAACTAAGAACTTCTCCTCAAACATTGTGACGTCGCTGATAATGCCGGCTCTCATCTCAAAGCCGTGCTACGGGTATTGCAGAGCGACTGAGCAGGGTGATACAAGCATAGAGAAGGGCAATAAAGACACGTAGATGGTTCTTATACAAGAAAGCATCTGTTAAGCTAAATCGTAGCACAAAAATCCGTATTTTGTTTCAAAGATGCAGACGTGAACTTATATATTAAGTTTCGGGTTTATTTTAATCTGTACCAAAAAAAAACCAGAGTCCATCTATCAAAGGATTTATAATATAAATCCTTGCTTTGAAATAATCAAATAAATCTTCCCCCAAAAAATAAACCATCATAAATCACCGTGAAAGTAGCTAATCCTCTTTCTTTTTTTTAAATAATTGAAACAAACTAATAATCAATAAAAAATAAAAAAAAAATAAGGAAAAAGATCCGATAAGGAAAACAAAAGAATAAAATCGCATTAGTATATCGTTTGGAACAAATAGCAGAAGAAAACAGCAACCGAAAAAACAACCGGATGTCACTATACGGCCTCAAAACAGGAGCGGGATCAGTATTTTTTAAATGGAGGAGAGTTACAACCATATTTTCTCATACAAAATCATTAGTAGTCAAACAAAAATAAGGGGTTCAATCTCCGAAGCACCCTTGTGGATCCGCAACTAAAATCAAAGACAAAGTGTATACACTGTATAGTAATCTGTAAATTTAACAAGACAGGAACCTCTAATCTTTGTTAGTATGTGTGTTTTTTTTAAATTGTTTCATTGGTCTGTTTCAGAGTTTAGTAAGGCGTCCATTCGCTGAAATAGTATAACAACCCGAGTTTAACAAGTATGCGAGTCCACAACATGTAAAGTCCTGCTATATGGATACACGTTTCTTTTAATTGTATTTTTTTTTGGCATTTGGGACAAAATTTTACATTTTACCAACAAATTTAGCATGTTCTTTCGAGGGTGTGAACGATAAGTTATGGTACGCTGTTGTTTTTGTATTTTTAGAATGGAAATGACAGTTACTATGTTTTCTCTTATGGTTGGGGCCTGTTATCTAACTCCCACGTGAATAGATATTTTTCGTATCACACCGTACGGAGTGTGATATGAAAAAGTGATATCAAAATTACGTTAATTTGATTGGCTTATCTCGTAAATTTCCAATATTTTCATTGGCCGTTGATCAGGTCATTATTCACTGGAAAAGGTCATGCCGGGACTACTTTTTTTCTTGACAACTGATTGTTTACTTCCGATTTTCGCGATTTTCGTCTGCATTATCTAATATAAATCTTATCATGGACGAATAAATAAAGAAAGGAACCCGTGTACGGTTATCTAACGGAGCAAAGGGCATTATAACTGGCACAACTTCCAATTTCAATTTCCCTCTGTATGATATTCAGCTTCAATCAGGCAAAACAGTAACAGAAGCAAGATATCGCTTTGATATAATTGAAAGTCAATCCCAGACTCCATTCACCAATTTCTATTCACAGCAAACAACTGTAAATTCGTTGTTAATGATGCCGAAGCGTAATGACAGTGTCCGCCATGGACCATGCTTGTTCAAGTTGTTGTAAAATATCGTTGTGCTCGTTATTCCGCGCAAAAAATACTTACTTGAAAGGACTTATGTTGTGATATCAAATGTGTGTATTTTCTGAAGTGTTGTATGACACAATCATTAAAGTTTTTTACTGTTCAACCGCATTTTTCTTTCATTCTATATTCTGTAAACTGCCATGCTCTCTCGTCTTTCATTCTTGATAAAATTATAAGAGATCAGTCCGCGCATACTTAGCAACTGACAGATGACGCCCGTAGCAACAACTCTCGCCACGAAAATAATCATAAAAACATTTTTTTTACCATACGTTTTACAGCTTGTGATAATTTGATATCGTTTGAATTAAACTGAGTCATCTCATTTTTAAATATAAAAGATCAGCCTTGAGCGAATAAAATAAAACCATATTAGTTCAAAAAGTATACAGATCAGTACGCGTTGCAAAGAAAAACGGCCGTAGGAACACAACTCGCAACAAATAGGCCACGCACATACAACTTTTTGCCATAAGAGAAATAGGTTTAACAACTTGTGAGAATTAGATATCGCTTGATATCAACTCTCGTTATTTAATTTCAATAATAATAAACTCGCCATAGGCTCGTTTATTATTATTGAAATTAAATTACTCGAGTTGATATCAATCGATATCTAATTCTCACTCGTTATGAAACCTATAATTATCCTGCAATTTGGGTGTCTTATTATACAGATACAGCCCAACAGATATCGCTATGCTGTATCTGTATACTATACAGATATCGCTTTAATGCTCCGTCCACTGCCTCTCTACGTTCGTGTATTGCTGACCTCAGAATATGTATTGCAGTCGCATTCCAATGACGTAATTTTTTACCTGATGTGAAATATAAATTAATTCACGTTCTGTTTGTTTTCAATCATATTTATTTAGGGGAATATGAATTAAACACATTTTCTGCTAACAAACAAACATGAACAGCAGGATTTCACTCCTTTTTCTACGGCGCCAATGAATGTGTAAATGTGTTACACACAAAAACAAGTATGCAAAAAAATACGGTATCGACAATTTAAAGCTGTTATATAATCTTGATGCAATCTAGATCACACAGGTATGTTTATACCGTACGATTTCCCATACGATATTTTACCTGCGATGTCGTAAACAATCGAATCGCGTGAACACCAAAATCGGATGTCGTTTGGTTAATCAAAACGTCGTTTAAATATTGGTTTGCACCTTATTGTCATCCCACAAATCGGTTAAAAATCTCATCGTGTTAACAGAGAAACGATACAAGTGTGCGAGGTTTTCCTAGTTGGTACTATAAAATTTATATAAAAAGAAAGAAAAATAAATGAGTTAAATACACAATTGCCGAACCTTCCACTTTTCCTCAACTAAAGAAACGTCTCCTCTCACAGGAGCACTATACTGTTAAAAGATAGAATTGCCGTTATTTTTCGTGGGTGATACAGAAAATAAAAAATCAAACTGGAATTAAACTTCCATAGTACAAACCAATATTATATGTTACACTTCATAATACAAACGTTTAAAGCAGTGTCTGCATGGATTAATCATAACTTTTGTATTGGCAAACTGTCATTTGCAGAAAGTTTTAACAGAAGATGGACTAATATTGGAAAGAAGGTTATTTAGAACGGCATTCAAATGTTATACATAGCTACTAATTGCTTATATCATGTGGTAATGTAAGTTAGTTGACGGGAACAATAATTTGAAAATTGAAGAATACCAACACTTTTGGCAAACTAAATTATGTTTCCAATTTGCAATTAATTGTTTTAATATAAAATCGTTTTCAAAGTGATTTAAGACTATCTACGACAACACAAATCTAAATATGATAAAAACCAGACTAAAAAAGACATACAAGATGGAGGTTTCGATAATGTTTTTACTTGTTTAATGTGATATATCAGAATTAATAGTTATCAAAGGTACCATGCTTATAATTTAATACGCCATACGTGCGTGTCGTCTACATAAGACTTATCAGTAACGCGTAGATCAAAATAGTTATAAAGCCAAACAAGTTCAAAGTTAAAGATCATTGAGGACTCAAAATTCCAAAAAGATGTTTCAAATACGGCTAAGGTAATCTACGCCTTGGATAAGAAAATCCTTAGTACAAAATGTATTTAAAAAAAAAAATCATACTTTTGTATATAAAAAATAACCATATGATTGATATTCATGTCAACACCGAATTAAGCCAGATGTGTGCCAAAATTATTCGACAGAATTCATAGGATGTTGCATTTAACACGTTTGTTTTTTAACTCGAGCGTTGTAGTTCGAAATAACAAGGGTTTGAAGTATAACATTGACTTTTTATTTTATCTTTCCCATTTAGATTTGATACAAAAGAACTCCTGAAAATGAGTTATATAAAGAACTACCATAACCAGGTAGTTCATGACCCTCATAACCAGGATGTGTACGCATCCATACCATATCTCCTTTCTCCAGGACTAAAGGTAATGTTTTACTTTCCGAATCATAATGACCTCCTCGTCCGTCGGGGTAAAAGTTTGCAATCGGCTGGCCATTTTTTATCAAATGAAGTGCGACATATTTGTTAGGATCAACAAATACACATGCTGACACAAGGTATAAACCTTTTACAGGGGCCACCATATGGCCATGGAGAGAATCATATGCTTGTCCTTCATTGGTTAAAACTAAGTCGTAATCTATAGCTTGGTGTGACCCCAAACTAGTTATAGGTTTAGAGAGTCATAAGCCATACGTGTAGTTGTTGCAATGGTAGTCGATGGTGCTTAAAAAGACAAAAGTTATACTGTGTTACTCAATTTTTAAGTGTAGATATTGATAAATATGGAGTACACTAATTATTAATTTTTAATATACTATAGTGTTTATCGGATCATAATTTTCAAATTATTGCATCGAAATAGTTGTTACTTGCACATTACAATTTTTATTTTGTAGGTGATGAAGATTAATAAATACTATTCGTGTTTTCGGTTATAGAATATATCACTTTTTATGTATTTCATATATTCAAGAATGAAGAATTACAAATGTACTCAACGTACTTTGATCTTAAATTGTACTGTTACACCATTGTGTAAGATTGAGGATGGGTATTATGTTCAAAATAACATGTTTTTGCTCGCAACATTGTGTGTGTGTGTGTGTGTGTATCTGTCATGTAACTAGTATGTTTGTATATGGTTGTCGTTGCTCGCTGTTTATCATATTTGTTTTTAATTTATTGATTTTAAAGTAAATCAGGTCGTAAGTGTCTTGTTTTAATTGTTTCAAAATTCGTAATTTCGGGGTCTTGAATAGCTTTATCTATAGTGCGAGTTTTACTTATTTTGCGCACTATTTCTTCCGTATAACTTAGCATAGTTTATTTTATTCACGTCATCTGGTTTCCGTCTCATTTGCAATTATATCACATCTTGTTCTTCTTTTAGTTATATTTATAATACGTCGAGGTATTTACTAAATATGAGTAAAACAGCAAGGTTAAGGGAAATCTCGTTTACGAATATGAACATTTTTCGAATGACCGTCAAAGTCTAACCTTTGTACAGAAACTTTCAAATAAAATAAGCAAGCATGCTTAAACAGTTTTTTAAGCACATTAAAATCCATAATTATATGAGTCATTTCGAATTCAAGGAGGAATCAGGTAGTCAATATGTGCAATGGGACTAAAACAAAGGAACGATTCCTATGTGCTATCATTAACATTTGGGAATAACAACATTACGAAACATTTGTCAGTATTTTAAAACGTATTTATAATTTTACATCAATGACTGTTGTTTCTATTCCACTTACTTCCAAGTAATAACCGCTTTCTATAATTCCCTTTATGGTCTTCCAAATTCAAAGTCTTCACGTGGTGGATAAGAGATGATGATGGTCTCAGACTGGTTGTTCGATTCAATTTCTTTTTATTAGTGTATTTGACTTCCTCTCTTCCACCAGGTTCGTAAATGTTGATATCCGTTTTGGAGTTTGCACACTCACAAGTCTCAAGCTTCTTATTTATTCTTTTGTTTTCCGTTTTAAGTGCCTCATTTTCCTTTTCAACATGTTCAACCTTCTTCTCTACAATTTCTACAAAAAAAAACTAATTATGCAGATAGAGGACATTGCCTATATACTGTCAAATCAGCGTTTGTTTTTTATCTTATTTTTACCCTTCAGAACTATCATTATAGTTTCTAATATAGTGGTAGTGTATTTTGGTTTAAAACAACAATGAATATGCGAAAGAGGTAATAACAGTCAAAACTCGGAGAGACAAACACCTCCTGGTGAAAATTAAAAAAGACCAAACAAAAGGTAACATTTGTGTATCTTCCAAACTACTTTAACTGTCCTGTAGTAGTTTTAAATTGACCACCCTTCCTACTGATCAACCGATTGACCTTTCAGAAAATATATTTTTGCTCGATTTTTCCTTAAAGTCATATTTTATGTCAATTAAAATTTAGAAAGAAAAATATTACAGTTTTGAATTATGTTTTAGTTTTGTTATTTCTCTACGTAAAAAATGTTTTTATTGGTATAATTATTATTTTTATTGGTATATACCGGTAATAACGCTTAAGCAGACAGGAATACTCTATTTTCGAAAATGTTCTGTAAACACGTGTTATATTCTTTGCGATTAATTTGACAACGACAAAGCTTCATTTTGAACTTCTTCATTTATATATGAATATTAATATATATAAATCCGTCGATAAAAATGATTCAACAGAAAGTAATTTCTTAATAACACAAAGCTAGAAAAGGTACAAATGTCTTATTTAAATTTAACATGACCTGTTTTTCATGCTTCATTTTATTAAGTTACAATATAAAATGATTTGTCAAAAAGTACCTCATTATCACATTGAGGTTAAAAAAACATTTTCCCCCATAGTATTCAAGAGAAATAACTGTATAAGGTATGTTAAAGTCGATACCACCTCTAAATCGTATTCCACGACTATTAGCTATACACGTGTCTATTTTAATATAATTGTTGCCACTATTATGGCATAATTTTTCTTAAGGTGCAATAACAAGAAGATTGATCAAGCAACTGAATATATCGCATTATACATTATAGTAAATCTTACCGAGTCGGCTTAACATGGCAGCTATTTTGTCTTCATTAGCCTCTGCTTTGCAATGAGGAATAAGGATGTGCAACAATTGTATCAGAACTGGTAGCGCGACAAACATACTTTAATGTCGTTCAGTAACACATTAAATCTAAATCCTATTCCTTGAGATAAAATGTATCATGTATATGCATACATACATGTGATTGATAACAGAACCTAAAGATAAGACCACACTTATTGTATCGACTGAATAGTTTTGGTTTCTTGTCTATATGTTAGTTTTGGTCTGTGAAAAATTATCTGTCTGGTCAGTGAGGATATTTTCAACTTGTTTTGAGTTTGTTCTTATGTTAGGCTAGGGAGGATAAATTCTATGAATACAATTTATGTCAAGATCCAGTTATTCAATGTTTTCTGTCCGTCATATTTGGTTTGTTTTTATTTTTGTCGAAAATCAGTTAATTCTTTTTTTCCGTTTTAATTGATTAACATTTTGTCATTTCGGACTTTTTATTGCCGACTATACTGTTTATACTTGCTTTTGTTGGAGACATTACGGTGATGAACAGTTGCTTAAATCCACGTTATATGGAATCCGGCGGATAATCGTGTCATTGACAGTCATACAAAATCTCATTTGTTTATGGGTTTTGAATTGTAAGTTCAACGATGTGCATTATTTGCACTGTAAACAAAGTGTGTTATCTAGTTAATTTCATATTTTCAAAATCAAATAAATGAACAAGAGCTTTTAACCTCTTGGGTATGGTCTCTCGCAGGTTTGGTTGTTTTCAATTTGTTTCGTTTGTTGATATGGATGAGCGTTTGGTTTTGTCGTTTTATTGACTTTCCATTGTAGATTTCCCCTGGAGTAGGTGTTTTTGTTGTGTAACGTTTCCACCATATAGTTTGTGTTTTGAATTGTAACAGTGAAACACGTTTGACGTTTGAAAAGTAAAAATAAAATATACAAAATTAATTGCAGGATAAAGACAATAACTGTTTAGTGTCTTTCAATATCAGCTGTATTTGTACTCGGCTCGAAAGAGGAGTAAAAGCTCGCTAAAGCTCGAATTACACTTGTTTCTCAGCCTCGTACAAATACAGCTGATATTTAAAGATACAAAACAGTTATTGTCTTTATCTAAGCTGAGACATAATGCACCCTCCATAGTTTGAAAACGTGCAGTTCATTTAACAAGTAATTCCAGGTCAAAGCATAATTTGGTATACAATTCTTAAAGCTTAAGATTTGGTACGGGACGGACTTTTACGTACTGTTCATATAGTTGTATCTACTAAATACATCAATGATTTGAATTTATGCTTTTGAACTAGTATCTTGAAATTAAGTTATTAATTATAGCATATTACAAAGAATCGAATCGAGCATTTACTTTCGAGTGAGATTGAAACTCCAGGTTTAACCTATAACTTATAAATGAACAATTATCGCTTCATAATTTATATTTTTTAATTTTTTTCAGACCAAACTACGACTAAGTAGTTAATAATTCACCGTTGAAAAGATGATGGATGCATTTGATAACACGTACTTTGATCAATTATTCTCTTAAAAGGTTGTTGTCTATACAATTATCATCCATTTAATAATGAAATATGTGAAGATTTAAAAAACAGATTGGGTTGATTTTAAAATAAATTCGATTCCAGTAATTATGGACAGTCAATGGTCCCCTCCGTAATGCATTAAAACAATAGGAAGATAACCGTTCAAATAAGTTCAAAAATAATGACATTTTATTGAAAGTATCTGTTATACCATAGTTCAAATAATGTTAACGCTTTATTCTTTTTCAATCCGTTTAAAACTGATCACTAATCAGATGGGATTTCAATATGGTGGATATATAATTGTTGAAATAGTGTAGCATTTTATGTAACTATTTAACAGTTTATAAATGATAAAGTGTATTCACCACTTTGAACATAACGACAATATTCTAAAAAAAACAATACCCCAAAACGCATTAAAGGTAAGTCTATTCATTCTTAAAATATTTTTTTTAATAATTGATGCTTAGTGATCTAGTTGATCATTAATTATTAATGATCTTGTTGATTTCGTTGTTTAGTCCGTGTATATAATCCCCAAGGATCATCCGGTTCTCCACGCTTACTACACCCCTACATACTCTCAGCGCAGACTAAGCCTTGCATCTGGAATCTTGAACTCATGTTCGTTTTTTTCTTTCTTATATACAAATGAAGAGATGTTGTATGATTGCTAATGAGACAACGATCCACCAACGTATAAATGAAGTGCATGTTTGAAATTATAAATAACCATACGACCTTCAACAATGAGAAAAAACATATCGTTTGTTTTGCTATGAAAATATATCAATCTATTTCAATATAGAGAACGATCGTCCTTGTTTATGACAAAATAGTTTATGACAGTTGCGTAACAATCCAACAGAAGAACAAACTATATGTTGTCTGCTCTATGGTCGGGTTGTTGTCGCTTTGACACATTCCCCATTTCCTTTCTCAATTTTATAAAAATCAATTAAAAATGTCTGATGCTGTAAAAAAAAACATAGTGCTCAGCAAAAAATAAAACAAATAGCTCAGATTGAATAAATCATCTTCAATAAAGACAATAGTCTTTCGCTCATTGCTTTTTTAAATACACACGTGGCTGCTGTAATGTTTTTGTAAACAATGCTAAACACAGAGGAATTAGAATAAGAATTACCATATACTGCAACATCTAATTAAATAGGATGCCGTTTGTTGTGCTGTGCTTGTTGCAACAAAAAAACGAACACAATATGAAAAGCTTGGCCTCTTGAAGTGAAATGAAACAAACAGATTTTGTGAATAAATATATAATGTAACAAATCCAAAATACCACAATATATTCGTTAAGTAGAATTCTTGATCAAATGTTAATGTTCTTTAATTGACAGATAAACTCCAAGTATAAGTTGGAAAAATGAAGATCCAAAATGGTGGATGTGTAGTAATTTTGATAATACTAGTATCATTTTTGAGAGAAAGTTATTCGATATCTTATAGGAATTTTGACGAGTTCTTCAAAAATATAACCGGTGGTAAAAACATAAATTTGCGGCCAGTCCTTGACCATAAATCGAAAGTGGATATTTATTTGTTTTTTCATTTAATATATATCAAGGAATTTAATGAAGTTGAGGGAAAATTAAGTTTAACCGGATACTTTAATATAAGTTGGGTTGATCAGACTATACCTTGGAATAGCACAGAAAACGGAATCGAACAATTTACTCTTCAAGAGCATATAATTTGGAAACCATCTTTTATTATTGGAAATCCATATGATGGTGTAAAGTTAATCTATAGAGACGAAAATGTGATAAGAGTACAGAGTAACGGTGTTGTTACATGGACCACTGCAGATAATTATGAGGTATTCTGTAATGCCGACGTTTCGAGGTATCCATTCGATGCACAGATTTGCAATCTTGAGATATTACCATGGGGATATACAAATGAGGAAATATCCGTTGTACCAATTTTCGACTATGTTGTGCACGATTTGTTATTTCCACAAAAAACATGGGAGTTTATTGAATCAAGTGTTACAAAACGAGAAGACCTTCAACTCATAACATTTTCAATGTTACTTAAACGCCATCCCATGTTTTTCGTTCTTAATCTGATTCTCCCAATTAGTGTGATGATTATTTTAAACATTTTTGTGTTTTTACTTCCACAAGAAAGCGGAGAAAGAGTTGGATATGCTGTAACTGTTCTTTTGGCAATCGCAGTTTTCTTGACTATTTCATCTGAAAATCTTCCCGCAACTTCAATTCCCCGATTGTCTTCAATATCTATTCTTCTATTTGCCGATGTTTGCATTAGTGCTTTCATTGTTATGATGGTTATTTTAAGCTCACGATATTATCATCGGGAGGGTGAATACCCAGTCACTAAGTGTATGCGGGGATTTGTAAATGTTTCAAGAATAGCACGCTGTAAGATGTGTTGTTGTAGTATAAAAAAGGGAAAATATAGTGAAAAGGAAAACGGTGAGGAAATTAAATGGACCGATGTCGGAAAGGAGATTGACATTGTATGCGGTATATTCATTACTGTTGTAATTTTAATCGTCAATGCTATGTATATCATAGATGTTGCAGTGTGATTACTGAGTTTACATTAATGATATAATTTGTTTCATAGTTTGAATTCAAGATATCACCAAAAAAGAACATGAACTACAAGGGCTGATATTAAATAAATGATTTATTTTATCATGTTATTTGTTTTTAGCATAAAGAAAAATCTCTAATGGACACTGATATTCAATTGATTTTATCGTCTATTTTATATGATTATTCTTCTATCATACATATGATGTGTTCTATAATTTGACGCTCGTGATTAGAACACACTCACCTTATTAGAGATTTGTGAAATTATGTTGAAACTTTATATATAAATATTACTAGAGCGGGACACAATTTGATCATGACTTGTGAAAACAGGTTGTGGTATAATAAAAACAGTTACTTTTATACCAACCCCCTTTTTTCCCATTTGATTACAGATTGACGTTTTTGAATATCTTCACAGACTTGTCGATAGTCCAAGTACTCATATGGTCCTAAATTGTGTCACAAGTAATTGGCTTATTTTCAAAATAATTTTTATTAACAACAAATGACAATATAGGTAAAACACAATTCAAAATACGATATTCAAACATTTGTTTCAGTGTCATTGGAATTTTGAACACACGAATATTCGCTTACTAAAACGTAACCATTTTATTTACAGTTGATTTAAATTACACCATAAAATGGTGCATTGTGTATCTTAATTCTATAATAAGATTTTTAAACAATAGTTTATGTACAATGTATATGTTTTCTTCTCTTTCAAATCTGAATAAATTATATTTTGCATCGCTTGTCATGATCTTTTAACTAAATTGAAATACGAAAATTTTCAAATGAAATATCATATTATGTCTATTTTTTATATTAAATAATTAAATCAAAGTACAACATGATATATTTTTCATTATATTTACAATTTAGCATTTATGAGAATGATTAGCAAGTATAATTCTCACGAGTTTCAATCAAACAAACTCCAAGTTACATGTAGTTTATCGACATTAAATGCCACATAATAGCACCTGGAATATTACGCTTTTGCCTATATACAGATCTGTCCTCAAGCATCTGATTCAGATCTACACAGTTTCATACAAAATTATGTTCTATCAAAGACAAGTAGAAATTTCTTGCTTTTTCCAAAGAAAACCACAAGAGACTCGTTAATATGAGAATTTATCTTACAGTTATGTTCAATACAACAGCTGTAATTTAAAAAGTTGATGAGTTATAAAAAAGACTATTTCTCACCAAAAAGGAAATACGAGCTTTCCTCATCACCTAGACGCCGTCCGATGAAGTAATCATTTCAAAATCTACGTTAAAACTATAAACCTAAGTGATTAAAACTAGTCTTATAATCTGTATTTATATTCCATTGTATAATCGAAAAACAACTCGGCATCTGTTTTAGGTGTTATACTTTGAATATATATTACCTACATTCGATGCTATCCGCTTCTTTTATCCCTCTATCTGTTATCATTTTCGTAAAAAAAGCTAAACATAGTAAATCTAAATTAAAATTTCAAGGACAGCAAGTCCTAAAAGGAATCAATTGACGCATCGGTGATGCTGAATTCTTTGAAAAAATAAGAAATGGAAAAATTATCATACATGGCAAATAACTCCTTTAAAAAATCAGCTGGTTAACTGTAAGTTTTCGAGAGAATTAATAGCCCAGTGGCCTGCTGTGCTTCAGGACTGGCATGAATATACATATTTTGTGTGATTAAAATTCGATGTTACAAAACCCAGAAAAAAAATCACGGACGACAATCTGGGGTTTGTTGAATATTTTGGGTTTGGATCTTATTATAGCGACATTTTTGCTTTTTAAAATTACTCTCTAATAGTCATAGTTTCTGCAAAGATGCAAAAATACATTTAAATATTATTTCAAGAGGAAGATCAGCAACCGATTGACTAATTCGGCCATGTTAACTTATTTGTGAATTTATTGTGATGAACATTTTAGCAGTTTACAATTTAACTTTTACAGTGTTTCTTAACCTAATGTTTAATTTAGGTAAGTTTTGCTTAGTAGTTTCAGGTGAGTATATTTTTTAGATAAATGTTATGGCAACGGGTAGCAGCTGTAAAAAGACGGAAAACGACAGACGTTGACGGATGTCAAGTGATGGCAATAGATCACATATTACTGCCTGGATTCAACTTTCGACCAGAGTCAATACAGTTGTTTATGAAATGAATGTAAGTAACGTTGTATTGGTATCTAATTTCACAAAATGATATTTTAGTATCATGTGATGACCTGTCCAGATGACTTATTTCTGACATAATTATACATTCTAAACTTAAACAACATCATGGAAAAAGTTTTCTGCCGTCGTCAACATGTCGGACAATAAATCTAAACGCGTTAAACAATTTGCATGAAATTTTGGTGAATTGTTTATATCTATTTACATGAGCTCCCTTTTGATTTTTATAAATTTTAGAGTTAAATTTACATCCTGGTATCTATGATCAATTTATTCACAACCACTGCTGGTGGCGTTTTTATTATCCGAGGGTATCACAAGCCCAGTAGTCAGCAATTCTGTGGTGACAAGCATTATCATTGATTTGATTATTAGTATAAATCAACTGTTTGCAAAACTTTGAATTTTGGAACTTCTGAGGTTTTCTACCACAGGAATAGATTAGCTTAGCTGTATTTGGCAAACATTTTAGGAAGTTTTGGTCCGTAATGCTCTTCAACTTTGAACTTTTGAAAATTTGAATCCTGGTATATCTGTTAAGTTTATTTTCAGAGTTATATGGTTTTATTTTTTAAATTCAGTTTTTGGGAAAAAATCTTTTCTTTCCTTTATTTCCAATGCAGTAGGAGATGAATGGTAAGCTAAAGATTTTGAAATCAGATATAATGGCAGTGATTTGTCCTGTAATCAGAAATAATACTTGTAGTTTCCATTATTGTAAAAATACTCAGAAGCTGACAACGTACCCTGTACAAGAACAACGCGTTGCTCAGGCTTTAGTTTACTATGTTGTGGTTTATATAATGTATTTTTTTAAAATCTTTTTGTGTTGCTATTATGTTGCCAGTTAATTTTCTACTTTTTTTAATGTCCTTACGGTATCATTCGTCCCTCTTTTATCGACTACATGACATATGCTAGGGTTGGATGATACCACTTTTTATGGAACCACTTTTAGACCGAAGGATCCGGTACTACCGACCCCCTGGAAGTTGGCACAACGAGATAACGAAGAGACCATAAATGCTCACCTCAATTTCTACGAAATCTTCCAACTAGTGAAGAAGACCCAAGCATTAAACAGATTATACAAGTATCCAGTATGAGGAAGTTGGAGCCCATCCGACAAATAAACTGTGTATAATGCATAGTATAAACGACAGACCCTAACAGAGACTATTCAATGAAATGATCAAATAAAAGTTGAAAGTGCCTGGGGAAATTAATACCTTAACTTAGCTTGCTTATAATACGTAAATATACTTTTCGAGCGCATTGAGATGTCACTGCTACTTTTAAAGACTTCTTTAAGTGCGGAAACGAAAAATATACAAATTTTTAAGTTATAAAGGTCAAAAACTATAGAACGGTTGGTGACTCAATGCCAAAATTCGAAATTTTGATTCGAGTTTTGGTTTAAAACTTTGTGCATGAGGAAAACTGACGATAGAGTACGGAAAGCAAAAAATTGTAATATTCCAAGTAATAACGAGCCATAGCTCTATAATTATAAAAGGTAGGTGACCCACAGCTCTAATTCGAACTTTTTTTGTTTGTTTTTAGCATTGTGTGTGAGTTTAATTTGGATGAGGAAAACTTTATTTAGAGTGCAAACATCAAAATGGATTCAACGATTAAAGGAGTGTTTTTTAAACACTTAATGCCCCTATGCCTAGGGGCGTGGGTAAAAACATATATTTTATAAATAACAAGTGCGTCCGAAGTTTATCATTTATTAGTGTATGTGCATTATTGTCACTGATAATTTTAATAATGAATAATTAAGGCACTTTAAGTGCATGCCTTTGTGTTTGTTTGTGTTTGTATGCTAAGATGGTACATTAAACTACAGGCTGCTATATGTCCAATGAAAATTTTCCTATAAAATGTGTGGTTTAATTTCTTGGAAATTTTCATATTTTTTCAAGGGTCAAAGTAAATGTTTTGTTAAAACTTTATAAAAATAAATCAAGCCAAATTAATTACAGTAAAAGTAGATAGTATTTATAAATAAATGTATTCAAATCAGGAGTAAACAAATTACAAAAAGTCTAAACTAACATTTAACAATGCATTGATTCGATAATTTATATCAGCGTTTCGTGTGTATTTTAGTCTAGATGTCATCTGATTAACCATCGAGATGAACTCCGAAGACAGCTAAAGTTCAGATAAACCGTTATAAACATAATACAAAGATAAAGAACACGTGTGTTTCGGTTTTTTCTATGTCTGTTATATTTCATGTTATTTGTTAAAAGTAATAAACCTACGTTTACATGAATGCTGATTCACATGAGGTCGAATTACCCCAGCAATGTTTTTGAGCTTACTTGGACTAAGTTGGTCCATTTTAACTACTTTTATTAAAACTCGAAAGTTGAAACGAATGAATAGTATTTTTATTTTGATCTAAATCGTAGCTAATATCCCTTTAACCAGCAAAAGATGACTATCCAATTATATCAATCCACAAAGCCAATTCACGAATGTCAATCAAATCATAGCGTGTCCATCCTTTAAATATGTTTACATTTCAAACATAAACGCATTTATTCTGCTGCACTTCAAACACAAGGTAACAACATTTAGCATATAACCACACTTTTTTAAGCAACTGTCTTGATATCGTTTAAACATGCTAAGGATATTTTGAGAAAAAAAAAATTCAATCATTGTTGTTCAATATTAGACTGTGATTAATCGATGGAATAGAAAAGAATATGAAACGATAATTTAAATAAAAAATGAATAAACTACATCCTTAATATATTATTCATACTAATCGTGATCAATATGTTCTTTTTTTTTTTTTTAAGATTCTGATTAATAATGAAAACTGCGATACTTTTTGGAGCTATGGTTACAATTGTACTTTGTCTCCCAAAGAAGGACATACACATGAAGATATTAGAGAAAGAAGACGGTAAGACTTACCAAAAAAAAAGTCTTTTTTAGAAAAAATACAAAAGCAAGAAAACTTAATAACAAACTTTGACATAATCACACTTTGGAGACTTTACATTCGTTGCACTATATGAATTTATCTTTACTTTCGTCAACAATTATAAGAAATTGTAGTAATTGTTGGTTTTAAAATTTACTGCTACTGGTAGTTTTCTTCGGAGATTATCCAGTTTCTTCAACTTCTTCCATTTTATCTTTTTTTTTTATTTATCGAAAATTTATTTTGATTGCCTGTATACATATTAATTGCATCTTTATTGGATAATTTTTGGTAGTTTGATAAAAACGACGAGTTGAGGAATCACATTTTGTTTGAAAAGTGTAAATATCAATATATATATTTTTTTTAATTACAAACGGTGCGTCACACGAATGTATAAACGGCACGAAAGCTCCTGTATATGCAGTCCGTATAGTGTTTCACATGCACGGTAAGTTTTTCAAAGGGAGATTTCCTCCCCTCTTTTACCTGTGTAGGGCCGAAATAATACCATATATCTGAACTGTATTGCTGCTGCTAGACTCTAATAACCGAAGACACCATAAATAAAAAGAGCAGCTAAGTAGATATTTTCTTCCAAAAACGCATGATTTAGATAATGCATGTTCGTCTTATATCTTTTGATTATATAATTCGACAGAAATAAAGTCGCCCCTCATTCAAGCAAAGCATGACTATTTTGTGAAGGCCTTATTTTCACTTAATAATGTAGATGTATACATAGCCAAGGTTTGGCCCTGAGCATACAAGAAGAAAGTTTTCCAAAAAATAAAATTTAGTAGGAGCGACAAAAGTTCAAAATACAACACGACTTTCTCAAGAGATGAATCTTAGAGAAAACAGCAACACTTATAGAAAAGATTCAGGACTTTGAATTTATTCGACAACGAACACACTTGTATTCCCGTGCTTGCATTTCCTATCATGACTTTCTTGATAGAGGGTTGCTGGTCACAAGGAAGCTATTAATCCACGAGTTCCAATTAGTGAAGTTGAAATCGTTCCTTTGTAAATTTTACGGACGCCATCACAATTTGGTGACCGTTATGGAATAACCGTTTCAGAAATGATATCGAATATGTTCCTTACGTCGTAACTACAATCTTCTTCCTTTTCATCAATGTAACCTACCGAATTAGACTATTTACCGGATTTGTTATCACATAAGCAACACGACGGGTGCCACATGTGGAGCAGGATCTGCTAACCATTTTGGAGCAACTGTGATCACCCCTAGTTTTTGGTGGGGTTCGTGTTGCTTAATCTTTAGTTTTCTATGTTGTGTCATGTTAACTATTGTTTGTCTGTTTGTCTTTTTCATTTTTAGCCATGGCGTTGTCAGTTTGTTTTCGATTTATGAGTTTGACTGTCCCTCTGGTGTTTCGTCCCTTCTTTGTCTTATTTATGCTAATGAACACTACAATCTATTCCTATTGGTTATTTTGGTAACGAGTCCAACATATAGTTGAAAACGCAAAATGAAAAAGGTCTTCTTTTTGTTTTGTTTTAAATATTCATGTCCTGTTAAAATAAGGATTTTAATTCAATGATTGACCGACGATGGAAAAATGTCCATGTATGTGGGGAAAAAACCACTGCAATAACTATTCTGGAAATGCGTAGGTGACATATAATTTCCGACACTTCTAAATGTGCCTTCTTTTAGCAATGGTAGTGCATATCTTATCTCTGTCATTCCGTAAAGCAGAACTTCAACATAAGTCTTATCCTACATTTTATCATTGATTTGCAATTAAACCAATAAGCAAATGATATCAAACTATTTTGAATATTGGACGGACATAAACATGTAAACATATACTTTTTTGCTACAGGGACGTTAATTTTAAAGGAGTAGGTCCAGTAAGACCCCTTTTTGGCCCCTAAATATAGCAGTTTTACAAAATTGTTAAAATGTAAACTTTTAGTTATTTATTGGACAGTAGAATGCTTCTGCGACATAAATATTGGCTGTTTTTGACAATAGAATGCACATATATCGGGTACTAGCACCATTAAGTCATGCTAAATTACTGAAATCTTCACAATTCTAGCATTTTAGTTAAATTTTAGACGGTTTTCGTGTAAAACGGAAGTGGCCGCAATCGTGTTTATCCTTAATATTGAAATGCAAGTTGTATTTTATGATAATACATAACATATCTAAAGGTTGAGGATGAACACGGATGCGGCCACTTTCATTTTTGACAAAAACCATCTGAAAAGTGACATTTTCCGGAATATTTGGTAGATTTTTCATATTTGAGCTTGAAACGGATCGTTTTTAATGACTAAATCAGATAAAATCTTTCACATTAATTAGTTCAATCAAATGAAATAGACACTTAAGTGTTAAAAAAGTGGTCAAAATCTTACGTCAGATGAACCTGAAATTTGAGGTCAAAAACTCCTTTGCATTCATGTAAGTGCACATAAATAATGAAGTATTTTTTAGATATCGATTTTAAAGAATTTTCCAAACAAATAAGAAATAGTTATAAAATTTACGTATTATTTCCAAGTATATTTATACATGTTTTCAGAACACGACAAGCAGTTGGAAGAAAAACTTCGTTCGATAACAATTGAAAAGAAACATGCAAATGTTTTCCTAAAGAGAACCAATACGCTCGGCTTATGGGAGGAATGTAGAGAGGGTTGTTCATATGAGGAAGTTCGTGAGGTAATTGGTAAGTTTTGTTCAGGTGTAAACATAACAAAACAAAAGAGTGTTTACTTATATCGTTGGATAGTGTTGTTTCAACATCAAATTAACGATGGCTTGCAAAATCACAAGTGTGAGTGAAGATAACTATGAGTGCAACTGTTAAGATTTAATAGAAGCAATCTAGTTAAAAATGATTTCTCTCATTTGCTCATCGTTGTCGTTTGGCTGTTTATTTATCACATGCCCAAAGCAAACATCTGAAATGTTCAAATTACAATAGGATTTAATATAGCCAGTCTAAGTAACATGGGAACATGAGTGGAAAAAGTAGGAATAAAATAAGCTATGAAATTGAGTGAGTCCAAGTGCACGTATAAACATATTTATTATAATAATTACACTTTTTAAAACTCATAACCCCAGCTATATTTACTTTTAAGTACTGCGCTTAACTTTTCCTAGAAATGCTGCTGCGTTCACTGTTTGTGATTTTGGTAGATGTATTTCTATTTGTATCTTTCTGATGAGTTTATAGATATAAGAAGATGTGGTATGCGTCCTAGTCTCAATTTTTAAAAGTAAACCATTATAAGCTTTTTTTGACTGATTGTTATACTTTGTTCTAAAGTTGTACTGTTACATCACTGTCCCAGGTTGGGGAGGATTAGGCTCCCGCTGACATGTTTAAAACCTGCCACGTTATGTATGTATGTGCCTTAAGTGAAGAGCCTGTAATTCAGTGATTGTCGTTTGTTCCTGTGCTACATATTTGTTTTCCGTTCATTTTTTGTACAATGATAAGATCTTTAGTTTTCTCGTTTGAATTGTATTTCATTTGTGATTTCGGGGCCTGTTATAGTTGACTATGCGGTATTGGCTTTGTTCATTGTTGAGGTCATAGTGTTGATCGTTAGCTGTGGATTTCTGAGTCATTTGGTCTTTTCTGGAGAGTTGTCTCATTGGCATCATATTCTTATACCCTTCCTTTTTATATATGATAACTTTAAAAGAAGTATGTATAATAATGAAAAAATAGCATGCTGAAGTCATGGTTTACTCTGATTTCGTTATTGTGGAGTCACGTAAAAAAAGCAACCGTGCCTGATAGAGAAGCATAGAAAACACGATTGTTTTGCAGATTGTGTAGCCAGTTCATGTCAATGCCAATATTTAATCTTACTTAGAATACTGTAAGTCTTTATAAAGTCTTTATAAATTATCATATTTCAATTTTTAGAACCACCAAGACAATTTTCGTCTAGGAATCTTTCAGGTATGTTTTATCTTTATATATAAACAAATTAATTTTCAAATAACGTGGATTTAAACAGCAGTGTTACAATATAACATTGCAGATTAATTAGCTGTTATGCACTTACTTCACAGTGCATTTAATTTAGTACATAGTTAAAGATACTCATAGAGACACAGAAGTCGACTTAAACATACAAAACGAACACTTGCTCCTAAAAAAAGGAATTCAAATGTTAAAGACAACCAAACCTGAATACTATATAAACTCGTAATTAAAAGTTGAAGAGATGAATTATATTTTAATTGAACCCTGATGGATACCAGTTACTCTCTATCATGAACCCACAAGCAATAAAACATCAAATTAACTGGTGTATGCATATACATAATGTGTTGAAACTATCCGAAGATGTCACAGTAGCAAGCTTCAATAGTATGACGTTCAATTATAATATATTCTAAATTCTAGAAGATGACAAGAATACTCAAAGATGAAGGAGGTCGAAAGTTCTTACATTTTGTAAGTGCGTGTAACGATTTTGTGTCATACATTGATACGTCCTTTCTTAATTTGCTGCGGGGAGGGGGGTTACAACATTTGTAACATTGTACCAATCTCGTTTATGAACATAATGATATTTTAGCATAAGAATGATCAGGAATAAAAAATCATTCAGTCCTTTCATCGTACAGATAACGCCAATCGCAGAAAACGTGGTAAAGATACAAAAGGAAGGATCGTAAAGAGTGTTGAAAGAAAAGCAAACGATGACTTGAGGAATATGTAAAAAAAAAAAAAAGGCTGACAGGAAGCAGATGATTTTGAATAAAAAATAATTTCATGTATATAAATTTATAATCTTTTCATTTTATTATTTGATAAACATATAGATTACAGATTTTTTTTAAAGAACTCTGTCACATGTATGAAAATATAACATTTTAATACAAAGAAGCTTTTAAACCAAGAGTTCCAAATGGTGAAATTGAAATCATCTTTTTGTAAGATTTACGGACGACATCACGAGTTGATGGACCGTTGTGTCGTAACTACAACCCCCTTTCCTTTACACGACCTACCGAATTAGACTATCTACCGGATTTGTAATAACATGATCTACACGACGGGTGCCTGGTGTGGAACAGGATCTTCTTACCCTTTCGGATCACCTGAGATCACCCCTGTTTTAGTGGGGTTCGTGATGCTTAATCTTTAGTTTTCTATGTTGTATCTTGTGTACTTCTATTTGTCTGTTTGTCTTTTTTTTAGCCATGGCGTTGTCAGTTTATTTTCGATTGATGACTTTGACTGTCCATTTAGTATTTTTCGCACGTTTTTATTTCCTTTTTAGTGATACAGAAATATTCTGAGATCTACATTGTTCTGCACATCTATAAATAATAAAAAATAGAGAACCCATAATTAAAAAATCAGATAATGGGTGAAACGTAATGTATAAATTGTTTTATGTGTCATTGCGACAAAGTTGATTACAAATTAACAAATAAAGGTGTCTTCGTATAGGTCCGAGTTTATCGCATGCACATACTATGGAGTTCGTTTTGAACATGAATCTTATTTATATACGTATCCGTCTCATCTGTGCACTATAATCTATAATCCACTAGACTATGTCACTTTCGCGGAACTAGTATAATAAGACGAGTAAAAACTAATATGCGAGCAAAATTACTGCTAGAATGAATGCACATGTTTTTAATGGTAGAAGATGTGTTCGATTAGGGATTGTACAACGTCGTTTTTTTTAAAATTGGAATGACAGGTAAAAATGTTATATAAGCTTACATATCGTGCAACCCTCATAGTATGAAATATTATTGTTCATTAAACAACTTAATCCAAGTCAAACCCTTATTTGGTAAATACATCTTATTGCTAAAAAAAAATATGAGACGGACAAACGATTGCATGCACAGAACAGACAATATAAAATTCTCCTTCCAGCAAAGGTTGGACATAACACTAAACCAATTCTTCGCAACAACACTACAATGCAATACTCTAAATTAAACGTCAATCATTTCATATAAACGATTTGTAACACCTCTCCCAAGGAACCATTTCAGAAATCAGAAATCATCATTTATTTTTATTTTTTCAGACCTTACATTGACTGAAAGGTTAATAATTTGACATTTGAGATGAACTCGAGAGAAATGGCACAGAAATAATGAGTGCATTTGATTACAAGTAATTATTGCGTTTAAAAGTTCCTTTCATGACAATCACCATACATTTAAAAATGAAATAATATTATTATGTTAAAATTTAAAAAGCAGATTCGGTTAATTTCAGAATAAATTCGACTCTATTCAATTTAAAAACAATATCCTCCGTAATGCAACAATACAATAGGAAGATAAACATGGATATAGTTTTGTTATGTCAAGTAATGGAATTTCATTGAATATCTTTATACATGTAATACCATTGTGAAAATAATGTTAACCTTTATTAATTTTTCAATACTTGCATTTAAAACTTGTTCACTTATCAGATGGGATTTCAATATGGTGGACATATGATTGTTGAAAGAGTGTAGCATTTTATGTAAATATGTAAAAGCTTATGTGAAATAATGTTTATTTACCACTTTCAACATAAAGATAACAATTTGAAATTAACATAAACGCATTAAAGGTAAGTGCAATCTTAAATTAAAAAGATTAAAATGATCTTAACGATTTTGTTGTGTAGGTGAATTACCACCATTTATTTCCAAAAATAGTCTTTAACTGTATATTTAAAAAAATGACAGAAATTTATCTTTGTTTCAAATAAAGAAATATTTTTTGGCATGAGTAACGTTTTATTCTGTGCATTACCATAGAAAACAAATTCCCTTAATGTTTCATTGCCTTTTAAAAAAAAATACCATCACTAGAAGATGACAAATCAAATTTTTATCCTTTTTCTTTCTGTGTACAAGCTTTTGTAACTATGTAACCTCAAGTTTCCAAAATATTCTATAGAAACACCAAATAAAAAATAAGTGGTGTGTTGAAACACCCAAGATATACGACTTTTTACTGCAATTTTAACTGTCAAATTCAAGGGGCTAATGTTTTCGACCCTTGTTCGTATGCAACTGGATGTGACGTATTATGATTTGGAATAAGTACACCTGTTGTACGTGCTATGATCCTTAGTGTTCATCTTCAAGCTAACTACACACCTTTTACTAAATTAAGTGCAGACAAATCCTAAAAACAATTGATAAATCCTTCAACAATGAGAAGAACCATACCGTATTGTTGGCTATAAATGGCTCCTTAATGAAAAATATGAATCTATTTCAACTGAGAAAACGATCTGCCTAATTTATGACAAATTAGTTTGCGAAAAACAAATATGACAGACATGAACCACCTTAGTACAGGCTCCTGTCTTGGGCCAGGCTGTACACATTATGTGTTCAGGGTATGCCTCCGAATAAATAAACCCCAATTCATTTATAGACAAAATATAATATTCAAACTTAAATGGGAACAAGAACTGTTCAAAATTGATAGTGATAGTGATGCTGAAAACGATAACACCATTAAAGCTGTTTATGACAAGTTCGTAACAGTTGCAAAAGTCTTAAAGTTATATTTTGAATGAATGACTCGTCATATACTTAGTACATGGAGGAAAATGACTATGTACAGTTGTGCGTTTCGGGAAATCTATAAATATGGACACTTATCTGTTAATTTTATTATTGTATTGGAGCGCTCGATTCCGTTTAATCACCAACTTATACCAATCAATCTGTAATCAAGGGTTATACATGGAAATTTCTAGAGAACAATTTGTAATATGAACTCAAAGATTGAAATTGTTTTGATATAATACGAAATTTACTAACTGACTAGTTTTAGTAGTATTTGAAAACAACAAAAAACAAATACTGGCATGTTCGTCAGCGTCATATAATTTTTAGGGGATGAATATAGATGAAATCACGTTTTTTAATCATCTAGAAATTGACAATGAGGGTCGGTTGAAAACAAAACTTAACAACAAAAGAAATGATTTCAGCTTTCTAATTACGAGATTTCTTTTTCTTAATTGCAATATTCCAGCAGCACCTGCATACGGGGTATATATCTCCCAATTGATACGATATTCCCGTGCTTGCATTTCCTATCATGATTTTCTTGATAGAGGGTTGCTGCTCACAAGGAAGCTATTAAACCAAGAGTTCCAAATGGTTAGATTGAAACCTTTTTTTCGTAAATTTTACGGACGCCATCACGAGTTGGTTGACCTTTATGGAATAACCGTTTTACCGGATATGTTCGTTTCGTCGAAACTACAACCCCCTTACCTTTCACGAATGTGACCTACCGAATTAGACTATTTACCGGATTTGTTATCACATAAGCAACACGACGGATGCCACATGTGCAGCAGGATCTGCTTACCCTTCCGGAGCATCTGAGATCACCCCTAGTTTTTGGTTGGGTTCGTGTTGCTTATTCTTTAGTTTTCTATGTTGTGTCGTGTGTATTATTGTTTGTTTGTTTGTCTTTGTCATTTTTAGCCATGACGTTGTCACTTTAATTTCGATTTATGAGTTTGATTGTCCCTCTGGTATCTTTCGTCCCTTTTTTACAATTTGCATTACTGTGAATTCGCTTATTTTCGTGAGTACCAATTTTCGTGGATTAAGGAAAATGTATATGTTCGTGGATACTTAACTTCGTGGTTTAGTTAAAATTTGCATACAAGCCTAAAGGAAATTTATCATTCGTTTAATATAAAATTTCGTGGTTCAACTGTACCCAAGAAATCCACAAAAATTGGTATTCAACGAATAATATTGAATCCACAGTCTCATAAGATCCGAATTCCATCCCTTTCATAGCGATTTAATCGATTTACTGGTATATTTTAATGAACTGTATGAGCTGTTGATATAGTTACATCAATGATATGAATTCATGCCTTTGACATAGTTTATTGAAATTAATTATATCATAATGATATAACAAAGAATTGAATCGAGCATACCTTTTACTTTCGAGTGTGGTTTACTTCAGGTTTAACCTTTAACTTATAAATAAAAAATGAGAATATTATCATCGTCGCTTTACAATTTTTTTTTTTATTTTTACAGACCAAACTTTGACTAAGTAGTTAATCATTCAAATAATAAATGCATTAGATTATCAAATATTCTCTTTAAAGGTTGTTGTCAATGCAATTATCATGCATTCAATAATCAAATATAACGATTTGAAAAGTAGATTAGGTTGATTTTAGAATAAAACTGATACCATCAGTTATGTGCAGTCAATGCATCCCTCTGTAATGCATCAATATAATTGGAATATATACGTTGAGATAAGGTGGGTATGTTACGTAATGTCATTTGTATTTCTATTATATCATAGTGCAAATAATGTTAACTCTTTACTCATTTGCAATACTTCCATTTAAAACCTGTTCACTAATAAGATGGGATCTCAATATTGTGGACATATGATTGTTAAAATAGTATAGCATATTATGTAATTATTTAAAAGCTTATGTGTAATAATGTTATAAATTCCCTATTTCAACATAACGAATACATTTGAAAAATAGCAGTTACCCAATAAAGGTAAGTCTATTTATTCTTAAAAGTAAGAATAAGAAATATTTAAAAAAAAGTTATGACACTGTTGATTTTGTTGTGTAGTACATTAATATAAATCTTAAGGTTCATCTGGGTCTATAATTTGTATAAATCACTACATTTAATCATAGCGCAGACCAATCATTGCATCTGGAATCTAGAAATCAAATGTTTTTTTGTTTTATTATCTTATATAAAAGTAAAGAAATGTTGTATGAAAGCTAGTGAGACAAAGATTCACCACTGTCTGCACTAAGAGTACCTTATTGGTGTATAAACGGCCATTATGCAAATGTTAGCGAGTACTCATCGCTGTTTGATATCCACATATTGAATATAAACCCTTCGTTACAATTGAGGTGTTTAGGATTTAATAATCGATTGTTGTTTGATAAACGTTAATTTGCAAATAGCTGATGCATATTCAATACTACTTACAGAAATATGTCAAAACTCCACATACCACTACATGACAATAGTTTTCTCGATATATGTATGCTATATTGTTTTTTGCATTAATAAGCTGGGGTACATAGTTTTATTTCATAATATTTTGATATGTATTAAAATAATTTTCATGGTCTCACTATTAATATATAGAAACTGTTTATTGCTTAGTTGTCGTTTAGGCCCCAATGGTATCACGAGCAAAGTGGTCAGCATTCCTGTGTTAGTTAATTGAATATCACTGTAATGAATATATCGAAATATATATATATATGAAAAAATCGAAATTATAATTGTTTTCTACTACCTAAGCATATTGAGCCTTATTCGTATTTTACAAAACTGTTTTTTTTTTTCTTTTTAATACCACTTTGTAATGAATCGCCTTCTTACAGTTTTTGTTTATTTATGAAGTCTTGATTGATTATCAAAACCACTCTGTCCATGTCAACCCAAATGAAAATTTCGTCCTCGAGTGCTATCACTACTGTATTAGTCGTCATTCCTGCGTTGACGTGAGATATCATAGTATGTTCTTTTTGTTTATATTAACTAGTTATCAATTTAAAATGCTTCGATCTCATAAAACATGTTTAACCTGCCACATGTTTGCGCCTGTCCCAAATCAGTGCTGTACTATCTCGCTGCATTTAAGACTCATTGGTAGCCGTCGGCAATTGTCTGCTCTTTGGTCGGGTTGCTGTCTCTTTGACACAATCCCTATTTCCATTCTCAATTTGATTATATGTTGCCATGTAAGATTGCATCAGTCGTATTTGGTACAACTTAAGGGGAATTCGGTTTTGAATTCTTTTCTAAGTTTGTATCGATTTAGCCATCCAACTGTTTTAATTCTAGTGCCATTGACGAGTCTTATATAGATTAAATGCGCGTCAAGCGTACCAAAATAAGTTTGATAAAAGTGAGAAGTGAAATTTGTATCTTTAATATTTGTTTTATTAACTGAGGTACGTTAATATATTTGCACAAGTGTGTCATTGCTCGAGAATAGGAAATTGACGATAGGAATATAATATGTAACAAGGAAAGTTCTGAATTAAACTTGTCAACTTTGCAAAACTTTAGGTATCAAAATACATTAAAATTGTATCGTTTTATACCGATATTTACTACCATTTAATCTCATATTGTAGTCACTTTCTTGGTTTTTAAAGTATATGCGAAAAATACTGTACATATATTTCATAGATCAAGGATTTGTCAAAGAATGGAAACAGGCAATTCTATTCACTTGTTAGTAAATTGAGATACGACTTCCAAATTGGCATATAAATTATAGTGAATGTTCTATCGTTATTCAACGCAGAGTTTACTGAAATTAGATTTGAGATGCCTATACCAAGTCAGGAATATGACAGTTGTTGTCCATTCTTTTAATGTGTTTTATTATTTGATTTTGCCATTTGATTATGGACTTTCCGTTTTTAATTTTCCCCGGAGTTCAGTATTTTGGTGATTTTACTTTTTCTTTTTAATTGGTTAACTCCCAGTGATGGTTATTATCTTATCTTATATGCAATGAGAAGTTATGTGAACATTTGTGTCTGTAATACTAGACAGGATAAAACCTACTGATGCCATTCATTTCTTTATTTGAAATAAAGATAAATCCGGCACAATTGTTTGAAAAAACTATAATAGGAAAACAATAATGTATCAAACATATCAATCCAATGACAAATGATTTCGATTGACAAACTTTTCTTTATTAAAAGCAGGAGCCTTTAATAACATATTGCTTTTTTTAGATGTTTACGTAGCAGCTGTATATTCTAGTATAATCAATTACTAACAATCATATACTTCAACACAATATTGCATAGAATGCATATACTGTTGTGCTTGTTGCAACACAACAAACACAATATGTTTTGTAAACTCAGTTATTGATCAAAATTAGATATTCTTTAATTGACAGATAAACTACAAGACAGAGTTGGGAAAATGAAGATAAAAAATAGTGGATATATATTATTTATGATCCTGCTGTTATGCCTTTTCAGAGAATGTTTTTCGGTATCATATAGGAATCTTGACACCTTCTTGAAAAATATAACCGGAGGTCAAAACATAAACTTGCGGCCAGTCCTTGACCATAAATCGAAAGTGTATATTTATATGTTTTTTCATTTAATATATATCCAGGAATTTAATGAAGTTAAAGGAAAACTAACTTTTACAGGATACTTTAATGTAAGTTGGGTTGATCAGACTCTATCTTGGAATAGCACAGAAAACGGAATCGAACAATTTACTCTCCAAGAGCATATAATATGGAAACCATCTTTTGTTCTTGGAAATCCCTATGACGGTGTAAAGTTAATCTATAAAGACGAAAATGTAATGAGAGTACAGAGTAATGGTGTTGTTACGTGGACCACTGGAGATAATTATGAGGTATTCTGTAATGCAGACGTTTCAAGGTATCCATTTGATACTCAGATCTGCAAACTTGAGATATTACCATGGGGATATACAAATGACGAAATAGTTGTTGTGCCGATTTTCGACTTTGTTGTGCAGGAGTGGTACAATCCACAAAAAACATGGGACCTTATTGGTTCAAGTGTTACAAAACGAGAAGACCTTCAACTCCTAACATTTACAATGTCACTCAAACGCAATCCCATGTTTTTCGTTCTAAATCTGATTCTCCCCATTTGTGTGATGATTATTTTGAACATTTTTGTGTTTTTACTACCACCAGAAAGCGGAGAAAGAGTTGGATATGCTGTAACTGTTCTCTTGGCAATCGCAGTCTTTTTGACTATTTCTTTTGACAATCTGCCTGCAACCTCAAGTCCACGAATATCATCCATATCTCTTCTTCTATTTACCGATGTTTGCATTAGTGGTATTATTGTGGTGATGGTCATTGTAAGCTTAAAGTTTTATCACCAGGAGGATAGATATCCGGTGTCTACATTCATGAGGGGATTTGTAAATGTTTCAAGACGACTACGATGTCAAGTGTGTTGTTGTATGAGAAAAAGGGAAAAGTATAATGAAAAGGAAAACGAAGAGGAAATTAAATGGACCGATGTCGGAAAGGAGATTGACCTTGTATGCGGTATATCTATTATTGTGGTAATTTGTATTGTCAATGCTTTATATATCATAGATGTCATCGTTGGATTACCCGTTTTTGATTAGCCTAAAAGTAAATCATTTGAATTTAATCATATCTTCAAATTAGACGTGAACAAGACTAGATAGACTGAATTACATTTAAACAATGTTTAAATCTATGTGGTTCGTTTTAAAAACAAATAAATATCTTTAAAGATTGTGATATTCAAATGTTTTAGACGTCTATTTCATGTGATTATTTTGTCATCTTTAATATGATTTGTTAAATAATTGCACCAGAACAAACTGATCTTTTTTAATTAAGTTTTGAAATGCATTATTTACACATGCTATTGGGAAAATCTCTTTGTGCTTTCTGTAAAAGAGGGACGAAAGATACAAGAGGGACAGTCAAACTCATAAATCGAAAAAAAACTGACAACGCCATGGCTAAAATCGATAAAGACAAACAGATAAACAATAGTACACATGACACAACATAGAAAACTAAAGAATAAGCATCACGAACCCCACCAAAAACTAGGGGCGATCTCAGGTGCTCCGGAAGGGTAAGCAGATTCTGCTCCACATGTGGCATCCGTCGTGTGGCTCATGTTATAACAAATCCGGTAAATAGTCTAATTCGGTAGGTCACATTCATGAGAGGGGAGGGTATTGTAGTTACGACGTAAGGAAATCTAGAGAAATTTACATCATCGCTTTTCTCCTGTTTACTTTGCAATATACACTTTAAAATAATCTTTATATAACATTTTCTTAACAAAATTGTCGATAAATTTAAAAGAACCATCAAAGATCTACAATAACCTATTTTTTCAAATAATGTCCCGATTTATGAGAAAACCTGAACATGTAGAAAAGTAATTTAAAAATTACAAACATTACCTAGAAAGCGCATTTCCCCTTCTTTACCATACAAGAGAACCATCCCACTGTTCGAAAGGTCAATATTCAAAAAAAAAAAAGCCCAACATAAATCGTGTAGGCCAATAAACAAAAAAAAAGGTTTTTGTTTGCGAGATTTGAAAAATATGGTATATGGTTCAAGTCGGAAATTGCTTGGTAACGGCCGCTTCATAAATCTCGGAGCTTGTCGGGCATTCAAATACTGAATTTGACCTCACTGTCTGCATTTGACATGTTATTTACATACAATAAGCCTACTTTACTATTTCCTTTTTCAAACATTTGATTCAGTATTCCCATTCATAATCAAATTAAAATGAAAATAATCAAGATATTTGATTGGTCCAATCTTAAATGTCGAAATCGATGTGAAAGTCGTTGAATTGTTGTTGGGTGTTTTGTTACGAATTTTCTGTCTGTCGTGCTAATAGTTCTTGGCATCACTATCTTCTAAAAAATACTATATGATTTTTTTTTCATTTGAATTTTTTAACTCATGATTTATGAGTAATACGATAACTTCATTTGGTATATGTGTTCTTTGGAATAAGTGCATGTCCATCAGACAGTGATAACCAAACCTTGACATCATTGCACATGTTGCATACATGTAGATCATTATTCAAGATTAAGCATTCCTAGTCAAGGCATAATTACTATTAGTAGTTGGTCAACTATTTTGTGAGTATGTAATTGTTGTGAGGTGTACATGTCTGCCGGCAGGTTTCATCATTGACCTTATTTCCATGGTTCATATTGATCAACGCTAAGTTTTTATGAAAAGATCTCATTCTCAGATAATATAATCAAAAGGTTAAATACATTACAAATTACAGGGTTTTTCTGACCTTAACCTTATGTTTATGGTTCATTGGACAATATTTATGTTTCATGGTTTGTTTTGTTCTCAGACTTCACTAGGTCAACTATGTTTGATATTTCAAATAATTATACGATGGACATGGATGTCCCGCAGTTTCGTCTGACCTTGACATCTTGTTCATGGTTAAACAGTCAGACGTTATATTTTGTATGGTTAAATCTGTTTCTTAGAAGATACAATAATCAATAGACTTAGATATAGGAAGATGTGGTATACGTGCCAATGAGACAACTCTCCATCTAAGTAACAATTTATAAAAGTAAACAATTAAAGGTCAAGGTACGGCCTTCATCATGTAACATTCAAACGGAAAACTGCCGGTCTAACCTATATAAAAACGATAAACACTTATGAACCACATAAACAGACGACAACTACTGAACATCTGTTTCCTAACTTAGGACAGGTGCAAACAATTGCAGCGGGATTAAATGTTTGAATTGTACCAAACCTTTTCCTTTTCTGAAACAAAAGTATAATATCACAACATAGAAATACACACTATAAAATATCAATTGGAGGGCTTAACTCAATAATACATATGATGTGTACCAAACGAGATCAAAAAGCCTTCATATTGTGTCGAGCAGCTGATATTTTACAATATCAATATACAGATAACTGATAATCGATTTATCGAGCTATATATTTATTTGCGTCTTTTGGAAGTGTTTTCTTAGTTTCAACAGCAACAGGAAAATGACTTGATAACTTCGGGTCAAACTTATCAACGTCGATTCAAACATTATGACGTCGAATATATGTCCGGGTTAAAGTTATTTTAAGGCCGGGTCAAGGTATTTGACGTCACAAAGCCGTGCTATTGAATAATAAGAACTGAGCAGAGTAATATAGACAGTGGGACGCCCGATACATATAAATCAACCATTGCAATGTGCATAGTTATGTCTACCAGAGTCCATGTTAAGTGTAAGTGATACGGTTGTGTTCTTTATTTGAAAAGCTCGGCCAAAATTTACCGCACAGAAAACACAAAATTACCAGTAAAAACTATTTAAGACGAGTTATGGATTGAAGTATGATATTTTTTACGTAATAACTTCATGTTCCTCCCTCATATCACCCAAAGAAAAAAAACACACGGGACATCCTGGCTAAGGTCCTCCGCGGACTCTCAGACAATAATATGAGTATTATTTACACAAGTTCAACAGTAAGGCTCATCAGTAGTTACGTCGATATCAGAAGATAATTTGAAAATGTTGTTATTCGTGGGTACCCATTTTCATGATTTTAGCAAAAACTATATGTTCGTTGGTTCTTCAACTCGTAGAATTTAGTTGTCCAAAAAACAAATCGAGCGAAGCTTTTGAAGCCTTTAAAGGTAATGTGTCTAAAAATAATTAACTGTTGATTTATATTGATTTGTGGGACATTGTAAATATTGTGTTTATTATCACTTACTTTATTACTTCATGAATGACAACATTCATTTAAAGATTTAATAAATATTGCTTTCTGATAGTAGCTTTGCTAACAAATTGTCTCTATTGAAGGATATTGCAAAGTAAACACTTAAAATCATGTAAATGTTGCATACGGGGAATCAGGGTGATAGCACTTATTAACCTATTATAATCATATGTGTTAATTGGGCCATCAGCTTGTCACTGAAAGAAAACGTGTTCTGGAAGAAAAAAACACCTGTTGTTTTATATTCATTTATGTGACATTGCAAAATAAGGTTATAATTTTCTATTATTGTTCGTTATGACAGCATGCATTAAATATTTAAAAAAAGAGGGACGAAAGATACAAGAGGGACAGTCAAACTCATAAATTGAAAGAAAAAAAACTGACAACGCCATGGGTAAAAATAAAAAGACAAACAGACAAAAATTAGTACAGAACACAAAACATAGAAAACTAAAGACTAAGCAACACGAACCCCACCAAAATTTAGGGGTGATCTCAGGTGCTCCGGAAGGGTGAGCAGAATAAAATGATTGGTTTCTGATATGAGCTTTGCTTATAAATGGTCTCGATTTAAATATATTGCGAAGTAAACATGTTAAATGTCGCATACGTGAAATCAGAAGTGATGACCCCTATTAACCTGAGATCCACAGATAATTGATCATTAAAGATGTTAATTCTATAATTAGATCATAAACATAACACTTAAAGAAAATGGTGACATAAAAAATTCCTACAAATGTATTTTGAATTTTAGAATTTAATTCTAATGAATTTAAAAATGCAAACCCAATATGATTTCTTTTTAGTATGAGAGTTTTGAGCACTTTGAGATATTATCTGGCATCATCGGAAATCTGACTATCGTCGAAAACTTAACTTTTGCTAAAATTTTATGATTCAAAATCGGTCAGTGCAGGTTTCTTTAATGATTAAAATGGTAAAACCCTCTCTGATACTTTAAATGAAGGTCATAGTAATTTTGTTTATATTTCGATGTATTTTCAAAGATTAAATAAACAATGTCCAAATAATTTAGTCAAACCTATATGCGAATCTTTCCATCTATGTCTTGATTTAGAAAACAGTTGTTATATTTCATTGAACACTTAAATTTGTGGATAATGCAATCCAAGAAACCACGAAGATTGGTATCCTACGAATAAAAGCAGATTCTCAATAGTCTTTCAGAATTAGTTAAAATAGCAACGACTAAATAATTATATATGATCTGATTTTCATAAAAGTGATGGATCAATCTTATCATTAGTCCCTTTATCATGCATGTGAACTTACTTAACTTAATGGATAGGACCTTAACTCAAATAAGTAAAAATAAATTACCCTGCATACGGCATTGTACAAGGGAAAAAATGTAATTGTTATTCATTCAGATTGTATATTTAAGACTGGGTGACAATGTTTGATTTGGCCTTCAAATATTTTATTGTTGAATAAATTTTACACTACATTTTAAATACTTTACTCTCAAAATTATGTTCTTTTGTACTATAGAGTGTGTCCACACACTCACACCGAAATCTGTTTGCAATTTACACACATATTTTAAATTTCTAATTAGCGACAAACCTGTAATTTTTGCAGAAACTTTTTTCTGTTAATTTGGTATATTTCTAACATCAACCTGGAGTGGTCTAGAATCATCCTAAACTATTTTTGAAGTTCCTCGTTAAAGGGTCGAAAATTGTCCAATAGACACATTTTACAGTCAGTTTCTTGGCTCAATCTTAATTGTTTCGTCCGTCCTCACTCTTTACATTGTGGAATTAGAGCCAGTGTATATAAAATAAAGATACAGAAAAAAACATTTTCACTGTATATGTCATACATTTTAAATGTAGAACGATAAATAAACAGACACAGAATTTATGACATAATGAAAAATGATATATCAAATGGATTGTTTTTATAAACTTATGATATATATAAGATATGCAGTCCAGTTGATATTGCACATACTGCAATCATAGTGTGAAATTATTACTGAAATAAATAAATATTTCACGACCAGAGCGTGCATGCGATTTAAAAGCTGCAGTATAGTTTCATTTGCATGAAAATGTACTTTTTGACATAATCATAAATGGTTATGATTATGAACAGGTTTTGTTAATCAGTTTGCTGAAACTTAGTCAAATTCCACTATGCTTCTTGCATAGTGAGGTTCGTATTGACTGTCGAATAATGATACAATACCTTCATTTTCATTTTCATTTTCTCTGAAAGGGCGATTATTTCTATTGAAAAGCAGTGCATTTCTATAGTAGGAATCTGTATCATCTTCATCAAATAGAGTGTTAGTTCAGTCGACTCACTGACAAATAAGTTAAAGTCTGAAGTATTTGATAGTGCTTACTTTGTAGGTGAAAGTCTAACTAATTACAAAATTGAGTTCCGTAAACATAAGAGTACTGAGTGCTAAAGATGCTCAATTCTTTTATTATTATGTTTATTTATTTATCAGGATATACATGACGTGTTAAATGTATCCATCGAAGTGACATCTAGCAATATACCTTGCACAGTTAAGCACATGTTGGCGGACACCTAAAACTATGGTTAAGTTTTGGGTCTATATTTAGTGTATTGTATCACATACTAATGAAACATCATAAATGTTTGCATCTTGAATAATGAAGAACGTTCACACAACGACCTAATTTAACGCATTCGTTTTCAATTCAGTTGATGTTTAAATTTAAGGCCCTATATATCACGTATTCATGTAAATTCAACAGCGCGTATTTCTTAGACAAAAAATTAATAAATTTTGAAATTACAATGAAATTTTGAGAACAGATAACTGTTACACGTTTGAATGTTGCTATACCACTGGTATCTCCATCGTACAGTTGATTTCGGACGCTGCTGTGTCCCGATGCGAAGTTGGTAGACATAAGGTTTAAATATATTTTTTTCAAAGACTTATGGCCGTAAAAGTAGAGTTACCAAAGAGTTTCAAGTGTTGAAGTTGAAATCTTCCTTTCGTATATTTTATAGACGCCATCATAATTCAAGTTGACCGTTATGGAATATCCATTTCTCAGATAAGAGCGGATATGACAGTAATGTCGTAACCATAATACCTTTCTCTTTTCACAAATGTGACCTACTGAATTAGACGTATTACCGGTTTGTGCTAACATGAACAAACACGCCAGGTGCCATATGTGGATCAGGATCAACATACCATGCTTTTATTTATAGTTAATTCAACTTTGTGTTACACAGAAGTTTAGTTTCACGTTGTGTATAAGTATTTCATACATACGTCTGTTTAAAATACTAAAAACGAATATGAAACCTCTTATTATATTTTATTTATTCATGCTTAAAAACTCCTAATTTTCCTCATGTTTCGTTATCTTAAAGTTTATAGAGTTTTGTTTAGTTTCGTTAATGACAAATCCTTGCACTTTTTGTTTCAAAGCCGGTCAATATTTAATAACTCTATCATTTAGTCGGTGTTTCATTTTTAGGAATAAGAAGGTGTGTATGATTGCAAACGAAACTATTCTACAATGGACACCAAATGACACAGAAATAAACAACTATATCACATACGGACTTCAACAATGAGTTTACGCATACCTCATTGTCAACTATAAAAGGCCCTGAAAAATAATATGTAAAGCAATTTAAATGAGAAATTACCGGGTTTGATTAAGTACAATTAGTTTCGATTTTTAAATTGTAAATAATCAATAAGTAATTCATCAACTATATATTGTCAGTTAACGCATGCCCAATCATCTTATTAACAACAATGTAAATCCATCGCACCAAACAAATCAAAAGATAAGATTATTTTTTGTAATGTTTTTTCTCCATAGCTTATCTAGAAATCTGAATTTTTAACGTATCCCACTTGTTTACATTGAGACGATGTCGAGGCTTTGGCTATGCTCTTCTATATCACAAATTGTTTGTTTACTTTTTAAATGACCAAGCTTTCATTTGTAAGACGCATGTCATTATATATAGTGTATTATACCTTTGTGACAACAATATTGAAGTTTTATTCATTACAATACTTCCTTTCAAAGCCTTGTTTATTAATCGGATGGGATTTTAAATAGTGGACACATGATTGTTGAAATAGGAAAGCATTTTACGTAAATATTTAAAACCTTATGTCCAATAACGTTTACTTAGAACATTCAACATAACTTTTACATTGTTAGTCTTGCAATAACACATTAAAGGTAAGTCAAATCATTTTTAAAAGTAAAAGAATAATATTAAGGATTTTGTTGTGTTGAGTGGTGTAGTACATGTAGTAATGTGTACATATACCCTTAAAATGTATTACAAAAAGGTCGCCCTACTAAATTTTCTCTGAGTGCAGACCCACATCGGCATCTGGAATTCATGTGTTTGTTTGTTTTATTCTCTTAATCAAGAGCGAAAATATGTGCTTTTCAAATCCGATAAAATTAAAACAATTTATGAGCATTAAATGCATTTCAATTTTAAATATCTACGTCATGTCATGTGAGTAGAAATTACTATTACATTTTTTCCCCCAGAATTTCACTTAAAATAAACAGAAGCTGCAAAATGATTGGTTTCATTGGTTACATTGGTTACATTTTTCTTTTCATATTGATGACAAGTTGTTTTTACTTCCTTTAAAAAAAGTCACAATTCCAGTGTCATGATTATTATGGTTACACTATGGTAACATTTGTTTTCATAATAAATAGAAAGAATCTTCAAAACGCTTGGTTTCATTGCTGACATTTCTTTTTTAACAGGCTTCAGTTACAGGGTTTTACTAGTTACCTTGTAGTAACACTTGTTTACTCTTAAAATTATAGTCTGGAAATTGCTTCAGTACATTTTCCGGCAATTTTAAAATTGTACATGAGAACCTAATTGAATAAAAAATCGGACACTCGAGCAGCAACGACCTCTGTATGTATTGTTTCTAGTATTATTTATAAAAGGAAAAAATCTTTACTATGCGTTTGCAGATTTTGAAAAAAAAGACTTTGTCTTCATACATCTTTACGTCCAGTGATAAACATTTCATACATTTTTAGATAAAGAACAAATTAATATTTATACAATAAGAAGGTCCCACAGTGTGAATTGACTAAGTTTATTTGAGGGAAATGTGGACCGCTACTAGTTAGAAAATGAGTGGACATTGGATAGTGACATATATTAAGCCTTGCAACATGTTACCTACGAAAATAATAAAATTACTGAACTCCAAGACAAATTCAAAAAGGAAAGTCCCTAATCAAACGGCAAAATCAAATGCTCAAACACACCAAACGAATGGATAACAACATATTCCTGACTTGATATAGGCATTTTATTGTGTAGAAAATGGTGGATAGAACCTAGTTTTATAGCTAGCTAAACCTCTTAACAACAAAAAAGACACTAGATACAGATCTGGGAGTACTCGCAGTTACAGACAGATAGTTCAAAGTCACTAACAACAAATAAAAAATATCATGCATTTAAGACTAAATAGTCAGCTTATGGTTTCTAATATAATTTGCTAACACCACGTTCATTATTTAATAGATCATGGATATTTTGGAGTATGCTAAAGGTTAATTTCATTCGTGTCTTGGTAAATTGACAATATGATTTGGACATATTGCAGAGTCAAGGTTCCATTGTGCAAATTTACTGATAATAAACATGATAAATGTGTATATGCTCCGTGTACCTGTTCAAAGTAAAAATATGGTAACGGTTTTCCGTTAAAATGTGGAATTCAGTTGTTGATATAAAATGCAGATCTCGTAATAAAACCGTTTTCATGAATAACATACATTATAAACAAGCCAAAGATACAACAAAAATAGTTCACGTTGACAAAATTATTTAAAATAAAGACATGAAATAAAAAGTAAATGTGGTATGATTTCAAATGAAACAACTATCTTTTCACTCATTATTTTTGTGCTGTGCTTGTGACAACAAAAATAATCAAACACATTATGTATGCTAAACTGAGAAATTTATCAAAACTAAATGTTCTCTTATTGACAGATTAACTCCAAGCCGAAGTTTGAAAAAAAGAAGATGAAAAATAGTGGACATGTAGCAATTATGATACTGATAGTATCGTTTTTAAGAGAAAGTTACTCGGTTTCATACACGAATTTTGACGCGTTCTTCAAAAATATTACCGGTGGAAAAAATATAAATTTGCGACCAGTCCTTGACCATAAATCGAAAGTGAATATATATATGTTTTTTCATTTAATATATATCCAAGAATTTAATGAAGTTGAAGGAAAACTAAGTTTAACTGGATACTTTAGCATACACTGGGTTGATCAAACTATATTTTGGAATAGCACAGAAAACGAAATTGACATAGTTACTCTCGAAGAACATATAATTTGGAAACCATCTTTTATTATTGGAAATTCATATGACGGTGTAAAATTTATTCATAAAGACGATACTGTTATGAGAGTACAAAGTAATGGTCTTGTCACGTGGACCCCTGGAGATAACTATGAAGTTGTCTGTAATGCAGATGTTTCGAGGTATCCATTCGATACACAGATCTGTAAACTTCAGATTTTACCATGGGGATATACCAGTGAGGAAATCGATGTGATACCGATTTACGATTCTGTTGTACAGTTTTGGTTCAATCCACAACAAACCTGGCAATTTATTGAATCAAGCGTTGCAAAAGATAAGGACATTCAACTCCTAGAATTTTCAATGACACTGAAACGCAATCCCATGTTTTTTGTTCTGAATCTTATTCTCCCCATTTGTGTGATGATTATTCTAAACATTTTTGTGTTTTTACTTCCACCAGAAAGTGGAGAAAGAGTTGGATATGCTGTAACTGTTCTCTTGGCAATCGCAGTCTTCTTGACTATTTCATCTGACAATCTACCTGCAACTTCAAGTCCACGAATATCTTCCATATCTCTTCTTCTATTTTCCGATGTTGTCATTAGTGCTGTTATTGTACTAATGGTTATCTTGAGCTTACGATATTATCATCGAGATGATAATTATCCAGTGTCTACATTTATGCGGGGATTTGTAAATGTTTCCAGAATACTACGCTGTCAAGTGTGTTGTTGTATGAGAAAAAAAGAAAAGTGTAATGGAAAGGACAACAAAGAGAAAATTAAATGGACCGATGTCGGAAAGGAGATTGACATTGTATGTGGTGTCTTTATTATTGTGACAATTTTAGTTGTCAATGCTTTGTATATCATAGATGTCACAGTTGGACTTCCCGGATTGGATTAATGAGATGTCGTTTGTTATATGATTTTCATTCAAGCATAGCCTGCAAAAAGACGTGAACTAGACTCGATGAACTTAATGATATATATAAAACTCCTTTGTTCTGTGTTAATTGTTTTCAACACAATGAACATCTTTAAAGGACAGTGATATTAGGGATATCAAATAGTTAAGTCGTCTGTTGCGAGTGATGTTGGTTACAAGTTGATAATCGTTTTAAAATCAATAACTCGTATAAATTCTCTAGCTTAACCCATTTCAACTTAAACGACTGCCTAATTTACGTTTTGACAATAAATAAACGGAATTTCATAATAAAAAAAATCATATTTTGTCTGTTTTTTTTCTCAAGAAGTTCGAAATTCGAATTATTCCCAACAGTTCAAATCTATATTTATACATTCGACATATATAACCTTAATGTGGTGTTAGTCTCCCTTTTTAACTCAGATTGCATATTGGTTGATAAATATTTCATTTGATCATTAATCTTAGAAGTTATTAAAATTGAGTAGATTTTTGGTATTTATGATTTATCTAAAAAGAAATACCGTGAGAGTACTTTTGTTCGTGAGGTAGTAATTTTCGTGGTTCGTGATCGAGTTCATCCACGTAGTCAAATTTCCATCAATATATAAGATTTTCGTTTAAAACTCAAATGTTCTAATAAAAGAGGGGCGAAAGATAACACCATGGCTTAAAATGAAATAGACAAATAGATAAATAATAGTACATAAGACAAAACATAGAAAACTAAATACTAAGCAACAGGAAACCCACCAAATAAACTGGAGATGGTCACAGATGCCCAGGAAGGGTAAGCAGATCATGTTCCACATGTGGCACCGTCGTGTTGCTCATGTTATTACCAAACCAAATTAATAGTCTAATTAGGTAGATAACTTTCTTGAAAGGGGAAGGTGATTGTAGTTGCGACGTACGAAACATATCCGATATCATCTGTGAAACGGTTTTTCCATAACCATCTCGTGATGGCGTCCGTAAAATTTACTATGGGATGATTTCAACTTCACCATTTTGAACTCTTGGTTTAAAAGCTTCCTTGTGAGCATCAATCATCTATCAAGATAATCATAACAGGAAATACTTACCCGGAATATCGTATCAATTTGGATATATTTACTCCGTATGGAGTCGCTGCTGGAATGTTGCTACATAGAAATGGAAAGTTCACAATTTGGAAGCTGAAATCATCTCTTTTGTCGTTTTTCAGCCGACTCTAAATGTCAATTTCTAGATGTAAGTCACGGTATGAGGCATACTTAACTGTATCTGTTGTATCCTTTATCTCCAGTTCGATGGGATTGATGCGTTCAGCATAGTCACCAAATTTTGAATAATTTAGTGGGAGAACATCATCTATATAGCGGAAAGTAAAGTTAAAGGATATTGCTAACTTCTTATCTTTTTTCATACGAAGTTCTTGTATGAATTCAGACTCATAACAATAAAGAAACAAGTCGGCAAGGAGAGGGCACAATTGGTTCCAATTGGAGTGTCGCCAGTCTGTTAAAAAACAAAAAATGACAAAACAAATATGTTGTCAATCAAGAAATCAAGCATCTTGGCAATGTCGATTTTTTTGTTTAATTCAGAGTGATCCTTTACAAAGTCGGATTTATCACTCTCTTAGAGAAGATATCTGTATCTACGATGGCCACTCTTTTATATAACAAAGCAATACCAACTCTTTCAATTTGTCTTTTAGTTTGGAATGGGGAATACTTGTGTAAAGTGTAGGAAAGTCAAATATTTTCATACTATTGCAAGATGAAAGAGTTTTAGATTGTTTATACTCTAAAATATCTTTCGAATGTTTAAGTATCCACATCTGATTCATGCCACCTCTAAAATAGGCAGGTTCACAATAACTTTGAAGCCCGGCTTTGATTGCTGATAAAATAGATGTGTATAATTGGAAAGGAGTTTCGTGGAGTACACAGAAGACCCAGCAATAGACCATTGGTTTTTTTTAAGGACACTTGTGTAATTTAGGCATCCAATACAGTGATGGAAGATCCCATTCTTCATTCTTTATGTTTGGTTGAAATTCCAAAAGCACATAGAACAGACTTTAAGTGTTGAATACATTAAACACTAGTGTACTTTTAAAGTAATATTCCTTTGTAATATCTAATGTTTTAAATATATACTAATACCAACATATGTTTACAATTTACACATACTTTTCACTCTTCAGTTATTGACAAACCTGTAATTTTTGCAGTTGTTTTTCTTCTGTTGGTTTATTTTTAACACTCATTCTTGAACATGTTTGTACTTCTCTGTTGAAGGAATAAGAAGTTGCCTATTGAAATATTTTTGAGCATAACAGTCAGTTTCTGAGCTCCATTTTAATTGTATCATCAGACTCCACTCGTTACATTATGGAATTAAGGTCAGTGCGGAATCTGAAACATTTATTACTCTTTTATGTTTTGTTTTTTTTTAATTTTATTTAATTTGTATTTTTCGGAATTTGGTACGACGTTTATTCTAACTGAACTAGTACACATTTTATAGGGGCCAGCTGGAGTCCACCCTTGGGTATACCATAATAATACTACTTGAAAACTTTTCAAAGTTTTATTTTACTTGGTGTTGGTATTTTTGGTATGTAATTTTTTGTTTTATCAAGAACTACAACTTTTAAAGAGAAATATCAAACTCAGAACGATGTGTCGCTTATCATCATAACCTTCGTGTTACCTCTATCTTAACATTCAAATTCTTGATTGGTAGAGTTATATTTTCAAAATATCTCAGAAACTGGGTTGCAATCATGTTCTCTCGATGAGCGCGCTTCGCTTGATTTCACAAAATGTAGGTGCTTTAATTATCCATGCAAATTGTTAGAAATGACATATAATTAAGTCGTTACACAAAATATAAGATGGGTGTTTCAAAAAGAATAATCTATGTTCTGCTCGATATGTTGTAGCAATGAATGGTACAGTATTGTAACAAAAATTCCAATTAATCTGCATATAAAACAGTCGTTATCTAAAATTGGCTTAGTTTGCATTGTGAAGCATTTTAAGCGAGTTTTGGCAACACACGTGTTTTTATCATTCAGTAAGTTCAGTGCGAATTGAAATGCGAATTTGTTGATCAATATTGATGATTAAAAAAGCATGCAATGAGTATGATATATTTTTGTGTAAATATTGCGTACATAATTAAATATTTTAGAAATCATAAATTGGCTTCTCTCAGCTTGTCCTATATCGCTTAAAAATGCACAACGTCCGCAATCAACTGACTGTGCGGTGGTTAATATAACAAATCTCATGTGGTATGATTGTCAATGAGAAATCTGGACAGACCCATAATGACACAGAAATTAACAAACTAAAGTCACCGTACGGTTTTCAACAATAAGTAAAACGCATACCTCATAGTCAGCAATACAAGGCCCCGAATGCCAAATTAAAAACAATACAATCAAGAAAACGAGCAGCCTGGTATACCATTTACGATAAGTTAAGATTTTTAATCGGTAAATCATTAATAATTAAGGTCCAAATGAATCGCCCTTCTATTATTTTATTCTAGATTCTGTTGCTTTGATAATATTGTTTTGAACTTTAATCATATACCTGTACATTGCAAAGTCACATTGTAATGAAGTTGTGTCAAATAGTACATTCAAATCAATTATTTTGTATTTCTAAAACGTTTACAAACACAGTTATTCACATCGTCCTTTATTTTACAATAATAGTACTCGCATATAAATGTTACATGACCTATTTGGATTCGCACTATATATACATTGAGGGCTAATTTGAGCAAAGTATGTCAGTTCTGAGCTCCGCTGATAGGACTTTTCTGCGCTAGAGGTAGTTGCATCTGGGTTGAAAGTAAAATTTGAGGTGTCCACACAGCCATTTTAGTCAAATGGTTTAAACAAACCTGAAATATCATGATGTAGATGGCATTGGTATTGTCAAAGTTGTTCTATTAATTTTAATCGTGAAATAAATTTGAAATACGTGGTTTTTTTTACTTTTTAAATGACATTGGCTGCACTCATGTGTAATACGCCTGTCACAACAGATAGTGTATTATACATTAGTGAGAATAAAGTTAACGCTTTATTTATTTTCAATACTTCTATTTAAAACTTGTTTACTCATAAGATGTGATTTTGATATGATGGACATAAGATTGTTTAAATTCTATAGCATTTTATGTTTATGTTTAAATGCTTTTGAACAATAACGTTAACATTTGGTAATTTAGCATTAACAAATTTAAGGTAAGTATAATCATTCTAAAAAGTCAAAAAAAATATATAAATAACATTGTTGTGTTAAGAGGTGAAGTTCATTTAATAGACATATACCTTTTAGGGTCATATATACATGCGGCATAAGATATTCGCGTTAACACAACTGAATTTACTTTAAGTGCAGACCAACATCTGCATCTGGAATCTAGTGTTTGTTCATTTCATCATCTTAACGATAAGTTCCCTTGTGTTGATCCAATGCTAAACATATGGAACTTTTATAGAAAATCCATAGCCTTTACCCTTGTACTTTCATATTTAGCAATTCGATGTTTGGTTGAAAGAGGATTATTGCATGCAGTGCTATCAATGACTTACTCAAAAAAAAAAGTTTATAAATTTAGATATTGCTTAAAACAAATATAAAAATGAACCATTTCAAATACACCTTTGAGGGTGTGCTCGATTTTAGTTACTCAGCATGAGGTGTTTTGAAATTTACAGGTTTTTTATTGCTTTTTGTAAACAACAAACGCTAGCTGATCATAGAAAAAAGTGAGTAATCTATGTTTAAAATTTTATAACAAAAATCTCTGTATTTGAGTCTGTGGATTTTATACAAAAATTTTGGTTTTATTTTCACCAAATTCTCTTTTTTTCTACTAAATGCATTTAAACTATAAATAATAATGCTTAGCACGAAGTTTCCCATTGATATAAGTACAAAATGGTCCATCTCTATTATTCATTATCTTTGCTGTTTTGATACTATTTCAGTTTGAAAATTTCGTAATTGACAGGCCACAGAAGGGGTCATAAACCTTAATCAGTTAAGCGAAAATATGTGCACTGCAAAAGCTAGTACATTGCAATTAAAATTTTCTGGAGCATGAGATACGTTTTAATTTGATATATCTATGTCATGCCATTCCTTTAAAAATGTTGGCACAGTGTTTATTATGCACTCAGAGTTAATTTTTGTAGTGTTAACGCAGCCATCTCATCATCAAGGTCAAGCTTTGTTAACTGCAGAAATATTTAATAATGAGTATATAGTGTATAGATGTTTAAGGTATCAAGGCAAATACTCGTCGCTGTTATAAATCTATATATTAAATATGAATCCTGCGTTACATTTAAGGTTTAGTGGCAAATAGTCGACAATGGTTACCCTGGTATATGCATGTGATAATTTTGTTGGCATTCCTACCTCAGTGTTTTGTTACGTTCTCTTTTGAATTTTATTACAAGTAACTTTTTTCAAGGTTTCACTTCGAATTAAAAAAATCTGCAAATTGATTGGTTACATTAGCGACATTGGTTATATTTTCTTTTAATGTTTAGGACATTTTTTTCTTTCTCTTAAATAGGCTTCGGCTGTTGTCTGTTATATCGTCGGGTTGTTGTCTCTTTGACACATTCCCCATTTCCATTCTCAATTGTATTCATTCACAAATATAGTTGTATGGTCATAATGTTTCAACTATGGTAACATTTGGCGTTGTCAGTTTGTTTTAGATTTATGAGTTTGACTGTCCCTTTGGTATCTTTCGTCCCTCTTTTAGTTTCAATGCAAATAGAAAAAATCTTCAAATAGCTCGGTAACATATTGTTTATAGTAATTTTTTCTTAATTTGAACTATTTCTTTCTAACAGGCGTCGTTGACAGATCCAGTTACAGGGTTTCTATTGTGACATTAAAAATACTTCATTTATGATTTATTAGTAAGTGTAACAGTTTAGATATTTTCCATTTTAGTTATAGAAATGTTATAGAATGAAATAATTACATTGAATACTATGTATAAAGAAAATGTGTTAATGATCGACAATAAGTTCAAATCTAAAACAAAAACCCGTGTAGATATCATTTCACAAAAAGCTTGTTGTTAGATGTAAGAAGACATGTAAATAAACATGTATTTTTATCCATCAGATGAGTTAAGCCTTTTTCAACTGATTTTTATAGTTCGTTCTTATGTTGTACTGTTATACCACTGTCCAAGGTTATTGGAGGGTTGGGATCCCACTAACATGTTTAATCCGCCATCATTATGTATGTATGTGCCTGTCCCAAGTCAGGAGCATGTTATTCAGTGGTTGTCGTTTGTTTATGTGTAACATATTTGTTTTCGTTCATTTTTTATACACAAATTAGGCCGTTGGTTTTCCATTTGAATTGTTTTACATTGTCATTTTGGGACCATTTATAGCTGACTATGCGGTATATTCATTGTTGAGACCGTACGGTGACCCATAGCTGTTAATTTCTGTGTCATTTTGATCGAGTTGTCTCATTGGCAATCATACCAAATCTTCTTTTTTTTATATGAAATAAATGTGTTTTCTTCAGATAATAGACAAAGCAGTTTGTATGTAGTATTTCATAAACTTTTAGCACAAATTATAGTTTTTAACTGGGAAATAGGACAATAATAGCTTGCCAGACACGTAGGAAATTAAACTTTTATATAAGATAAGTAAAATAAATCTTGTGTTGGTATGGTAATCCTAGCATACTAAGAAAAGGTTCTTATTCTTGTCTTCAAGTAATAAACAAGAAAATCTGTTTTAAGGGTGACGATGTACAGATAATTGAGAAATGAAAGACATGTGATATCGGGTCAGTGTCCGGTTATTAACCAAAAAGAAATAAATAAGGGAGGTCACTAAATTTCAAAATTAGAGGATGAATGGAGAAAATATCAGACGTTTGTAATTCAAAAGAACATGTGATAAAAATTTGAAATACCATAGTAAAGGTTGGGCGTCATTAGATCTGTAGAGCTACAGAAATAAAGACTTATTTTGAAGAACTTCTGTCTGCACTAAAACTGTAGCCAAGGTTAACATTAGTAACATTCTGGCGTGTCACAAACAAACAACTTGTAACGTCAAATTTAATTGGCCGAAAGATTCAAATACAAATCGTAGTGTTCACGTAAATTGACACATGTCATCGATAATGGAGTGTACCATACTTTACTAGAACCTTAAAAAGTTTGTTTACTGCTGTATCATGGCCTGATTTTCAAATAGTAGGGTCGATATATCCTTGTGATATTTTTTTTTATTTTGTAAAGTTCTTTATGCAAAAACACAATTAGCATGGCAGGATTTTGCATAGTACAAGGATAATTATATGTACCACATTTCAACTGATATTTACATGAACCACAAGATAAAAAAAAAAACCAACAAAAAACGCTTATCGTCTTGTGCAAGTGATTGAACATAATTGACGTACTATTCCTGAAATAGGGGCGGATGCAGACATTCTTAAAAGAAGCGTTCCAACACAAGATAAATGGGGAATAAGGTTCCATCCATGCATATGTCACCATTCATTCTGATTAATCATATAAAAGGGGGACCCAACTTCCGGAATAAAGCTTGGTGTCTTTGGTTAGTTTTCGTAAACACTAGGTGGATGTCATTTCTGGTGAACGATTAGCCCCATAGAGTTTAAACATCCATGTAGTCAACATTCATATGTTGACTTACAATATAACTGATAGGTTCATTTCCTGAAGAAAAAAATGTTCACAAAATATATAGCATAACAGCATAACTCGTATTTGGCATACATGTTTTTAATTTTTCAATACTCTTCAATTTTAAAGTGAATGTGCATTCCATCTGTTTTGGTTGGAGCGCCACTGACTTAATATGTACTAGATTTCATCGATTTCCACAACCACAAAGAGAATTTTGTCAGCACTGTACATGTATCAGTCCGGTTTTTTTAGTGTTGACATGAAATATCATTGATATATTTGTTTTATGAAAAAAATAGTGGCCATGATTTAGTATATCAACGGTTGGTGTTTTTTTTTGGTGTATAAAATATGGTAATTTTATTCACGATTTGGTAAATTGACAATATGATTGTGACATATATATATATTTGAAAAACTGAGGATTTTCTACCTTAGGAATAGATTACCTAAGCTGTATCTGGCAAAACTTTTAGGAAATTTGGTCCTCAATGCTCTTCTGAATTTTAATGTGCGTATTGTTATGCGTTTACTTTTCTACATTGGCTAGAGGTATAGGGGGGGGGGGGGGGGTTGAGATCTCACAAACATGTTTAACCCCGCCGCATTTTTGCGCCTGTCCCAAGTCAGGAGCCTCTGGCCTTTGTTAGTCTTGTATTATTTTCATTTTAGTTTCTTGTGTACAATTTGGAAATTAGTATGGCGTTCATTATCACTGAACTAGTATATATTTGTTTAGGGGCCAGTTGAAGGACGCCTCCGGGTGCGGGAATTTTTCGCTACATTGAAGACCTGTTGGTGACCTTCTGCTGTTGTTTTTTTTTTTTTTTTTTTTTTTTATTTTGTCTATGGTCGGGTTGTTGTCTCTTTGACACATTCCCCATTTCCATTCTCAATTTTATCTTCAACTTCGTACTTTATTCAGCCTTTTATAACATTTTTTTATTCGAGCGTCACTGACTAGTCGTTTGTGGACGAAACGCGCGTTTGGCGTAACTATTAAATTTTAATCCCGGTATCTTTGATGAGTTTATATACTAGTATTACAGAGTTGAAAATGCTGAATGTACTGATACAAAAAATAATACAAAAAATGTAATAGGTTTTTATATGCTACATGTACCTATTCAAAATATAACAGATTAGACCTGTTTTTAAACAATTGGGATCCAAATATTGATAGAAACATTTATTGTTCCTTACAAATTGCATATCACGTTATAAAATCAAAACTTAGGTAGTTTTCTTGAATAAGATTTATATAAAACAATCCAAAGATATAAAACAGATAGTTCAAATTGGCAACATTATCTTTATTGTAGACATGAGCCCTTTACTCGCTTCTTTTTGTAGATAAACTCGTAGCTGCTGAATATTCTTGTAAAATTTGCGACAAATAAAGTCATCATAAGTGTAGAGCGTTTGTGAAGGCTCTTTCATGAACCCCCTTTGTAAGTTTGTAAACAATTAGACGGCTGACAATGTGTATTTTTCCGAGGGAAGGGTTTTGAACAGCCAGCATGAATGTTGTCGTATCTAGGTCAAATATGTTAATTGAGAATTGTAACACATTGTAGTCATAATATAATAACATGTGCATCATTTAAGAGTTTGAGAGTGATTTAAGGTAATGAAATATATTAAAATCATGTCAATTTGATCAAAATCATTTTTCTGCAGTAGTCAATATACGCATGTGCAAACAAATTTTATTTGATTTCGAGCATAGGTTTATTTACAAAGCGAAAGAAGCACGTCATACATGTCATATTAGAAAGATTAATTAAAAATGAATTTTCTATTATTGACAGATAAACTCCAAGTCGAAGTTGGAAACATGAAGACGACAAATTGTGGATATGTAGCAATTATGATACTGTTGGAATCGTTTTTCAGAGAAAGTTACTCGGTATCATATGCGAATTTTGACACGTTCTTCCAAAATATTACTGGTGGTTAAAAATAAATTTGCGACCATAAATCGAAAGTAAAAAACGTATGTTTTTTTATTTAGCATATATCCAGGAATTTAATGAAGTTGAAGGGAAACTAAGTTTAACTGGATATTTTTAGATATGCTGGTTTGATGAGACAATATATTGGGACATTCGTCTCAACTCGGCCGATTCCGTACAGAGAGTAGCGGATTCTACCGAGGATTGCCGAATATATATTGGGATAGCACAGAAAACCAAATCGAAGAAATTACTCTCGAAGAACATATAATTTGGAAACCATCTTGTATTATTGGAAATTCATATGACGGTGTAAACTTTATTCATATGGTTATGTACGTTACTTGGACCCCTGGAGGTAACTATGAAGTAGTCTGTAATGCAGATGTTTCGAGGTATGCATTTGACACGCAGATATGCAAACTTCAGATATTACCATGGGATATACAAATGAGGAAATCGTCGTTGAACCGTATTACAATTTGTTTTATCACTGCACAATTATAAATTAACATTATACGTTTATACACGAGCATTAGAATGATCGATATCGCATAATGTAGTGGACTACTTATATCATTTTCTACTGTCCCCCTTTATAATTGAAGGCCCATTGTGCATTCCTCTCCCGTTTGAAATTAATTAATCGAAAATATGATGTCACATGCACGAAGATATTATTTTTTTTCTTCTTGAAATTCGGGATGACACGGTCATTCCTTATACGGGTTAGCCTTTCATTCTATCTTCAGCAGGCAATGTTGAGGGAGAAAATGAGAGAAAATAATCTGTATGATAATTTGAATTTGTTAGATATTTGCTATTCTTACAAAATCACAAAACCAGCTGGTTTTTTTTAACTAAGAAAAGGGGATGTACAATACTTCCCAATTTAAATCGAAAATTGACTACGTTATTCAATTCTTCCAATACTGAAACAATAAGAGATATCAAGATTTTTTGTATCAAATTCGAATACTAGTCAATTCATAGGAATTTCTGTTTGTCTTTTTCATTTTTAGCCATGGCGTTGTCAGTTTGTTTTAGATTTATGAGTTTGACTGTCCCTTTGGTATCTTTCGTCCCTCTTTTAATATAGGCGTGGCTATCCATGACTTTTATCCAATCAAAGAGGGACGAAAGATACCAAAGGGACAGTCAAACTCATAAATCTAAAACAAACTGACAACGCCATGGCTAAAAAACAATAGAACACATGACACAACATAGAAAACTAAAGAATAAACAACACGAACCCCACCAAAAATTAGGGTAGATCTCAGGTGCTCCGGAAGGGTAAGCAGATCCTGCTCCACATGTGGCACCCGTCGTGTTGCTTATGTGATTACAAATCCGGTAAATAGTCTAATTCGGTAGGTCACATTCATGAAAGGGAAGGGGATTGTAGTTACGACGTAAGGAACATATCCGATATCATTTGTGAAACGGTTATTCCATAACGGTCAACCAACTCGTGATGGCGTCCGTAAAATTTACGAAGGGATGATTTCAACTTCACCATTTGGAACTCTTGGTTTAATAGCTTCCTTGTGAACAGTAACCCTCTACCAAGAAAATCATGATAGGAAATGCAAGCACGGGAATATCGTATCAATTGGGAGATATATACCCCGTATGCAGGTGATGCTGGAATGTTGCTACTTAGAAATGGAAAGTTCACAATTGGAAAGCTGAAATCATCTCTTTTGTCGTAAAGTTTTGTTTTCAACCCACCCTCATTGTCAATTTCTAGATGTAAGTCAAGATATGAAGCCGACTTAACTGTATCTGTAGTATCCTTTATCTCCAATTCGATGGGATAGATGCGTTCCACATAGTCACCAAATTTGAATTGTTTAGTGAAAGAACGTCATCTATATAGCGGAAAGTAGAGTCATTTATAATAAAGATTGGCGTGAAATTGTAGTTGAAACATTTTAATTCATCAGTGACATCAACATCAAAAGGTAATGCACTTCATTGTGGAAGCTGTGGACTACTGGATCAAAATAAAATTGATTTCGACATATTGCTTTGTAACCGCCGAGCAGACGTTGAGTGTATTTACTAGTGATACAGATTTTTTTTATTACTTAAAGATGGCGGGTGGTATTCTGCCTTTCTGCTAACACATTCTCTTGACTGCTCATCTTCCTTCTTCGTCGCTTTCTGTCGGTGCTTTGATGTCTTCAGATGTTTCGACCCTGTATCAGTACAATCATCTTCTGGTTGGCGGGTCAGAAGAGGTGGCCAAACCTTTACTAATCAGCACTCGACTTCCGGCTCAGATAATTTCGGGGATGCCATAACCAGCAAGATGAACGTTCTGATGCATCCCCTAGCTGGCTTACTGCTGTCTTCCTTGCCTTACGACTATTCCCATTGCCTGTGGCATCCTTTATACTGACGGTGCAGGAAAACCTCTGCAGCCTACTTCTACTAGGAACAGCCATGTTTTTCAAGCTCTATCTCTACATGTTTTCATCAGCTCTGAGTACTTTTCCTTCTTCCGCTAGTATGCCTCTTTATATCTCTATTCCCAATGAACTGTTAGTTCTATTGTTGCTATCCTCTTTGACAACTGCTCTGACCAACCTACAATGAATGACCGTTGGGGTGTTGAATACATTGAGGAAACACAAGCTTTTTGTCAATGGCAGTCCTCGTGTTTCATTCAAAGCCTTTGTCCAAGATGAAGTGCTGTTATGACTTTGTTGCATGACCAGTATATCCCTCTCTGACGAATCTGACCTGCTTTGCCTCTGTTGTTGATCGTCTCTTCTTCCTTCTCTCAATATCAAGGATCTCTGTCAGATGTTTCAGGATCTTGTCGCCATCAATATCTTACGTTGTCATAGCAACCTTACAGCCTGAAAGTATGTGTGACATAGTGCCTCTTTCACCACATAACTTGCAGCTGAAGGTTTCTAGTATCACGATTAATATCATTGCCATTATACCAATATTTTACTAGAAAGATTTTGAAAGATGATTGAAACTAGGAGCTCAAACATACTATTTGGAAGACATAAAATGACCAGGAAAAATAAGTAAAACGAAAACAAATAATACTAACAAAAAAAAATGAGAACTAAAAGTCTAGCAGTAATGATTATGTCTTATATTTTTCTAAATGGACAGTTGCTTCGCAGAATAAAAGTCTCAATTTTTCACCTTGCAATCCGACACAAGCGGATTAAAAAGGGCGATTGGAAAATTTAACATGATAATTGCAGATGAATTAAAGTCTAGAGTTAATTGCAAAGCGATCCATTAACCTTTTTTCTACCACATTAAAACATTATGCTTCCTTAAGTGATTAAAATCATTTAATCAATGCAAAGTGAAGCAGTGTTTACATTTACTATAACTAAACATTTGTCTATAATTTTGGAATTGGAAATTTTATCTTACTTAAGTTTAGAAATAATTGATATTGATTCTAATGACATTAAAAAACGATGCTATCAGTTTTACAAACAAAAAGGCTTTAAAAATGAGTGTTTGTTGATTGGAAGGTTCAAAGTCTTTCTAAATAAACATGATGTGTAATTCAATCAAACTCAAATTTATCAGCAACTAAAATAATATAAAGAAGCATCTTAAGGGACACAATTAGGCTTCAATAATGGATAAGCAGCAATCATTAAGGTTAGGAGAGTTATAAATTAATTCTATTCAAAATAAACTCATCATAGATACCAGGACTGACATTTTATATTTACGCCAGACGCACGTTTCGTCTACAAAAGACTCATCAGTGACGCTCGAGTCAAAAAATTACAAAAAGACCAAATAAAGTACGATTTTGAAGAGCATTGAGGATTAGAAATTCATAAAAAGTTTTGCCAAATACTGCGAGGTTGAAAAGCCTTAGTATTTCAAAAATTCAAAGTTTTGTTAATAGATCATTTAAATTCATCATCAATACAAAACTCTAGACGAACACGAAAATCAGTTTGTTTTACATGGACATTCTAAAAGGTACGTTAAAATTTGTAAGTATTTGATTCCCCTGTTATCTCGGATCAAAATTAATGCAACTGTAAATTCAAAAACCAAGGAGCATAACACTCGAATACGTTGGTTTAAAGAGAAACTTATACTCAGTCTGTATCATAAACAATTTTTATGCATTATTTGTAAAATGCTTGCTGGTGTTTAGCAAATTTAACAACCACTGGATTTTTGGAAATAAAGACACAGGAATCTGATGTTCAGAAGTTGTCATTTGTTTATATGGTTCATAAGTGTATTAAGTTTCTCGTTTTTTTTATACAGGTTAGACCGTTGGTTTTCCCGTTTAAATGGTTTTACACTAGCCGTTTTGAAGGCCCTTTTTAGCTTAATGTTCGGTGTGAGCCAAGAATCCGTGTTGAAGACCGTACTTTGATCTATTATGGTATATTATACTTTTACAAATTGTGACTTTGATGAACAGTTGTCTCATTGGCACTCTACCATATCACATCTTTTTTATACATATATCTATATAACAGCAGATCTGATTTTAACATTGATTCATCAAAATTTCAACGGCTCTTTTGCATCTAAGATCTGACTTTAAACAACTGAATAAAGGGGTATTATACTGTTGAAAGGCACATGAGTATCTTGCTGGGTTGAATTTTATATCATGAGGTATAATAAAATTGGCATATCCATATCCAAACTTCAATTCTGAAAAAAACCGCATTATTCCTATATGTTCTCCCATTTATTTGTATTGTAGTCCTGTCATGTTATATTGTCATTTTAATGTTATATTAAATATTGCCATAAAAACGGGAGGTTTGGCATACCACAAAACCAGGTTCAACACACCATTTGTTTTCTTAAAATGTCCTGTACCAAGTCAGGAAAAGGGCCATTATTATAATAGATCGTTTCTGTGTGTGGTACATTTTAATATTGTGTTTCTGTTGTGTCGTAGTTACCCTCATATTTAATGTGTTTCCCTCAGGTTACGTTTGTTATCCAGATTTGTTTTCCTCAATCGATTTATGAATTTCGAACAGTGGTATACTACTGTTGCCTTTATTTACCTGTAACTTCGATATGGATGTAAACTGCAAAAACAAAAGTTTAAGTAAAGCATTAACAAACAAAATCGTGTTGCAGTAACTACAGCAATCACAAAGTATTCAAACGAGATGCGAAAGATACCAAAAGGATATGCTAACTCATAAGTCGAGAACACACTGATTGACAATGCCATGGCAAAAGAACGAAAAACGAATACATTTAAAGACAAACAACAGTACACACTTCACAACTTTGACATGGTGTCCATCAACACCATAAACAGTGTACGAAGATAAGATTTGCAAAGGCCACATAGTCAACACATATTTCAAATCATTTTCTAAATACCAAAGCTTGGTTTCCATCAAAACCATAAAAAATGCACGAAGATAAGATTTTCACACACAGTAAACACAAAATGATATAAAATGCAGAAGAAAAAAATAAGCAAATAATAGCATTTTCTTTATACCAAAGCTGGGTATGAAATAACACTACGAATAAACTTTTTACAAGTTAAAGACTGTTCGGCAAATATTAAAATCGGGTGTTTTTTTTTTAATCAATTTATGATATCTTGATCCCTTCTTTAACTTGGATATCCAGATCTGCGCTAGCAGGTTTCTAAATTGTACTCGAAAAGTGAGAGAAGCAACAAACATATCGATACCTGTATATTGGCATTACACAAGGTCATGTTTCTCTGACTGTTTATGACGTCTTTACACTAAATACATTCAATTTGGATGTTAGATGTGTATTGATTGATAATTTAGTTTTAGATGCATGATTTTGTTATTAGTTGTCAGTGGCTTTGAACTTGCTGTCAGTGAGTACTCTCAGATCAGTAATTAGTGTCTTTTTGTTGTTGGGATATACAAGTACCCGGCCACGTCCACTCTGTTTTTTGTTTTTGTTATATGTATTTGTATTCATCTGATGAGTTAAGCCTTTTCGACTGATTTTTATAGCTTGTTCTTATGGTGTACCATTACACCACTGGCCAAGGTTAGGGGAGAGTTGAGATCCCGCTAACATGTTTAACCCAGCCACATTCTGTATGTATGTGCCTGTCCCAAGTCAGGAGCCTGTAATTTAGTGGTTGTAGTTTGTTGATGTGGTACATATTTGTTTTTCGTTCATTTTTTGTACATAAATAGTTTTCTTGTTTGAATTGTTTTACATTTGTCATTTCTGAGCCTTTTATAGCTGACTGTGCGGTATGGGCTTTGCTAATTATTGAAGCCGTACAGTGACTTATAGTTGTTAATTTATGTGTCATTTCGTCTCTTTTGAGAGTTGTCTCATTGGCAATCATACCGCATCTTCTTTTTTATATATACAATAACAATTTTTTTTTTCTTTCTATTCAATGAAAACAAACCATTTTAAAAGAAAATTTATAGGGCCCATTTTCTTTGAATTTAGTTCAAAGTAGGTTTTTTTTAAGGGGCCTTCAATTTTCATCTTTATTCACGTGATGATTCAAGTTCATATAGGTACTTAAAAGTTTTAACAACACTTAAGCGTATACTATGTAATAAGTATGTATACGAAGTAAGTAATACATAGTTTATTACAGTATCATAATCTAAGATTCCTACCGTAAAAGACATATGCGACACTTTTACATTATGCCCTTTAAGAGTCATTCTCTGTAAGCATCAAAATCATGTGGAAATGACATGTCACAGAATTGGTTTAAAATTTGTAAAAATATTTTAACAGTTGAGATATACTGAAAAATACAACCTGTTTCATGTAAAACTATGTGGTTGCTATGGTAACGGCTTGAACACTTTTTGGTCAATTTTGGTAAGGAAAAAAGGCTAAAAATGTGCAATTTTAGATAGATGAATACGGCCTTTAAGAGAATAAAAAAGAAAATTGTGTTTGTTTTTATGAATAAGTATGGTTACGACATATTTAAAAATTGCATCTAAAAAAATATATTATATAATAGTTATGTCAAGAACCTAGCTCCAAATAGGGTCAAATTCCATGTGTATTGAAAATCCAATTTTACCCGGTTTTGAAAGCTTCGAAAATTTTCAACCCAGATTTTCCCAATATGGCTAAAATAATTTTTAAATAGTTTAACCGTTGCTTAATCAAAATACAAAAAAATTGGGAGGGGTATATTTGAAAATTTTGTAAAATTCAATTTTTCGAAAACATGTTTTTTTTCGAAATTACTGTTTTTGATATTGTTACAAAAAGAATATTGAAATTGACAAGAATGCTTTATTTGTCTGCAAATACTTAATCTTGATCTCAGAAATATAAGTGTTATCAAAATTAAATATAAAAACTGCTGAACTCTAAAATCTCAATTTAAAGCTCCTTTTAGTTACCCCTGTGTAGCAGGAGTAGCTTCCCCTGAATTACTCTTCAGACAAGAAGACACAAACGTTTTTGTTTTTCTACAGAAAACAATTCCAATTGTGGGACCATGACAAATGTATTTCAAAGTCCTATAAACACAATAGAATGTGTTTTAATTGTTTACCGCGCGCGGTTTAACCACAAATAAGACTGTTGAAAACATTCCCAGTGCTCTACTGAACTTGTGAAAATGAAATCATTCCAACTAATTGGTTATTGTGCTAAATTATTTTAGTTGAAATTTTACAAATTTTACAAATGATTTTTTGTAATGTTTAACACATTCCCAACAATCGCTCATTTGGCCTTTTAACTTTTTTGGATTCGAGCGTCACTGATGAGTCTTTTGCAGACGAAACGCGCGTCTGGCGTATATACTAAATTTAGTCCTGGTATCTATGATGAGTTTATTTCCAACAATTGCTCATGCAAAATGTCATTTAATGGAGAAAGGAAAAGGAAAACTCTGTACCTGGTGTTGAGTGAAACTGGAACACACCTAATATGTAGACAATTAAAAGAAGAGATTGGGTCGAGCAGTACTTGCTGTGAACCTGTCGTTAACTTTAAAAAAAATCTTCTCCTCTGAAACTACTGGGCCACATTTTATCAAACTTGTCCACAATCATCATTGGGGTATCTAGTTTAAAAAATGTGTCCGATGACCCCGCCCACCAACCATGATGGCCGCCATGACTAAAAATACAACATAGGGATAAAATACAGATTTTTGCTTATATCTCTGAAACCAACGCATTTAGAGCAAATCTGACATGGAGTCAAATTGTTAATCAGGTCAAGTTCTATCTACACTGAAATTTTCAGATGAATTGGACAACCCGCTGTTGGGTTGCTGCCCCTGAATTGGTAATTTTAGGAAAATTTTGCAGCATTTGGTTATTATCCTTAATATTATTATAGATAGAGATAAACTGTAAACAGCAATAATGAACAGCAAAGTGAGACCTAAAAATAAGTCAACATGCCCAAGATGGTCAATTGACCCCTCAAGTACACATTGCATCACTTTCAACATCCCTCAGTTATGTCGCATTATAACTTTATGCAAGCGAGGTCATTATATGTGTCCAATGGAATTTATTTAAATAACGAAAAAAGAAACATTGCTTTCATCAAGGATTTGTATAGTATAGATTACTATACAAATCCTTGCTTTCATGTTACACTTTGCGGTAAACATTTCCTAAAAATCGCCATATTTGGACGAAGACCAGTGATGAATTTGTTTTCTATATTCAAAACTGTACCGGTAGATTTAATTTATAATTTTACTGAAGATTAAATGTATAATTTGCCCACTTATTTTTTGAAAAGGTTGAAAAATCAATTTATCATTCAAAGCAGTATAAAATTAACTAGGTTAACAGTGATTGATGGTTTGTATGCCGCTTTCAGCAATATTGTGATTTTTCGAGACGTTTTGGATGCAATTAGATGTCCTGAATATCAGTTCTCAACCAACCAGAATCAACATTGAATATTATACAAATTACAATTGGTTCCCTTGCCCAAGGGAGATATGTTAATTTGTTCACCATGTTTCCCCGAAGTCAGTGTCCGAGGGAAAATGTGACTGTTTTAGGGTAAACAAATCTTTATATCACCCTCAGGCATTTAAAAATAAATAATTTGTTTCATTGTATATAATTATTTACTTTATGAAATGGAATGATATCTTTTATAAAAATGTGTATATTTTTCAGGAAATGTTATCCAGAAACCTACTGATTCTGTCTTGTTCTTTTTTAACAAGATCTTACACAATATGATGGTAGTGTCACTAGAACAACAATCGAATAAAGATGTTACTGATTGCTCCAACGATCATTCCATTACTTTTTCCGAGAAACATTGAATGAGAAATGCCAGAACAAAACTCTTGATAACAGTCATCTTCAGCTTGACATGAAAAGAAAGTTGAAGTAGTCAACCTTTATATTGATATATCTAAGAAAACAAATAGCTATTGCCTCTACTAGTGCACCATTTGTTTATCAACATATTACTGATGGACTTGGAATTGAAGGGAGGTAGAGAAAAATGTGATATTCACAAACCAAAAAGGGAATTTTTTATTCCAAAATTTATCCAATAAATATTGTGTAGATACATGTACCAAGAAAACCATAATTTAGAAGTGTATGAAAGTACTCAATATATTCGATAAAGTCTGATAGCGTAAAATATTTGATATAAATAATTAAAAAAAGAATTCAACAAATGATAATCCTGTTTTCCAGTCATGCAACAGAACATGATGTGGCTACAGAGCAATATATTACAATAGTTTTATAACTGACTATGCAGCATGGGCATTGCTCATTGTTAAAGGCTATATGGTGACTTATAGTTGTTAATTTCTGTTTCTTTTAATCTCTTTAGTTCACCTGGCCCTTCGCTTTTCTCATCACTTGGCGTCCGTCATCCGTCATCGTCGGCTTTAACTTTTTACATTTTGAACTTCTTCAATCTAGAGAACCATCGAATGGAATGAAACCAAATATAGCATGAATGTTCCTTATGAGGTGCTGACCAAGACTTTTTTTTTTTGTAGCCGATCGATCATCCAAGATGACCACTTGCGGGGACTTAGTTTAACATAGGACCCAATGGGAAATGCATACAAATTGTCTTTTTCTAGAGAACCACTGAATGGAATGAAACCAAACAGAGCATGAATGTTACTAATGAGATGCTGACCAAGTGTTGTTACTTTGTCGCCAGTCCAATGTCCAAGATGGCTGCCAGTGGACGGACTTAGTTTAACATAGTTTGGGAAATACATACAAATTTCTTATTTTAGAGGATTTCAAAGAAAATGAGAAATGCATACTCATGGATATCCTTTATTTTCACATCATGGGTTAGTAATGGTGCACTGACAACAAAAATAATAATCATTTCAAAATTTGAAGTGTTGGTTGCCATGGAAACAAGTTGCTCTGATTTTGGTTGAAAACCGCCAAAAATGCTCGATGAAAACTCCATTTTTACCCTTTTATACCGCTTTTTTTGTAATAGACTGGACACATCTGTCCCCAGTTTTTCTTGTGCTATCAAACTATTATCTATTAGTGTTTCAAAATAAATTTGAAAGTTTGGAAATTTCTTTCATCTAAAGTAAAAATTTTGAAATTATTTAAAAGAACAAATCAATTATTTTTAAGATCAATTTAAGATAAGAAACAATTCTCAAGTAATATGCTGATACATAAATAATTAAATAAAAATGCTTAAGAAATTATAAATGTATCTTTCTCCTGTTAACCATCAAATGCAATGTTGTTGCTTACAAAAATTGAATTTCACCACAGCTCATAATATAAATAAATGTATCTTCTACACTGAAAGTAATAAAAACATCGTTCGATAGAATGAACGAATTAAAATGTTCCTCTCTCAAGTCCGAATAATAATACAGTTCATTAAAAAATATTTTTCAGTGTGAATACCAGAAACATTTTTTATTAAATAAGAGATATGTTTAAACACTTCAATTTTGGAAATTTTTTAGAAATTATAAAGTAATTCTTTAAAAAAAAAAATCCAAGATAAAAAGAAAAAATTAAAAAAATTCGGAACTATTTCAAATATTGATATCATGATAAAAGTTAATTAATTTATTCAAATAATATCTCTCGTTGCATCAAGTCGGCATATGTAAAATTGATAAATAATGAAAAATAATTAAGTAGAATTCAGAATCATACTAGAATTTGATTTAATATGACTCTTAAACGAGTGAGTGGTGAAAAATAATGTTTTTCCAATTCTTGAACCAATGCATGTATATATCACAAACTAAGTCCTCTGTGCACGATTTTATCATTATTTACGCAAATATATCGTATAATCGTCAATTTTTTTTTCTCTCTGTCTGTTATGATTTAACAAATATGGCTGCTCATTAAATGCCGTGTTTTGAAGCCGAAGTTTACCGATTGTCACCTTATAGTAAATAAATAACAAAAAGCATGGGTATTGAGCACGTGTTTAACATGTACAATCAGATAATTGTTTATTTTAATGACAGATTCATGCGTATTGCGATCACCGGATTTTTACGAGGAGGGTTACGCTCAGGTCACTATGCATACGGAAAATATGTCGGCGAATTGCTTCCTGGAAGCAAGCAATTAAAAATAAGTAAACTTCTTCTAAATGTGGACAAATTAAAGAATTTTCCTCAGAAAAAAGTATATGTACAAAAGTTTTATAATGAAAACTATCCATTTAGTTATAAAAAACAGATGCATGTTTTTTTTTAACTTGAGGTTTCATATGACTTTAACTTATAATCTCAATTCCTCAAATACATATTGGAGTTTCAATTCGTACTAAGAGGATTTTGAATCATACCGGGTCTGCATTCCATGTAACTTGTGTGATATTGTATGTATATATACATATGAAACAAAATTCCGTAAAAGTACACAATGTTCCGAATCCGTTTTCCTATTACATTTAGTGTTTACACTTTCTTTGTTTACTTAGCAACGATGTATAATTATATAAAAATAAATGAATAAACGTTATCATTTAAAGAACAAAACAATTTCTATACATTCTTAATTTCTTATTCACTTCAAAAATTCTACATTGTTGCCTTTTAATCATTTGTTTAGGTATTATAAACTGATTACATGTTGAAATTATCACATCGAGCAAGTTCAATATTTAGAACGACATGATCAGAGTTTAATATTGCGAAAGAAATTAACATGAATAAAGAAGTCTGACCATGTCAAAATCTGTAATTGTAAGTAACTGTATTTTACTTATTCTAGTAGTTTATATTATAACAACAACAACATGTGTAATTACAATTCAGCTTGGGCCTAATGTTTTAACAGGTCTGAGCTAACATGTTGCAAGTAATTGTTTTGATTTCAATAATGTAGGATAATGGTGGTGCAAATTCGATACAGTTCACGTAAAGGAATATGATTTCACTGTATATTTATGAAATTAGGAGTGAACATTTATTTTTAGTTACAATGACTAATGTTAAAAAGTAACATTTCTTTATCTTACGTTTTAATTTTTCCAATGTGTTTTATTCTTTCTGCAATATCTGAGACTACTATAACATGATGCAAAGCAGGCTATAGAAACCACACACACGTCTTTAATGACCAAATTCCTATTCATGCAGGTCGTTCAAGAGATGTATTGGTTGAATGGATGTTTAATGTCCAGCGGTAAATACTACATTCATATCCAGATGTTAATTTTGTGATGTAATATAAAGATAAAATTGAGAATGGAAATGAGGAATGTGTCAAAGAGACAAAAACCCGACCATACATTTGTAGAACAAACAACAACAGAAGGTCACAAATAGGTCTTCAATGCAGCGAGAAATTCCCGCGTCCTTCAGCTGGCCCCTTATACTCTATTTTGTACTATACCGACACACAGAGTGGGATCTTTAATGTATTACCCAACGGACTTTGGTCGGGTTGTTGTCTATTTTGACACATTCCACATTTCCATTCTCAATTTCATTTTGCTAAGAAACGCTGATCTTTTTAATTGTACCTTCATTTCAAATGACAGTAAAAAATATCCCAAAATTAAACTCAAACCGATCTATTTATATCTGGTGTCGTTCCATTATCACCATCTTATGAAGTTTACAATTTGGACCCAAGGGTTGACTGTAGTATATATCTATTTGTTTCTGGACTTCTCTAATTCGGTAGTAAAGGCTATATACAGTATATACTATAAAGTGCATCTGTTTGGATGTGTGGGATATTTTAATAAGAAGCAACGTCCGGTAGAAATGGAAAGATATATCCAAAGCCTCGTGTAGGGAGAGACACGTGTTGTTTGCACGATAAACAAGTCCTGCAACTCTTTTAATGGTCCTTTTAAAGTGTCATTTTGCAACTCAAAATTTATCTTTCTATTCAGCATTTTAAAATAAGAAGGTATTAGTTGGGAAGAACATGATAATAGAAATGTTGTTCGTGATTTTCAACAGCTTAGGAAACTGAAAATACTCTTAGATCTGTATTTTGTGTCTATTGTCTTTATGTTTGTTGTTTTTATGAGCTTCGTGTCGATCAGCTAAGTCTAGCCATTTCAATCTGATTTTCCCTGTTCTTATGGTGTGTTGTTACACCATGGTCCCAGGCTATGGAAGGTTTGCTCGCTGACAAACATGTTTAACCCAACCATGATCTGCATGTGCTTGTCTCAAGTCAGGGCCTGTTTTTCAGTGATAACCGTTGGTTCCTGTCTTTTATCTGTGTTGTTTTGTTTATTGTTGAGTCATTAATCAGGTCATTGGTGTTTTCGTTTCTTATGTCGGTGCCCTTTAAAGCTGGCTATACGGTATATGTTGTGCTCATTGTTGAAGGCTGTACAGCGACATACAATTGCTTCATTCCACGTTCTTTTGAGTTAGCTGGATAGTTGTCCATATCTCCGTATATTATTGCATTATTGACAATCAGACAACTATCTGATGAAATGTTCACGGTTTAATTAACGCATTTGTCTAATATTGTTTTGACCTCAACGTGTAGAGCTACATTTTTTGTAAATGACATCTTTGATTTATAAAGTTCAGTTTCTTGTATATTCCTCATTAATTGTGGCTCACTACCCAAAGGGTATAGTTTTAGCAACTATGTACACCTTAAAACATAATGAAACATTTAATTATATACAGTTGACTGAATTTGGTTATAATAATCACTAAATGATAAATATCATAATTAATTCATAGGTTTGTCATCATAAAGTTTTAAAAAAATATATAAAAATTCCTATGTGCTGGGGTGTAAGAAAACGTTAAGTATTAACAACTGCATATATTTACAATATATTTCACTTCTATGTTATGTGTAAATGTATGTGTATTTGTCACTCCTGTTACGCAGGAAATCTGCGTCTGAGTGTATTTTGAATAAACAGTTAAACAGTTAAACAAATAAGAAAATTGGTCTCAAATTAGACTTACTTATAATTATTAGTTAAGAGTGATATACATAAATCAGGATCTATAATGAAAATATTATTCTATAAGATTTATGTAAAATGGTTGGGGTTTGGAAAAAATTTAAACTATAATATATACATAAATTTTATTCACAGTTCAATTTACTATATGGAGATCTTGTCATTATTGTTAAATTATTATAACTAATATCTTACAATTTTTAAAAAGAGAAGATTTATTTTTAAATACTTATAAACCTATATAGTAAGATGATATACTATTAGTAAGGAACTATTTTATTTTAATTTTTTTTTACTTATACTGTACTTGTGATCAAGTTTTTTTTTATCCTTTTTGTGCGCAGCAAGTGCATCTCATAACACATATTTCTAGCCATAGTTTCAATGTTTTCATACACAGTCGAGGAACAGTTTAGTTAGTTTTCTCGTTTGAATTGTTTTACATTGTCTTATCGGGGCCTTTTATAGCTGACTATGCGGTATGGGCTTTGCTCATTGTTGAAGGCCGTACGGTGACCTATAGTTGTTAATGTCTGTGTCATTTTGTTTTTTTTTGGATAGTTGTCTTATTGGCAATCATACCACATCTTCTTTTTTATATGTCCTTGCTAGTACAGTCCATTATGAGCTGCAGTAAATTCCCTTGTTGTATGATCTTCTTGTATGTTGAGGTATCAATTTCATCCATTGTATGTTCGATTTTTGAGCAGTATTGAGATCTTATTTGCTCTAATTCTTTGCAGTGTAAAATAAAATGTTCTAGATCTTCATTCCCGGTTCACAGATTGTACACATCGGGGTAACTTTCGGATCAAACTTAGCTCTTTTGGCTTGGAAAATGTATAGATATCGGTGCAAAATTTTAAAAATAATGTTTAAATATCATTTAAGATTCGAATTTCACTTGATTTTATCAACTTTCTGATATTGATTCTATGAAATAATTTAGATACAGGGTTGGCGTTCTTTGTGTGTCCCGATGATAAATTATTTTTGGTAGAAAAGAAAGAGTATTGGGTATCTATCCATGACACAAAATCAGGACATACACAGCAAAAAATCACATGCTGTAGTACATCTCAAATCATTGAGGCCTTCAACAACGAGCAAAAATCTCAAGCACACCATAATTCAACTGGATTATATGGGTAAATAAGCAATTAACCTGATTATGTTACAGTAACAGTAAAGAAATACAACAAGCTTCTTATTTTAGCAATGACAGCATAATGACGAAAGACGACGAAGCTAACCAAGGGCAAGGCATGCCTCCACAAGTTGGCGATCCTCTACATCTGCCATGGTTCCAATGCCTGCGCCTGCTTTACCTGAATATATAGAACACGCTATGCCACCTCCTTCTTACGAAGAAATAATGGGTCACCAAACGCAGACATCCGTTCAACAGACAGTAACAGAACTTCCACCATTGGCATACGTTGACATTATGCCACGGCTACTAAAAAATGGAAATATTAAATATAAGATCGCACCAGAATTTGACAAGTTTAGGTAAGTATGTTCCTTTATAATTTATATTTTTATGGTATAGACAGATGTTTTTTTTCAATTATCATGCCCAGTATACAATGTATGTTATTAAGATAATAACTGTGGAATATATCCAGAAAGAAACATTTACTTGACACAATTTTAATTTGAGAAATTTTATATTATATACAGTCCGCCAAAAGTTAAGCACCACCTGTTTTTATTGCACAGATTTTTTTTCAAATTTAAAAAATCAATTATTCCACGAAAAAAATAAAACAATCATATAGCAATTTTGCTAATGTATACCATAAACAAACCAGAAATGTAATTTTAGTCACTTATGAAGGTTCTATGCATGTAGGTTTTCCATTCATAGAAATAGTGTAAATTACTGAATTCAGAAACAGAATTTAAGTTTCACTTTGATTTTATTTTTCTACAAAAAATGATCACCCAATATTATTAAAACTTTCTACACATAAGCTTTGGTATGTTTGGCAATTTTAATGACAACATTTGAGTCAACAGCATGCATAACAACCTCACTTCCGGTAGAGTTTCAAAACACGACGTTTCATTCTCGGAATAAGCCTTCAAGCTTTAGTTTAGGAAATCTGTTGCATTAAACAACAAATACCACTTTTAAATCGACAAAATATTGTGAAGGTGGATCTCTGTGATTGAGATTTCTGCCAATGGTATCTCAGACATGTTTGATAGGGTTTATGTATGGGGACATGGAAGTCTAAAAAATAGTGAAAATGGCTTTTTGCTCTTTGGACTCGGTTAAAATCCTTGCTCTGTGTGTTCTAGCGTTGTCGTCCATGTACAAGAGTCTTGGCAATGTAGACGCAAGTGGGGGATTATTAAAATGAGGGACGAAAATGTTTTAAGGCTACAAATCTCTGTTTGTCTGTCCGTTTATGCTACCCTGCAGAACATGCATACCCAGCTTATAACGGTATAAGAAGCAACCCCGTACTGGAACACCACCAGCACTGAATGCAGTCCTTGTGCAAACATTGTTTTTGGTCATAGGCCGTTTTGTTTCCCCGCGAAATTCGTATTTTGGCGTCTACTGGCAGTAAAAGAAACTGACTACCATCTGAACAATGAGTGTTTTGTCAGCTTCTTATGTTCAAGCATAGATAGTCATTATCCCATTAAAACCTGACGGTGGAGTGCCTTCCTGTAACTACAGGTCTCTATACACCAAGACTTGCTCTTCAGTTGCCTCTGAGAAGTCGACTGACCAATGTACGAACACTTACACGACCACCTGGAGAAACTGTGTATTTGTAAACGCGCAGATGACATTTGATAAGAGGTTGCTTGACTGCTTTATCGGAGTTCAATCTTTTTGGTCGTAATTGATTTTCTTAGTGTATGTTAAAGGTAATTCATAACACCAAACATTAATATTTTTTTCGCAATAGTTAAAAAAATATTGCCAGTCATATTTCGGTGGTGCTTAACTTTTGGCGGACTGTATATATATGTTTTCTTTATAAATGTGAATGATTCCATTAATTTTTTAATTGTCTTAGTTTACCCGAACAAATGTTTTAATATCATATTTTTTTTAATTTTAGTTTTGTCATAGAGGCGGCGAATCAATGGCTAAGATCAAATCCTGGTTTTGCAGTTTGGAAGTGTGAGACAGTTGAAAGAAAGGTTGATGCCGCACGTGCTGCTGGACAGCCTCCAATCATAGAGATGGAAAAAATGACAATTCACCACTCCACATTCGGTTTTAATGTATTCATACGTGGAATAAGGTATTATGATAACTGGCAGCATATTCCACGCAAACTGTTTTTCATTGTGATATGGATGTATACTGATAACAAATTATCGTATGGAAGGCAACATGCAACATATGTTTGCATATCATGATGGTAATTTCTTTCTTTCTCGAGAAATTTTGCATATCAACAACATTACCTTAGCATGATGTTATAAGGAATTAGAAAGTAATATATCCGATGGCTAATTACGTGTAGTAATAACAGTTACATAACATATATATGTGAACACATGAGGATTTTTCAATGGTGTTTTTATACTGGTTGTTACTGATATTTTTTCAGAATGTGGCTTGTAAAGAAAACTGGACAAGGTCCGCAACAGCAGCTTGGTCTGATGAATGTTGTACCAGAAAAGAAGATAATCGAATGGCAATCAGTTAGATCTGGAGGACTTTTTATGATGGAAGACCCCATTTATCGTAACACTATAACCAGGACACAGAGCTTTGTAACATACGATGGCTTGATGGAAACTATTGCTAAAATGAATTCAAAACTAAAATCTAATCCTCTGCCAGGTATAATATTAGAATTATAAACATATAGGCGTGCCACTTATACGTTTTTTTTAATCTTTACTATGTTTGATCAACGGATTATTCTATCTCTGAATTTTCAACTGTTTTTCCCTCAGCCATGATAATATTTGAAGTCAAATTACTATTAGTCGTAAACATGTCACTATTTAGACTAACAACTTTCATACACAATAAATTACATCTATAATACTAAAATAACGAGGTCCAACTTGTCAGCCGTCATGAGGTAAAAACGACAAATTAAAGAATTCAACTTTATATATAGCTTATATAGGACAATGGTGTTGATTAAAACTTACACCACTCCAGACCCTTTTGTTTTCCACATAATTAATATTGCCAATAATTAACAAGTTCCGGGTCGAATCCGATACCAATAGTATATTCACCTGTTACCTATACCTTATCTGTACGTTCCGCATCTGACAGGCGCACCACCAAACGGTGTATTTAGGATTTGCATATATACACGGGTCATAATCACAGGGTTGACACTACTAAATTCTATCATTGTCACCTTGTTTCCTATTGTAGTATGACTTTAAAAGATGACAATACGAATACTAAAAATCTAGACTTAAAATAAGGCGCATAGGTACAGTTAATGTTTCCAACTTGTAAGCCGGCATGACGCAAATCAGCGAATCAAAAAATTCAACTTTTTTTATAACTAATATTGGACAATGCTGTTGATAAAAAATTACTCCATTCCATGCCCTTTTGTTTTTCAAATAATTAATATTACCAATAATTGATAAGTTCCAGGTCGACGGTTTCAAACAGAAAGATTTTGAAAGTAGAGAAAACTGTGCATCTTATAATCAGCATGACTTTATCAGATGACAATATCAATACTAAATATCCAGGCTAAAAAAAGGCTTACACATAGTTATATACTTTAATTCAATCACGGACCAGCGATTTCACGGGTGTGTTCTAGTATTATATAAATAACGGGTAAAGGATATCGAACGGTCTACATTGAATGGACAGTTAAACATCAGAGGATACTTGAATGTCAATGGGATCAGTCAAAATCGACGAGACAGATGTGTGGACAAAGTAATTTCAAAATTGTTTGCATTGTGTCCCGTTCAGTTGCAAATATTTCATGGGTTAGTCTTTAGATAATGATCGACCAGGGTAATTGGAGGGCTTTTGAGTTGCCCCATGAAAACAATGGTATGTTGGAGAGGGCAGAAATTTTGCTTTGAAACAGGCCACCTACGCAGACCGAATAAAGAGTTGTTGCAAGTTAGAGTTCTTTTGCGCACAGACAGCATGGTACTCTCTTAATACATGGGATCAAACTTAATGTCCACATTTTTTACCGAACGTCGCTGCTAATTTATGAATCCAGCACAGACAAACAGCCGTCCCACTTCAGCAATATTTTACACTTTCTGACTGTATCCCGGTACCCCTTTAACATTTGAAACCACATGTAACTACATGTATCTGTGAACTTACTTTGAAGTAATATTTTACATCAATGCTCTGCTCTTGATGGCGTATAATGTATCAACCTATATCAATTATTTACTTTCAGGGACTGTTTTAAACGTTGAATGTGCAATGATGAAAACCTTTGAATTTTTGGAAGACTTCAAAGTGGATCCTGATTCAACATGTTACACGAGTGAAGCCAAAATGAAAAGACTAACACAAATATTAAGAATATTTTACATATTAGGACCTCCAACTGGCGAGGAAATCTGTAAGTTCAAAATATTTGATATGTTACGTGTATTCAAACATTATGAAACTTAAGGTTAATCTGTAACTTCATGTCACACAGGTAATATGTGCAGCTGTGTCGGGTTGTTCATCCATCTATTACTTCTTTAGTAACTTACATATTGAGTGCTTGACTGATTGTAGGTGTTCCATGCCGCTTTCAACACTTTTGACTATATCTAGGCTGGCCGATTTTATTAGTGGTGGAACCCGGGGTACATTGAGAGAATCATCGACCTTTGACAGGGAAGACTAGTCACTTTAGATCGTAGTTAAACGGACCTGTCCTGACTGAGTGGGTTCGAACTAACAGCCTCATTGTTGATAGGCTGATAATCAATGCACATGACTCATTTAGAATATTTTCCGCGGAACTTGAAACACACTTCGATGATAAGGGAGTTGTTATTTGATTTTTATATGGGTAGGGGGTGGGGGACTAGGATACAAATGTTGTTCTGCATTTGTTTTTAGTTGTAATCTCTGTCCTGCCTTTTTATTTTTCACTCTATTCGGTCCTGCCTTTTTTAAAGTTTAAACTGTCTTATTTTTTACTTACATCCTAACTTTTTGTTTTACTCAAAACTCTTGTCCTGCTTGTTTTTTCAAATTTTATCCTAGCACCCTCTTCCCCCTGAAAATCAAATGGTAGTTCCCTTAAGAAAGTGTCTTAGTAATGTAAGACATTACATTCTAGTCAGGCGGAAAAGACGACGGCGTACATTGTACACTTATGGATAAAGCTTCCTATTTAAAAGAGTAGAAGACCTGGAGGTGTCTTGAATACAACTGCATTATGTTCCGAATTTTGAGTATACCATATGTCCATTGTTCTTGGCCTCGTTTTTATGGTTCAGCAGCTGCTTACAAACACTATTGTATTGTATTTTAACAAGATAAACAATCATACACTATAAGTCCAATACAAACAGATAACAATATGACCAAAAAGAAAGAATAAAACATTACAAAAACACATTACGAAAAATCAAAATAAAAGACTTTAGCAAGACAAATCTTGCTCAGAAACCGGGAAGAAATCAGGTACTCTGACATGGTCATACATTTTTGATCCTCTAGTGATATTTACCATGGTACTCTATAGTTATAAAAACCATTAAAGATTCATATCTAGTGGTTGAGCATTTACAAGAGCTGGTTTATAAGTCTTTTGACTAAACCTAAGACATCACCAACGTAAAAATCATCTTTATATGTAAAACCGTGAATGTTTGAAATAAAAACAGGGTTCTTCGGGACAACAACAACATTGAAAAATTAAATTTCGCAAAACACAACTCTGATAATTTAAAGCAAAACTAAGAAAGTTCCAGTTCAACAATATAGGGTCCAGAACGATAAACAATCCATATTTTACTTATAAGAGATAAAATCCGACTGCATTTGAAAGGTTTAAACACAGTTTATACGAGTAATGCACACTGTTTTTGCAGGTCTCAAGGAGTTCCAGCCGGAAATGACAAAACGACCAACTGCAATGGGACAACCGGCTTTTCAATCATGGCCGGAGTTGAACGGGCAACTTGGTTTTTGGCTGGCAAATACAAGTGTATGTTTCCTTTATACAAATTTCTGTAACAAATACTTCTCAATTGTCTTTTTTTATATTGACGGATTTTCTTTTTCATTAGAATCATTAAATTTTTTAACGTTTTATTTTTGATTAATTTTCAGACCAAATCATATCGGTAGTATTGTGTAAGCAATCTCGTTTTGTTTATGTGCCTTCGACGTCTGTCTGAATAAGACAAAATACTTTGAAATTGGTATTTGCTGTCTCCGACGAAAACTCGGTTTTCAGAAGCTCAAAAAGATCGATTGGCCCACAGTAGAGAAAAAGTCTGATTATGATAATATGTTATGAACCTTGTAAAATAATACGTAAAAAATCCGACCAAGTTTGTCGGTTTGGTATGCTGATGTATAATATTGTTTTTAGTGACATTCGGATTGCAAAGTTCATAATTTGATGACTGATTTTACTTTGTTTATCAGGGCATCCGAGTAGTAAATATTCAAGCATTTAGTGCAAGAATGACCAAAAGAAGAGGTGAGTTATAATGTATTTACAGTTGTTGAATTTTTATAGAAGAAGAATGTTAGTGTGCTTTCGTAAGTACTTATGGTTTAGCACAGAATAGGGATGATTTCGTTATGTATACATGTAGTTTCTACTCTGTCAAAAAAAAACATTTTTTTTTAGATAACATTTTTGTTCGCTTTGGGGATTCTGTATATCGTCAGATTATCGGAATTCCAATGGGAACTGTGCACCACTTATTGCGGACCTGTTTTTGTATTGCTATGAGTTACAATTTATGACAAAAATAAGCAAAGACCCATCGAAACAACATCTGATAAACTAATTTAATAATACTTTTAGATATTTGGATGATATTTTGGCTCTCAATAATGACGACTTCAGTATGTATATTAAAGAAATTTATCCTGTTGAACTTACTTTAAATAAAGCTAATACTAACAATGACCACTGCCCTTTCCTCGATCTTGATATCTATATCACTAACGGAAATCTGAATACTAAAATTTATGATAAAAGAGATGATTTTTCATTTCCTATCGTTAATTATCCATTTTTAGATGGTGACGTTCCCTTGTCACCATCTTATGGTGTTTATATATCTCAACTTGTACGATTCGCTCGTGTATGTAACAATGTTTTAGATTTTAACGAGAGAAATTTATGTATTACTGAAAAATTATTACACCAGGGTTTTCGATATCACAAACTAGTCAAAACATTTACTAAATTTTATCATCGGTATAAGGACATCATTCGTAAATATAGCTCAACATGCAGACTTCTTATACGTTCAGGTATTTCACATCCAATTTTTTATGGAAATATTCTTTATAAAGCACAAAGGTGTCAGTATTCACCTCAAAAACTAACAAAACCTTTGAATAGACTTATTAAGAAGGGATATAGTTACGATACTGTTGTCAGGTCATTAAAGATTGCATATTTTGGCGTTAATATTGATTCACTTATAGGGTCTTTGCATCGGAACTAAACACATTTATTCAAAAACGAGTTGTTGGCATGACACGGGTTATGTTCTTCTCATATATGTTATGATGGTATGATACTAAACCCCTAACGGGAAGGATTGTGCCTGATGTTCATATGATGAAATCATAATCTTTCAGTCAGTTTAATTGAAGTCTGGAGCTGGCATGTCAGTTATCTGCTAGTAGTCTGTTGTTATTTATGTATTATTGTCATTTTGTTTATTTTCTTTGGTTACATCTTCTGACATCAGACTCAGACTTCTCTTGAACTGAATTTTAATGTGCGTATTGTTATGCGTTTACTTTTCTACATTGGCTCGAGGTATAGGGGGAGGGTTGAGATCTCACAAACATGTTTAACCCCGCCGCATTTTTGCGCCTGTCCCAAGTCAGGAGCCTCTGCCCTTTGTCTTGTATTATTTTAATTTTAGTTTCTTGTGTACAATTTCGAAATTAGTATGGCGTTCATTATCACTGAACTAGTATATATTTGTTTAGGGGCCAGCTGAAGGAAGCCTCCGGGTGCGGGAATTTCTCGCTACATTGAAGACCTGTTGGTGACCTTCTGCTGTTGTTTTTTTCTATGGTCGGGTTGTTGTCTCTTTGGCACATTCCCCATTTCCATTCTCAATTTTATTTTATAAGTGACAATTTATAGACAATAATTGACTATCAAATTTCAATACGGTGAAAACGAGCCTAAGCACGAATCAGTACTAAGTGCAATAAGGTTTGGAAGTTATTCTATGTTTTCATTTTTATTGTTATCATGTAGGATTGTATAATTGTTTTGGCTTTAATCATTATATTAAACACAGTAATACAGTAGCTACATGTATACTTATTGGCAAATGACATCACAAATTCGAGCATAATCATATTTAATGTCAGTATATGATATTTTACAATGTAGAAGAAGAAAAAAAAACGTTTGGTCAGCAACCTTTCTTTTTGATAATATACTATGGCCGCTACACTTGATATAAATAATCTTTTATTTTAGTAAATATTTTCTTCATTGTCTATCTGTAGAAACTGTGAATATCATGTCTGATTGCACAGATGAGGTTCAATCAAGTTTTACGACACGTGAATATGTGAAGATCCTGCGTGTGTTCTATACGACAGGTTCTCCTATCAAGTCGCAACCAGTTGTCAATTTTTCAAGCAGATTGTTCCTCCCAATAAGAACCGGCAGACAGATGTTTGAAAGCATGTCACAAACTATGTTTAGAGTTGAAGCTTGGCTTCGTCTCGTAGGTAAGACTTTTATGGACCATGTTAACATGTACTTGTATCGACGCTCACATTGTAGATCATTGTATTATATCGTTCACGCCATGGTCAGTTACTGTGTTCGTTAGATTGCGTCAAACGATGTAAAGTTTTCTTATTTCAAACTTTGTATATTATACAATGTGTGAACAATGTTTATGCGTTTACTTTTCTACATTGGTTAGAGGTATAGGGGGAGGGTTGAGATCTCACAAACATGTTTAACCCCGCCGCATTTTTGCGCCTGTCCCAAGTCAGGAGCCTCTGGCCTTTGTTAGTCTTGTATTATTTTAATTTTAGTTTCTTGTGTACAATTTGGAAATTAGTATGGCGTTCATTATCACTGAACTAGTATATATTTGTTTAGGGGCCAGCTGAAGGACGCCTCCGGGTGCGGGAATTTCTCGCTACATTGAAGACCTGTTGGTGACCTTCTGCTGTTGTTTTTTATTTGGTCGGGTTGTTGTCTCTTTGACACATTCCCCATTTCCATTCTCAATTTTTTTAAATTATATATACATGATCCGTTTAGAAAATAACGGTTTTCGTATGTTTTTATCTAGAGTTATCAGTCTTTATTCGTTCAAACAACATCCGATTGGCTATTTTTTTTCTAAGAAGATCATACATATTGCTTCTTTTCTTATATTGAATAAATACGTTTGATGTTTAGTATGTGCACACATATATAACATAATATAATACAAGTCATCAAAAGCCATTGCACTGCAAATCAGGATAGACATGTGTCAGGTTTAACACTTAAAACAAGAAATAAGTTGAGCAAAACGTCAATTTTACAGGAAACGAATATTATTTCAACCACTGTGCCAAATAATCATAAAATTGTACAATCGCCTACACCATATGACAAGTTCTTAATGGCTCCAAGTTTAAACTTTCACCTTGGGAACTATTTCGGTAGAAACTGGAAAAAAAACCCCAATTAAATAGAAAGAGATTCACGATGCGAATGCAACTAAACAGTTGCCTTATATAATACAGACGCATAATATTAAATGTAATTTAAACTAGATGAATAACATGAGGCACTGTATGGTACTGTAGTTATGATTTTTACTCGATAACACGTGTAATACTACATGTAACAAACTTGGTTGGTGACAGTTTTATTCTGGACAATGTTTTTTTATAATTGTTTGCCATAGGACTTCCTATTTACAATGTCGAAACAATTCAGTACCTATTGAAAGAGTCAAGCGTTGTCGGTGCAGAGCTTGACAAATGTACATGGAGTGAAAATCCGACAGTTGGAAATTTCTTCGTGACAGCAATCAGGTTGGTAAATACAATATATAAAAGTTGACATTGACATATTAACCAAGTGTACAACACCTACGTTTTTAACACCATGTATAGGACCTTAAAATGCCGATATAAATATATACATACCAAAGTTTGAGGTTTGCTTTACCTTTTCCATTTTCCACTATTAAATGATTCAAATTTGCAAAACTCATAAAAATGGGATTTTGATACAAACTCGCATATAATAAATCACTAGTATTAAGAAAGTTTTGGAGATCATTTTCATATGAAATTCAGTAAAAGTTACATAATTACTATTTAAATATGATTGCAAAAGTTGTCGTTCTTTGTTCAGGTTTGCTTATCGATACCGATGGTTATGTGTTTAAATACCTAAAACCGATGTATTAAGTCAAAATTACGCAGTTTGAGTTCAAATATTTTTAATGTTTGTCATGTCAGTCGTTTTTCTACTGTCTAACCTCATATCCGTTATAAAAGTGTAATCAGAAGGAATATTACCTTTAATTTTTTTACAAATGTTTTTAAAATGTATATGTAGATGATATTAATGAATAAAATTGTGTTGTTCTAGTTGATCTACATTTCGTACTTGTTCTCTCTCACCCACGAACATTTTTTTTTTGGAAAAATAACCGATTAGTCCGTTTTTTTTGTTATCTCTCTTGGTATATAATATATAATGAGCTGTTATTTTTTTTTTTTTTTTTAATTATTTATTCTTATAAATTATTCATGTTACAATGTATATAGGAGTTTGCCTGAGTTTGCTTTGTTTTAATTTATTAGAACATTAGACTATTATATTGGTGACATTGTCGCTAAATTACTGTTACCCCTCTTCGACAGGGTTGAAACTTCCCTAGTTGATAATTATTTAAGGACCAGAGGCACGTCTCAAGTTTCTGGTCATATTCGTGCCATAAAGAAATGCATGTACTCATTTCAATTTACAGGGTTTATTTTCCATGCGCTTTTAATGAACCAGATCCAAGACTACTACCTCCTCAGCAGTATTATGATTCAGCATTCGGACCAGGAGCGTCCGGGGGTTGTTGCAGTATAAGCTAGATCCGAAGTTTGTTATGCAGCAGTTATGGAATGTTTATCTCGTTTATCGATATTATGAGTTTATGTACCAAAGTAGAAAAATATGTTTTTATATTTTTATATATATTTAATTAGTTGAAATATTAAAAAAAATCGATCTTGTGGTTCTAAATGAAGTTATATATTTTGATATTTCCTGTTATATTTTATTGAAGTAATGACACATATTGTACAATCAAATACCTCTATGTATACTTTTTATTTGAAAACCATGAACTTCGATAACAAATGCATGCTACCAAATTGTTTATAAATCTCAGATTAATATTGAATTATAGTTTATTTTCATCATTAGAGTTAGAATGTCTCTCTGTCAACTTCGCCTCTCTTTTATGGCGAAACGATTCAATGTACATCTACTTTATATTTCATCAATTAATTCTGTCTCTAATGCTATATTTATTTACATCGTCTCAGATGTAATTTGTCTAAATGACTTGATCATACTGATATTATATATACGGTATTATATAAAGGTTTCCAATCTTTCAAACAATGCATTGTAGGAGCATGTGGATTACCAAAGTATATCTTTTAATTTATTCTACTATTTTAAGGTAGTTTTTTTTTTAACTTAGTTGTTATTATTACTTTTGTTATTATTTAGTTTTTATATATTTTTTTTAAACCAATAGAATTACTCTGGTATGTGCACTTATCTTTATTCCATTGTTGAATTTTAGATATTTTTATATTAATATTGTCAAATTCAGATATGTTTTTGGCTCCTGATCATAAAACTGTACTCATTGATCAAAGTACAAAATATGTGTTCAAACCACCAAATGCAGAATTCTAATTCCGAGTCTGAAAACGATAATAGAGGGTATCACTAGCCTAGTAATCAGCATTTCTGTGTTGACATGAATTATCATTGATCTGGTCATACTTATTAATTAACTGTTAAAAAAGTTATTTTTTCGAAATAATTAATATTTTCTTCCCCAGAAATTTTTGATCTCCTTTACAGAATTCTCAATCCTCTTCCACTTGATATTTAATTTTTATCTATTTAATTTTGATTCGAGCGTAACTGATGAGTCTTTTTCGTAGACGAAATGCGCGTCAGGCGTACAAATATAAAGCCGGATACGTATGGTGAGATTATCGTAATCGAATATCGATAAATTGCTGTTACCTTTCTTTCTTACTATGTTTTATGTATACAGATTTAGAATTAAATGTAATGGTTGGAAATACATGTATGACTAACCTGAAATGGAAAAAAAATACTTTTGTATTCCTCATAAAATATCTTCTATCATAAAACCCTTATTGGGTTCCAGAGACAACTAACTACGATTTTATGAAAATTTTAATTGCAAAGATATTCAACTAAGGAAAGAACAACCGTAAATTATATTTAGAATTTTCTAACGAGGATTCACTATATCTTCATATTGTTTTAGAAGCATTGCAATATTATTTCGAGGATCATTTCTTGTTTATTTATTTTTAATTATAAATATGACCCATATTGAGATTTTTTTTCTTTACAAGTGCAATCTCTCAACTATGTTTTTTTGCATCATATACATTTATATTTTTAGATTTGTTTTTACTTTTAGTCTTTCATGCATTGCTATTTCAATGATGTTTCACAAATTGCTATTTCTATGAAGAACATGTTATTTGATTTTGTGTATTTACTTGTAACTTTAGTTGCCTTTATACAAATCTTGATTCAATAAAAAAAATAGCATCTCGTTTCACAATCATTATATACCATAAAAAGTAAACAAATATTTTTTTAAAGTATCACATAATGATTGACAAAATATTTACATATCACAGTATTCAATAAAACAAGCAATATTCAGTTATAGATTTGACTAATAAGACACATATCAGTGTATAAAATGAACTCTTAAATCGATATTGTTACATTATTTGACAAACGTATGCCAATATTTGGACTGAATCCTGAGACTGAGTACTAGTAATAAATTTTCCTGTGTATGTTTACATATTTTACTTCTAGACTTTGTTTTTTTTGGACATAGTGATTCATAAAAAACGCAATTACGCTGAGCTCTTTGAACTTATCAAATGTATAGGCATTTGGCAAGTAGTAAATAGTTATTCAACAAGAAAATTCGATACATTTAAATTTACAGAATAAATAATAAGATTCCACGTATCCTGTTATGACTCGTCCTTCCTTTCTCTGTTGTTATACAGGATTTTTCCAGACAACTCGACTAATGCCATATTATATGGATCGGGCAGTGTTTCTTTTTATGCATGGGTTCAACACTGAATACTGTTCTGATTGTTTTATTGCTGTTACACGAACTCGAGTATTTAATTCATCCCTGACTAAAAATGAGATTTGAACATGCATGATGAAAGTGAAAACATTACGCGGCTTAAATGCATTCAAGGTTAATTTCATATTGCACAGTGGTTTTGATTTGTTGTTGTTCTTATTGGAAACTTTTTTTTTTTTTTAGATTAAACTGTTTTGCATTTGCGGTTATCGCGTCTGTAACATAGTTAAGTTCTCTTTCTGATATAAAACATAAGCTTTCAACAAATTATACCAGAGAAAAACACGATGTAAAACGGGTATCATGAGAAAAAAAATCTCCTGAAGTGGGGTCTCTGAGTAAATACCATGGGTTCTTCTCTCTTGTAGATCGTTCCTCGAATTCCTTTCGTTTAATCATTATCATCCAAATTTATAACCCGTAGGTGTTGCTGGTCATCACTGAGGGTGTGAGTTCGAGTTCGGCTCTTTGCAGGAACATTTGACTTCAACCTTAATGTTCCGCTGAGAAATAGCCAACATTGCTAAAAATTGCATTAACATTTCACACAGGCAGTCATCGCTGTTTAATAAGTTTGTAATAAACCAAAATATCAAAGTAATAGAATTTTACGAGTGAGAAAATGGTCACATTAACATCAAAATTGCCGAAGGAGAAAACTTTTCGTTCAGTTTGGACTCTCAGAAGGCTGCTTCGTTAGAGACATCAAACCAATAGTACTATGGAGAGGAACAACAGCTTTAAAAAAACCATCAATCATAATGAAGCTGTGTTTATCATCTGTACACATGTTTTATTAGAAGGTACGGTAGCCGAGCAATATTTAGCAAAATATGAAAGTTGCAAAAATACAGAGCTCCAAGGAAAATTTTTAAAAATCTTTATCAAATGACAAAGTCAAAAGCTCACACATATCAAACGAATGGAAACCACTGCCATATTCCTGACTTGGTACATGCATTTCCTTATTTAGAAAATGGTGGACTAAATCTGGTTTTATAGATAGCTACATGCAACACTCTTACTTGTATGACAGTCGCATATAATTCCATCATACTGACAACAATGTGTGAGCAAAACAAATAGACTGACAAATAAGGGTATGCCACTGTGTTATAACCATTATCACTATAAAACCAAACAACGTACGTTTTAACGTTTTTTTTTGTGTTTTTTTTTGTGTTATTATTTTGCTTTGTTTTCATTTATATTATGTCGCTTACTATATTATATATGTTGTTGATGCTATAGCATTATATTATATGCTGATTTGCAATAAACTTATTACATTAACCCCCTCCACCCGGACCCGTCACTAATTTGTTTTTCATATAAACACTATATAGACAAAGTACTTAAATAATCAAAAATGAAAGACGAGAGCACACAAAATGATCATAGTACAATAACACAAAGGTTTAATTTGAGAAATTCACGACATTAAGGAATGTGAACCTTGTTAAAATAATTACTAGCATGCTTGTATGTTGTATGGTATGGCGGTCTTTATATCTTCTATTGCTCACTCCAGTTGATTATGCTATGATTTATAAATCATCGCCTTTTGTTTATTGCCATGGCTTTGTCTTGAGTTGTGAGTGACCCTTTACTATTTCCCCCTTATTTTTATTGCATATGTTTACGCCTATCCCTAATCAGAAATCCCGTCTTTTTAAATATGGATATTCATTATTGTATAGGAATCTGCAATATGTGTTGATAGCAAAAATATTTATAGTGCTAAACCACATTTTCACTCTATCTGTTTGAATTAGTCAATTGCAAGATCTGATGATCTTTAATTATTCCATGTTCAACTGAAACCGTGAAAAAACATAGCAATTAAATAGATAGATTTAGCATGAAGACATAGACGGCGTGCACAAAGCTGAGTCCACAAACGTAACGTCTTCAAATAGCTAAAATCATTTACGACGTCGGCATTTTCCCCCAGAAAACGTAAGCGTAACAAACACACTGGAAACGTAGTTTATCACATAATTTAAAAGATAAACGCTCAACATGTTTCATTTTTTCAAACAACAAAGCACAATATAACATTCTGGAAATCTGAAAAAAAAATTACATGCTAAGAGCAGTGTATTGGAAATAATAAGCGACTATGTCGTAGATCCTAATCAGAAAATAGCGTTAAAACGTCATTTTTTAAAACTGTAACATAATAGTTGGACATTTAAAAAATTCAGGTGTTTAGCCTGGATTATCGAATCATTCATAGTATTCAGATTTTTTTAGCCCTCTCGTTATTCACATTTGGAATATCGATTCATTTCGAAAAAAGAAAATAGCAAATACATTTTTTTTCACCGATTCTTCCATTTGCTAATAATAATCCTTCCAAATTACTACTTCTTACACATAAAGAAGTGCATTCCAAACGCAGCCACAATGGCCTATTTTGATTTTTTTAAGATGAAGTTCGTATGACGTTATAGCTAACTATTGCAATATTGGGTTTGTGAGAAAAAAATAAAACATGTGAATACGTCCCCTACGAAACAACCAAAATGGCATGTCCCTAGACCGCCTGTTCAACATTCATACTCTCAAATATCGTAAAAAAATGTAGAAATAATTATTATTTTACTTAATATAAGTTCTTTAATAATTCAAAAGTATGTTTAGAGCCAACATATTTTAATAAACAGCTTTTAACATAGGATTTTTTGTTTTAGAAGGTGTGTCCCTAACACAATGTCCACTACGAAACGAAGTCATTAAAACTTGCTTATAAACAGTTTTATAAAATCAATGTAATTTTTTGTTTGCAAGAGATATAAACATTAGGGTCTTACAAAAGAAGTGATGCTTTTATAACGGCAATTAAACTGTTGGTAAGAAAAATTGAGCACATCAAATGGACCAGAGTGATGCCGTATTTTTGTAAATGTCCATTACGAAATAGGTCAAATCTCCTTCAGTAACTGGTTTTAAAATTATGAAAAAAATATCAGTGTACAGTTTAATAACGCTTTGATGAATACAGTCAGTCTTGTAACTATTGCAATATTGGGGTTGTGAGAAAAAAATAAAACATGTGAATACGTCCCCTACGAAACAAGTTTGGGAGAAAAACGTTTCGTAGTGGACACTACCACTATCATGCAGTCTCTTTTACTCTTTTTTCAATTATATTCGTGCAAAGCAAATAACAAAGGTTAGTTTCATGTAAGTTTTATTATGTTTTTATTAACATAGAATATGGTTGATGTCAACTACGAAACTTTTTGTCCACTACGAAACGGGTTTGTCAACTACGAAACGCATCAAAATGTCCACTACGTAACATGAGTTGTACCTTCATATGTGAGGTACTGTCTAATCTTTATCGATAAAAAATGGTTCTCCAATTCAGAAAAAATGAGATTTTTCTAGTATATAAAGTAAACAAACTGGAATGTCTATAGGAAACATTTAAAATTGCAAAAAATATGTGTGTTTAGAAGCAGTTTCGTAGGAGACAAAAGTCCCCTACGAAACAGTACACAAATTATGAAAATAATATCATTTTAAAGAGTATTTAAGATTGCACTTTTTGTTTACAAACAGGTCTATAATAGAGGTATTCAAAATAACTCTTGAAAATAAATTTTAGACTAGATGATTTTCCATTTTTTTTAGGTCTGAAAGGAACGCTTTTATTGAAAAACGCCCATATATATACAACTCGTCTAAACATCAACCCAACAATGTTAGATCTATAAATTTGCTTTCGCAAATTTTTGGTTCTTCCCTCGCCGGGATTCGAACTCATGCTACTGTGATATCGTGACACAAACTCGCCTGCACTGCAGCCGTCCCGCTAGACCACACAACCACCTGGGCTCTCAAAAAAAGAGCTTTCGCTGGCCGTGTGTTACCTTTCCTCGTCAGTTTTAATCTAGCGGCGTACTACTGCGAAAGCAAATTTACAGATCTAACATTGTTGGGTTGATGTTTAGACGAGTTGTATATACGTTATGTACACAGCCATGTATCACCATCATTGATGGCGATCCGATGGATACATCTGTTGTAGAGTTGTCACTGACTCAGACGTACTTATATATATATATATATATATATATATTCCAGTGTTATCCTATTGATAAATGATCTGTTAAGCTTCATTACTTTATAATATATTCGTAACAGCAAGTAACTTAATTTTGTTGTTTTTTTATGCCAGTTAAGCGAACAGAAAACAAATGTTGTGTATTTTATTTTACTTTTCTAGCAAATTAGAATATCAGCTGTATCATTGCAGACTTGGTACGTACACGAAAATTTGTTTCGTGTCGAGCCCGGATCTAGAAGTTGTTCATCTCTTAGTTAAACATAACCCTTGACTGTTCCTCTGGTATTTTTTGTTCATCTTTTGAATCTTTTAGCATGCATTTGGAGATACGTAACCAATAGTTAAAATTCGGTTTTTCGATCTCTTTTAAAGCTTTGGTTACATAAAGCATGGTTAAATTTTGAATGACTGTCAATTTTCAAAAAAAGAATCTCCAGCACTTTTCTTATGTCCAAAAAAAAACTATGTAGTCATTAACTACGATTACGTCTTAAACAAACATGTTTTTCGTCTTCCAAGTTCATAAAATAGTACATAAAACTACAACGCGGACGTGACAGAGATCCACTTCTGTTATTATTAATACACATTTTGGTGATATAAACATGTATTATATTGGCATTAATTGGCACAGTTATAATATGTTAAACGTGCACTCCATGTTATAAAAAAAAACCATTGTAATATTAAAGGTTACAAGTATACAAGTAGGCGATCTCACAGATTCATTTATCTTAATTTTCAATGAATGTCAATTATCACTATAAAGATATATCAGTTTTTTTCTCATGTCCTAGAAAAACTGTTTGGTCATTAAATATGATATTGTGTATATATATATATATATTTATGTGAATTATAGTTATATTGTTTACTTATTTTGTATGTCACAAACTTAATGTTTAAAGTTTATGTGGCAATAAATATTTGAATTTGAATTTGGTATTATATTAACAAGTTTTTCACCGTATAAAAAAGTATAACAACAACGCGGTCGTGACAGAGAGCACATTTTGTTATTTGCAATACACATTTTGGTGATATAAACATGTCATATATTGACATTAATTGACACAGTTATAAAATGTTAAACGTGCACTCCATGTTATGAAAAATATTTTCACATTAAAAGTTACAAGTATGCAAGTAGGCGATCTCACAGATCTATTTATCTAAATTGTCAATGAATGTCAATTATCACAATAAAGACATATTTCAGTTTTTTTCTCATGTCCAAGAAAAACTGTTTGGTCATTAGATATGATATGGGATTAAAACAACACGTTTTTCATCGTCAAAGTTCATCAAAAATATTAAAACAACGCGGACGTGGCAGAAATCAACTTCTGTTATTATCAATACAAATTTTGGTGATATAAACATGTATTACATTGGCATTAATTGACACAGTTATAATATGTTCAACGTGCACTCGATGTTATGAAAAATATTGTTAAATTAAAGGTTACAAGTATACAAGTAGGCGATCTCACAGATTCATTTATCTTAATTTTCAATGAATGTCAATTATCACAATAAAGATATATCAGTTTTTTCTCATGTCCAAGAAAAACTGTTTGGTCATTAAATATGATATGGTATTAAATTAACAAGTTTTTCATCGTATAAAAAAAGTATAACAACAACGCGGACGTCACAGAGAGCACATTTTGTTATTTGCAAAACATATAAATGGTGATATAAACATGTATCATATTGGCGTTAATTGACACAGTTATATTATGTTAAACGTGCACTCGATGTTGTGAAAAATATTGTCATATTAAAGGTAACAAGTATGGAAATAGTAGATCTCATACGTTCATTTACTTAAATTTTCAATGAATTTCAATTATCACAATAAAGAATTATATCAGATTTTTTCTTATGTCCACGAAAACTGTTCATCAAATAACAACAATGCGGACGTGACAGAGAGCACTGTTTGTTATTTGTAATGTACATTTTGGTGAAATACACAATACAGAATTATATCAGTTGTTTTCTAATGTCAAAGAAAACCTGTATGATATCGTGTTAAAACAACATGTTTTTCATCGTTTTAATTCATAAATAAAAGTACAACAGTACAGCGGTCGTGACAAAGAGCAACGTTTGCTCTTTTGCATTGCACATTATGGTGAAATAAACATGAAGTATATTGGTGTTAATTGACGCAGTTATTTAATGTGAAAGTGCACTCGATCTATTGACGAACATTGTCATAAAAAAGGAACCAGTAAGTATATAGACGATCTCACATATTCATTTACCTAAATTTTAAATGAATCTTAATTGTCACAATAAAGAATTATATCAATTTTTTTTTTCATATCGAAGAAAAACTGTTTAGTAATTAAATATGATAAAGTTAAGGTAACAAGTACATAAACAGGCAATCTCACAGATCTCTATACTTATATATATTTATACAGTTGTATTAGTATTTTCTAGATATTCAATCTGCACAACTTAATTTCAAATCGCTGTTGTCATTCGACGAATAGAGGAAAATTATCCTGTACAGGACTGGTATTGACGGTCGATTATCAACTGATTACACCCACTGCAACGGCACTCCCATGACCATTGCTAGTTGCTTGTCGTATGAGTGTGTTGGTATTGACTCTAGATCCCGAAGCACTGAATATTGAGAAGACAAAAAGAAACCTACGGCCTGTAATTGGATATCCATCGAAATTATTACAATTTCAAGTGTTAGAAAATAAAGTATAACAGAGATGGCAAGCTCAGTATTCATACTACCGGAATAATACAAAAGACAGATGTAAGGTTAAGTAAATTTAGGAGAAAAAGAAATCCACAATGTACAAAGTTGATTTATCATTCATTAACCATTTAAAGTAAAATATGAAACCTTTCGATTTATAACGAAAGCTATAATACTGTTGAATAATGCTGAAACGAAACAATATCCAAGGAATCCATACATTATTTCAAATTTTTTATTTTTATTTTTGATGTTTCTGTTATGATTTCGTTTGAAAAATCTTTTTTGTCTGATATTTGTGAACTAAATAGTTACAAAATTGCCTTTCCATATCATCATTGTCATGAAAATTGTTTGGTCGAGTATTGCGAAAATAATTGTATAAAGTTCGAGATTGCATGTTAGATACGTATGCTCGTCACTATTCTTGTCGTGTTTGTCGTCGATGGAGTATTTTCATGGTTGTTCTGTTGTTTGCCTTTTGTGTTGACTATCATATTATTTGTTTGTGCGTTTCTCTGTTATAACGTTTTTGCGTATGTTTGTGCTGTATTACTTTCACGTGGTCTTTTAAAAATATTTCTAACAGTGTCATAAAGCGGGAGGTTTGACATGCTATTAAACCGGGTTCAACCCATCATTTTTACTTGAAATGTCTTGTACCAAGTCAGTCAGGAATATGGCAGTTGTTATCAAGTAGTTCCTATCTATATATATTGGAATTTGTTTTTGTTGCACTTAAGTGTTTCTATTGTTGCTATGTTTTCCTCTTAAGGTTGGTCTATTTCCCTCAGTTTTAGTTAGTAACCCGGATTTGTTTTCTCTCAATCAATTTATGACTTTTGAACGCTGGAATACTACTGTTGCCTCTTGTTCTGATTGTTTTAACATAGTTGTTCAAGATTGAATAACTAACATTTTGTTTTATAAAAAATAAATATGCATCATCTTGTTAAGTAACAATTGCATACAGTAACACGTTCTTTCCTACCTAATTGTTTGTAAAAAGCATGTCTGTTTTTATAAGTAATAAGCACTCATTTTCCACAATAAATCTTGAAATTTCCCTCAGTAAAGTTATACGATAATTGAACTGTATCATAGTAACAAATCATCCTCGCTATGAAAGGTAATAAATACTCCTATCGCAGAGATTTGAAATGCATTAGTTATCGGTACAATGAAACATGTTCATAAGTAATGTCATAAAAACAGAAGATTACTTTACCATTAACGTTGGAAGTATAATTAATCATCGAATCTGAAGGAAGAAAGTCTAATTAATATCCCTGCAATGGTTTACTCAATAAAAGAGATTAAATCAATTTACTTGTGTGCAAAAAGTGTGAAGAGCATTCATTTCGTAAGCTCTTCAAATAAGTTGTGCATTCAAATATTATTGAAAAGCATTGCAGTTAAACAAAATCCTAGCATAGATTAGGAGTTTGTGTGGTTCAACATCAGCTATTGGCGTATTTTTCTTAAAAAGCGAAATTAACAATTAATTCAAGAAAAGATGCACGCATGATAATAAGATGATAGGGATTGTAAAAAAAAACATATCCAAGTAAAAACTTACAGCACACTTCTTTCGATTTAAATTGAATTATTGTTAACAATCATGTATAACTCAATGGAATCTTTTACCAACCGCAGTGGTAAATACACAGACAGTCGACTCTTTCAGAGATCAGCTTACATATGCTGTTCTCTCCACTATCATTTAAAAATCTTCATCTCCTGTACATAGTTTTAATCACTACATCTGTTCTCTGCACCGTTTTGTATATAACTAAAATATTAACTAGTTCTTTTTAATAAATAGGCCACGCATGCACCAGTTATTAATCATCTTTATTCAGATGGAAAACTGGAAAACTTAAAGAAGAAGATGTATGTACAGTTGAAGGAGGGATCAAGTCCATTTTAGTTCGACTAGCTCACATGAAGTTCAAAGGTAATCCTCGTAAAAGTATTAACTTAAGAATTATTTTTTAGCTGTATTTTGCAAATCCTTTAGGAATTTTTGGTCCTCAATGCTCTTCAACTTCGTACTTTATTTGGTTTTTAACATTTTTTATTCGAGCGTCACTGATGTCTTTTGTAGACCAAACGCTCGTCTGGCGTAATTAAAAAAATTCAATATTGGTATCTATGATGAGTTTATTTATAAGCAATCATGTCGTTGCTCAAAATGAAAAAGGTACTTACATGTATATTTATGATTCTTGAAAACAGCTGTTTAAAATAACATAGCATTAAACGAAACCTTATATTAAAGTTGTAGCGTCTCGTTATAACTTCAAACCATTTTATTGCCAACATAACATAGGAACTGTTGATTCGAAAGTGACATCTTTTTGTCTCCACTTTGTTACTACGTCTAACGTTTTTGCTTAATTGTCATTTTAATGTATATATTGACATTTTCTTGGAATGTATCTTATGTTTTATTTGATTTTTAGCATCTTTTATTTACATCTGCGTAATTTGTCATAATGACGTCTTTTTCATTAGATCGATTGAAATAGATACAAAATCAGTTAATTAATTACCTATATTTGGATCTAATCATTAGTTGGAAAAAAAACCTTCTAATCATCTAAGTCTGCAATATTGATGTTTGACATTTGTATTTTCATTGATGAGATTTAATAATGACGAAACTGATCACAGAGATGAAAGAAAGGAAAAAAAAAATGAATATGAAACGGATAATTATGTAAAAAAACTAAATACATAGAGAATAATACATGGCAAAATCCGTATCATATGCCGTATCATCCCGAGATACCAATATCAGCCAGATGGCCTTTAGGCCCGAGGGATGATATTGGTCGAGGGTGATAAGGCATGTGATACGGATTTTGCCATGTTTTATACACTTTATCATATATTTCAACAGGAGAGTATATATGAACTGCTTTCTGATCCCTAGCACCTGGGTTACCTTCAGTTCTTCTTTTGTCTTGTTTTAAAAGCTTTAAAAGAACTGCTCAATTACTCATCCGAAACAATTTGCGTGCTGTTGTTTTAAAAATATGTTTTGTAATGTATTTTTTTGTGTTTTGTTTGGTATTTCATTGAGTTCTATTTTATAGTTGCATTTCGTGTGTTTGAAATATGAAAACTCGACGTGTGTGACGTCACGTTCAAAACAATGACGTCACTCAATAAATTGCGCCACGTCCGAATGACCGTTCATTTCGGACCCATTTTGAAAAAAATATTTCTGTAGAAGCTTGCATGAATTAAAACGGAGTTTATGTAAAAATTTATTTTTTTAGGGGTGTCATAAAGGGTGCGATAAAGGGTGCTCATCAAAGTTGCGCGATATGGATTAAACAGCAGGTTATTTATCAAATATTCAAAACTACTGTATTTACTACTAAATGTATGATAAAAATAATGTAATATCCAAGAAAACATGAGTTAATATATTGTGTACATGAGGTGCTTCAGTCGTTATGATATATAGAAAAAATTGAAAAATACAGATGTGGCATAGTTGCTGATGAAACAACAACTCACATCCAACACCAAATTTGTAAACAAGTACAGAGCATTTAATAGTTTTCAACGATCAGCAAACATCTTATAGTAGAGTGAACAGGTGCAGTACATGGATAACTAATTGAGAAATAATTTGGAGCGTTACGTGCTCACAAACATGTTTAACCCGGGTATTTATTTATATGCTTGTCTCAAATCCTAGGGGTTGTAGTAAGTTGCCGTCTATGTTTTGACATTGGCTTAACATCATGAATTTTAAAAAGACGAGACAAGGTACCAAGGACAATCCGAATAAAATGAATAGATCTTATAAAGCAGACAACAACATTATCAATAGGAAAACAAATGGAAAAAAAGACAAACTTAACTTTAAGCAACAATAAGCCTACCAAACACCCCGAATAAACTCGGTTAAATCGCATTCAGACCAACAATATCGATTCTAAGCTAACAAAAAACAACAAAAACACAAATAAGACAACCTATCGATCTTAAAGTGCTCAAGTACTTGCATTTACTGAAGCTAGATCAAAGTGCAATTTAAACTATTGTTTTATATAGATATTGTTTTAATAGACTATGTTTTCGTAGACAACAACAAATTATATAAAAGGAAAACAAGAATTTAATGATGTCTGTCCACGATGACACACTGGTTTACAATTAAGTCTCAATATTAAAACGTATAGGAAAGTCAGAATTTACGGAGTAATTCTTTAATCAGAACATGTCGATTTCTATATGAATAAAGGAAGATGTTGGGGCTTTGAGACAGCACACAAAACAATAAGCACGTGTTTACATACACATATTTATTTTTGTTTTCCCTTTTGCCCATAACTTGTATTTGTCTTATTACTGTTTGTTGAATCGAAATGGCATATAACATAATTTTAGACATATTATATAAGTAAATGTCTGTTGTTGAAGACCGTAAATTTCCCATTATGTGTCTTTTTTTTTGGGGGGGGGGGGGGGGGGGTCCTCGGATTGATATCTATCTATCTGCCTCAGGTTTGCGTTTCTTCCATAATGGATTCTTCAGTAATGACTCCAAAATATTTGAAAATTTAAAATCTTATATTAACGCTGAAGACCCGATCAATTATATAATTGACAACGAAAAAAAATGCATATGAAGCGGATAAACATGTAAAAAAAACAAATACAAGCAATGTAATATCCCACAAAACATGGGTTAATACATTTTGTACATGATGTGCTTAAGTCGTTATGATACATGGGAAGAATTGAAAAATACAGATGTGGCATAGTTGCTGATGAAACAACAATTCACATCAACACTACATTTGTAAACAAGTACAGAGCATCTAATAGTTTTCAACGATCAGCAAACCTCTTACAGTAAAGTGAACAGTTGCAGTACATGGAAAACAAATTGAGAAATATAAAATGAAAAAATATATAAACAGAGTCCCAAACTATTTGGAGCGTTACGCGCTCACAAACACAATAGATTCTTCAGTAATGATCGACGCCAAAATATTTGAAAATTCAAAATCTAATATTAACGTTAAAGACCCAATCAATAAAAAAAACCACCTAGAGTATGGCCGAAAAGTCAACAAAATATGCAATCAGATACATATAGATAAGCATAATTTTATATACAATATAACTTGATATCTACCAGCAAGTAAAAATCTTTCCTGTGTGTGTACTTACGAATGATAATGAAATTACATGTACAATAAATCTTTGCCTTTCATTTCTGATTTTCTTATGACAAAATAAGGTTAAATTTGGGGTTAAAAGAGTTCCTTAGAACACAATCTGGCTTTTATTCCTCGTGTGTATGAAATATTTCTTTAACCAACAGCCAGCCATTATCTTCTTTCATTAGAAGCTCTTGTGTCTTAATTCAATCAAACGATATTTGTTGCTGAAATCTTGGTTTGGGATTTATTGAATTATTTTTTTTCAATTGGCTATGAATATACACAATGTAAATAATGAGGTTTCCGCACAATTACACGTCCACCTCTTTTACATCACTTTTTTCAAAACATTTATTTTACAAAACTTCAATTACTTCTAACAATTTTCAGTCAGTTCATTTTTACTTTGATTCTAATTCATGACACAACTTACTCCATCCGAAAATAATATTTTCTTGAAGACAATTAACTACATTCGAAAATGTTTTTGATATGCCACAACATGACCTTACACAAATATTATATAACGAGCTCTTGCTAGCAGAAATAACTCATCTATCTTAATAAAATAGTACATGCTTGAAATCAATTTTATAGTTACGTAATGCCGACCGTTTTCGTTAAAACTTTATTGCTTACCACTTTGGTTTGTCAGACATCTATATCCCACGTTATTAATGGTGTATTCAGTGTTATTGATAGTTTGTATATGGCTAAGTGTTGTGGGAATTCTAATGTCAAGAAAATGTCTTTATCTGAGTTGTTAGACCAACTAGCAAACACACAAGAGATTTAATGCATTTTTGTTCTGAATGGTACTGTAGTAATGATAGAATTAAGAGCTCATTTTGACTTTTTCGCTTTATTTGTTCCTGAGGTCTTTTTCATGCCTCGTTGTTTAATGCTTGCAAATGGGGATGACCGTCATCATTCAAAGTTTTAAAGCGATATCAATTGCAGCATTGTATAGTAACTGTGTGCATGTTAACAGTACTCTAAAGAAGCGGCTATATTTAAGCCTCGAGCTCTGTAGTTTTCACTTTGTTATTATATAGGTACAGATGTTACGGTATTTTATGGAGTGGTCCATATGGTTGTGCGAATACTGTTGAATTCCCCTGTTTCTACAGATAATTTGTTATTCAGTCAATTTGGTTTCCATAATAGCAATTGCATATACTCTTCTTTGGAATTTATTATTGGCTTGTTTCCAAGAAAGTTTCAATTTATTTTAAACTAAGAAAATTTAATTTATAACATGACCGGAACAAGATTGAGCAGTTTCGGTGATGATAAGGAAGAGAACAGGTTAATTAAAACAGAAGAACACTTAACCTTGAAAGTAAACTTAATCAACGAATCTAATTAATATCCCTGCAATAGTTGACTCAATAAAAGAAACTAATCAATTTACTTATGGTCAAAAAGTGTGAAGAACATTTATTTTGTAAGCTCTTCAAATAAGATGTGCATTCAAATATTATTTAAAAGCAATGCAGTTAAACAAAATCCAGGCATAGATTAAGGGTTCGCTCGGTTTAAAATAACAGTAATTATTGGCGTATATTTCTGAAACACACATAAAACATTCACGAAAAATGGTAATAAATTGTTAGGGATTGTAAAAAGGCTCAATTTCGAAATATAATCCAAAAGTGCGTTTCTTTTTTTTTTTTTTTATACGCATGTCTGTACATTATTGGTAGTCAAGTGCTGGTTAGCTCACATGAAGTTAAAAGATATTCTTCGCCCTTTTGCTTGTCTGTTCTTGTTGTTGTACACCATTTGAATGCCCAAAAATATAGGAATTGTTTCTTCTTTTTGTTACTTGTATCTAATACAGGCGGAAAAATCTGTAACGAAATTGACGTATATGTTTAGGCATTACGTCGTACTTTTAAGCTAAAATATCATTTCAAGTTATTTTTTGCATTTTCATGGAATGTATTGTATTTTTATTTAATGTTTATTTACAGTTATCCGCGTAATTTGTAACAATGACGTCGTTTTATCAGATCAATTGAAATAGATACAAAATCAGTTAATTTTAAAATTACCTATATTTGGATTCAAGTTGTATATATATTCTAAGATATCAGTTGTAAAAACCTTCCAATCATCTAATTATATATATAAGTCTGCAATGTTGATGCTTGACATTTGTTTTTTTATCGAAGAATTCTAATAATGATGCAACTGATCAGGGAGATGAAAGAAAGGACATTTCTATAAAGCTCATAGACATTAAAAAAAAAGAACATATGACGATAAAAGTTGAAGTCCCTACTGTATGTCTGCAGTCGATATTGTTGTTTGGTGTTTGTAATTTCATTGCTTTAAATCAGTGAATTAGATAATTGGCAAGATCAAAAGAATAACATATCAATGAGTATGATAAACATGCAAAAACAAAAATACAGATATATTGTGTACATGACGTGATTCAGTCGTTATGAAATATGTGTAGAATTGAAATAAGTAGATATGGCATGGTTGCGGTTAAAACAACAATTCACACGAAGAACAAATTTCCAAAGAAATACAGATCATCCAAAAGTTGGCCACGGTGATCAACAAACTCCATATAGTAGAGTGAACAGTTACAGTGAATGTATAACAAATTAGGAAATATAAAACAACAGAGTCCAAAATTATTTGAGGCGTTGCGCACTCACAAACATGTTTAACCCGGCATATATTTATATGCTTGTCTTAAACCCTAGAGGTTGTCGTAAGTTGCCGTCTATGTTGTGACATTGGCGTGACAGCATGGATTTTAAAAAGACGACACAAGAAACCAAGGAAGAATCAAACAAAATGAATAGAACTTATAAAGCAGACAAGAAGATTAACAATAGAAAAACAAAGGAACAGAAGACAAAACTAAACTTTAATCAACAATTACCCCACCAAAAAAACCCCGAATAAACTCGGTCAAATTGCATTTATACTCACCATGTCAATTCTTAGCACACACACAAAAAAGACGAAACCTATCGATCTGTAAGTGCTGAAGTACTTGCATTTACTGAAGCTAGATGGAAGCTCACTTCAAAATATTATTTTATATAAATATTTTTGAATAGACTACGTTTTTGTAGACAACAACAAATTATGATCAAGGAAAACAAGAAATGATATCTGTCCCCGATGACACGATTAAGTCTCAATATTAAAACTTATTATAGGAAAGTCAGAATTTACGGAGTAATTCTTTAATCAATACACGTCGATTTTTATACTAATAAAGGGAGATGTTGGATCTTTGAAACATCAGACCAAGCAATAAGCACGTGTTTACAGACACATATTTATTTTTGTTTTCCCTTTTGGCCATAACTTGTATTTGTCTTATTACTGTTTGTTAAATCGATTTGGTACTTAACATTACGTTTGATTGTCTGTATTGTTCACCACTTTTTATAGACTCTGGAGATTTAAGAACTTGACGGATTGTACCTGTCTGTTGTTATAAACTGTAAGCTTACAAATAACGGGTTTTTCTTCGCATTGCTGTCTCATAGACTTTTTCCAACATCTTCTCATATACATAAAATACATTTCTCATTGGTTAAATGAAAACCATAACTCCACAGAATTATCATTGGCTGGATAATACTCAACTCTTCATTCTAGACGATGCGACAAAGTATGGCTGAACATTACAATACAGCCAACGAAAATAAAACTTGTTAACAACTTATCATCTTAAAATATAAATGGACGAAGGAATGAAAATACGTGTTTCCTCCGAATAAGAATCATTATTGTCCAAACAGGTGACACAGAAAATGCATTCATTACATAAAAAACATGTGTTATATAAATTCTGAGATCAGAATTAGTAATATCGTAAATGGTTTATCGTTGTTTAATCTGGTTTTCTGCTTATGCAAATCAATCGTGACAGAGACAATGCTTCCTAAGCTTTAGAGATACACAGTGGTCTAATGTTGAATAGTTTATTTACATTTGTTGTTATGAAATTCGAAATCATTTTAAATTGAGGAATATATCTTATAATGCACAATCTTGTGCTTATTTGGCAATCCTTTTGGACCGTTTTGGTTTAATTATTTCTTTAACATTTGTATTATGATTTGGATTTTTAAAACTGTTGGCCTCGAGAGTACTTTTTTCAACATTTGATGCAGTAAATTCTTTATACATGTATGTGTACGAATGACAACGATATTACAATTATCCATTTTTGCCTTTCATTTCTGTGTCTGGGGTAAAATTCTGGGTTAAAAGAGTTCCTTAGAACTCAATCTGGCTTTTATTCCTCGTGTGTATGGAATATTTATTTAATCAACAGCTATTGTCTGCTTGCATAATAAGATCTCATGTCTTGATTCAGTAAAAAAAAAATTTGATGGTTTTGGATTGATTGAATTATTTTCCTTACACTTTTTTTCAATTGGCTATGCATATATCAACCACAAACTATTGATAATAAATCGAGTATATCAAAAATGTTTTAAAGGCTTAATTAAATTTGTCCTGTTTCGAGCAAGTAACTTTGATTTATCAGTGTTATAACACGTCAACTTCTTTTAAGATTCTTTTTTCAAAACATTTATAATACAAATAATCAATTACTTCTTACAAGTTTCTGTCAATTCATGTGATATAGATTCTAATTCAAAACAAAAATTACACCATCCTAAACTTATATTTTCTTGAAGACAACTTATTACATTCGAAATATGTTTTGACATGCCACAACATGACCTTACGCCTATATAATATAACAAGTACTTGCAAGCAGAAATAATTCGTATTTCTTAATAAAACAGTACATGCTTGAAATCAATTTTATAGTTACGTAACACCGACCATTTTCGTTAATTCTTTATCATTGTTTATTGCTCTCCACTTTGTTTGTCAGACATCTATATCCCACGGCCTCAATGGTGTATTCAGTATTATTGACATAGTTGGTATATGGCTAAATGTTCTGGGAATTCTAATGTCAAGAACATCTCTTAATCTCTTTGGTTAGACTGATTTGCAGACGTACAAGAGATTTATTGCATTTGTGCTCCGAATGGTACTGTAGAAATGATAGAATGAAGAGCTCGTTTTGACTTTTTCGCTTTATTTGTTCCTGTGGTCTTTTTCGTGCCTCGTTGTGGAATGCTTGCAAATGGGGATGACCGTCTTTATGTAAACTTTCAAAGTTTTAAAGCAATATTAATTGCATCATTGTTTAGTAACTGTGTGCATGTTTATGGTGCTCTAAAGAAGCGGCTATATTTGAGTCTTTTAGCTTTCATTATGTTGTTATATAGGTACAGATGTAAAAAATAATAACATTAACACACGATAAGAAACATTTGTATATTTAGATGTTACGGTATCTTATTGAGTGGTCCGTTTGGTTGTGAGAATAGTGTAGAATTGCCCATGTTTCTACAGATACTTTCTTATTAAGTCAATTTGTTTTTCATAATAGCAAATGCATATCCTCTTCTTTGGAATTCATTATTGGCTTGTTTCCAAGAAAGTTTCACTTGATTTAAAATTAAGATAGTTTAACTTATTACATGACCCGAACGAGATTGAGTAGTTTCGGTGATGATAAGGAAGAAAAAGAGTTAAAAAAAAAACCCGGAAGAACACTTAACCTTGAAAGTATACTTAATCAACGAATCTGATGGAAGAAAGTCTAATTAATATCCCTGCAATAAAAGAGACTAATCAATTTACTTGTGGTAAAAAAATGTGAAGAACATTCATTTTATAAGCTCTTCAAATAAGATCTGCATTCAAATATTATTTAAAAGCAATGCAGTTAAACAAAATCCTAGCATGGATTAAGGGTTCGCTTGGTTGAAACAGTAATTATTTGCGTATAGTTCTGATACACACATAAAGCAGTCACGAAACGTGGTTATAAATTGTTAAAGATTGTAAAAGGCTACATTTCGAAATATAATATAAAAGTACGTTTTCGTTTCTTTTGTTTATATGCATGTCTGTACATTATTGGTAGTCAAGTGCTGATTAGCTCACATGAAGTTAAAAGATATTCTTTGCACGTTTGCTTGCCTGTTCTTGGTGTTACCATACACCATTTGAATGCCTAAATTAAAAAAGGAATTGTTGATTCAATGATGAAATATGTTTTCTTCTCTTTGTTATTTGTATATAATACAGGCGGTTTAACCTGCATCGAAATTGACATATATTTTTAGGCATTACGTCGTACTTTTATGCTGAAATATCATGTTAAATTATTGTTTGCATTTTCAAGGAATGTATCTTATGTTTTATTTGATTTTTATTTACAGTTATCTGCGTAATTTGTAATAATGACGTCGTTTGCATGAGATCAATTGGAATAGATACAAAATCAGTTAATTAATTACCTATATTTTGATTCAAGTTGTATATATATTCTAAGATATTAGTTTTAACAACTTTCCAATCATCAAACCAAGCAATAAGCACGTGTTTACAGACACATATTTATTTTTGTTTTCCCTTTAGCCCATAACTGGTATTTGTCTTATTACTGTTTGTTGAATCGATTTGGTACATAACATAACGTTTGATTGTTTGTATTGTTCACCACTTTTTATAGACTCTGGAGAGTTTAGAAATTGTCGTATTGTACCTGTCTGTTGTTATAGACTGCTGTTTTAAACTGTAAGCTTACAAATACGGGGTTTTCTTCGCATTGCTGTCTCATAGACTTTTTCCAGCATCTTCTTATATACAAAACATATATTTTCGTTGGTTAAATGAAAACCATAACTCCACATAAGTATCATTGGCTGGATAATACACATCTCTTCATTCTAGACGATGTGACAAAGTATTACTGAACCTTACAATACAGCCAACGAAAATACAACTTATCATCTAAAAAAATAAATGGACGAATAAATAAAATTACGTGTTTCCTCCGAATTACAATAATTTTTCCAAAGGTTGCTAAGCTAACGATCAAACGTTTTGAACAGTTTAAAGAGAAACTCCATTTAATTTCTTAGAAATAAATATGTGTTATATTAATTCAGATATTTAAATTAGTGATATCGTCGGTGTTGTATCTTTGTTTCATCTTATTCTTGGAGGATGCATGAATTATAGTTATAGAATGGCTGTTTGCTTGTGCTATCGATCATGTCAGAGACCATGCTTCCTATGCTTTAGAGATGCACGAAACTTTGGTGGCAAATCTTTGATGGCATATATTTCAAGTTTATTCACATCTTTGTAAACTTAGAACTTTAAAGCGCTTCACATATTGTATACACAATGGTCTACTATAAGCGGTACCAATGTAACTTTACCATGTGTGTGTTTAGACAATAAGGATCTCTTCAGTAATAAGCAACGCCAAAATATATGAAAATTCAAAGTCTAATATTAACGTTCAAGACCTGATCAATCAAAAAAAAATCTAAAGTATAGTCGAACACTCAACAAAATACAATCGATACATGAAGATAAACAGTATATGTAATATGCGATATCTACCAGTAAGTAAAATAAAATCCTGTTTGTGTTTCTTATATGCAGTTTCAGTGGATATTGTCAGCTCGTTAACTTTTGAATAAGTTTTGTATTTCACTGACGAAACATTACTTGTCAAAAAGCTCATCTGGCGCAGTAAAACTGGTATCGTCAATGTTATTACTATCACTGGGTTGATACCTCTGATCACCTCTGGTGGGTGAACGCATGGTTTTATTTTATCTTTAGTGTCTCAGACTATTATGTTTTGGATTTTAAGAGATATATTTTCTGTCGACATCTGATGCAGTTATAAATTTGTACAGTTAATTTTTATCATACATATATGTGTACTTACGAATGACAATGATATTACATGTACAATAAATCTTTGACTTTCATTTCTAATTGTCTTATCACAAATTATGATTAAATTCTGGGTTAAAATGAGTTCCTTAGAAAACAATCTCGCTTTTATTCCTCGTGTATGGAACATTTTTTTAATCAACAGATGGTGTCTGCTTTCACAATAAGCTCTTGTGTATTAATTCAATCAAACAATATGTGTTGATGATATCTTGGTTTTGGATTGATTGAATTATTTTCCTCAGACTTTTTTCCCATTCTCTATGAACATACACAATGTAGGTTTTGGATTGATTGAATTATTTTCCTTAGACATTTTTTCCATTCTCTATGAATATACACAATGTAGTTAATCATGTTTCTGCACAGTGATATTTATCAATAATGGACTTTTGACGAAGTCAATACGTTATATATGAACCTGTTCAGATTATATTGACTGAGAACGAAGTGCGGATTTCAACCATATCGAGCATATTTGGGACACTATTGGGCGGAAAGTGCGCGAAAGGACACCGCAGTTCAAACCCATCATGAAATAAACAATGCCCGTCATCAGAAGTGGTTGCTGCTACCTTAGCAACAAATTAGTCGATTTAGGGCAGGAATCAGAAGACGTTTAGATGCGGTTATCCGTTTGGATAGAGGCTGCGCACAAAGTACTAATTCTTTGGCGTATAACCATCAACCATGATGTGAACAGTCATCTAAGGATTAATTTTGAAATGTCTGACATTGTAATGTTCGACTACAGTAAAAGTTGTAAAATGCATTTTTTTGTACAAAAAACACTCCATTTTGGTATTAAAATTGTGGTTATATAAATCATTTTTTTTCAAACATTTTTTGTTCGTTTCAATGCCAATGTTATCATAAACTATGTTTCAATAATATTATACACATATTTTATTATATTTCATCCAAAAAAAGAGGCTGATTTTTCAAGTTTTAAAAAATCAAGGTGTTGAAATACTTTTTTCCATGTGTATATAACGTAATGACTGAGTGAAAGTCCTTAATTTCTATATTACATATGTAAATAATGTATTCAGAAAATGACGCTCAATGTTCTTTCTGTATATTTTTAATTTGTTTTGCAAGACTTCATGTTATTAGAAACATAAATATTTTTAAACAACTTCATAGCTTGTTGCATTAATTTATTGTAATCTTAACGTCTGTATTTAACAGAAAATCCTTGAAATATCCAGTGAAAAACTATTCATTTTGTCTGGTGCGGCGCTTCCTCAGTTGTTTTTATGTGTGACGTCATGTCGTCATAAATCTAAATTTAGTAACATTTTCATATTGACCATCAATATACGTATAAATATAAATATAGCGTAAATATATGTAAAAATAGAAGCAAGGCTTCTAATACGTTAAATATCCTTGGAAACACGTGATCGTCATATCAAATGAAAACAGTAGAATGATACCCCATATGCAATACTGTGCAATATCAATCACAAACTAATTTTAATAAATTGAGTATATAAAAAATTTGAATAGCTTAATTTGATTTGTCCTGTTTCGGGCGAGAGACTTTAATATATCTATGTAATAACACGTCCACTGCTTACGTCTCTTTTTTCAAAACAGTTCTGATATAATAATTCCATAACGCCTGACAAGTTCTAGTCAGTTCATTTTTTCTTTGAATCATATTCATGACACAACTTACCGCAAAATGTTTCTTGAAGAGAATTAATACATTCAAAATTTGTCATTAATATTTTTTGACATGCCATAACATGACCTTACACAAATATTATATAACAAGCACTTGCTAGCAGAAATAATTCGTCTATCTTAATAAAACAGTACATGGTTGAAATCAATTTTGTAGTTACGTAATACCAACCGTTTTTGTTAAACCTTTATTGCTCTCAACTTTGGTTTGTCAGACATCTATATCCTACGGCATTAATGGTGTATTCAGTATTATTGATAGTTTGTATACGTCTGTTCTGGGAATTCTAATGTCAAGAAAATCCCTTAATCTCTTTGGTTATACTTATTTGCAAACACACAAGTTTTAATTGCATTTGTATTCTGAATGGTATTGTAGAATGATGACTTTTTCGCTTATTTGTTCCTGAGGTCTTTTTAATGTCTCATTATGGAATGATTGTGTTTGAAGATGACCGTCTTTACGTAATCATTCGAGGTTTGGATATATACAAGACGATGTGGTATGATTACCAATGAGACAACTATCCACAACAGACCAAATAACAGTCATAGGTCATCGCAAGGCCTTCAACAATGAGCAAAATCCATACTACATAGTCAGCTATAAAAGTCCCCGTAATGAAAACGAGAAAACTTACGACCTAATTATTTGTGTACAAAAAATGATTGAAAACAAATATGTAACACAACAAAAATTGACAACCACTGTACACCAACAAGAGTGCCGTGGTGTAGTGGTTAGTGCATCGGGCTACTAACACAAAAGTTCCTGGTTCGATTCCCGTTCCGGGATGAAAATTTAAGGAACTGAATGTCCGGCTCTCCCTTGACACCATTTGCGAGTATGGTCTTGAGGAAACGATGATAGTCCGTCGGAAGGGGACGATAAATAGCTGATCCGTGTTAAGAGAGAGCCATATCTCTTGCATGTAAAAGACACCCTTGTAGATTTCGGAAAAGAGCAGGCTAATGCCGCTACAAGGCAGCACTCGCATCCGCAAAGTGGAAAGGGATTAATATAAGTTGCAAAACTTGTTTCCCAATCCACTATAGATAAATATGTTTAAACTAACCACTGTGTTACAGGCTCCTGGCCTAGGATAGGCACATACAGGATGTGTCATGTCAGAGGGATCAAAACCCTCCCCTAACATGGAACAGTTGTGAAACAGTACAACATATGAACAAACTATAATCAAAGTACTGAAGTACTGAACATCAGAGGACCTCAAGTTGTGTTGAATTATTGATAAATGACAGGTGTTTATATTATACCTACCAGACAGATATGTTCACCATACAATATAGTACAAATATTTAATATAATATGCTATCATATCTGAGATACTGACTTGAACTAGGAAACTTAACTTTGTGAATTATCAATGATTACTTGGTTAAATGAGAACTGTTAGATTGGCATTATGACCATATAGTTGCACACATACAAAGATCGTTAGCGTATAACTTATAATAGAGAATCAACATAGCAAACAATTCTTCGAGTAGCTATATAGTCACTCACTGAACTATGAAAAAGAGGTTCAAGACAATCATATCAAAACAGATAAATTGTAATATTGTGGCTAATTAAAAAATAAAGTGGGGAAAAATATATTGTTTTGGCGAAAGAGGTGGCGAAAAAAATAATTGACCCAGGGGAAACTTTGGGGCTAAAGATACCAGATGAACAGCAAACTCATAATTGGAAAATAAACTTACAATTCCATGACTAAAACTGAAAAAGACATGCATACAAATAAAAGTACACTAGAAACAACATAGAAAACTAAAGACTGAGCAACACGAACCCCACCAAAACAGGTGATCTCAGGTGCTCCGGATGGGTAAGCAGATCCTGCTCTACAAATGGCATTAATTAACAATGTTTGTACATGTAGTATCCAGGTCTTTTTTCTGAAACATTTAGCTTTTGGATCAATTGCTAATTAAATGGATGTTAACACAGCAAGATTACTATCCCTTATTCTAGATTTTTGTTGCAGTCAACACAAACTCTTTAAATGTTCATAAATAGCTTCACTGAGTTACATTTGTATCTTGGTTTTATTGTAACACAGTCAATCATTTCTCCATCATATTTTTTTTTTAAATTAGCAGCTATACATGTACATTGTAGGTTCTGTTTTCTAATTAGATCTTTCCACCTTTCCGTGGAAAGACCTACTGATTTTGTTCTGATTATTATTTTTTTTTTCTTCCGCCTAATTTTTTTTCTTGCGTAATTTTGTTGTTTCAAAAGATGTCGCTTAGATATTAGGAATATGATATCGTATAGTTTATACGCTTTAAAACTGACAACTGCGCAGTAAGAGTTATCTCCCCAAACACTGTTTTTCTTGTGGCCACTACTCCTTCGCAACCGCAAAAGATTACGACAAATTTATTTTACCAAATTGCTCGTTATATCTTCAGGATTCGAGTTTAGTTTTAATCGAAGCTATCCTGATACTCCATATGAGAGTTATTCCCCCTTATGTATTTGATATAAGTGATTTGCATTTCTAACTGGTAAACCATAAGTGATAGAGACCTAGGGTCTTTTAATTTGAGATCCTTGGTAAAAAAAAAATGAAAATTAGGTCAAGGGTCAAGGTCATATTCTAAATTTTTTATTTTGGCTTATTTTTACTTATTTTCAAAACCTTATAACATATCTACATCTTATTTTCACTAAATTGTTAGTTGCGACATGCCGTTACTTATAAATTTTGGTTGAAAGGGTGCGCTAACAATAAATAGGAGTTTTTGCCCATCTTATATTTAGAATTATGCGTAAAGTCATATAACTCATTAACCATACATAATAAAGACCTAGGGTCTTTTGATTTGAGATACTTGGTTTATGACCTTGAAATTGAGGTCAAGGTCATAGGTAATTTGCACGTTCTAGATTTTGACCTTTGCTTTAAATTCATATTTATATATTATAAAGCCATAGGAACTGACATTTTAGATTGATTTTAAATATTTTGATAATAAAATAGATCTTCACTTGTGGAAAGACCTTCAATTGTTCTTTGAACAATTGGTTTTTAATGACTAAATGGTTCATTGTAAATATTACAATGAATTATATGTAGATAGCCATTTGCTAATGATGGCATTTTTGTTAATTGAATATCACAACATTTGGATAGTTTTTCAACTGTTAGGTTTTTTTTACTTTGTTCTGGATTTAATACTTTGGATACCACTGGTTTAGAAATGTTTAGCAATGAGAACATTTTGCACTATACATATAGAACACAAATACCATATGAATGTGTCGGTCCTTTGTAAGAAACCTGTAAAACAGGCCTTGTAATTTTTTGGTGTATATCTTGATTTCCCGATTGTACATTGATGTGGCCATTAGTTTTCTTGTATATATTGTTTAACATTTGACATTTCATGGCTATTTCTAACTGATTTATGTATAGTTTTTTTCTGATTGTAAAAATGTTGTATGGTTATAAGCTTTATTTCTTTTTCATCATTTTGTCTAGAGCTGGTGTCTGATTTATACCAATCATACCTCCCTTTTCTTTTTTTATGAATAATGACAACAGTTTGGTTTTAATTTTCATTTATGTATGTACATGTAACAATATAAAACAGTATATACATGATATATACATGTATAATCTCATTCCATCAATAATCATTAATATTGGTCATTGTCGGTATATATTTATCTTTAAGTTTAACAATGTACTGTGAAAGAGCTATCTTCTAACAGATACTTAGTATATAATGGTTATTGTGAAACCACTGATTCAAAGGACAATTTTCACTTATTGCCCAAAATAGCCTAAACTATAAAACTCCAAAAAGTTCTCAATTTGGTTCGTAATTTGGGTCTATTTCAAAAGTCTTAACACTCAACATGCTCAATAAATCAGTTCTTTTCATAAAGTACATTTTATGTTCCAAATTTGTCAAAATGTGATGATTTTGGGCAATTTTCAGACCTGAAAGCTTTAAGCCTTTAGGAATAAAGATTTGGCCGCTACCTACATGTACCATCCAAAATGTTTTGTAACCAAAAGAATCCAAATCTGATATATATAATTCATCAATATAAAAACTTTTTAGATCTTGGATGGCAGCCAAGTTTAATTATGCCAAAAACAATTAAAGTTTTACCATAGTTATCTGTGGTATAATTTTCACAATTATTCAATGGTTTTGTTGTGTCTGATTTTCGAATAGAAAAATAAAGAACGATGCCGCCTAATTTTTTCAAGTAACATATGAACAACAGAGTCAGTGTGGGGCCACTAAGCTAAACTGCCCGCTTTGCACCAGCCAATATAAATGAATGCCTAGGGTGGGAATCGAACCCACATACACCAACTCTGTTGTCCCTATATTTTTTTTAAAAATAAACAAAAAATTGTCAAGAACAAATTTAAACTTATAGCGCTCATAGGTTTGTCTCAATAAAGATTTGCATAGTTTGCTCATGCAGTATCCCAATATTGCTCTCAATAGTATAAATAGGCTCCTGTGTGCTCAAATAACCATTTAGATTAGTCTCAATATCGATATATATCTAACTCAATTGAGTAGATCTAGCTCAAATTTTACTCAACATATAACTGATCATATTTGCTCAATTTAAGATCTCATGGGTGCTCATAGATAAAGTTAACTGATTGTATTTCTCATAGATATAACTAATCATATTTGCTCAATTCAAGTTCTCATATGCACATATGCATGTATGTGTGAACAAATGTCTAATATAAGTTACTAAAATTTGACATGGATATGGTTACACATTTAAATTAAATAATGCTGTAGAGAATGATAAGCACAATTATCGCTATTTTGTGCATTTTTCCTTTGATCTTTTCTTGTGATAATTTTCATATCATGCTACTCGCTTGAGATAGAAAATTATCACTAGAAACTAAAGAGCCACGTGGTGTTGCTAACGAAATTGACATGAAATTGACAACGTCGTCATAGGTAAAATAGCGATAAACAGATTATCATTGGTCATCTCAACTCGATTGCCTTTCTCGCTTTCGCCGTCCCGGCTCAAGCGAGAAAATCAATCTCGTTGAGATGATCAACGATAATCTATAAGTATGTCATCAAATTATCATATAATTTTGGCGATACATGTCATGTATGGTCAAAATAATACAATACTACAAGCTAAGGAAGACTTAAACAAAAACAGGACAGTTAATCTATATTTATATCTCCAAAACTGTAAGGTTTCTCCCAATATATCTATAGTAATTCAGTAAATGTGATTAACCCAAATTCTGACATTTCAGTGTAAACAGGTCAGGAATAACCACCAATTGGTGGATTATACCTCAATTGACGTATAATCCACCAATTGAGGTATATTGGTATAGACCAATTGACGTATAATGCAATTTTTTGGTAAAAAAATGCTAGTGTGCAATAGGAGCATGATTTTGCAACTTGCAACCTATTTTATGACCCTTACTGAGTCCTCTGAAAGTTTCAGTTTTGTCAAAGCCTGCTGCATCTCTTCAGAATGCATGTGTACAGCAATTCTTTTGTTGAAACATTTGTACTATTGACCATGATTGACTTTTAATAATGAAAGTCAAGTATTAACAAGGAGCTCCATTCATCTGTGCCTGTGGAGTTGTACTCATAATCGCATGACTGCAAACAGTAATGATGTCCATTGACAGATGATTACAGGTAAATTTGCCAATCAAGAATTGACAAGATAACAATAGAAGAAACTGCAAATACAATTATTGATTAAATCAGAGACATATAATTGTATTATATGTCTCTGATTAAATGCATTATGTTATGTCACTATACTAAACTAGGAATGTTTGACAAGTTTTCATACCATAATATGGTTTTAAGAAAACAATGCTCCATTTTGATAGAATAATTTCTTTTGAAAAACAAAGAATTATACACCAATTGGTCTATACCATTATACGTCAATTGGTGGATTATACGTCAATTGAGGTACAATCCACCAATTGGTGGTTATTCCTGACCTGGTAAAGTAAGACTCTTGATTTTACGAGCAAGAGTCTTTATACACTCAAAAAGAGTCCAACTCTATAGGAAGAAGAAAAAGTCTTCTCTGAATATTATATAAACAATAAATTCAACCAATAATTATATATTAGAATTACTTACATAGACATAGTCAAAGTCATTACAAATTCCGCGTATTTTCCAGTCAAGGGGACATATTCACATATACTAATGCAACAAACTAAGTCGGAGAAGGAGCGAAAATCCGAAACAGTATCTTAAAAACAGAAAATAGTTCCGTGTGTGTGTCCAAGTGATCAATCTACTTGTTATTTACGAAGAAAAGAAATTTAAGGTAGCACAATACAAAGATTTGTTCACTCCCAATCAGACAACTTTAAACTGATGTAATTCATTTCATCCTTCTTTATATTTTATAAATGAGGTACCAAAAGAAAGAAGAAAGATAAATCTTTCAAATTGTGATAATTTCATTATGACATAATTATCAATAATCAATTATTATGTAATAAGTTGCTATATTGTGATGTCCACACTTGAATGAATTTAGCTTCTTTGTTCTGCTGGTATTTTCAAAATGGCTGCGGGGGACGTGACCTGATAATTTATTTTAATATTATGACAGATTAAATTTTCCTGGTTTTGCTACGTTAATATTATAGACAAATATATGCTACAAACGGTTTAAAAAGATTACTCCAAATCAAATAATTGAAATATAATTACCTTTCTGTGTATAAATGTGTGAATTGATTTCCTCTCGATTTTCTACACGCTCGCTCTTGCCCTCTTGCGCACTCGTGGTATTCATCCGCAACAACAATTTTTTGATATTGAAGAGCGTTTGATTAAAATACAAATATTTCTAACGACAAAACATTTTCATATTATAAATTTTGCATTAAGAAAAATTAAAAAAACTGAGTATCCATTGAAAACATGAATTTAAAAGAAGTGATACGGAATTTTATTTTGCACTATATAGGTCCGCGGGTCTATAATGTCGGTTATTATTCCAAAACTAATTATATATGCATCTCTTTGATCTTTGCGCGAATTGAAAAGTAGGCGATGGCAATACACCCGAGGCCCCTCAGGGGCCTCTGATGTAAAAATCAGTTGAAAAGGCTTAACTCTTCAGATTGACACAAATAGTAATACTTCCAACAAAAACAGAGTGGATTTGTGCATTCCAACAACAATGATACACTAAGTACAGATATAAGAGTACTCGCAGTTACTGACAGCTACTTCGAAGCCAATTACACTTATAAAAATAATGATAGAGATATTAAATGCATAATTGTATGATAACTGCATACAGTTTATGGTGGTTTTTTTAGAGGCGGCTATACGTAAGCCTTTGTAGGTATCGTTCTATAATAATATTAAACTTTTAGGAAGTTCAGTCAGGGAATATAATCATGATAAATGTTGAAAATATGTCGCACAGCCCCATGTTTTGAACTTTGAAAAGAATAGTAGTGCCTATCAACTTTCCATTCCTGGATTATTATTTGTTACTAAACTTTATAGTAAAGGCAGTTTTAGCTGCAAACGGAGTTCCGATGTAAAATTGTATTGTCTATATTACCAGACATACAACCTGAAAGTGTGTGTGGGTTTTTTTCAAAAACACTAGAACACACCCGCGAAATCGCGGGCATTTAGAGCGTAGTTTAAAGTATGTAAAGTGTTGTTGGAAGAATTTTGTAAAATACAGAATGACTGGAGAATTTCAGCAAAAGTATCATAAGTTATAGGTTATTGGGGACAGGAAAATGTTTTTTTACCCTCCACCTTTATTTCCAAAGTTCCCAATTTTTGGTTTTCTATCAATTTCAATATGAACATAGATTTCAACAATGAGCAAAATCCATACTACATAGTCAGCTATAAAAGTCCCCGTAATGAAAACGAGAAAACTTACGACCTAATTATTTGTGTACAAAAAATGATTGAAAACAAATATGTAACACAACAAAAATTGACAACCACTGTACACCAACAAGAGTGCCGTGGTGTAGTGGTTAGTGCATCGGGCTACTAACACAAAAGTTCCTGGTTCGATTCCCGTTCCGGGATGAAAATTTAAGGAACTGAATGTCCGGCTCTCCCTTGACACCATTTGCGAGTATGGTCTTGAGGAAACGATGATAGTCCGTCGGAAGGGGACGATAAATAGCTGATCCGTGTTAAGAGAGAGCCATATCTCTTGCATGTAAAAGACACCCTTGTAGATTTCGGAAAAGAGCAGGCTAATGCCGCTACAAGGCAGCACTCGCATCCGCAAAGTGGAAAGGGATTAATATAAGTTGCAAAACTTGTTTCCCAATCCACTATAGATAAATATGTTTAAACTAACCACTGTGTTACAGGCTCCTGGCCTAGGATAGGCACATACAGGATGTGTCATGTCAGAGGGATCAAAACCCTCCCCTAACATGGAACAGTTGTGAAACAGTACAACATATGAACAAACTATAATCAAAGTACTGAAGTACTGAACATCAGAGGACCTCAAGTTGTGTTGAATTATTGATAAATGACAGGTGTTTATATTATACCTACCAGACAGATATGTTCACCATACAATATAGTACAAATATTTAATATAATATGCTATCATATCTGAGATACTGACTTGAACTAGGAAACTTAACTTTGTGAATTATCAATGATTACTTGGTCAAATGAGAACTGTTAGATTGGCATTATGACCATATAGTTGCACACATACAAAGATCGTTAGCGTATAACTTATAATAGAGAATCAACATAGCAAACAATTCTTCGAGTAGCTATATAGTCACTCACTGAACTATGAAAAAGAGGTTCAAGACAATCATATCAAAACAGATAAATTGTAATATTGTGGCTAATTAAAAAATAAAGTGGGGAAAAATATATTGTTTTGGCGAAAGAGGTGGCGAAAAAAATAATTGACCCAGGGGAAACTTTGGGGCTAAAGATACCAGATGAACAGCAAACTCATAATTGGAAAATAAACTTACAATTCCATGACTAAAACTGAAAAAGACATGCATACAAATAAAAGTACACTAGAAACAACATAGAAAACTAAAGACTGAGCAACACGAACCCCACCAAAACAGGTGATCTCAGGTGCTCCGGATGGGTAAGCAGATCCTGCTCTACAAATGGCATTAATTAACAATGTTTGTACATGTAGTATCCAGGTCTTTTTTCTGAAACATTTAGCTTTTGGATCAATTGCTAATTAAATGGATGTTAACACAGCAAGATTACTATCCCTTATTCTAGATTTTTGTTGCAGTCAACACAAACTCTTTAAATGTTCATAAATAGCTTCACTGAGTTACATTTGTATCTTGGTTTTATTGTAACACAGTCAATCATTTCTCCATCATATTTTTTTTTTAAATTAGCAGCTATACATGTACATTGTAGGTTCTGTTTTCTAATTAGATCTTTCCACCTTTCCGTGGAAAGACCTACTGATTTTGTTCTGATTATTATTTTTTTTTTCTTCCGCCTAATTTTTTTTCTTGCGTAATTTTGTTGTTTCAAAAGATGTCGCTTAGATATTAGGAATATGATATCGTATAGTTTATACGCTTTAAAACTGACAACTGCGCAGTAAGAGTTATCTCCCCAAACACTGTTTTTCTTGTGGCCACTACTCCTTCGCAACCGCAAAAGATTACGACAAATTTATTTTACCAAATTGCTCGTTATATCTTCAGGATTCGAGTTTAGTTTTAATCGAAGCTATCCTGATACTCCATATGAGAGTTATTCCCCCTTATGTATTTGATATAAGTGATTTGCATTTCTAACTGGTAAACCATAAGTGATAGAGACCTAGGGTCTTTTAATTTGAGATCCTTGGTAAAAAAAAAATGAAAATTAGGTCAAGGGTCAAGGTCATATTCTAAATTTTTTATTTTGGCTTATTTTTACTTATTTTCAAAACCTTATAACATATCTACATCTTATTTTCACTAAATTGTTAGTTGCGACATGCCGTTACTTATAAATTTTGGTTGAAAGGGTGCGCTAACAATAAATAGGAGTTTTTGCCCATCTTATATTTAGAATTATGCGTAAAGTCATATAACTCATTAACCATACATAATAAAGACCTAGGGTCTTTTGATTTGAGATACTTGGTTTATGACCTTGAAATTGAGGTCAAGGTCATAGGTAATTTGCACGTTCTAGATTTTGACCTTTGCTTTAAATTCATATTTATATATTATAAAGCCATAGGAACTGACATTTTAGATTGATTTTAAATATTTTGATAATAAAATAGATCTTCACTTGTGGAAAGACCTTCAATTGTTCTTTGAACAATTGGTTTTTAATGACTAAATGGTTCATTGTAAATATTACAATGAATTATATGTAGATAGCCATTTGCTAATGATGGCATTTTTGTTAATTGAATATCACAACATTTGGATAGTTTTTCAACTGTTAGGTTTTTTTTACTTTGTTCTGGATTTAATACTTTGGATACCACTGGTTTAGAAATGTTTAGCAATGAGAACATTTTGCACTATACATATAGAACACAAATACCATATGAATGTGTCGGTCCTTTGTAAGAAACCTGTAAAACAGGCCTTGTAATTTTTTGGTGTATATCTTGATTTCCCGATTGTACATTGATGTGGCCATTAGTTTTCTTGTATATATTGTTTAACATTTGACATTTCATGGCTATTTCTAACTGATTTATGTATAGTTTTTTTCTGATTGTAAAAATGTTGTATGGTTATAAGCTTTATTTCTTTTTCATCATTTTGTCTAGAGCTGGTGTCTGATTTATACCAATCATACCTCCCTTTTCTTTTTTTATGAATAATGACAACAGTTTGGTTTTAATTTTCATTTATGTATGTACATGTAACAATATAAAACAGTATATACATGATATATACATGTATAATCTCATTCCATCAATAATCATTAATATTGGTCATTGTCGGTATATATTTATCTTTAAGTTTAACAATGTACTGTGAAAGAGCTATCTTCTAACAGATACTTAGTATATAATGGTTATTGTGAAACCACTGATTCAAAGGACAATTTTCACTTATTGCCCAAAATAGCCTAAACTATAAAACTCCAAAAAGTTCTCAATTTGGTTCGTAATTTGGGTCTATTTCAAAAGTCTTAACACTCAACATGCTCAATAAATCAGTTCTTTTCATAAAGTACATTTTATGTTCCAAATTTGTCAAAATGTGATGATTTTGGGCAATTTTCAGACCTGAAAGCTTTAAGCCTTTAGGAATAAAGATTTGGCCGCTACCTACATGTACCATCCAAAATGTTTTGTAACCAAAAGAATCCAAATCTGATATATATAATTCATCAATATAAAAACTTTTTAGATCTTGGATGGCAGCCAAGTTTAATTATGCCAAAAACAATTAAAGTTTTACCATAGTTATCTGTGGTATAATTTTCACAATTATTCAATGGTTTTGTTGTGTCTGATTTTCGAATAGAAAAATAAAGAACGATGCCGCCTAATTTTTTCAAGTAACATATGAACAACAGAGTCAGTGTGGGGCCACTAAGCTAAACTGCCCGCTTTGCACCAGCCAATATAAATGAATGCCTAGGGTGGGAATCGAACCCACATACACCAACTCTGTTGTCCCTATATTTTTTTTAAAAATAAACAAAAAATTGTCAAGAACAAATTTAAACTTATAGCGCTCATAGGTTTGTCTCAATAAAGATTTGCATAGTTTGCTCATGCAGTATCCCAATATTGCTCTCAATAGTATAAATAGGCTCCTGTGTGCTCAAATAACCATTTAGATTAGTCTCAATATCGATATATATCTAACTCAATTGAGTAGATCTAGCTCAAATTTTACTCAACATATAACTGATCATATTTGCTCAATTTAAGATCTCATGGGTGCTCATAGATAAAGTTAACTGATTGTATTTCTCATAGATATAACTAATCATATTTGCTCAATTCAAGTTCTCATATGCACATATGCATGTATGTGTGAACAAATGTCTAATATAAGTTACTAAAATTTGACATGGATATGGTTACACATTTAAATTAAATAATGCTGTAGAGAATGATAAGCACAATTATCGCTATTTTGTGCATTTTTCCTTTGCTCTTTTCTTGTGATAATTTTCATATCATGCTACTCGCTTGAGATAGAAAATTATCACTAGAAACTAAAGAGCCACGTGGTGTTGCTAACGAAATTGACATGAAATTGACAACGTCGTCATAGGTAAAATAGCGATAAACAGATTATCATTGGTCATCTCAACTCGATTGCCTTTCTCGCTTTCGCCGTCCCGGCTCAAGCGAGAAAATCAATCTCGTTGAGATGATCAACGATAATCTATAAGTATGTCATCAAATTATCATATAATTTTGGCGATACATGTCATGTATGGTCAAAATAATACAATACTACAAGCTAAGGAAGACTTAAACAAAAACAGGACAGTTAATCTATATTTATATCTCCAAAACTGTAAGGTTTCTCCCAATATATCTATAGTAATTCAGTAAATGTGATTAACCCAAATTCTGACATTTCAGTGTAAACAGGTCAGGAATAACCACCAATTGGTGGATTATACCTCAATTGACGTATAATCCACCAATTGAGGTATATTGGTATAGACCAATTGACGTATAATGCAATTTTTTGGTAAAAAAATGCTAGTGTGCAATAGGAGCATGATTTTGCAACTTGCAACCTATTTTATGACCCTTACTGAGTCCTCTGAAAGTTTCAGTTTTGTCAAAGCCTGCTGCATCTCTTCAGAATGCATGTGTACAGCAATTCTTTTGTTGAAACATTTGTACTATTGACCATGATTGACTTTTAATAATGAAAGTCAAGTATTAACAAGGAGCTCCATTCATCTGTGCCTGTGGAGTTGTACTCATAATCGCATGACTGCAAACAGTAATGATGTCCATTGACAGATGATTACAGGTAAATTTGCCAATCAAGAATTGACAAGATAACAATAGAAGAAACTGCAAATACAATTATTGATTAAATCAGAGACATATAATTGTATTATATGTCTCTGATTAAATGCATTATGTTATGTCACTATACTAAACTAGGAATGTTTGACAAGTTTTCATACCATAATATGGTTTTAAGAAAACAATGCTCCATTTTGATAGAATAATTTCTTTTGAAAAACAAAGAATTATACACCAATTGGTCTATACCATTATACGTCAATTGGTGGATTATACGTCAATTGAGGTACAATCCACCAATTGGTGGTTATTCCTGACCTGGTAAAGTAAGACTCTTGATTTTACGAGCAAGAGTCTTTATACACTCAAAAAGAGTCCAACTCTATAGGAAGAAGAAAAAGTCTTCTCTGAATATTATATAAACAATAAATTCAACCAATAATTATATATTAGAATTACTTACATAGACATAGTCAAAGTCATTACAAATTCCGCGTATTTTCCAGTCAAGGGGACATATTCACATATACTAATGCAACAAACTAAGTCGGAGAAGGAGCGAAAATCCGAAACAGTATCTTAAAAACAGAAAATAGTTCCGTGTGTGTGTCCAAGTGATCAATCTACTTGTTATTTACGAAGAAAAGAAATTTAAGGTAGCACAATACAAAGATTTGTTTCACTCCCAATCAGACAACTTTAAACTGATGTAATTCATTTCATCCTTCTTTATATTTTATAAATGAGGTACCAAAAGAAAGAAGAAAGATAAATCTTTCAAATTGTGATAATTTCATTATGACATAATTATCAATAATCAATTATTATGTAATAAGTTGCTATATTGTGATGTCCACACTTGAATGAATTTAGCTTCTTTGTTCTTCATATTATCCCAAAATATTTTACAGATTCTTGTACAACACAGCTTGACCTCCAAAACTGTGTCTCAGATTTCCAAAAACATCAATAGAACAAATTTTATACCACATTGAATTTAGTGATCTCTTATGAATTGATGTTACAAACTTCATTGAAGATTTATGAGAGAATGAAATACAATAGGAAAAATCTGAGACACAGTTTTGGAGGTCAAACTGTGTTGTGCAAGAACCTATAAAATATTTTGGGATGCTATGAATAACAAAGAAGCTAAATTCATTCAAGTGTTGACATCACAATATAGCAACTAATTACATAACAATTATTTATGTAATAATAATGTCATCATGAAATGATCACAATTTGAAAGATAAATCATTCTTCTTTCTTTTGGTACCTCATTTATAAAATTTAAAGAAGGATGAGTGGAATTACATCAGTTTAAATATGTCTGATTGGGGATGAAAAATCTTTGTATTGTGCTACCTTAACTCAAAAAATTGTTAAGATCTTTATAAAAACAAATTGTTGTTATAAAAAATACACAAATAGTAACCTTATCTTTAAAGGCCTTGCAGGTTCTTGTTACTCCTACCCAATCTGCTGGTATTTTCAAAATGGCTGCGGGGGACGTGACCTGATAATTTATTTTAATATTATGACAGATTAAATTTTCCTGGTTTTGCTACGTTAATATTATAGACAAATATATGCTACAAACGGTTTAAAAAGATTACTCCAAATCAAATAATTGAAATATAATTACCTTTCTGTGTATAAATGTGTGAATTGATTTCCTCTCGATTTTCTACACGCTCGCTCTTGCCCTCTTGCGCACTCGTGGTATTCATCCGCAACAACAATTTTTTGATATTGAAGAGCGTTTGATTAAAATACAAATATTTCTAACGACAAAACATTTTCATATTATAAATTTTGCATTAAGAAAAATTAAAAAAACTGAGTATCCATTGAAAACATGAATTTAAAAGAAGTGATACGGAATTTTATTTTGCACTATATAGGTCCGCGGGTCTATAATGTCGGTTATTATTCCAAAACTAATTATATATGCATCTCTTTGATCTTTGCGCGAATTGAAAAGTAGGCGATGGCAATACACCCGAGGCCCCTCAGGGGCCTCTGATGTAAAAATCAGTTGAAAAGGCTTAACTCTTCAGATTGACACAAATAGTAATACTTCCAACAAAAACAGAGTGGATTTGTGCATTCCAACAACAATGATACACTAAGTACAGATATAAGAGTACTCGCAGTTACTGACAGCTACTTCGAAGCCAATTACACTTATAAAAATAATGATAGAGATATTAAATGCATAATTGTATGATAACTGCATACAGTTTATGGTGGTTTTTTTAGAGGCGGCTATACGTAAGCCTTTGTAGGTATCGTTCTATAATAATATTAAACTTTTAGGAAGTTCAGTCAGGGAATATAATCATGATAAATGTTGAAAATATGTCGCACAGCCCCATGTTTTGAACTTTGAAAAGAATAGTAGTGCCTATCAACTTTCCATTCCTGGATTATTATTTGTTACTAAACTTTATAGTAAAGGCAGTTTTAGCTGCAAACGGAGTTCCGATGTAAAATTGTATTGTCTATATTACCAGACATACAACCTGAAAGTGTGTGTGGGTTTTTTTCAAAAACACTAGAACACACCCGCGAAATCGCGGGCATTTAGAGCGTAGTTTAAAGTATGTAAAGTGTTGTTGGAAGAATTTTGTAAAATACAGAATGACTGGAGAATTTCAGCAAAAGTATCATAAGTTATAGGTTATTGGGGACAGGAAAATGTTTTTTTACCCTCCACCTTTATTTCCAAAGTTCCCAATTTTTGGTTTTCTATCAATTTCAATATGAACATAGATTTAGTATGTTATGAACATTTATTTAAGTAAGGAGTCTGTAATTCAGTGGTTGTCGTTTGTTTATGTGTTACATATTTGTTTTTCGTTCATTTTTTGTACACAAATAAGGCCGCTAGTTTTCTCGTTTGCATTGCTTTACATTGCTTTACATTGTCATTTCGGGCCTTTTGAAGCTGAGTATGCGGTATTGGCTTTGCTCTTTGTTGAAAGCCGTACGGTGACCTATAGTTGTTAATATCTGTGTCATTTTGGTCTCTTGTGGAGAGTTGTCTTAACATGGCAATCATACCACATCTTCTTTTTTTTATGTAATCAATGAATTTTGTAAAAGATTTAATGACTGGAGAATTTCAGAAAAAGTATCAAAAGTTCACATGAATAATTTTAGCGCTTATCTGTATATTATGAACATTCATTACTATATAAATAAAGCGTATTTACTTTCAATTCTAAGTTTACTAATCGATCCATGGTGATCATTGATATAGTATACAGACCCTCTCTATTTAATAAACTCTGTGACCGCCGTGGATAGTAAACTTGAAAATGATAGCAGATAAAATTCTGAATACACTTTATTCGTAGTATATATGTATGTTCAAAGTATTCAGAAAAACGCAGACCGGAAGTTTAATCTGACTTAAAATTTCGTACAATGACGGGACAATATCCGGATGCCTTTTTTCTCGTTTTTCTCCTAAAATAACTCAATCTGAATAATCATATGAATGGATGACCAATGCGACTATGCACTGTACCTATAGGACACAGAGGCGTGTTGATTAATTTATTCTGGAAAGAAGAGAAGCGACACCAAAAATGAGGTCTTCTCGTTTAATAGTATAGATTTGTTTATTTGTTCTAGTAAGAGCTTTTTGTAATTAAGGATACTGTAGCGATTTTAGTTTGACTGTAGAATTCATTATTATGTAAGATATCTTTCTTTTAAATACATAAGGGTTAAATTACATTTCTATAGGGCAATGCCCGGTATTTTTATTTATTTGAACGGTATCTATATTACTTAAATTCACCGCCCGGTATCTTAAGAACCGCCCTGTACCCCATCTTTAAAAGCGTCGGGGTACCGTCCGGAACCCCATCTTTGAAACTGTCAGGGTACCGCCTGGTAGCCCATCTTTAAAACCGTTGATGTACCGCCCGGTATCTACAGAACCGCCCGGTATCCCATCTTTGGAACCGTCGGGGTACCGTCTGTAATTGTGTATATAAGTGGATGCGAGAGAGATCAGAGAAGAGATAGAATTGAGATTGTTAGTTAGAAGTGTTGAGAGTAATATTCTGTTAGTGAATTAGGATTATTGTTCAACTGTTGTATTATGTCAAACTGATATACATTTAACATTTGTTCGTGTTGTTTATTCTTTAGTTTTCTATGTTGTGTCATGTGTACTATTGTTTTTCTGTTTGTCTTTTTCATTTTGAGCCATGGCGTTGTCAGTTTGTTTTAGATTTATGAGTTTGACTGTCCCTTTGGTATCTTCCGTCCCTCTTTTAACAGATTACATAGGAATTTGAATTGAAACTTTCTGTTGTGGTTTGTTTTCTTTGTGCCATTTGAATATGGATTTTACGTAATTTACGCTACCAAAATAACACATCGACAAACACGAATCCATACAAAAACGGCAACGCTATAATACGTTTAAATAGATATATATAACAGCAAAAAAATCTGCCACAATTAATTGACTTTTCAGTTAATGTATTGTTTTATAAAAAAGTGTGAATAAATTATTTCATAACAATTTTTTTTTACAAAAATCTCATATCCTCTGTCTTTCCCTTCCCACCACATTGTATCACTCTCTCACTTACACTTACTCGATACTCTCTCCTGTCTCACACACAGAAGCTCTATATCGTCTCTCCAAAACACCAAAACATACTTACGCACACACACTATGTCTACACACACTATATCTCCTGTTCCTCACACACACTTTGTCTGCACCATACAGTCTCTCCTGTCTCGCACACATTCCTCCTCTATCGCACGTGCACACATTCCTCCTCTCTCGCACACATTCCTTCTCACCTTTCTCTTTCACACTTTCCTGTATCACACTCTTTCTCCTCTCTCACGCTCTCTCCTCCTATCTCCAATCCCTCCTCCTATCTCATACTCTCTCTTGTCTCACATTCTCTCCTATCTCTCTCACACTGTGTCCTGTCTCACACTCTCTCCTCTCTCTCCTCCTATCTCACATTTTCTCTTATCTGCACTCTCTCCTCCTATCTCACATTCTCTCCTGTCTCTCTCAAACTGTGTCCTGTCTCACACTCTCTCCTCTCTCGCGCTCTCTCCTCCTATCTCACATTTTCTCTTATCTCCACTCTCTCCTCCTATCTCACACTCCCTCTTGTCTCACATTATCTCCTGTCTCTCTCACACTGTGTCCTGTCTCAAACTGTGTCCTGTCTCACACTCTCTCCTCTCTCGCGCTCTCTCCTCCTATCTCCACTCTCTCCTCCTATCTCATACGCTCTATTGTCTCACATTCTCTCCTGTTTCTCTCACACTCTGTCCTGTCTCACACTCTCTCCTCTCTCCTCCTATCTCACGACTTGTCATTATTTCCCCTATCTCACACTCTCTTCTCCACTTTCACAGTCTCTCTTTCTATCTTACACTGTTTCCTATCTTACACTTTCTCTATCTTATCTCACACTTTCTCTCCTTTCTCACACATACTCTCTCTCCTGTTTCTCTCACACTCTGTCCTATCTCACGACTTATCATTGTTTCCCCTATCTCACACTCTCTTCTCCACTTTCACAGTCTCTCTTTCTATCTTACACTGTTTCCTATCTTACACTTTCTATATCTTATCTCACACTCTCTCTCCTTTCTCACACATACTCTCCTTAAGACCAACCCTTAAATTTAGCCTTGTCCTTACCACCCGTGAAACTTAATCTTCTTTATCCTTAAAAGACTTTACCCATAACCCATAACCCTAGCTACCCCTACCACCAGGAATACACCCCATATTGTCCACTACCCGACACTTATCTCTAAACATATCCCCAACTCCTCTCCCAGTGAAAGCTCTGTAAACGACTGTTTCCCATCCACATGGGACATATCAATATGACAGACATTCAAAATGGCTATGACAGAACAGGAATTCTACTCCTTCATGGCTGTGGACACCACAGTCAATCGGGGAGGACGCCACTGTCTACCATTGTAAAGGAAAGGTTGGTACTCGTCCCTTCAGTTCACCTTCATTAGGTAACAGTACAACACTATATTAGAAAATCTATGCTTTTTATTGCAATGAAAATGTCATACTTCACCGATCTTTTAACATTTTACAATTTGCAATATATACCTGTATGAAGAACCAACGTTTTTCTTTTCATTTGCATATCACTTGTTTTAATATTCTTGACCGATTTTAGGTTCAGTTAGCTAAAAAAAATCTTACATTTTGTATGCACAAAAAATATTAAATGAGATGAAATAAAGGGTGCTAACTGCGACAACACTAGGTCAGTGTTAATATATAACGTAACAAATATACGTTAATTAACAGATTGCAAAATGTATGTTAAAATCAGTTCACTTGTAATCATAGTAATCACTGAACTGTAAAAATATCAACTGAACATTAAAATATCTTAAATTTTGATTTATATTATAAGGATTTTTCTAATGAATTAAAAGTGGTTATATAACATTTTTTTATTATACTGTCAAAAAATCTGTTGAAGAATATCAGGCCCTGTTGTTTCTTAATATCTTTGGTTGGTCCATTTGTTCATCATATTTGGGATTCTTCAGTCATCTCTTGATTTACATTTGTTTATTGTTCAATTCAACTGCACTTGGTAGTATTCTTTCTCCTTGTAATGTCTTATTTTATATACATGAAGCCTTTTAATTCAGCATTATTCGTTGGATACCAACTTTCGCTGATTTCACAAAGGAGATGGTTCACGAAGGGTTAAAATTGACCCTAAATTTTTAATGTTTTTTAAAATCGGGCCAATAAAATACAGATTTCATATAGAAATACTTGGGATAATATTATTAAGACTAAAATATACTTTTTTGGCACCTTCTTTTAAAAAAATTGAAGCTATGACCCCTTAAATATAAATTATTTGTATTTTAGGTCAATTTTGGTCAATTTTTCCCAAAATTTAATCGTTATTGGCAAAATTAACCTTGGCCGCCATCCACGATCCAAAAAGTTTTTATATTGACGAATTATATATCAAAATTGGAATCTTTTGGTTTCAAAACATTTTGGATTACGATCGTGGTGGCCAAATTTTTCCTAAAGCTTTTAGGTCTGAAAATTGTACAAAATCATCATATTTTGACAAAATGTCCAAAATGGGCCCAATTTGGAGAATATTGTGCACTTTTATTAAAAGAACTGATGTATTCAGCATTCAGGTTTTTGAAATGGACCCATTCACGAACTAAATTGTGAATTTTTTTGGTGTTTTATGATAAAGTTGATATTTTAGGCCATTTTTGGCGATAAGTCAACACATTATCTATATTTAAGTATAATTGCGGAAAGTTCGATAAAAAATCGAAACACAATTTTTAAGTGCTAAATAAACTTTCAAATTTGTTTTAAAATATTCCATATGCTAACCAAGTTATGTTCCTGTTGTAACTTATGGGTTGAAAAATTGTTTTTCTAAACTTTTGGTATTAAAAAAAGTGTTTTCTGAAATCTCAAAAAAATGCAAAAAAAAAATAAAAAAATGTTTTCGTCACAAATCAATGCTTTAGATATGAAAACAACACATTGTAAATTTGGATCCTTTCGGATAAGTTTTAAGATTGTTACCGTTTTTTATAATTTCACTTTACACATACTGTCTATGGTAAATCAAGTGATAATGTTTACATCATAACGATTTCTTGTAGTGCCGAACTTGTATTCTTTCCTGTGACATAAATTTTTATCTAGAGAATGAAGAACGTGAAAAGTTTAACTTCATGTGTGTAAATTGTTACAGAACCGTAACTTCTGCTAGTAGTACATAAATTATCTTCAAACTGTAAAGAACATATGTAAATAATAGAACTTTTCGTCGTGATCCCGTCTTTATTGACTGTCTCTTTGTAAATCATAACTCGTGTTGTTTGTATATGCTTATTTGTAATTGTCTTTGCTTTGTTACATACTCTCCAATAGGAGGCTAATAAATTATATATATTTACAAATAAACGAAGAAACATTATGAATTGATGGCAAACATTGTCTTTACCTTTAAATGAGAGGTTGTCATCATTATTTGAAACTTCCGTTTTTAAAATTGTCGTTTATGTAAATTTTGTCAAGAAATTAAAATTTCGCCAAATGACGTCATGAAAATTTAAAAAAAATAAGATTTATATTTCCTTGGTCATTAAGTATTACTACCTTCAATATTGGTCCTATAAACGGAAAACTTCATCTTTAATTTGAAAAAAAAGTCGCGTATCGTTTCTTTTGTTGACTAGTATATTCCGCACATTGGTTATTTTAGCCAAAATATTTCAATCATTAATAAAAATCATAATGATAAATTTAATATGGTTTTTGTTAAAAATTAACACTAATAAGGGGGCTGGTATAAAATATATATTTTTTTCGATATAGGATTTCGCTAATTGTTTTATATAATGAACTTTATCATAAACATTCAATAGAAAAAATGAAATAAAAAAATGGTGTCACCGTTCATTTGAGCTCACAATCTGCCTCCGAAAGAAGCATACATTTTTGTTAAAGGTAATATCGAAATAAAAAAAGACTTAGAACTAAATTACAGAAATCGCTTAAATTTTACAATTATTTAGTTTATATACAGCTTATTTGAAAACAATAATAAAAATATAGGTCACCAATGACTTTAAAAAGATATTTCAATTTTAATGCAAAAAAAAAATAGCTTTTGCACCAAAGGGAGATAATTTGGAGCTTTTTCAATTATATAAAAATGTCAAAGTCATCTATGACCAAACCGAATAGATTTTTTTTGGTTGATTTTTGTACCATATCATCAAGTAATAATTAATAGTGTAATAAATAAAATTTGTAATAACAAAAAAAATGTTTAATTTTTCGCTTAAATGTTTTACCTGCGAGTTTCCTTAAAATTTAAAGTTTTTTTCCCCTATAATACCTTAATATAACACTCATATTTTAGAAAAATTGTCAGCCATTATATGCCGATTTCCTGGCTGTCAACCCCACTAAAACTTGTTATGTCGTAAATCTAAATTGATTTATCTTCACAATGGTGTAGTCCCGTTTAAAACACAGGTTGAAGTTATTGTACGACATGTTGACCACAGACAGACGGTCAGACAACGGTATATCATAATTCGTCCTGTCTAAAAGCTGAAATCTTGAATCATTATTTTTTTAAAGTATGTCTGATGTTTGGTTGAGAGTTAAAAAGTATGAAACTGTTAATCTGGCCGGGGTAAAGTAATTGCAGAAATTTTAAAACCTAAAATAAAGAATTCTTTAAATAATAAAGTGACTTAATACACTGACCCTATAAATGAAGGAGTGAAAATACTTGAATGATTCCCACTTGCCCCCCCCCCCCCCCTTCTATTTTTTTTTTGGCGAATCATAAATTATCCTTTTTTACTTCCCTAGCCACCATGTTTCCGCCCCACTCTCAATTCCGTCCAGAACTCGAGAGAAACATATGTTGTCTGATATTTGAAACCTTTCCATCATTATTTAAAGCATGTCATTAATGTAGAATAAATCATTAAACATAAATACCATAATGGAGAGCTGAGTCGGTTTTCGAATTGAGGGGTGTAATGTGAGAATCGTCTGCATCGGTCAAAGAAAAATTTCAAAATCCGGGTTACAAACTAAAACAGAAGGAAACACACCAACTATAACATGTACATTTTTATAAGAGGGAAACAACTAAACAACTGAAACATTCAAGTGAAACATAAAACAAACGACCATGCAACACACACAGAAACGAACTATAATAAGATACCAATTGCCATTTTCCTGACTTGGTACAGGACACTTTAAGAAAAAATGGTGGGTTGGACCTGGTTTTGTGGCTAGCTTAACTTCGCGCTTTCATGTCAATGTTAAATATAACACTACAATGAACACATTACATGACAGGAATTCAGTACAAATAAATGCAAGAACATCAGGACAGAGAATTACACATAGTACCTTTCGACATGCTAACCACAGAAAAAAACCGAACACTTAAAACAACATAGAACAGCACAAAAAAAAACCAGCACAACAGAACAACGAAGTGTCTGTCACACAACAGGATCAACGCCACAACAAAACTAACATTCAGATTAACAACCCCCTTTTACATTACATTTTAAAACACCGTTTATAGCTTACCTTGTGGATTTCATTTGTTAAATGAAGAAAAATACATAGTGTGGTCTTTTGATGATATATTTCTGTGGCTTGTCTATGCCTTTAAGGTCTGTGAACCTTTAAGATTACAGAATATGTAATGGTTGCTGATTAGCCGTGAAATGTATAATTAGTATATCTGTCAGTCTAGCATTGAGTTGATCTGTCGTCATACTTCTTGTTCCATCATTCTTATGTCAGTCCAGCATTGAGTTGATCCGTCGTCATGCTTCTTGTTCTATCATTCTTATGTCAGTCCAGCATTGAGTTGATCTGTCGTCATACTTCTTGTTCCATCATTCTTATGTCAGTCCAGCATTGAGTTGATCCGTCGTCATACTTCTTGTTCTATCATTCTTATGTCAGTCCAGCATTGAGTTGATCTGTCGTCATACTTCTTGTTCTATCATTCTTATGTCAGTCCAGCATTGAGTTGATCTGTCGTCATACTTCTTGTTCCATCATTCTTATGTCAGTCCAGCATTGAGTTGATCCGTCGTCATACTTCTTGTTCCATCATTCTTATGTCAGTCCAGCATTGAGTTGATCCGTCGTCATACTTCTTGTTCTATCATTCTTATGTCAGTCCAGCATTGAGTTGATCCGTCGTCATACTTCTTGTTCCATCATTCTTATGTCAGTCCAGCATTGAGTTGATCTGTCGTCATACTTCTTGTTCCATCATTCTTATGTCAGTCCAGCATTGAGTTGATCCGTCGTCATACTTCTTGTTCCATCATTCTTATGTCAGTCCAGCATTGAGTTGATCTGTCGTCATACTTCTTGTTCTATCATTCTTATGTCAGTCCAGCATTGAGTTGATCCGTCGTCATGCTTCTTGTTCCATCATTCTTATGTCAGTCCAGCATTGAGTTGATCCGTCGTCATACTTCTTGTTCTATCATTCTTATGTCAGTCCAGCATTGAGTTGATCCGTCGTCATACTTCTTGTTCTATCATTCTTATGTCAGTCCAGCATTGAGTTGATCCGTCGTCATGCTTCTTGTTCCATCATTCTTATGTCAGTCCAGCATTGAGTTGATCTGTCGTCATACTTCTTGTTCTATCATTCTTATGTCAGTCCAGCATTGAGTTGATCTGTCGTCATACTTCTTGTTCTATCATTCTTATGTCAGTCCAGCATTGAGTTGATCCGTCGTCATGCTTCTTGTTCCATCATTCTTATGTCAGTCCAGCATTGAGTTGATCCGTCGTCATACTTCTTGTTCTATCATTCTTATGTCAGTCCAGCATTGAGTTGATCCGTCGTCATACTTCTTGTTCTATCATTCTTATGTCAGTCCAGCATTGAGTTGATCCGTCGTCATACTTCTTGTTCCATCATTCTTATGTCAGTCCAGCATTGAGTTGATCCGTCGTCATACTTCTTGTTCTATCATTCTTATGTCAGTCCAGCATTGAGTTGATCCGTCGTCATACTTCTTGTTCTATCATTCTTATGTCAGTCCAGCATTGAGTTGATCCGTCGTCATACTTCTTGTTCTATCATTCTTATGTCAGTCCAGCATTGAGTTGATCCGTCGTCATACTTCTTGTTCCATCATTCTTATGTCAGTCCAGCATTGAGTTGATCTGTCGTCATACTTCTTGTTCCATCATTCTTATGTCAGTCTAGCATTGAGTTGATCTGTCGTCATACTTCTTGTTCTATCATTCTTATGTCAGTCCAGCATTGAGTTGATCTGTCGTCATACTTCTTGTTCCATCATTCTTATGTCAGTCCAGCATTGAGTTGATCTGTCGTCATACTTCTTGTTCTATCATTCTTATGTCAGTCCAGCATTGAGTTGATCCGTCGTCATACTTCTTGTTCTATCATTCTTATGTCAGTCCAGCATTGAGTTGATCCGTCGTCATGCTTCTTGTTCCATCATTCTTATGTCAGTCCAGCATTGAGTTGATCCGTCGTCATACTTCTTGTTCCATCATTCTTATGTCAGTCCAGCATTGAGTTGATCTGTCGTCATACTTCTTGTTCTATCATTCTTATGTCAGTCCAGCATTGAGTTGATCTGTCGTCATACTTCTTGTTCTATCATTCTTATGTCAGTCCAGCATTGAGTTGATCCGTCGTCATGCTTCTTGTTCCATCATTCTTATGTCAGTCCAGCATTGAGTTGATCCGTCGTCATACTTCTTGTTCTATCATTCTTATGTCAGTCCAGCATTGAGTTGATCCGTCGTCATGCTTCTTGTTCCATCATTCTTATGTCAGTCCAGCATTGAGTTGATCCGTCGTCATACTTCTTGTTCCATCATTCTTATGTCAGTCCAGCATTGAGTTGATCCGTCGTCATACTTCTTGTTCTATCATTCTTATGTCAGTCCAGCATTGAGTTGATCTGTCGTCATACTTCTTGTTCTATCATTCTTATGTCAGTCCAGCATTGAGTTGATCTGTCGTCATACTTCTTGTTCTATCATTCTTATGTCAGTCCAGCATTGAGTTGATCTGTCGTCATACTTCTTGTTCTATCATTCTTATGTCAGTCCAGCATTGAGTTGATCTGTCGTCATACTTCTTGTTCTATCATTCTTATGTCAGTCCAGCATTGAGTTGATCCGTCGTCATACTTCTTTGTTCTATCATTCTTATGTCAGTCCAGCATTGAGTTGATCTGTCGTCATACTTCTTGTTCCATCATTCTTATGTCAGTCCAGCATTGAGTTGATCTGTCGTCATACTTCTTGTTCTATCATTCTTATGTCAGTCCAGCATTGAGTTGATCTGTCGTCATACTTCTTGTTCTATCATTCTTATGTCAGTCCAGCATTGAGTTGATCCGTCGTCATACTTCTTGTTCTATCATTCTTATGTCAGTCCAGCATTGAGTTGATCCGTCGTCATACTTCTTGTTCTATCATTCTTATGTCAGTCCAGCATTGAGTTGATCCGTCGTCATACTTCTTGTTCTATCATTCTTATGTCAGTCCAGCATTGAGTTGATCTGTCGTCATACTTCTTGTTCCATCATTCTTATGTCAGTCCAGCATTGAGTTGATCTGTCGTCATACTTCTTGTTCTATCATTCTTATGTCAGTCCAGCATTGAGTTGATCCGTCGTCATACTTCTTGTTCTATCATTCTTATGTCAGTCCAGCATTGAGTTGATCTGTCGTCATACTTCTTGTTCCATCATTCTTATGTCAGTCCAGCATTGAGTTGATCTGTCGTCATACTTCTTGTTCTATCATTCTTATGTCAGTCCAGCATTGAGTTGATCCGTCGTCATACTTCTTGTTCTATCATTCTTATGTCAGTCCAGCATTGAGTTGATCCGTCGTCATACTTCTTGTTCTATCATTCTTATGTCAGTCCAGCATTGAGTTGATCTGTCGTCATACTTCTTGTTCTATCATTCTTATGTCAGATTCCTTGGGTTAATATAAACCTCGTCAATCAAATATGACTGCTGATATAAGGATAACCCCATCTGCTCAGGAGAATGACCGAGTAATCTTTTTAATATCAATACAGAATTCTTATGAAGTATGTCAGACCTTTATTTCTACAATTAGTACTCATAAGATAATTATTTCATGTTGATGTCTTGCAAAACTTTGAGGTTCGAGGACCAAATTAAAGTCGCAAAAAATGTAGTTTCAGGAAATATACAAGTGTCGTCAATACAGAATGCTATAATGGTTAGGTAAGTTTAGAAAGGTAAATGACCAATCACAGCTGACAGGAGATTCCGATCTTCTTCACTTTGAAAGGAATTTAAATATCATTATTGCCCGTATAGACCAATCAGAAGCACTGTATACCAGTAGCGATCCAGAACTTTTCTAAAGGGGGCCCGCTCCAGTCATGCGTCATGCTCAGTGATTCCCTATATAATCAACCGAATTTCCCCCCCCCCTCCCCCATCCCACATTATCCGCCTATGATACCTCCAACCAGAATATCTACAAAAATTGGGCTTGTTGTCATTCAAATTTTAAACTAAACATTTTTATTAAACATCTATAAATGAGAATGGAAATGGGGAATGTGTCAAAGAGACAACAACCCGACCAATAAAAACAACAGCAGAGGGTCACCAACAGTCTTCAATGTAGCGAGAAATTCCGCACCGGAGGCGTCCTTCAGCTGGCCCTAAGATATTAAAAATGAAGGTAATGGAAAATATTCTCTTTGAGTCAAGTATTTGCTGTAAAACCTTTTTCAGATGGATCATTGAAGATGTTGGCAATTAACTATAATAGAGCTCAAATAAATATACATTTCACATTATGGATAGTGGTTGTAGTGTATGTCTTTATCATTATAGGAATAACGACCATGAGTCGTTAAAATTTAAGACATACTCATCTCTATATTTATTTTCAACAATAATCACATAACAACAGATTTTGATTTAAACAAGCAAAAATGCAATTATATACATAAAAATGGCACGTGTAAATGAATTGTTTGTTAAATTACAAATAACAGTATACATTTGTAACAACAGATGGTATCATAAGAGGAGTTCTGTATAGAAGTTTTTTCTTTCAAACAATAAATCAATGTATCCATTATATTGTATAATGTGTACATTGTACCAAAACATTTCACAAAAAAAAGCTGAGGTAAAATAGTTATCATCTCTGGCAAAGTTTCCGTTTAATTAATTTGGTACAAAATCTTGTGAAATATATTTTCCCCATGAAATACATCATCATTTTACTTACAGGGTAAACTTAATTAATTTTGGTTATACCTATTCCTTACTTCTGTATTTAGGAAAAGCTAAAGGAGGAGTGTATGCTTTGCAGTGGCGGATCCAGGGGGAGTGTTCCGGGGGTTGGAACCCCCCCTTTTTTTTTACCGAGCAATGCATTTGAACAGGGACATATACTTGTACTGGGTTGGTTGGGACCCATCCCCTTTTTAAATGGCTGGATCCTCCCCTGCTTTCACCCTGAATAACAGTTTTACCTCATAACACTTTAAACATTCAATGTAACATATTTGAAATATATACTGAAAACAAGTACTTCTTTGGCATATCATCATAGTATTCTAAAGTAAAAACACAATAACACGAAAACGAAATGTTTCTATTACTAGCTACAAAATCTCATAATTACACAATTTCAGCTGCATGAATTTCAACAGCATGCATTATGTGCACTTGCATTTTAAAAGTATGTTAATTTATATAATAGCACCATAAAAATGTTGAAAAAACTAATTTCGTCGACATCAACGAGTATCACATTGGAGAACAATAAATAACAATGACAAACAACGTTTATATTCATAATGCAGAAAAGATGCTCAATTTTGAACAGAAGCGATGCAATCTGCATGTTGACGAATTAAAACGACTCGATTTCATTTTTAGAATTTTTCCTTTGTGGTGCTTATTCGAAAAAACATAAGTTATTTTCAGGTGATATGCTCTTTCATTTCGAATTATGAAAAAGCAAACATTTTGTAAAATTTGTCAATGCAGTTTTGCACAACACCTAAATAGCGAATTTATATACATGTGATAGCTTTTTTTATTAAAAAAAAATCCTTTTTTCCAACAAATAGGCAAATAGGCATTCATATTGTAGAAAAACAGGTAGAAACAATTTCCCTTAAAAAGGTTCTGGTATAATTGTGTAGACCATTAAATATTTATGCCCTATCAGAACGCATGAGCTTCAAAATTTTGAAAGTTTTTGGCAAAAGTTCAGTATTTATTCAAAATATTAATGGTTTTATTCCCAATCAAAAAAAGAGAAAAATTGTCATAATTTATCTACAATTTTCGAATACAAATGACAACAAGTGTCCACAGTTGTCATTAAAAAAAAATTATCAAACAAATTATTCATGTGGCCACTGCATTTTCTATTAATTTGCATTCAAAGCAAAGAGGTCTGAATAACTGTTCGATATTCGTTAAAATTATTCATTCTTTGTTAAATAATAGCAAAGAGAAATGATCTTGGAACTCTTAATCCTTGTGTAAATATTTAATCTTTAAAACAAACATACATATTCCCTGAATTGAAATTTGAAACAAATATTTGGTCCCACGTGACGTCATACTTTAAATTTACATTAAAGTTAAAATTGATTCTTCAGTTATGCATGATTATCAGGAATTCGGTTGAAATGCATATGAAATCGATTAAGACTTGATCACAGCAAGTTCGACAAAGATCAATGGACCATATTTATTTTTAATCATAAGGCCATATTACGCAATTCTGTGATTCCCTTTTTATGTGAAGAAGACTTAAAAGTCAATTTTAAAAATAAATATGACGTCATATAGTTAACAACCTTAAAGTCATTAGAAAGCAAGATGCATATTGCATGTAACCATCCTTGACTGAAAAATATCTCGCACTAAAATGTTAAACTTGAGCTACTTGTAGAAAATCGGTAAACATAAAATATGCATTTTTTCACTATTTAAAAAATCATCTTGGTAAATATATAAATCGTAAAAAAAAAAAATTTCAACATACTTGACGTATATGCAAAAAATTAAGCACCATTTATTAATAGAAAACATAAAATATCACAACACCCCCATATGTTTTTACAGTGTTTGCGTTCTAATTTTTGGCTATGAGCATTCTCGGAGAAGGTAAACCAAGAGATGCGTATCGAATGGAAAAAGTAGAACGCTTTACTTTGATCTGCACATATTTAAAGTTGATTTATTCGCAATGCAAGATTAAGATTTTTTTGAAAAATGTAAGAACAACATTTTTCTGTTTGCACAGATGATGGTAATTGTTTAGCTAATAGTGATTACGCTTTCAACTTAAAAAAAATGCAAAGTCATTTAATTAAAATAATAGAGACTTAGCAAGGTCGCTATCTGAGTACAATTTGGACATTTATTAACAATCATTGTTCAGGTAAAGGGATTTTTTGAATTCCTTTTATAATTTTGAAACGATAACTAAACGTTTACGATTTTTCCGTAATTGTATGCACATAACATAAATGACACAAAGATATGCAAATTAATACATTATGACAGAGTTCTCAAAAACAAAATTTCTCTGGTGGTCCTTGGTGAATATTTGCTGATCCTCACTAGGCATATTAACTTGTATGTCAAAATACCAAATGTGTGTCATTCCTTTGAAAACTATGGTGGTGAAAATCTTCGGACCACCTCTTTTCAAAAACTCTTTATATACAGAAAATTACATTCGATCGAAATAAATTAAGACCCTGTACCTCGCATCGCACACAAAGATCTGGCAACACTCCATTCTACTCCCTGTTTGAAAGTCATTTCGGAATCTTCTGGTTTTGTCGTCATTATAAACACCCTTAGAAATTTCACTGACTGATGTAATGATTTCTAGAACAAGTAGAAGAGATGTTATCAGGGCTGATATGCATAAAACCATTTTAGTTAAGATATTCAATCGTAACACCGGTACTTATTCATCGTACTAAGACAAGAAGAAAAAATCAATCCTTTCGGAAAAAATCTTAACTTAAGTTGCTTAAGGCATATGGGCCCAGATCCTTAAATTCCAAGCGTGAACACAGGATCTGTATTTTCATCAGATTTCGAAAATTGTACATCAATTATAACCGTATTTTACAATACCTATGCCGATATCACTTAATGCAACAAACAACATCATCATGTAGTGAGTGTTCTGTCTTTAACTTCTATCAATTGATTCCTAAGTTACTCAGAAGATACCGGATTCTTTCAGCAGTAATCATTTAGAAAAGTCAACAAATGAAAGTTTGTTTCTTGAATTTTCATGTCTTTGCTGTTATCAAATTTATACTCACGCTCTGAGGTACAGTACATTGGCTACAACTACATTCTCGTTTGCAGCATAACTGCTTCAGTCCACGACGGAAATCAAGGCTCAATGTCATATAAATGAAGAACTTATAGAATGAATTACCAATCGCAATCCATAGAAAGTAAAAGTGGACTGTATGTGGATAGTCGGAATGTGATTCAAGGAATGTTCCGGAAATTTGCAACAGTAACCATGGTAACCACGACAAAAAGAAAACTATCGAGACAACAAAGTTCATAAAATAGTTTTTTGGTCGTGTAGCAGTATCAATCAATATGTTTTCAAACATATGCTTCTTTGATCTGAAACGTTCAGTAAAAATATATGAATTTGTAAATATAAGTGCTAGCAATGCTGGACAAAGAACTATAATTCCGGCAGTTGCAAAGTATGGTTTTTGAGGCCCAGGGTCTATTGAGCACATGAAAATTTCATCATAATATGACGCACGTTGAATTTTAGAAAATAATGGCGGACTACAAAAACAAAATGCAGCTAGCCAAGCAAATATTATCCAGCAAAGTGATCGAGTTGTCGACATAGCCGTTTGGTGTCTCTGAGGCTTCCGAATGGCTAAATAATGATCAACACTTATCCATGACAACGAATAAACACCAGCGATGAAAAATATCGCCATTAGATACGCTTCTATATGACAGAACATTTCGTCTTCGTATATCCATGAATTGCTGAATGTACTGTATACGGCAAATGGCGTGATGAAAAGTCCTACGCACAAATCCGCAATAGTCAAAGATCCGAAGTATATTTTGTTTATGTTCCGAAGGCTTTCTGTCCACGCCAATACAAACAATATAAGTGTGTTAGTTAAGATGATGGCAATCGTAAAAATAATAGTGACAATGCTTTCGATGTTAAAAGCCATCTCACATTTACAATGTGTTAGCTAAGTCACGAACGCCATGTTTGAATAGAATTAAGGAAATTCATTAATATCCGTTTTTGTTTACGTTAAATATTTAAATGAATATTCTCTTGTCGTTACATATAACCATTTATAATAAAATCCATGAGTCCATTGTTTTTCCGTAATTTTATTTCCATTACAAGTTTAAAATCAATCCAATATCCATTTATATGAAGCTGTTTTGCTTAAAATAACATTTCAACGTTATAAATTGCGTCTTGATCCCTAATATCGAAGCATGATTACTCGGTATTCAGACAGATAAACCAATGTCATTTGCATATTTTCTATACTGTGTCAACTTCATTCTGTAGAAGGTTGGCGTGATCACCGAGTCTTCGTATCTGAAATGAATAACACAGAAATATTGCGAGACATGTTCTACAATATTGCAACTTATTCTATGTTATTATGGTAATCATATTTGTTAATATTAAATGAATTCAATGGTATATAGACTAGTGTAGACCTTTTTGCTTACTCAGAGTCAGTATATATCTTCTGAATTACAATGAAATCAATTTTGTATATAAAACCGTTACATATACCAAATTTGTCAAATAATAAGAAGTAATATGTAGTTAGTCCAATATCCCAGTTTATACTTCAAAACATGGGAATTTTCAAAATGTTTTTTTTTTTTGGAGAGGGGGACATGTTAGTAATAAGCTTGTATATATATAACTAAAATTGGTCAACTTGCTCTTAAGGAAGATCAATTGCATTTACGGCATCATAAAGAACGGAAAGTCATAGAACTGTTATTTTGCCATTGAATTTACTAAAATCATAAAAATTGCGAACAAACCATTTCGCTTGCCTTTTAGAAAGTGACCACAACTCTATGTCAACATTCGACTCTAGTATTTGTTTAAGTTGGTACCAATTTTAAGATAATAGACCATACGTACGTTTTTAGACTTGCTACAATTCCCTTTCTATTTTTCTCTCTTACTAATTTATATGTTTACTGATAAATGTCAGCCTACTGATTGTCCTTTCTCCTGCAGATGTCAGTATAATTGTAATCTCCTAGTTATAGCAGTAAAATAATTAAAGGGGCAAAATTGAAAGAAAAAAAAAGAAAAAAACATAATTAGGAAGGGACATGTAGCAAGTCAAGTACGTTTTCTTTGGTGACTAGAGTATAGCTGATATTTCAATGTTCCATCGTGTGCAATTCATTAGCTTACGACAACAGCTACGAATCGTTATCAACCAAGACATATTGCTCCCATTAGAACAAAATGCAATTTCAGAATTGTTTCGCAAACAATACACTAGAAGCAATTTTCAACATAGATTTCTCTGAGTGACATATAATATATTTTCATTAATACGAATGCAATTTGTCGTAACTGTAGCCATTTTAAAGCTAATTTCCCTAAAGGAAACTCAGACAAACAGTTCCAATCGATCATGTTAAATTTGTGTCTCTTAATGCGATGAAACCAATACATTAGCAATGTCTTATATCTGCCAGTTCACATAACGAACAATTTAAACGTTTATATCATTCGTGATTAGCCATTAGTACGTCTGTGGCTTAATCTGGCCATGACATGGTTCCTCGGCATTAAAATGGAGTTTATGGGTCTCTGGGCACAGTTATAAAATATCATAGGTGTCATAATTGCATGCGAAAGGGGATGAATTAAATCAAATGTACAATTTTGTTCTACAATAACTTCCGTAAACGGTTTGATAGATATTAGAAGATGTGGTACAAGTGCCAATGAAACAGCTCTCTATCCAAGTCACAAAGTAAACAATTATAGGTCAAAGTACGGCCAACACGGAGCCTTGGCCCACACCTAACAGCAAGCTATAAAGGGATAAAAATGTTTGAACTATTCTATACTATTATCGTAAAAAAAAATAGCAGACGTTTTTGGCAGTAAGTATTAGAGGTTAGGGAATTACAGATAAATCCCCCTTCATATGCATCTACTAAAAAATTAGTAGGGATCGTCTATTAAATATGACTGAATTGATATTAGTTACGAGTGTATTATCCAGTTTAACATGTTTTGTCAAAATTATCTTTAAGCCATGTTTCGGGACATAACCGTTCACTCTGTATTATGGGTGTAATTTATGCCGGTTAATTAGACCTCTATTTACGAAGCAATGCCATTGAGTATTATTTTTATATTAGAATAAAAAACGAATGCTTGAGGTCGCAACGCATTAATATTTATGTTATTTAGACTATTTCTTATTTAGTTAGCAATAAAACTGGATACGACAAGGATTCATTAATCATGCTGATGATAGAGATAGACGCAAAATATCGTAAGAAAACCGTTTCATCATAAAACATCAAGCATAAGATAATTAATTTGGCTGTTATACAATTACATTTTCTGTGTGTTTCTTTTGAATAATTGCTTTTGATACGATCTGATATAATATTATTAATTCAATATGTTAAAGACATAATCTTTTAATCGGTTTGATTGAGGTCTGGAGCTGGCATGTCAGTAACTGCTAGTAGTGCTTCGTTAATTCATGTACCCAACATTGTCATTGTCATTTGTGATTGCTTAACGTCCAGTGGCAAATATATAAAGCCTGTTCAGGACAGGGACATATTTGATCCGTGTCACCTATTGCATTTGTAGTAATAGGGTTGTGAATAGGGAAACGATTGACTGAAATAATTCTACCACTTTGCATTGTACATGTATACTAGATCGCGTTATTTCGCATTGTGCATTTTGAAGCTGTATGAAATCTACTCCGAGGTACAGTCGACGATATAAGAGTTAGATGGGTGGATGCTCATATCAGCTTTAGCTTTCAGTTCACGTGAGCTCTATTTAAATACGGTATTCCCATTTCCTTGTTGTTCTTGTGCCTATGTAATTTTATACAGAGTCACTTATTCCAAATTGCGTTTTTGCTCCATCTTGTTTTATTTTATTGATAAAGATAAAAGGTGAATGGTAAGCAATGAACAAGTTTGGGGGAAAAATAATCTATTTCAATGATTATCTTTATTGTTATATTAGTTTGTGTCCTGCAAGGAATTTTCGTAAATAAGAGTTGTGTGATAGTCTTGATATAATGATGACTGTGGCTATTGTTGAAGTTGATATTGGCTTCAATTAGTTATCAAAGGTACCAGGATTATAATTTAGTACGCCAGACGCGCGTTTCGTCTACATTAGACTCATCAGTGACGCTCATATCAAATATTTATAAAGCCAAACTAGTACAAAGTTGAAGAGCATTTAGGAACCAAAATTCCAAAAAGTTGTGCCAAATACGGCTAAGGTAATCTATGCCTGGATAAGAAAATCCTTAGTTTTTCCAAAATTCAAGATATCTTTTGTGTGTTTAAATGTGTTGCTAGGTTGTTGGCAAATGGTTAATCTTTGTTTTATACAATATATTTTTATTTTTCATTTTTCAAGACTATAGGTACTCCAACATTTATATTACAAAAATTTACACTGAAAATTCGTATCTTTCTACATAATTTGCTAATCAAAATTCCTGGTATATTTATACTTCTTTTCAAAATAATGAATTACGGAATCAACTTATATGACATTTAATGACGGAAATAGATCAATACAATTCTTTTTATCGTTGAGCTCAAATCTGTTTTAGATGTGTATTGTATGAATCTGATCAGCAATTTCCACAAAGAAATAAAATAACAGATCAATATCACTATTGTTGATCATTGTTAATACGTATAATGAATAAGCCACAGTTCGCAATGAAAATACAAAAAACTGAAATATGTGACAAATTCTCATATAAAAATATCTTAATATGATTGGGTTTTTGGTTTTGTTGTATCATATTGTCAAGCTAAGATAAACTATTTTCATTACAGATAAGCTAACAGCAAATGTCAATAAGGAAAAACCAAAGAAGTGAAGATTTAAAAAAAAAATAGTTTCAACTTTTTGTTTTATAGTGGATTGGGAAACAAGTTATTCCAACTTAAAGTAATCCCTCTCCACTTTGCGGGTGCGAGTACTGCTTTGTAGCGGCATAAGCCTGTTCTTTTTCAAAACTTACAAGGGTGTATTTTATGATCAAAAGATATTGCTCCCTCTTAACACGGGTCAGCCATTTATCGCCCCCTTCCGACGGACTATCATCGTTTTTCAAGACCATACTCGCAAATTGTGTCAAGGGAAAGCCGAAAATTAAGTCCCTGAAATTTTCTCCCGGAAAGGGGATCGAACCAGGAACCTTTGTGTTTGTAGTCCGATTTTTGTATGAAACGGTGCACTGCTTCGTGTAAACGTTGCGTATCATTGATGGTCGTACGATGACTAAAACAAATAGGAATGGCTATGACGAAGCTTGTTTATTATTTTTTTAAAGAGTAATTTTCTATATATATAATAATGATGCATTGAGAATTAATTTACGTCAGATGATGTATACTATTCGCATTCTTTAATTCGCAAAGATCAAGGGTGTTTGCCCTCAAACGGGACGAGTAATCTGTTTTGCGTTAGCTAGGTTTTTTTTAAAGCTGATTGTTTTACTTCAGGCTTGGTCCGTAGCTGCAGATAAGAAAGCTTTCAAACCCATTTTTTTCTTATTAATTTATATATAACTGTGTGGGAAAGTATATATATAAAAAAGAAGATGTGGTACGATTGCCAATGAGACAACTCTCTAAAAGAGACCAAATGACACAGAAATTAACAGCTATTATAGGTCACACTACGGCTTTCAACAATGAACAAAACCCATACCGCATATTAGTCCACAGATCTTAATTCTAAAGATACGTAGCAGGATATTAAGAAGTGCATATTGTCTTACCCTCTTAGTTCTCGTCATATTCTGCTTTTAAATGTGTACTCTTACAACTAATATCCTAATGCATGTAAAGCAAGACTTTGGTTAGCTTGCTTGCTTTGTTTGTATATTGTACAATTGTAATTGAGATAACGTCTGATCAAATTTAAATATAATATATACTGGTTAAAATATGCCTATATATTGTTTGAAGATGTCAGTGTTAATAACACTTCTTAAATTAACGTTTGTACAAACAGAACAAGCAGGCTAACCAAAGTCTTGCTCTACACGCATTATGAATTTACAAATGTAGCTGTAAATTTGAATAAACCACTGACATTTCAACAACTCCTCTCAATCAGTTGAAATATTCTTCAAGCTTAAAAGCCTTGCCAATATGCCATGGAATATTAATATAACTTATTAACAAAGTAAAGTGGTTAGCTCTAATACAATCGATGTAAAAATTGATTACAATGAAAGACAAGGCTAGATTTTGTTAGCATACTTATTTACGTATGTTAATAATCCTTCTGTTGAGCCATAAGTTAACAGATTTGTTTCTATGTAAATTAATCTATTTGATCTGCAGATGTATACTGTTACAAATAACAAGAATAACCACTATAAGAATGAATAAGAATGAAAAGAACCGTATGGAGCAATCTGTAATCATAAGTGCGATAAAACTGAGAACTATATGAAGATAAGAAAAATTAACAAAAAGACGAATATGATTAAAAAGCATTACGCAGAAAAAAATATTTAAGAACACGAACCTAGTTTTAAAAAAATCTCAGATAAACTCATGTCCATATTTCAGCAGCTAGGTCATTCCTGTTCCGGCCGCTATAAAAAAAAATCGGATAAAAGTTGCAATAGAGGAAAAGAGAACAGAATTATGGTGTCGACAAGTGAAACATACATGTATCCGTAGTCATCTGTGACACTGATATATTTTATAAGGGCCAACTCTAGATTTCTGGATTGTATGCAAAAGTAAATAAAATCACAAAATAATACCAAATCAATTTAAAACTGAAGGATACGTACGGATTTGTTCATGAGGAAGGGGGGTTGGTTAAAAAGGGGGGTAACTTTTGGATGCTTTAAGTCCAGTAGCAAATATTTCATGCATATTCAGGACAAGAACAAATTAACAACAAATACAATGTGTAGGTTCTGTAATACAGGCGTCCGTGATTAAAATATGACAAATTGAGACTGTCACGGGCAATGAAGGTATATAAGACAGGGACAGAAATTTAGCCTTGTAACAGATCACCTACGAACCCCTTAAAGAGATGTTGCAAGGGTTCTTAACGTGCAAAGAGTGTGGCACTCCCTTTACACGAGGCATCGGACGCCCCACTTTAGCTAGAGTTTTACTGTCGGTCGGAGGAAGACCAATGGTGACCATACTTATATTCCCCAGTCACCCTTTGGAAAAGGGGGGGGCACAAAATAAATCCGATTGATAAAAATTAGCGGTTTTTTTAAGTACAGATTTATACCCCTAACAAAATTAAGGGTACTGTTTATCAAGAAAACTTATTTTTATCGTTTGAATTGTTTTACATTGTCATTTTTGGGCCTTTTATAGCTGACTATGCGGTATGGGCTTTGCTCATTGTATAGGGCCGTACGATGAACTATGGTTGTTAATTTCTGTGTCATTTGGTCTCTTGTAGAAAGTTGTATCATTGGCAATCATACCACATTTTTTTTGTTGTGACAAATACATGCAACAACAAAAATGGGATATTAAAGAGACAACGGAAAGTTCTTATAACAAGGATATAGTCCAAAACAAGGAAAGTACAGTACTCTTACAAAAAATTAATAAACCAAGGGATATAAAGCTGATATTTGTAAAACAAAGAGATACATATAACTAAAAAAAATGTTTAAAGGGAAAACATCGGGAAACTGAATCAAATTTCTTGTCATACTTAATACACCATACGTGTGTAGAACAACAGGAGTTTCTGATACGCCCATAGATAAGGCTAATAACAATGACTGGTGTAGGAGAAAGAACATTATATGATAAACTTTCATCTTTAATCATTCTCAAAATATATGAAGAATGCATAACAAAGGTACACCAAAGTGTTTCTGTAAATTTTCTTTGATGGGTAAGACGGAAACATAAGGGGCTGGCATCAAGAGGCTTTTAAATAACATAAAATTATTATCGACAGATAACTTCAGTTAAAAATAATTTCAAAAAATGGTTTAGAATCATATGAATGTAAAAATTCTGAGAGATAAGAGATAACTTAAAAGTAGAGAACTACCAGATAACGATTGTCAATATTATAATACTTCAGATTTTCTTCTTCTGTTAAAACCATGCACAATCATTTTGATTATAAATAAAATGTTCAAGAAAATATACACAGTTAAAACATATGAACTTACCTTGTTTATAGCCATCACTATTTACATTATTTAGATGTACATTTCACTGTAGCTCTATGTAGGCGTATCTCCTGTCTGCTTCGATTTCGTATTATGATTATTGATCGCTCTCAGAAAATTATACAAATATATTTCAGTACCATTCGACTTATTAAAAACATGCTTATGCTATCATTTCAATCTTCGTAACATTTCTAGTGTTTGATAATCATGTCTGATTTACAGAAGCTTTGTCAACATGGTCAATACACGAACCAATATAAAAGTGTTGATTGAAAGTGTGTATGAAATCAAATTTTTACACAGCATGTAATTACTGTTCGAAGGAGTACTATCAACAGGTTAAATCAGTCATGTAATTGTTTATGATTGCTTCTTTAATTATAAGACATACAGGAACTAGCCACTTTGTATTACATGTACGTATGTAAATAGTTTGTCTAAAACAAAAATTATAAATTCATGCTTTAAACATGTTAAATGTAAACCAAACGTTTTTGAAACGATAACATTGATTGGAGTACGTCTGTGTGACTAATTGTATTAAAAAAAATGACAATTGTAGCATTTATTATTCCAAAGACACGTATATAAAAAGGGGATTTGGTATGTTAGCTAATGACATAACTATCCACCAAATTAAGTCTCAAACTTGAGAAAATTAAAACAATTTAATTGACGGAACGGCCTTATTCTTAAAAATACGATTATTAAAAAAAATCGTAAAATAGACCTTTAAATGATTACAATTTACGTTTTATAAAAGGGTGAAATATATATAGTCTGTACTTAGAATTGAGATTTCAAAATCCATCAATTTTTTGGGGGGTTAAACGATATATCATAGTGGTAAACAGTTCCGTTTCAGCAATACGAATATTGGGGGGTTCACTAGATATTTTTTTTCTTCTCTAAAACATTGAACTACTAGTATCATGAACTATGAAAAATATGATTGTGTAACAACGGTGAAATTATTTTGTCGTTTTGTCCACTTAAATTGCATATCGAGACTAATTTCTGCTGAAAAACACGATGAACAAAATACAATAACATGTTTTATTAAACAAAATCACGAGTAGAGAGTTTTGAGAAAAAGCTAAATAATTTCCCAAAAATGAAAATAAACCATTTACAAGTGCTTATTACAATCAACATTGTTATCAAATACAGTAAAAAGATGGAAGATGCAGATACCAGTATCTATAAGAATTGAATGCTTCTTTTTTAAATTTTGTTGGGTTGTATAGGCGTTGAACGAAGCACTTTCCGATCATCGCTTATACAACCCTATACAATTACAAAAAGAAGCATTCTATTCTTATAGTTACATTTTATGCTATAATCGTAAAATTACGACTATTTTTTGTCGTTTTTTCTCCTATGCATTGTTGTAACGTTGTCTCGGGAGCACATGCTGTCATGATTGTTTTTCGAATGATATTGGGAAACAAAATCTAATTTTGTAATGTCTCTCCATTATTCAAAAACGGTCTGCCAATCTAAAGTTTGGATTCTTATGAAACCTACATGAAATGTAATTAATACATACTGTTGATATGTTCGAGGTAAGCGTATAAAGATGTCTACAATTATGATATTTCAAGTATCTAATATAACTAACTTGATAATAAGGATTGATCTTATATATATTATATACACATGTAATTGCATTACATAAAATTAAGAATGAAAATGGTTTTTCGTGTATGTTTCATAAGAATCCGTACCTTTGATTAGCTAACAACAAGGCACTTCAATATCAAATTTTATTTCCGTATAACACGCATCAGTTTTGACTGTACGTGCTATCCGTTACAATGTGTAAAATCATTGCAGAGGGGCGTAAAGGGGGGTATCTGTGCGGAAGAACGCGAAATAAAATTGTCACGATGAACGAACAATTAAAAATTTCTTGCATGTTGATATTTTTAACGATTTCAAGGAACACGGTGAATAACGAACCCTTTCACGGCTGCACGTGAAATACGAATGGCAAAACACGTTGCACGAAAAAAACCTTTACCACCCTCATTGCATAGAAAAACGAAAAAAAAGCTTAAAATAGCTCTTAATTTCATGAGTGTAGCATAACAGTGTACTTATAAGAATTAAATGAGGTTGTAAAATTGTTAATCGTGCGCAAATTAAAAAAAAAGTATAAAGTGCATACAAAATGGGATCGCTTATCGCGTACACACCAATAAAATCATAACTGAAAGAATTTTGATCTAATTTTTCAGTACATACTATGGAATTGTTTATAAATGCAGCATGATTACTTATTTTCATAATGAAAGAACTTCGATGTATGATAAGCTTTAGTAATAAAACCAGAAGTCGTTTATTTCAAAATGTAGGGGCCTAACATTTAGTATGTTCCCTTACATGATCTTACATCCCTATAGCAAAGAAATTCTACCAAGCTCTTCTTTAATTTGCAAGTTTGTATTACTTTGACTGACTTAAAAAAAATAATTGTGAATTATACGCATTTTTCTGTAGGAAGATTGCTACAGAAAGGACATATGCTGCCTCACAAAGAACCTGATTTAGATCAGTAACCATACATGTTCATTTGAAGAAATTGTTTTGACCGGAAACCATTTTAAGCTTTTAAGTAAATGGTATTGAATTTTCATCACCATCTAGAAATTAATGTTTTTCGATTTGTGGCCTCACTATTACTCTAAATTGTGCATTTCGATGTTCTTTTTGATTTACAGGACCATTTTGTTCCATTCTCTCCTAATTTAGACAAATGATATCATATATATTCCTTACGTCGTAACTACAATCCCCTTCCCTTTCATGAATGTGACCTACCGAATTAGACTATTTACCTGATTTGTTATCATATAAGCAACACGACGGGGCCACATGTGGAGCATGATCTGCTTATCCTTCCGGAGCACCTGAGATCACCCCTAGTTTTTAGGGGGTTCGTGTTGCTTATTCTTTAGTTTTATATGTTGTGTCATGTGTACTTTGTTTGTCTGTTTGTCTTTTTCATTTTTAGCCATGGCGTTGTCAGTTTGTTTTCGATTTATGAGTTTGACTGTCCCTATGGTATCTTTCGTCCCTCTTTTAGATTGGTTGAAATACTATTCAAGCAAATTAGGCAAACTGCCACTAATTACTCATTTTGTTTACATCAAAATATTGTTTTGAGTTTTTTGCCATTACATTATTACTTTGTTTTCGTCTTATGAGTTTGGATGTATCTTTGGTATTTTTTGCCCCTCTTTTATCAAGGCAATACTTTTTCAGAATAGATAGTATAGACAACAGTAAAATATCGCTGTTCAAAAGTCAGAAATCGATTATGAGAAAATAAATCCGAGTTACAAACTAAAACTGCGGGAAACCATTAACTTTAAGACAAAAACAACGGAACAATAGAAATACCAAATGCAACAACTACAAGAAAACAACACTCCAACATACACTATTAGATAACAATAGCAACATGTGCAATATTCCTGACTCGATATTTAAGGAAAAAAAGTTGTTATGGCTACCCAAACCTCCCGCTTATATAGCACTGCTAAAATGACAACAATACGTGACATGAATCCAGTACAAATAAAACGCTAGAACAATCAGCACAGAGAAACGCATATAGTTATATAATAGTTCATCACTATATGTAAACCGCAGAATAACAATGGATATCTCCCATTTAAGACAGCATAGGACACCACAAACAGTGAATCATATTGTGACGTATATATAATCCTGAATTCATATATTAAATCGAACGAGATTTAAATATTCAAAATTATTTTCATAATACTAGTCCTGATAGTTTTCGTGATTATGACCTTCTTGAAAGGCTATTTTCAATTAATGCTGTGAGATCATAATCATTTGGACTAACACAATATTTTTTCCATAGAAAATGGAAATTAACTCGACTATATACTGACAAACAAGACAAATAAAGACAACAGTAGTATACCGCTGTTAGAAAGTCATAAATCGATTTAGAGAAAAAACAATCCGGGTTACAATCTAAAACTGAGGTAAACACATCAATCAAAGAGGAAAACAACGAAACAACAAAAACACTGAAGTGCAACAAAAAACCAAAACGACAATGCAAACACACAAAAAAACGAACTATAAGATGACAACTACCATTTTCTGACTTGGTACGGACATTTTAAGAAAAAATGATAGGTTGAACCTGGTTTACGGCTAACCAAACTTCGCGCTTTTATGGCAATGTTAATATAACACTAAAATGACAACACTACATGGCAGGGTACAGTACAAATAAATGCAAAAACATTCAGGACAGAGAATACCAAATAATCATTACAAAAGGACATTTTGAGGCTAATTGTCATCAATGTTCTAGGCTATAATTTAGTACACCATACGTGCGTTTCGTCTACATAAGATCACCAGTGACGCTCAGATAAAAAAGTAAAGAAAGACAAACAAGTACAAAGTTGAAGAGCATTGATGACCCAAAACTTGTGGCAGAATACGTCTAGGTTATCTTGACATAACCAACACAATACCCAAGATATATATGAACTGTTCATCCATAGATATCATATTTGCTGATTTCAACATCATTTAAGTTTAAAGAAAACTCTCAGAAACCCCCTTGTCATATTCAAAGTTTCTAGATGTTTAGCTTGATGTGTTGGCATCGCAATGATACTACAAGATGAAAAAGCAGCTTATTCACGTCACTAATCCACCTCTTGAAGTCATATCTATAGATATCATTTGTTTTCACGAATAACATGATTAAGCATAAGTTTTGTTATTTTTACTGTCTTTAGTAAATCCTGCTCCCGATTTTTATTATCAAAATACAGATCAAAGAATTGTGCTTGTTCTGTATACATTAACATGTAATGTATAGTAATGTTAGAGACAGTCCACCTGTTTTGAAAATAAATGATATGCGGTAAAAGTTTATGAAGCAACATAAACAATTAAAAAAAGCTTTATAGCTAGAAGTTAAGCACCCTAAAAAATAAACGAAAACAACACTATATAAATTGTATGCGTCAGAAGGGGTTTTTTTCTCTAAATTAACCTTTATGATGTTACCTCTGAAAGAAAAAAAAAAAGAAAAAGCCAATTATATGTATAAGTACTGAAACAGGTGTGAAGAACTATATGGAAAACAAAGAAAAGTCAAAAAGGGGATAGCCAAATCTATATAACTTTGTCTGATGGTGTCGGTAACAAATTCCGGTAAATAAAGTTTCCATCGGACAATTAAAGAAAGGTAGTTATAACAGAGGGCGAACGATACCAGAGGGACAGTCAAACTAATAAATCGAAATAAACTGACGAACTCATGGCTAAAAAAGAAAAAACAGAATATAACATAGAAAAATAAAGACTAAGCAACACGAACCAGACCAAAAACTGTAAATCATGTCAGTAACGAAACACTGACTACTTAGATGACGATACCTTTCGGTATTAAATAGTCGACCAGCTGCAGTATCGACCCAGTGCTATAAAAATAGTGCTTATAAATTTCGCGCGTCAAAAAATGGACAAGTGTCTACTATACAAAATATGACATGCTCTAAATATACAAAAGAAGGACACGGTGGTTTGAAACATTTAAAAATGTAACAGAGACCATGAGAGTCACCATTCTTAGTTTGCGATTTACAATTTCCTAAATTTTAAATGGAATATTTTAAGCGGATTTACAAGTGTTTAACTACAAGAAAACTACTGTTGGCTCATTATAATTCAAAATTGTAGTTTAAAAGGTTTTATGGTCTTAAAACGTATATGGGTTATCAGTCAATGTTTTATGTCATGTTTGGAAAACCCTAGCGTAGAGAACCAATATGTCAAAAGTTTATCCGGATCAATTGAAAGGCATGATAAAAAAGGAAGATACCCAGGGATTTAAAACAAAACCAGAAGTCAATGAACAATAGACTACACAAGGCATTTCAAAAACTACTGCACAATAAACTAAAGATGAGAGTTAGCAAAAGAAATCCGCCCATAAAACAAGAGAGGAAACTCAGGTTTACGTCAATGATAATTACCGACACATCTCCCATAACAATTCACATAAGCCACACACAAGGAAACAAAATTGTGGCTACCACAAACGCAAAATATCGTTATCTGGTTAAAAACCGTATTAAAAATACCTGGTGTACAATGGTGTGCACCACTACCTAATTTGAATCAATGAAAAAAAACGGAAAACAATCATGTGTTTTCTTGAAATTCAAAAGCATTTGTGACATGTTAAAATAGTAATTATCAAAAGATGCTTTCACGGAATAATGCAATTTTGACCAGATAGTTTATTAATCCCGTTAGTATGGGGAATTATTTTAAAACATCTACAAATGTGATATGCATTTCAAGGACGATCACATGTTGTTGAGTAATGTTCGTAGTACTAGACAAACACACATATTTTAAAGTCCATGAAGATAAAGTAACAGACAACAAAGAAATACCCAACTTATGACATATCATATTTGATGATTCATTACAATAAAAAACACAACTTTTTTATAATCTTGAATCTATTGACGTGGATAGGTACAATGATGATCGAAGAAAACTTATATAAGCCTCGTGTGCTTTAAAGAACTAAAATGTTGTTTCTCTTTTCTTTCCTTAAAGATTCTAGTTTGAAAATATGTCTAGATATATGATTTGGTTTTTAACTTATATATATATCTACACAATTGTCTCAACATTGAAAGAATAGAACTGATCATTGTGCAAAGATATTTATGACTATGTTCAATACAAGTAGAATACTTTAAATACAATAAGTGGTGTATCATTTAGAAGCCCGTACCGACAAATTCGTAAATCGATTTCTAATGTCTTGTGTTGTTTCCCGCATTATAGCTCCTTCATGATAGTAGAAGATTCTGGTGAAAGTTAATTCAGCATCGATTGAATCTGAAAATAAAGTATAATAAAAATCATATTTTTGATATTTTGTGTTACTTTTAAATGTATGTTATTTGCATAGAAGTACTTTGTTTATAAGATTTTTTCTATGATGTAAATAAGTAAACAAGATACATTTAATCTTGATCTGTCTAACGTTACACATAACGATTCATTTTTGTTTAAATTGAAAGTTTTTGAGGTCTTTTTTTTTATTTATCTAAACATATTCATTATTGCAAACACACACACAAGGAACATTTTTTAGTAGTTGTTTTCCATTCGTTTGATGTGTTTAAGCTTGTGATTTTAACATTTGATAAAAGACTTTCCGTTTTTAATTTTGCTAAGGGTTCTGCTATTTAAAACTATTGTTTAGCCCCAATTGATTATTTTGATCATTTATGCTATATAATTATACAATTGTATTGCCTTAGATAGGATATACATACCATCCCTAGTTACTCCTTTCTTTTTTTTTCCAAAATATCAGCAATGTTATCATGGCCATTTTTTTCCGCATACATAAGAGCTGTCCATCCATATATGTCAAATTTGCTAACATCACAGTTTTTGTTAATAAGGAATCTTACAAAATTCGCTCGGTCGTTTTCAACTGTACTAGATTTTCTGCATGATGTCCGGTTGTATCGACATGTTTCTATGAGTGGTGTGCTGCCAAAGTAGTTTATACAGTCTACGCCTTCGCTTCTTGAAATTATGTCTGCAGCAAGCTTAAATCTCTCTTCATGGATTGCCTGAAACAAAGCACCGATCTTGTCATTTTTGCTATTTCTAGTAAATCCTGCTCCCATTTTCTTTCTTTCTTTCTGTTCAAAATAAAAACAGATTGAAAGTTTTGTGCTTATTCGATATTCGATTTCAATGTATATATTGTCATATCACCCCTTAATGACAGGTCTTTTATATCCATTGTTGACTGCGTCATTGTTAGATGAAAATTCTGACAATACACACGCATTGATGATGACATTAAAATGGACAAACCGCGAAGCACATCAAAGTGATGAAGACCAAGGCATTGAATGACACCTGAAAAAATTGTATGCAATGAGTGAGAGTGACAAAAAGTCTGAAGATAACTTGGGGTGCATACAAATCATTGAAGAAGAATTAATCATTAACACTCGACTCCTCTGTTAATATATAAGTTGAACAAGTACAACGAACAATGATCAACAAATGTTAATATAAATTGCAATGTTGATGTACAAATTGTGACAAGGTTCAACCAGATGAACGTGCGAACACTTCCCCACTAAATATTAAGCGTAAAAATGAAACACAAGATACAAAATCTACAAAGGCCAACAGAATAATGAATTACTTGTACAACGTAAATCAACTCATCAAATATGATAAGCCTTTTAACCAGCCTCCTAGATGCGTGTTTTGTGTACATCAAGCTCATCATTGGCACTCGAATCAAACCAGTTAAACCCCAAATCAAAGGCAAAGCCAAATCAAACCGAAAATTCCGAGTAGTGCCAAGAACGATAAGACAACCTATCATATGAAAATAAAATGTGTGAATGCTATCATGCATAGGCGAAGTCTCATAATGAAATGTGAATGAAAATTGCAGTATTTTTAGGGTCCAGTCAATATTTATAATCTGAACCATTTTCAATTTTCCATTTTAACTGAATTAGTTGATAAAGCAAACGTGTATTTCCTGCTGTTGAAAGATGTAAACAACTGTACATGTATGTCAATTTTTTCTGTAAGCGACATAACATATAAGTAAAGACTACAGTAATATACAGCTGTTCAAAAGTCCATTATTCATTGAGGAAAACAAATTCGGGTTACAAACTAATACCGAAGACTACAATCAACTATAAGACGAAAGCAACGAAAATAACAGAAACACTTAAGTGCAACGAAAAAAAAAACGACAATGCAACATTCATAGAAACTATTAGATCAACATCTGCCATATTTCTGACTTGGTATAGGACATATAAGTAGGAGGATAAATTCCTTCTCTATATAAATTTTGTTATGTATGTCAAGACCTATCGGATGTGTATACAGAGACTACCAAAGTAAATTGGCAATACACACCCGAATCTTTGAAAAGTGAAAAGAAAAAAAGTTCACATGATTCCAATCGTTTTCTCTCCGTAAAAGTGTTTGGTTTTAGGTGACGTTATTTGAAGTCATTTGCGTGTTCGCTGGGTTCAAAGTATCGTTGAGCTTACGGATGACTATTCTAAAATGGATAACATGTGACCCGGATTTGTTTTCGCTTTATCGAATTATGACTATTTGGACAGCGTAGTATGCTTTGCCTTTATTAATGACTGCTTCGATAACTGTTTTTAAAATGATAAAATCAATATATTTCTTAAGACAGCATTGATTATGTATATAAGAAAACGTGTGTTTGACAAATGTCAAGCAGGCACATTTACTTTATCAGTTCAAAGGTACAGGGATACAGTTAGCTCATAAATCGTTCAAACGACGTTAGAAATTAGAGTATAGTAAATGAATATTTCTGGTAATGTGCATGATATGGATCAAGCGTATCGCTTGAATTATTTTTTTCCATTGAAATATTTACCTGCTGCACGAAGCAATAAAAAACGACACCTAAAATATCTCTCTATTATAAGTCACGAATATGACAGTTGATTTCCATTCGTTTGATAAGTTTGAGCTTATTATTTTGCCATTTTTTTGGAAATTTCCGTTTTGAATTTTTCTCGGAGTTCGGTAAATTTTTTTTATTTTACTTTTTACTTATTTTAAATCCATTTTTTCCTGTACTATCTAATTCTTGGTTGTTTGCCTTGCTCATCGGAATCTGCTACGAGTCTATTATTCATTCACATCTCAAATATATCAAGAAGTAAAAATTTGTTTTATTATTATTTTAAACAGATATATCATGTTAAGGAGGGGTGTTTGCGAAAAATACCAGTCCAGAGAATGTTAAATTTCACGAGCTGAAGATAAAGGACGAGAAGAAAATCTGTTTTTTTTATTGCTGATGGCCTTATATTGCCTCGTTCTTTTGTGTCCCTCGTTGTAAACAATAATTCACTATCATTTCAATTCTAATAGAAAATGAAAGTAAGGAATATCATTAAATAAAAAAGTCTGTAACTCATATGCAGATTCAACTGAAATGTTACATCATATCAATGGTTGGTTCACAATTGCAATGGGAAATAAAAGAATCTTTTGTATTGCAAATTTTAGTTCTCAGCCAAACCCTACTGTGATTTTCAATGTCTTAACGTGGTTATAAAATTTGATATATGCCTTTTTGTGCTTCTTTGTTTAATATTTGTTTGTTTTTATTGTGATTAAGATTATATATCACAATGTTAACTGTTGTACCCTTATTTTGATATATTTACCTATTATGTCTGTTTCTACATAAGAAAATGTCTGTACCAAGTCAGGAATATGGCAGTTGTTACCCATTCGTTTGATGCGTTAGAGCTTTTGATTTGGCCATTTGCTTAGGGACTTTCCGTTTTGAATTTTCTTCGGAGTTCCGAATTTTTGTGATATTACTTTTCTTTCAAGATGTAGATCAAGAATCGAACCAAACGTTACAATATATGTGTCAACAAGTTGCAAAATTAATATACAGTGTTCTGAGACTCAGGAAAAGATGAGCTTTCCTCCCGTTTTCTACTGAGTTTAAATAATTGTATATGTCCTTACACTTTGCGATTAAACAGCAGCTGACCATTGATCTTAAACTTATGTTTTTTTCTTCTTCTCCAACTTGTTGTTGAATGAATGACATCAACATGCTTTTTGTATTTGTAAAGTAGAGAGGTCGGTTGTAGGATAACAGAAAAATAACTAACAGAAAGGGAAACCGGTACAAGTTAATAATACATATGTAAGCTCTTATAGTTAAATTGAAGTTGTCGCGTTTCTGCACGTCACAAGTGGGTGTATTATAAGATTTATAAAAAAACATATTGACACTATAGTTTTAGATAATACGTTTTCGTCATGAATGTCTTTTAACAACTGCATCGAACCAATGTTGTGAGAAAACTGTAGATGCTGACATTAACAATGACACACTATCACATAAAGTAGTGTTGAAATAAAGTATATAAAAGAGGGACGAAAGATACCAAAGGGACAGTCAAACTCATAAATCCAAAACAAACTGACAACGCCATGGCTAAAAATGAAAAAGACAAACAGAAAAACAATAGTACACACGACACAACATAGAAAACTAAAGAATAAACAACACGAACCCCACCAAAAACTAGGGGTGATCTCAGGTGCTCCGGAAGGGTAAGCAGATCCTGCTCCACATGTGGCACCCGTCGTGTTGCTTATGTGATTACAAATCCGGTAAATAGTCTAATTCGGTAGGTTATATTCATGAAAGGGAAGAGGATTGTAGTTACGACGTAAGGAACATATCCGATATCATTTGTGAAACGGTTATTCCATAACGGTCAACCAACTCGTGATGGCGTCCGTAAAATTTACGAAGGGATGATTTAAACTTCACCATTTGGAACTCTTGGTTTAATAGCTTCCTTGTGAGCAGCAAACCTCTATCAAGAAAATCATGATAGGAAATGCAAGCACGGGAATATCGTATCAATTGGGAGATATATACATACAGAATTCGACATAGTTTGTTTTATTTTACAGCGACTTAAAGGGAAGACATAATGTTTTAAATCTCAAGATCAATTTATTAAGGTCACCATAGTGACATATTACAACATTTTCGTCATAACCGGTTTTTAACAACTACATTCAATCAATGTTGTGAGAAAACTATAGATGCTGAAATTCACAATGACACACTATCACATAAAGAAGTGTTGAATTAAAGAATTTAAATTGACCTATTTTGATTTATTTCACAGCGACTCAAAGTTAAAACATATTGTTGAAAATCTACAGATCAATTGCATAATGTCACCAAAACGACAGTAATGCAACTATGTGCACAAAATGTACCCAGTTCGATCAGTTTTAGACTTAACGCTATTTCAAAAATGAGAATTTTGTCTAATTTGCCCTGTACCAGATACATTATTATTTTACATACATGTTCAGCAGTGGTTGTCGTTTATTTATGTGGTTCATAAGTGTTTCTCGTTGCCGTTTTTAATATAGATTAGACCGTTTACTTAGTTTTCCCGTTTGAATGGTTTTACACTAGTAATTTTTGGGACCCTTTATATGTTGATGTTCGTTGTGAGCCTAGGCTCCGTGTTGAAGATCGTACATTGATCTGTAATGATTTACTTTTATATATTGTAAATTGGATGGAGAGATGTCTCATTGGCACTCATACCACATCTTCCTATATCCATGTGTATTTTTGATTGAACATTACAATGATAAATATACCAAAAATGTAGAAGCAACTTACAAAAAACAATAACAATCATAACATCAGAAAATAGATGCCTTTGGTGATGACGTAATGCAGTCAATTTTAAATAATTTATATACTAAAAGAGCGCAATGCCTCATTTTCAGGAAAATGCGTGGCTTAAACTTTAAGCTATATAGTTTAGATTGTGCAGGTTGTTCTCGCGTTAGTATCAAACTGCTTTGCATTTAATAACAAATGCATTTTGTATGCATTTTCAAAATATTCCAACTATTGAAATTCTAGAATGACTTCACAAAGGTTCATTCCATGACCATGAAAAACTGGCACAATTTCAGTTGCGCATAATATTTGACATATTTTTTGTTTTATTTCACGGATGATGAGAGTTTAGACATAAGTTTGATAATCTTAACATCAATTGACAAAGGTTACCAATATGACATTTAGACATAGCTTGCGTCAGGCGTACACAATTCTAATTTCAGAAAAAAATTGGTTTCTATAGCGAGTTTATTTATTAGAAAAAAACAGTACAACCCATGTGCACCAAACTTACTTATTTTCATAAATTTAAGAATTTATTATATTTTAATGTTTAGTGAATTGTATTTACGCTGTGTACAAAATCAGCTTAGCACACAAACTATCATAACATGCATAATTAGAACATTAGTCTTTTATTTGGCACTGCAAATGGTTAATTAATGGAATTTCATCAAGCTTAGACGTTATTTTTTATCATGTTTATATAATGTTATATTAAAAAGAATTTGTATAAATAAAAAACGAAATCCCCGAAAAAAATACTGTTTACAAAAATACTTAATACAAATGAAATTCAAATCGGGTAGTATATTTTGACTTCTTATAAATCTATGTAATATAAAACATCAAACCACGACTAAGAATGTAAATCACTAAAAACAACAAATACATAATTCTATGTTTACGGTGCGCTTGGGAATGTTTCCATGAACATTTGTTCTATAACTACAAGTTCAGCTATAAAGATAATGTCGTCTCTCTGAATCATTAGAATATTGATGGCGGTTATGACAGCATCATATATATACCTACAACTTGAAATTGACAGCGAGGGTGGGTTTATAACACAACTTTATGACAAAATAGATAATTTCAGCTTCTCAAATTGTGAAGTTACCATTTCTCTAAAGTATCATTGAAGTAGGGTCTGCATATATATATCATATATCTCCTAGTTTGTACGATATTCCAGAGCTTGCATTTCCGATAGTGATTTCCTTGACAGAGGGTTGTTGCTTTCAAGGAAGATTTTAAATGAAAACTTGGTGTCATCCATTTGAAAAAAATTGAGGACGGGATCACGAGTTGGTTGACTGTTTGGACATATCTGTTTGATAGTCGAAAGCGGATATGTTACAATTGTCGGAAACAAAATTCCGTCCTCTTGTCCTCGAATTTTATCTAACAAACTAGACGTCTCATCGAGGTTGTAATTACATGAATATTAATCTAGACGTATCACCGGGGTTGTACTTACATGAGAAACACAATGGTTGACACTTGTGGACCAATATCTGCTTACCCGTCTGTAACACCTAAATTCCCCCCCCCCCCCCCATTTTTTGTGGGGTTCTTGGTGCTCAGACTAAAGTTTTCTATGTTGTGTAGTGTTGTTAGTCTTTACCTCAGTTTTCGTTTTTTTATACTTTATTCTGTTTGAAAGTCCTTTGGTATTTTACTCCTATCTTTCATCATAATATTTTTAACACTATTGTTTATTTACAGACATGAGGATAAGTCAGTGGTATCGATATCCTTGTGAAGTAAATTTTCTTGTTATTGCAAGCTTATGATCGAGCACCACGGTTTTCAAATATTTTCTTATTTGTATCTACCTGAAAATCTGAATTTTCTGTATAAAATAAATTTAACATTTAATGATTGCATGTATTCCTTTAAATTCTAAGTGGGTTTGTTTTCTTAGGTTTGTATATTCCACATGGACTTTGTCAGTTTTGAATTATCAGTAAACTATGCGCCTCTTATTACTCAATACTAAGTTGAAATACTTTATTTTGCAATAATGTTTCTTAATACTATCAAGAATTGTCTATGATACAGGTACCGTTCATGTGTTAATTTACTTCTATCTTTGAAAGGTTAACATAGCAGATGTTTCCGGAAATTTTAACCATTAACCTAAAAAAAAAATGATATCTCATTTTGAAACCATGTCAGACCTTTGACCAAGTTTGAACCAGATGAAGCTATCCAAAACGTATTCTTTTAAATATTTAAATAACATTTGTGACAAAGAATGAACTTCATTTTTTTAAGTTATAAATATTCCATTTGCAGACGATGCTAGAATCTTGCCCCTCAGTTATGATTATATTTCGTTAAATTTATCCACGATTACGCCACCTTTTTGCAATTTATTGTGAAAATTGAAGCCATTGTAGGAAAGACGCGCTGTCAATTTAGATCTTGAAACCCAATAACGTTATCCCCGTGGCATCATTACGATCCTTTCATGCCAAATTTATTTTGAAAGACAAATGTATCTTCCAGTGATAACGTATCATTTGATGTATGTTTAAGCCTTTTGTAAACTTAAAATTATTGTCTATTTGACTGTAACGGGTATTTAAGTGTAAAAAAAAACGTAAAAATATCTATTTAAATATTTCGTGAAAGAGCAGTCTAAAATTTATCAGAGGTTGAAGGTAACTGCCCTAGATAAGATGATGTTTTTTCAATGGCAAATTTGATGGGGATACTAATGAACGAAGTGTTCAGTTTTTCTTCTTTAAGAAAATTTAAGGAATACAATAATGAATATGCCGAAAAACAGATATGGCATATAGCAACTTATCAATGGATTAAGGTTGCTAGGAACAAACAAGAATGCACTCAACTGTCCCGCTAAGCCTAAGCAAACATAATACGCAAAAGACTAAAGAAACACGAATCAAACTAATAGTCCTTGCAGTAACATAAAGCTAGCTAAAAGCAAAATTTCTACTTATACATACGCCATGTATTCTAAGACTTTAACCAAATTTTAGTGACCTTATAATATAAAAACAAGCAAAAATGGTACAATTTAAATTGAGACAGCTGTTCGCAAGTAGACAAATGACGTAGAAATTAACATATATAGGTCACCTTACGATCGATCTTCAACAATGAAAAAATCCATATTTCTAAGTGAGCTACAAAAGGCCCCGAAATGACAAATGTAAAAGAAGTGATACAACACAAAAAACTTGATTTGTGTACAAAAGAATAAATAAAAAACAAATATGATATACAGCAACAAACGACAACCATTGATTACAGGCACCTTATTTGGTCAGGGCCATACCAAATGCAGGAGATTTACCCTTTCCTTAACATGCGACAGTGGTGTTATAGTACAAAATAAGAACAAACCATAAAAATCTGTTTAAAGGGGTTTAACTCATCAAACCGACACAAAGAACTAACAATAAACAGAAGACAACACAAAGAACTAACAATAAACAGCAGACAACACAAAGAACAGATCTAAGAGTACCCACAGTCACTGAAAGATAGTTCAAATATAATAAGAAATAATAAAAAAAATTATTTAGTCTAAATTATTAATTAGTGAACATCCAATTTCAGTAGATCCAGTGCAAAGACGTCATTTACAGCCTGACAAACATGGCCTTGGGCAATAAAGCTAATATAACATGTAGATTTTAACCTTATTTTTTAACTTTGAGTCTCTGCGATAGAAATTAAAGTGTCAAATATTATACGTAACTTCACCAGCTTCCTATGTAATAGTAAGTCCTTCCGATAACGAACGAAGCATTAGTTACATATAAGGTTTTCCTTGCAATGCCCATGTACCAAACATATAAACTCAGAAATATGATAAATTTGCTATAAGATTTATTTTACACTATATATATTTTCATTGAGATGATTAAATTTGAAACATTAATATTCATCCGTAACAAATGCATCCTCTATTTCTGACAGTATAGAGTATAAAATGTATCAAAATTTCTGAACGCCTCTCTTTGGGTACTTTTTAGTTGAGTTGAAATTATGCAAAAACAAATTCATATTACTACTAAGATTATTTTGATAAAAATGGTTTAAGAGCAATAATATCTGGAAAATAGTGGATATACAACACTATTAAATGATTTTGATAACTTCAGATGTTGATCTTGTATAGTTGTGAATACAAGAATGTATATATCTCGTTTTATAGTTGCTAAAGGAAATAGAACATTGAATCTGGATATAAAAAATACAGATATCTTCATTTTTCTCGCAAGTTTACAAGGATCATTATAAGAAATAACCCGATTGGTCTATAAGGTTTGGTCAAGTCAGTTAATGTGAGTCTGTTTGTTCGTGAATATTTGTATAACAGTAAACAGATGACCAGAAACAATATAACACGTTTATCATAAAACACTACATACATATGATAGTATGGTAGATGTCAAACTAAAAGAGGGGCGAAAGATACCAAAGGGACAGTCAAACTCATAAATCTAAAACAAACTGACAACGCCATGGCTAAAAATGAAAAAGACAAACAAACAACAGCACACACGACACAACATAAAAAACTAAAGAATAAACAACACGAACCCCACCAAAAAACTAGGGGTGATCTCAGGTGCTCCGGAAGGGTAAGCAGATCCTGCTCCACATGCGGCACCCGTCGTGATTTACGTCGTCAGTTTAGTTTGCCTTGAATAATATATAAATTGAACAGATCAAACGTTTATAAATTTAAAAAAAAAATTTAAACAGTTCCTTAATCTACAAAGTTTTATCGAACTTCTGGATAATTTTGAATCTCAGTCTGTTTCTGAAATTAATTCTTACATAACTTTTGATTTTTTAACCCTACACACCATCATCTCCCATGTGAAATTATAATTGTTTTGAATATACATTAAACGACAAAATTTCTTCCTATGTGACGTGTACATTTTCTGACGCCAAACACGGGAAACAATGAATGTGTTTTTTAATTTGATAGAAGTTTTTTGTGCTTTTTTTTAAATGTTTGTTTGTTTTGAGATTGTAACACAGTGATGACAGCTGTAACCATATTTTGACTATTTTACTGATTATGTCTAATTTTTTCACACATCGTTGTAAAAATAACGGAATTTAATGCGTCTGTCATATCAGCAAGAAGTTTAGCGCTAAAAAAAACGTAGGTTCAATCCACCATTTCTTTTTTTGAAAATGCCTGTACCAAGTCAGGAATATGACAGTTGTTGTCCGTTCGTTTGATGAGTTTTATCATTTGATTTTGTCATTTGATTAGGGACTTTCCGTTTTGAATTTTCCTCGGGGTTCAGTAATTTTGTGATTTAACCTTTTCCTATTAGTTTTAATTGATTGACGTTTAGTTGTAATTTGGAAGTATTTTGCATGATGTTTTCTTTCAGTATATACTAGATAAAAATGCGACATACCCATTATATACATGTACTAGGTAACCAAAATACACATAGAAATATCATGGCTACCCACCTATGTAGTAAATAGCGTTATCCTGACAATGAGACAGGACAGTTCACTTATATGAATGCAGTTTTTTGTTTTCTCTTATATTCTACATTTCTTCTGTAGTATATCTATAAATATCTAACTGTAAAACTATAAAGATGTGATAAGATTGCAATGACACAACTATCAAAAAGCGCATAAGCATGTAATGGATATGAATATTATATTCCATTTGTCAATCGGTACATTCTAGATTGAAAATATATCGCATAGATGTGTTAAATGGTACACAAGTTAGACCGGCCATTATTCTAATGAGTATAAAATATCCGGTGACAACTTACGTTTTGTAACATATAAGAGGAAGGAGCTTGAGTATACAGTTGGGATTGCTTACGTTCATAGAACTTTCAGTGACTTTAACTTTATAATACAGACTTTTGGTTAAATAGCTTTGTTGAAAGAAAGAATTTTCTGTATGTGTACTGATATAATAAAAAAAATCTGAAATATCTTTGTGACTTATTTTGTTGGTTAAACCTTCGTTTCCTAATTTTAAGAATTTAGCAATCTTGATCAAGGTAACTCAGAACAGTGCTGTTTACAAAGTTTTTATAATTTTAGCCAACAATTGAAAATAATTTGTTTTGCAACATTCTGGCAACGTAAATGCAATATTTATATCTCAGGTGTATAAAAAGTAAAATCACAAAAATACTGAACTTAGAGGAAAATCAATTCGGAAAGTCCATAATCACATATCAAATAACAAAACGCATCAAATACGAATGGACAAGAACTGTCATATTCCTGACATAGTACAGGCATTTTCAAATGTAGAAAACGGTAGATTAAACCTGGTTTTATATCGCTAACCCTCTCACTTTGATGACAGTCTCATCGAATTCCGTTATATTTATATTGATGCGTTAACTAAACAGACACAATAAATAAAATAGTCAAAATATGGGTACATCAGTCATCCTTGTACAACAATTTTCAAAGAAACAATTTAACAGAACACAAAAACATCTATCTACAAAAACTTTCATTGATTTATGTGTCTGACGTCAGAGAATTTTATACGTCACATAGATTTGTCGTCAATGTGCATACAAACAATTTTAAAATTTACATAGGCAATGTTAGCATATAAAAAATCAAAAGTATGAAAAAATAAATTTCAGAAATAGACCGAGATTGAAAATAGTCCAAAAGTTATATATAGAATTTATAAGAATCCACAAATAGTTAATTCCACTACGCGATTGAATGATTTTGACGTTTATGGTTCAACGTATTTTGTAATTCACAATAGAAATATATCATAATGACATAAAATAGAACAATATCATACTGACGGGATCTTTTAACGCAAAGAGTCACGTTATAAGAACCAAAAAAAATACAAAAAGTCGCATACACAAAACACGCCACCAAAAAATCAAAGACAATACAAACACATTGACGAGATGTATAAGTACCGAGCCACGTCAAACGGATATCACATAAAACCATTCAACAAGTAATATTAATAATAGAACAAAGACAAATGAAAGAACTATAAAACACGTTATTAAGATGATAAACAACATCAGTACGCAGAATCTATACATCAAGACCATCGTGTATTATTTGTGAAGTTGATACGGAATATTTATCAACAAGGTCTTGGTACCTTCCGATGAACTTTTTTAGAAAAAGGATGAGACGTTCTTTGAAATACCCCTGGTTCATCAACTTTCTACTCAGACACTGATAACGTTTTACAAAGTCTGAGTAAGAGCTGCAAGCTCTTGAATATCGAATAAGATGGGAAATATATATCCCATATGCAGGTGAAGTTGGTATATTGCTACTAAGGTGGAGGCAATTTATAATTTCAAAATTAAAATCGTCTCGTTTGTCATAGATTCTGGTACTGAGATGACTGCGTAAGTCAAATTCGTGATATAAGTCTAAAAATGAGGCGGAGAAGCCGTGTAATATTCCATATGCAGTATTTGTCTCCCAGCTGATATACTATTCCATATGCCGTATTTATCACCGAGTTGATATGATATTCCATATGCAGTGATTATTTCCGTTTATATAATGTTCCATTTGAATTTTTTTATATGATATTCCATATGCAGTTTTATCTCCCAGTTATTATCATATTCCACGGTTTGGGTTTTGTATCATTATTTTGTATAGAGCAAAGATACTTACAAGAAATTAATGACCTAACAGATCCTAAGGATGAAAATTGAAGTCATATATCCGAAAGTTTGATTGGCGTTATCCAAATTTGATAACGGATAATATTTGTTATAGATGTCTCATATTCCTTTTATTTATAAAAATATTTGACTGTTTCGTACATGAATCTATCAAGGCTAGACATTTTCAAACAGATTCAGCTGGCCCCTAAATAAATATGCGTACTAGTTCAGTGATAATGGACGTCATACTAAACTTTAAACATATAAATGAATTAAAAAAAAAAATCATACAAGACTAACAACGTCCAGATAATCCAGACTTTGGACAGGCGCAAACATACGACAAGGTTAAAACTGTTAGGGAGATCTCATATCTCCCTCTTTACCTCTAGCCAATGTAGAAAAAACACACACATCAGTACAGCCAGTACAACTCAGTTTAAAAACAGTTAGAGTCCGATGTCAAATTAGTTTTTTAAAAAAGTTAGTATATGACAATACACCTAATCGCTTATCCCGGCTGACCCGTCCGCTTGAACTTTTGACGCATACAACAATCACTTTTCCATTTTGGCTTCAGATATTTTGTTTTATGACGTCATAATTTTACGGGAACCTGTGTGATTTTCAGTAATGGCGGACAAATAGCGAAAAGGTGTATGCTCCATTATAAAAGACTACTAGCAGTTACTGACCTTTGTGTTGTGATTGCAGTTTGATATTTTTTCCTTCCTATATATTTTTAGTTGTGATCAATAAGTTTGTCTTTTCCTGAATAATATCAAATATTTCTGTCAACAAATGCCTTGGTCTTTATGACAGGTGTCACAAGTTTATCAGGTAACCTTAGTTTTTTTAATTTATTGCTTTGTGGATTGTTGTTTGTTTCTTCAATATTTTATTTTATTTGTTAATATTTAACCTTTCAGTTGTGATTGTATTCGAATATTTTGTTTACTTCCTATTTTTCTATTTGTGATAAATGAGTTTGTCATCTCCTGACAATGTTTTTCTTTAATAAAATGCCTTGGTCTTGATAGCATGTATGGTATACAGCAATTTGTTTGTGTCAATAATTTGAATAATGTCGTATGAACTTCGAAAAAATATCTAAAAATAACGCATTGATGGATTGTTTGCAAAAACCAACTCGCTTTGAAGAGAATAAACAAAAATACTATTTCTAACCTAAAAAGATGTTCATGTGCACCAAATGTACTTATTTTACAATACTTTTAATGTTTAGTGACTTGTAGATACGCTGTGTTAAAAAAACCGCTTAGAACACAGATTATCATAATGAGATAAAAAAAAATTCATTTGTGTGGCACGGCAATTGATTATGTAATGGAATTTCATCAAGCTTCAAAAAATATTCATTATCATGTTTATATAAATATCATATTCAAAAGGAATTTGTATAAAGAAGAAATAAAAGACCGAAAAATATACATTTGATAATTATACTGCAAAACAGATAACAAATGAAATTCAAATCCGGTAGTAGATTTTAATTTACGTGCCGTTGAAAATTGAGTTACAAGCACGATTGTGAATCACTAAAATTATCAATTAGATAGTTCTGTGCTTTCTAAGCGCTTTAGCGGATTAGTCCAATACAAAGCTTATATGGAGATTTAAAAGAAGATTGCATTATCCTATAACTACATGTTTTGTTATAAAAGATAATGTTGTCACTCTGAATAATTAAAATATTAGTGGATGGATTTAACGGATCTATATAAATTGAAAAAAGAATACAACAGATACATTTATAATAGCCTCATATCTTAACCTACATCTGGAAATATATAGTGAGGGTCGGTTGATAACACAACTTTATAACACAATAGATAATGTAAGCTTCCCAATTGTGAATTTACCATTTCTCTAAAGCATCATTGAAGTAGGGTCTGTATATACATATATCATATATCTCCTAGTGTGAACGATATTCCAGAACTTGCATTTCCTATCGTAATTTACTTGACAGAGGATTGCTGCTTACAAAGAAGGTTTTAAATGAAAACATCATGTCATTCTTCGAAAAATCACGAGTTGGTTGACCGCTTTGGAATATCTGTTTGACAGACGAAAGAGGATATGAAACAATAATTGTCTAAAACAAAATTCCGTCTTCTTTCCTCAAATTTGACCTAACAATCTAGACGTACCACCGGGAAAAACACCATGAGAAACACGACGGTTGACACATGTGAAGCAGTATCTGCTTACCTGTCTGTAACATCTAATTTACCCCCATATTTGTTGGGTTCTTTGGGTCTTTTTTTATTTGTATCTTCCTTAAAAACTGAATTTGCTTGAGAAAAAAAAAATCAACATTTAATGATTTCATGTGATCCTTAAAATTCTAAGTGGTTTTTTATTTGGTGTGTGTATTCCACATAGCTGTATTTGGAAAAAACATAGCTGTATTTGGAAAAAACATTAAGGAATTTTTGGTCCCCAATGCTCTTCAACTTCGTAATTTATTTGGCCTTTTAAACATTTTTATATTCGAGCGTCACTGATGAGTCTTTTGTAGACGAAACGCGCGTCTGGCGTTATATAAAATTGTAATTTGGTATCTATGATGAGTTTATTTGCAACCACTGGGTCGATACCACTGCTGATGGAGATTTATTTCCCCGAGGGTATCACCAGCCCAGTAGTCAGCACTTTTGTGTTGACTTGAGTTATCATTGACATTTTCATAATTATAAATTAACTATTAACAAAACTTTGAATTTTTGAAAAACTAAAACTTTTCTACCTCAGGAATAGATTACCTTATCTGTATTTGGAAAAAAAACATTTAGGAATTTTTGGTCCCCAATGCTCTTCAACTTCGTAATTTATTTGGCCTTTTAAACATTTTTTTTTTTTATTCGAGCGTCACTGATGAGTCTTTTGTAGACGAAACGCGCGTCTGTCGTATTATAAAATTGTAATCCTGGTATCTATGATGAGTTTATTCTATCAGTTTCGAACTCTCAGTAGACTATACGCCTCTAATTACTCAATAACTTATTTTGCAATAATGATTCTTAAAACTTTTAAAACTCATCAAGAATCATTTATGATACAGTTAGCTTTAATATTTTTTTTTCTATCTTTGAAAGTTTAACATTGCAGATATTTCCAGAATTCTAACCAATAACCTCTAGAGTATTTTATTTTCTCTCATTTTGAAACGACGTAAGCCCTTTGACCAAGTTTGAACAAGGTGAAGCTATCCAAAATGTATTCTTTTAAATATTTAAATAACCTTAGTAACAAAAAATGAACTTGATGTTTTTTTAAGTTATAGATATTCCATTCGCAGACGATGCTAGAATCCTGCCCCTCAGTTATGATTCTATTTCGTTAAATATATCCACGACCAAGCCATCTTTTTTCAATCGATAGTGAATGAAGCCATTGTTGGAAAGACGCGCTGTCAATTTAGATCTTGAAACCCGATATAGTTATCCTCTTGGCATCATTACGCACGATCCTTTATGCCAATTTTATTTTGAAAGACAAATGTATCTTCCAGCGATAACGTATCATTTGATGTATGTTTATGCCTTTTGTTAACTTAAAATCATTGCCTAATCGGCTGTAAAGGGGATTTAAGTTTGAAAAAAACACTAAAAAATTGCACAAGATAAAATGATGTTTGCAAGGGCAAATTGGAAGGGGATATTATTGAACGTTGTGTTCAGTTTTTCCTCTTTTAAAATAATTTAGAAATGAAATAATGATTATGCAAAAAAAACCAGATATGGCATATAGCAACCAATCATTGATTTAATTATGCTATGGACAAGCAAGAATGCACTCAACTGTCCCGCTAAGCTTTAACAGTCGTGTATCAACTTAAAAAAAAGAAATTGTAAAAATATGTTGACTCATTAGGCCGGTATTTGAAACAAACACAATACGCCAAAGGCGAAAGAAACAAGAATCAAAATCGAATAGTACTTGCAGTAAAAGAAAGCTTGTTGAAAGCAAAATTTCAACTTATACATACGCCGTGTTATCTAAGACTTTAACCACATTTCGGTGACCTTATGATAAAAAGTAAGAAGAAATGGTATAATTTCAATTGAGACAACTCTTTGCCAGTGAACAGATAACGTAGACATTAACATGTATAGGTCACCTTATAACCTTCGACAATGAAAACAAATCCATATCACGTAGTAAGCTACAAAAAGCCCCAAAATGACAGATGTAAAAGAAGTGATACGACAAAAAAAAGCTTGATTTATTGTCAAAAGAATAAACAAAAAACAAATATGATATACAGCAACAAATGACAACCATTGACTAAGAGGCTCCTTAATTGGTCGGGCCTATACAGAATGCAGATGGTTTATTTTTATTAGCGCCACACTCTTCCCTTGAAATATGACAGTGTGTAATAGTTTAACTCATCAGATCGACAAAAAACACACAAAAAACTTACCATAAACAGAAGAAAACACAAAGTACAGATCTAAGAGTACTCAAAGTCAATGAAAGATAGTTCATATTAAGAAATAATACAAAAACATATTTTAGTCTAAATGACTGATCAGTGCACATCTAATTTCCAGTGGAATCAGTGCCATGATGTCATCAACAGTCAGAAAAACAAATTGGCCTTGGGCAATTAAGCTTATAGTATTAAGATTTTTATTATCTGTTAGATAAAACAAAATGTCAAATATTATACGTAATTTCAACACCTTTTTATATGCTAATAGGTCTTTGCGATAAAGAACGAAGCATTTTGCCTTAAATTACAAATAATGTTTTCCTTGCAATACCTATATACAAAAAAATTCGACATAACCATATACGTATGATACATTTGTTATAAGATTTATTTTTAGCTTTTATTTAAATTGAGATGATTTAATTTGAAACATGTATCGTTATCCGTAACAAATGCATTCATCCTCTATTTCCGACACGTAAATAGAGTATAAAATATATCAAAATTTCTGGACGCCTATATTTGGGTACTCGTTAAATGAGTTGAAATTATATAAAAACAAATTCATATTACTACTTAGATCATTTTGATAACACTTTTTTTAAGATCAATTATGTCTGGAAAAAAGCGGTGATGCAGCACTATAAAATTACTTTTGTTTAACTTCAGATGTTCATCTAGTATAGTTGTGAATACAAGAATGGATAAATCTCGTTATATAGTTGCTTAGGGAGATAGAACATTGCATCTGGATATAAAAAAATACAGATGTCTTTATTTTATCAAAAGTTTGCAGGGATCATTTAAGAAATCTTCAATGTTATGTCCAGTCAGTTAAGGTGGTACCCAACACTTTCACTAAAATGAATTTGGCTCGTTTAATTTTAATAAAACTTTGAAAAAGTATTTACTTTTTGTCTTTAACAAAACTATAAAAATTTCAAAACTTTTTAACCAACCATTTTATCAGAAAAATTACACTGTTTATATAGCAGTTTGACAAACACCAATTTTGATCATTGAGAAGCTTAATATACCCTTTACAACACAACGTAATTAAAACGTTTAGCTGATTTTACAGAGTTATCTCCCTGTAGTGTTAGGTACCACCTTAATATGAGTTTATTTGTTAGTGAATATTTGTATAACAGAAGATCAGAAACTACATAAATCGTTCTATATGATAGCATAGTATATGTTAAACAATGTCAATCACAAATTGAGGCCTAGTAATAATTATGTATATAGATTGAAAACTAGTAGATGTTTGATCTACTAGTTTTCAATCTAGTCATTATTAAAACCATTTAAATAGTACCTTCAATTCCCTTTAAATTTTAAAATTGAATGACGTTAAGTTAAGATTTTGGATTATTTTTCATGATGTTTTCATTCAGTATGTACTATATAAATATGCCATGAGCCAAATATATACATAGACTAGGTAATCCCCATCAACAAAGAAATATAAAGACTTGTCACATATAAAACGTTTTCCTCACAATGACGTTCTACTGTCATTAGCTTAGATATGTTATTGTAGTTCAAAATATGAATGCAATGGTTGTTATCCCTTACATTTTACATTTTCTCCTGTAGTATATGTATACATATCAGTAAAAATAGACAAAGTGGTGTGATTGGTGTGATTGCCAAATGACATAGAAATTAACAATTGTATGTCAATGTATGGCCTTTAACAATACGCGAAGCCCATATAGTCTATACATACAGATTTTATAAGCCTCTTTTTGAATAAAGGATATGTTCAGTGGTTAATAGTTGGTCTTATATCGAATTGTGATTGATTTTTTATCGTTCCCTAAGTAATTTATGACTGTTTAATTTTACTTTTTATATTGTAATGATCATTGTCCTAATATGCCTTTTTCTTGATTACCTTTTTTTTATTTCACAGTTGGTGTCAACTCAAATGTCATAAGCAACCCACGTGGCTTTGACGCAGCAATCAATTCATTTAAAAGACTTGACACTAAGGAGAATACAACAGAATATCATTTGACATCGAATATAGAATAAGCACAATTTTTCGATCTGTTATATATTTTTTCAAGACTATCATAAGAAAATGGGAGCTGGATTTACCAAAGATAGCAAAAATGAAAACATCGGTGCTCTATTTCAGGCAATCAATGATGAGAAGTTTAAGCTTGCTGCAGATATTATTTCAAGAAGCGAACCAGTAAACTGTATAAACTATTTTGGCAGCACACCACTTATAGAAACATGCCGAAACAACCAGACGTCATGTAGAAAATCGAGTTCTGTTGAAAATGAGCGAGCCAATTTTGTAAGATTTCTTATCGACAATAACTGTGCTGTTAGTAGATTTGATATTTATGGATGGACAGCTCTTATGTATGCTGAAAAAAATGGACATAGAAACATTGCTAATATATTGGAAAATTTCTCATAAACATGTAATAGATCTGAATATCATATTCCAATTGTCAATGGGTACATGTTAGATGGAACATATATCTCATAGATGTTTTAAATGATACACAAGTTACTCCCGCCATTATTATATAAAATATCCAGTGACAACTTACGTTTTGTGATTAGTAACATATAAGAGGATGGATCTGGAGCATACAATTGGGATTGCTGCCGTTCATGAAACTTCAGTGACTTTAACTTTATAATACAGAGATCTTGGTTAAGTGGCTATGTTGTGAGAAAAACTTTTCTTTCTGTATACTGATATTATAAATATAAAATCTGAAATAACTTTGTGATTTATTTTGTTGTATAAACCTTCGTTTCCTAAATATCAAACATGCCAAACTATAGCTAGGTTATTCATTATTCCAATTGATTATTTTTAAATCGCCAAACTGTGCTGTTCAATAAACACATATTATGAATAACGATAGCAAGATTCAATGTTTTCTTACTTAACTGTTTATGCCCTTTGATGGTCATCAATCTACAATGGTTAAAAATAATTTACCCATCCCTGGCTTTCAAATGTTAAGAATTTAGCAATCTTGATCAAGGTAACTCAGAACAGTGCTGTTTATAACGTCTTTATAATTTTATTAAAAAATTTAATATAATTTGCGTTGCAACATTCTGGCAACTCATGTGTAATATTTATATCTCAGGTGGTTTAATAACATTAACGGTACCAATTTTCCTGGACCAGATACGCATTTCGACAATACATGTCTCTTCAGTGATGCTCTATAATATTCCATATCCAATATCTGTCTCCCTGCTGATATACTATTCCATATGCAGTATTTATCGCCGTGTTGATATGATATTCCATATGCAGTATTTATCTCCCAGTTGATATAATGTTCCATTTGAAGTATTTTTTATATGATATGCCATATGCAGTATTTAACTCCCAGTTATTATCATATTCACAGTTTGTGTTTCGTTTCATTATTGTGTATAGAGCATAGATGCTTACAAGGAATTAATGACCCAACGGATCCTAATGACGAAAATTGAAGTTATATATCCGAAAGTTTGATTGACGCTATCCAAATTTGGTTACGGATAGTATCTGTTATACGTGTCTCATATCTCCTTTTATTTTGAGAAATTTTAGACTGTTTCATACATTAATCTTATAAGGCTAGACATTTTCAAACAGCTTCAGCTGACCCCTAAATAAATATGTGTACTAGTTCATTGTTAAACCATTGTTTTGACGTCATTCTATTGTTTTACCCGTTCTTTATTTCAGCTATGGACTATCATTTACCTGTAAGAAACCATTATGGTACCTTTAGCTGTCCAATATTTTTAGAATAGCCCTCCTCTTTCTTAAAATATTGGACAGCTAAAGGTAGCAGCATAACTGATTCTTACAGGTAAATAATGATTCAATCACTGAAATAAAAAAAACTATTAATTACCCCAATGTCTTTCATCATATAAACAAAAATACAACCAAAGAACAAACGACAATAAAAAAAAAACATTTTATTAAAATCACCTTCCAATACAATAAGTTTGTCACTCATCATAACGGTTTCTTGAGAGAAAAAAAATACTTTCAAATTGATTTTTAGCATTACCAATACTTATACCATAGCCATTTTTCTTGTGCAAATTCCATTAGGTAATTATGCTCGTTATAAGTCTTGTTTTTGTTGCTTTGATGAATTTCTTTTATCAAAAGATTTATCCTCGTCCGTCTTTAGGTTATCAAAATTGATCTCTGGTGTTGCTTTTATTCTTCCTAACATCATTTTCAACTACAATTAAAATGGAAAAAGCAATAAAGTAATGCTTCTAAAATTTGATAGATCATTCCGCTATACAAGGGCCATGAACAACCAAAACCTTATCCTGTGTACAAAGTTAAAATCTAGAACTTCCTTCATGAAGTAGGGGACTATGATAGTTTTTATAATTTTCAGGTTTCAGCGTTAATTTACATGTTGCTTAAATATGAATATAAGGCAAACTCTTCGCTTATGAACGACGATGAATATGGGAAGCAGAATAAAGGAAGACATTACCGCATTTGATCTGTTAAACAAACCAATCGTGTGTCCGATTCATACTTTGTTTCCAGTGATCGTTTTATAAAATAATTCAAAAGAAAATCGAGGCAAAATAACGTTTCGGTAACATTTAAAAAACACAAGGGACTTAATACACAAATAAACGAACAAAGGTCGACACGACCTTGCAGAAAGAAAAAAAACAAACAAAAAGGGGGGTGTATTCAGGTGGTACCTGATAAACAATAACAGTCTCTTGAACATTTCAACAAAAGGGTATAACTGATTGCATGTTGTTATCTCTTCATTTGTTCATATTAATTATATATTTGTAATAGAATCGACTACGGTGCACTCGATATGGTTCGACAAGAACCTGTCATCAAAATTTTTATGCTATTCTTCTTTTTCTCATTCACCTACTGCTAATTACAAATAAAATCCGAGAAGAAACAAGAAACTGATAGGAGAGGACTACATTGTGAAATATAAAATATATTAAAATTGCCATTATTAGCTGATTCGACTATATCCTCTTTGTAATCCACACTGAAATAATGTATCTGAATAGATTCTGAGGACACATTTGATTTTAATCCAAAGTTTGATGCAACACAATCACTGATAATGACATCTCTTTCTTCGTTTTTTGCATTGAGAATATACTTCCATCACTTTATCCATTTTGAAACACAAAACGCATGTAAAGGTTTTCAAGGAAACTATGAGCGGAAAAAATTAGTAGTCCTTGCGCACGCTAAATCATGATACGCATACCCTGTGTTTTATTTTTCATGTAGCAATACATGTTGTTTACCTTCAAATGTACTTTCTTTTTGTCTATTTTTTTAAGTTAAGTTAAAGGGGTCAATATTTAGGATATAGTTTAATGTAAAGAAAGTTTATTCACAAAACAATTTTCATACTTGATAAAAATAAATCTTGCTAGCTTTTCTTTTCTTTTCTTTTTTTTACCTTTTTCGACGTGTTAAACAATGTTTTAAGTAAGATATAAGCCTCTAACAGTCCATCCTGTAAATTAGACCTGTTCAATACATTAACAGAATGGACTGTTAGAGGCTTATATCCCTTACATAATCATGATAATGGACCTCATCCTAAACTATAAAGCATATAAATAAATTAAAATAAAAATCATACGAGACTAACAAAGTCCAGAGAATCTGAGAAGTTCGAGTCGATGTCAATTAATTAAAAAAAAAATTCAAAAAAAGTAAATGACATAATCATAATAAAAAAACTACTAGCAGTTATGGCCTTTGTGTTGTGATTGATGTTTGATATTTTTTAACTTCATCTATTTTTAATTGTGATCAATAAGTTTGTCTTCTCCTCAAAAATATCATATTTCTGTCAACAAATGCTTTGGTCTTTATGACAGGTGTCACAAGTTTAGCAGGTAACCTTATTTTTTTATAATTTATTGCTTTATAGATTGATGTTTGTTTACTCGACATTTTATTTTAGCTGTGATGGTATTCATAATTATTTGACCTTTCTGTTGAGATTGTATTTGGATATTTTGTTTACTTCCTATTTTTAATTGTGATATATAAGTTTGTCATCTCCTGATAATTCAATGTTTTTCTTTCATAAAATGCCTTGGTCTAGATAGCATTTATGGTATACAGCAATTTGTTTTGTCAATAATTTATATAATGGCGTTTGCAATACCATTCTCAATTTTATCAACTGCGAAAAAATATCTAAAAATAACGCATTGATGGATTGTTTGCAAAAATCAAAATCGCTTTTGAGAGAATAATAAAAAATACTATTTCGAACCTAAAAAAACGTTCATGTGCACCAATTGTACTTATTTTACAATGTTGTAGATTTTGACTCATTATCAATTGATATACTACAAAACATCAAACCACGAAAATATTGTAAATCACTAAAAATAACAATTATATAATTCTACGTTTTCGGCGCGATTTTTATGAATGTTTCCATAAAGAAACTTCTAATGAAGGTTTAAAAAAAGATTGCATTATCCTGGCCTATAACTAAATGTTCAGCTATAAAGATAATGTTGTCTCTTGAATAATTAAAATATAAGTGACGACATTGAACGGATCTATTTAACTTGAAAAAACGAATACAACAGATACAGTTATAACAACCTAATATATTGACCTACATCTGTATATTGATAGTTAGGGTCGATTGATAACACAATTTTACGACAAAAGATGATTTCAGCTTCCGAAGTGTGAATTTCCCATTTATCTCTAACGCATCCTTCAAGTAGCGTCTGCATATGGATTATATATCTCCTAGTTTGTACGATATTCCAGTGCTTGCATTTCCAAAAGTGATTTCCCTGACTGGAGGTTGCTGCTTACAAAGAAGATTTCAATTGAAAACTTGATATCATCCTTCGACAAAAAATGAGGAGGTAATCACGAGTTGGTTGACTGTTTGGAATATCTGTTTGATAGACGAAAGCAAATATGATTACAATTATCGATAACAAACTTCGTTCTGTTTTCCTTGAATTTGACCTGACAATCGAGACGTATCACCGGGGTTGTACTTACATGAAAAACACAACGGTTGACACTTTTTGAGCAGGATCGGATTACCCGTCTTTAATACCTGAATTTATCCCCCATTTTGTGTGGTTCTTGTTGCTCAGACTTAGGTTTTCTATGTTGTGTAGTGTTGTTTGTCTTTACCTCGGTTATCGTTTTTGCGATGGTTTTTTGTTTTCGACTTAATTGAGTTTGAAAATCCTTTGGGATTTTACGCCTATCGTACATCGTTATTTTGTTTAACGCTATTTGATAATTACAAACATGAGGGTACGTCTGTTGTACCTGTATCCTTATGAAGTTCTACTTCCTTGTAATTGCAAGTTTACGATCGAGCACCACGGTTTTAATTTTTTTTTTATCTACCTAAAAATCTGAATTTGCTTTATACAATAAATTTAACATTTAATGCTTGCATGTATTCCTTTAAATTCTTAGTGGGTTTGTTTTCTTATGTCTGTATATTCAACATGGACTGTTATCAGTTTGAAAACTCTATGCGCCTCTAATTTTTCAATACTAAGTTGGAATACTTTAATTTGCAATAATGTTTCTTAAAGTTATCAAAGGGAATTATCTATGATACAGTTACCTTTCATTTGTTAATTTATTTTCTATCTTCGAAAGGTTAACATTGCAGATGTTTCCAGAAAGTTTAACCAATAACCTAAAAAAAAATCTTATTTTGAAACCACGTTAGACCTTTGACCAAGTTTGAACAAGACGAAACTATCCAAAAAGTATTCTTTTAAATATGTAAATTACATTTGTGACAAAGAATGAACTTCATTTGTATGCCCCATATATTGGCATTGTGTTTTCTGGTCTCTGCGTCCGTCCGTCTGTTCGTTCGTCCGTTCGTCCATCTGTTCGTCCGTTCGTCCCGCTTCAGGTTAAAGTTTTGGTCGAGGGAGCTTTTCATAGAGTTAAAGTCCAATCAACTTGAAACCTATTACACATGTTCTCTTTTATATGATCTTTCTAATTTAAATGCCAAATTAGACATTGTCCCCCATTTTCACGGTCCACTGAACATAGAAAATTATAGTGCGGATGGGGCATCCATGTACTGGGGACACATTCTTATATTTAAGTTATAAATATTTGCTGACGATGCTTGAATCTTGCCGCTCAGTTATGATTCTATTCCGTTAATTTTATCCACGATCACGCCATTTTTTTCAATCGATTATGAAAATTGAAGCCATTGTTAGAAAGACGCGCTGTCAATTTAGATCATGGAACCCGATAAAGTTATCCACTTGGCATCATCACACACGATCCTTTCGTGCTAATTTTATTTTTAAAGACAAATGTATCTTCCTGCGATCACGTATAATTTGATGTATGTTTATGGCTTTTGTTAACTAACAATTATTGCCTAATCGGCTGTAAAGGGGATTTAAGTTTAAAAAAAAACACTAAAAATATCAACTAAATATTTCGTCGAAGAGCAGTCTAAAATTAATCAGATGTTGTAGAAAAAATGCACAAGATAAGATGATGTCCTTTTCGAGGGCAAATTCGAAAGGAATATTATTGAACATTGTGTTCAGTTTTTCCTCTTTTTAAATATTTTAGATATGAAATAATGATTATGCCGAAAAACAGATGTTGCATATAGCAACCATCACTGAGTTAATGTTGCTATAGACAAGCAAGAATGCACCCAACTGTTCCGCTAAGCTGAGACAGTCGTGTACCAACTAAAAAAAGAATAAATTGTAAAAATATGTTGACTCATTAGGCTGGTAATTAAAGCAAACACAATACACAAAAGACGAAAGAAACAAAAATCAAACTAATAGTACTTGCAGTAACAGAGAGCTAGTTGAAAGCAAAATTTCAACTTATACATAAATGTAAGCCTTGTTATCTAAATAAACTCATCATAGGTACCAGGACTAAATTTTATATATACGCCAGACGCACGTTTCGTCTACAAAAGACTCATCAGTGACGCACGAATCCAAAAAAGTTTAAAAAAAAAGCCAAATAAAGTACAAAGTTGAAGAGCATTGAGATCCAAAATTAAGACTTTAACCACATTTCGGTGACCTTGTGATGAAAAGTAAGAAGAAATGGTATAATTTCAATTGAGACAACTCTTCGCCAGTGAACAGATGACGTAGAAGTTAACATTTATAGGTCACCTCACAACCTTCGACAATGAAAAAATCTATATCACGTAATAAGCTACAAAAGGCCCCGTAATGACAAATGTAAAAGAATTGATACGACAAAAACAGCGTGTTTTGTGTTCAAAAGAATAAACAAAAAACAAATATGATACACAGCAACAACCATTGATTACAGGCACCTTATTTGGTCAGGCCTATACCAAATGCAGGAGATTTATGTTTATTGGCACCAAATTATTTCCTTAACATTCGACAGTGGTTTTAAAGTACAACAAAAGAACAAACCATAAAAATCTTTTTAAAGGTTTTAACTCATCAAATCGACACAAAGCACACAAAAAACTAACAAAATCGGAAGAACAGATCTAAGAGTACCCACAGTCACTGAAAGATAGATCAAATCTAATACGAAATAAGGAATAAAATGTATTTAGCATAAATTATTAATCAGTGAACATCCAATTTTCAGTGGATCCAGTGCAAAGACGTCATTCATAGTCTGAAAAAAATGGCCTTGGGCAATTAAGCTTATAATATGTAGATTTCCAACCTTATTTCTAAACTTTAAGTATCTGAGAAATAAAACAAAATGTCAAATATTATACGTTAATTCAACACCTTCCTATATGATAATAATTCTTTGCGAGAGCAAAGAGAACAAAGCATTATGCCTTTAATTACATATAAGGTACGTAAGTGAACAATAAGACATTCAGAAATCGTTCTATATGATAGCATGGTATATGTTAAATAATGTACGAAATAAATTGAGGCCTAGTAAAAATAACATATAGATTGGATAGATCACACATTTACAAGTCTAAAACATTTTTGAAAAAATAGTTCCTTCAATTCCCTTTAAACTTTTTGAACGTTAAGTTGACATTTCGGAGTATTTTCCTTATGATTTCTAGTAGTGTGTACTTAATAAATATGTGAAAAGCCAAAAATAAAAATGTTCTAGGTAATCTCCATAAACATAGAAATATCAAGACTTGTAGACGATACGTGCGTCTGGCGTACTAAATTATAATCCTGGTACCTTTAATTAAGAACTATATATAGCGTTTTCCATACAATGACATGAAAAGTTATTGTCGTTACAAATATGAATGCAGTGGTTAATATTCCTTACATTTTACATTTTCTTCTGCAGTATCTATTTAGAAGACACAATATATCAAATGACATAGAAATTATGTATGGCCTTTAACAATGAGCGAAGCCAATATAGTTTAGACCTACAGTTTTAATATACATCTTTTTTGAAAATTAAATATTTCTTGTGGTTAGTTGTTGGTATTTTATCGAATTATGATTAATTTTTATTGTCCCCGAGGTAGCTTATGACTATTTTATACAATTTTACTTTGTATACTGTGATGAAAATTGTCCTAATATGCCCTTTTTTATTACCTTGTTGTATTTCACAATATCTGTCATTTTAAATGTCATAAGCAACACACGTTGGTTTGACAAACTTTAATCTAACAATGATGCAGTTATCAATTCATTTAAAAGACCTAATGTTAAGGAGAAAACAACAATATTTCATTTGACATCGAATGTAGACAAAGCACAATTTTTCGATCTGCTATTTATATTTCTGAATAATCGTAAGAAAATGGGAGCAGGATTTACCAAAGATAACAAAAATGAAAACATCGGCGCTTTATTTCAGTCAATCAATGATGAGAAGTTTAAGCTTGCTGCAGATATTATTTCAAGAAGCGAACCCGTAGACTGTATAAACTACTTTAGTAGCACACCACTTATAGAACATGTCGAAACAACTTACCCTTCCGGAGCACTTGAGATCACACCTAGTTTTTGTTGGGGTTCGTGTTATTTATTCTTTGGTTTTTCTATGTTGTGTCATGAACTCTATTGTTTGTCTGTTTGTCTTTTCATTTTTAGCCATGGCGTTGTCAGTTTAGTTTAGATTTATGAGTTTGACTGTCCCTTTGGTATCTTTTGTCCCTCTTTTCCATGCCTCATGTAGAAAATCGAGTTCTGTTGAAAATGAACGATCCAATTTTGTAAGATTTCTTATAGACAATAACTGTGCTGTAAGTAGTTTTGATATTTATGGATGGACAGCTCTTATGTATGCTGAAAAAATGGCCATAGAAACAGCGCTATTATTTTGGAAAATTTCTCATAAGCATGTAATGGATCTGAATATAATATTTCATTTGTCAATGGGTACATTCTAGATTGAAAATATATCGCATAGATGTGTCAAAAGGTACAGAAGTTAGACCGGCCATTATTCTCATGAGTATAAGATATCCGGTGACAACTTACGTTTTGTGATTAGTAATATACAAGAGGATAGATCTTGAGTATACAATTGGGATTGCTGCCGTTCATGAAACTTTCAGTGACTTTAACTTAATAATACAGACATCTTGCCTAGTAGCTATGTTGTGAGAAAGACTTTTCTCTCTGTATACTGATATTATAAATATAAAATCTGAAATATCTTTGTGATTTATTTTGTTGTATAAACTTTCGTTTCCTTAATATCAAACATGCCAAATTATAGCTAGGTTATTCATTATTCCAATTGATTATTTTTAAATCGCCAAACTGTGCTGTTCAATAAACACATATTATGAATAACAAAAGCAAGATTCAATGTTTTCTTACTTAACTGTTTATGCCCTTTGATGGTCATCAATCTACAATGGTTAAAAATAATTTACCAATCCCTGGCTTTCAAATGTTAAGAATTTAGCAATCTTGATCAAGGTAACTCAGAACAGTGCAGTTTATAAAGTTTTTATAATTTTATTCAAAAATTGAATATGATAACATTCTGGCAACGCATATGCAATAGTTATATCCCAGGTGGTATAATATTCCAGCAGTATTTGTCTCCCAGCTGATATACTATTCCATATGCAGTGTGTATCTCCCAGTTGATATAATGTTACATTTGAAGTATTTTTTATATGATATTCCATATGCAGTATTTATCTCCCAGTTATAATCATATTCCACGGTTTGATTTTTGTATCAATATTTTGTATAGAACATAGATACTTACGAGGAATTAATGACCTAGCAGATCCTAATGATGACAATTGAAGTCATAGATCAGAAAGCTTGATTGGTGCTATCCAAATTTGGTAACGGATAATATCTGTTATAGATTTCTCATATCTCCTTTTATTTTTATAAATTTTTGACTGTTTCGTATACAAATCTATCAAGACTAGACATTTTCAAACATCTCCAGCTGGCCCCTTATAAATATGTGTACTAGTGTAGTGATAGTGGACGTAATACCGAACTCTAAAACAAACAAATGAATTAAAATAAAAAATCATACAAGACTAACAAAGTCCAGAGAATCAGCACTTTGGACAGGCGCAACAATAGAGCGAGGTTAAAAATGTTCAGCGAGATCTCAGCCCTCCCTTTATACCTCTAACCAATGTAGAAAAAAACCATAGCAGTACGCCCAGTAAAACTCAGTTTAGAAGAAGTTCGAGTCCGATGTCAGACAAAGTTAAAAAATAAAAATAAAAAAATAAGTAAATGACAATAATCTATAATAAAAGACTACTAGCAGTCTGTTACTGACCTTTGTGTTGTGATTGCAGTTTGATTTTATTTTTACTTTCTATCTTTTTTTAATTGTGATTAAATAAGTTTGTCTTCTCCTGAATACTGTCAAATATTTCTGTCAACAAATGCCTTGGTCTTTATGACAGGTGTCACAAGTCTAGCAGGTAACCTTAGTTTATCTTTGCTTTGTAGATTGTTGTTTGTTTCTTCGACATTTCATTTTAGCTTTGATGGAATTCGTAAATATTTGACCTTTCTTTTGAGATTGTATTCGGATATTTTTTTTAACTTCCTATTTTTAATTATGATAAATGTCATCTCCTGATAATTCAATGTTTTTCTTTCATAAAATGCGTTGTTTGTGTCAATAGTTTATTAGTGGAGTATGAACTGCGAAAAGATATCTAAAAATATCGCATTGATGGATTGTTTGCAAAAAAAAAAAAGAACTCGGTTTGGAGAGAATAAACAAAAATACTATTTCGAACCTAAAAAGATGTGCATGTGCACCAAATGTACTTATTTTACAATATTTTTAATGTTTAGTGACTTGTAGATACGCTTTGTTCCAAAACCGCTTAGAACACAGATTATCATAATGAGATCATTTTTTTCATTTGCATTGCACGGCAGTTGATTATGTAATGGAATTTCATCAAGCTTCAAAAATTATTTATTATCATTTTTATATAAATGTCATATTCAAAAGGAATTTGTATAAAAAAGAAATAAAAGACCGAAAAATATACATTTGATAATTATACTGCAAAACAGATACGATAACAAATGAAATTCAAATCCGGTAGTAGATTTTAATTTACGTACCGTTTAAAATTTAGTTACAAGCACGATTGTGAATCACTAAAATTATCAATTAGATAGTTCTGTGCTTTCTAAGCGCTTTAGCGGATTAGTCCAATACAAAAGCTTATATGGAGATTTAAAAGAAGATTGCATTATCCTATAACTACATGTTTTGTTATAAAAGATAATGTTGTCACTCTGAATAATTAAAATATTAGTGGATGAATTTAACGGATCTATATAAATTGAAAAAAGAATACAACAGATACATTTATAATAGCCTCATATCTTAACCTACATCTGGAAATATATAGTGAGGGTCGGTTGATAACACAACTTTATAACACAATAGATAATGTAAGCTTCCCAATTGTGAATTTACCATTTATCTAAAGCATCATTGAAGTAGGGTCTGCATATATATCTATCATATATCTCCTAGTGTGAACGATATTCCAGAACTTGCATTTCCTGTCGTAATTTCCTTGACAGAGGATTGCTGCTTACAAGGAAGGTTTTAAATGAAAACATGATGTCATTCTTCGAAAAATCACGAGTTGGTTGACCGCTTTGGAATATCTGTTTGACAGACGAAAGAGGATATGAAACAATAATTGTCTAAAACAAAATTCCGTCTTCCTTTCCTCAAATTTTACCTAACAATCTAGACGTACCACCGGGGTTATACTTACATGAGAAACACGACGGTTGACACATGTGAAGCAGTATCTGCTTACCCGTCTGTAACATCTAATTTACCCCCATGTTTGTTGGGTTCTTTGGGTCTTTTTTATTTGTATCTTCCTTAAAAACTGAATTTGCTTGAGAAAAAAAATCAACATTTAATGATGTCATGTGATCCTTAAAATTCTAAGTGGTTTTTTATTTGGTCTGTATATTCACACCTGTATTTGGAAAAAACATTTAGGAATTTTTTGTCCCCAATGCTCTTCAACTTCGTAATTTATTTGGCCTTTTAAACATTTTTTTATTCGAGCGTCACTGATGAGTCTTATGTAGACGAAACGCGCGTCTGGCGTAAAATAAAATTGTAATCTGGTATCTATGATGAGTTTATTTGCAACCACTGGGTCGATACCACTGCTGATGGAGATTTATTTCCCCGAGGGTATCACCAGCCCAGTAGTCAGCACTTTTGTGTTGACTTGAGTTATCCTTGATATGTTCATAATTATAAATTATCTATTAACAAAACTTTGAATTTTTGAAAAACTAAGACTTTTCTACCTCAGGAATAGATTACCTTAGCTGTATTTGGAAAAAACATTTAGGAATTTTTGGTCCCCAATACTCTTCAACTTCGTAATTTATTTGGCCTTTTAAACATTTTTTTTATTCGAGCGTCACTGATGAGTCTTTTGTAGACGAAAAGCGCGTCTGGCGTAATATAAAATTGTAGTCCTGGTATCTATGATGAGTTTATTTGCAACCACTGGGTCGATACCACTGCTGGTGGAGATTTATTTCCCCGAGGTTATCACCAGCCCAGTAGTCAGCACTTCTGTGTTGACTTGAGTTATCATTGATGTGTTCATAATTATAAATTAACTATTAACAAAACTTTGAATTTTAAAAAAAAAACTAAGGCTTTTCTACCTCAGGAATAGATTACTTTAGCTGTATTTGGAAAATACATTTAGGAATTTTTGGTCCCCAATGCTCTTCAACTTCGCAATTTATTTGGCCTTTTAAACATTTTTTTTTATTCGAGCGTCACTGATGAGTCTTTTGTAGACGAAACGCGCGTTTGGCGTATTATAAAATTGTAATCCTGGTATCTATGATGAGTTTATTTTATCAGTTTCGAACTCTCAGTAGACTATACGCCTCTAATTACTCAATAACTTATTTTGCAATAATGAGTCTTAAAACTTTTAAAACTCATCAAGAATCATTTATGATACAATTACCTTTCATATGTTAATTTTTTTTCTATCTTTCAAAGTTTAACATGGCAGAGTTTTCCAGAAATTCTAACCAATAACCTCTAAAGTATTTTATTTTCTCTCATTTTGAAACGACATAAGCCCTTTGACCAAGTTTGAACAAGATGAAGCTATCCAAAATGTATTCTTTTAAATATTTAAATAACCTAAGTAACAAAGAATGAACTTGATGTTTTTTTAAGTTATAAATATTCCATTCGCAGACGATGCTAGAATCCTGCCCCTCAGTTATGATTCTATTTCGTTAAATGTATGCACGACCACGTCATCTTTTTTCAATCGATTGTGAATGAAGCCATTGTTGGAAAGACGCGCTGTCAATTTAGATCTTGAAACCTGATAAAGTTAACCACTTGGCATCATTACGCACTATCCTTTTATGCCAATTTTATTTTGAAAGACAAATGTATCTTCCAGCGATAACGTATCATTTGATGTATGTTTATGCCTTTTGTTAACTTAAAATCATTGCCTAATCGGCTGTAAAGGGGATTTAAGTTTGAAAAAAACACTAAAAAATATCTATTGAATATTTCGTGGAAGAGTAGTCTAAATTTATCAGATGTTGTAGAACATTGCCCTTGGTAAGATTATGTTCTTTTCAATTGCAAATAGGAGGGGGATATTATTGAACGATGTGATCAGTTTTTCCTCTTTTAGAAAAATTTTAAGCATGAAATAATGAATATGCCGAAAAACAGATATGGCATATCACTGAATTAAGGTTGCTAGGGACAAACACTCAACTTTCCCGTCCAGCGGAGACAGTCGTGTATCAACTAACAAAAGAAGAAATTTAAAAATATGTTGACTCATTAGCCGGTAATTGAAGCAAACATAATACGAAAAAGACGAAAGAAACAAGAAACAAGAATCAAACTAATAGAACTGACAGTACCAGAAAGCGTGTTGAAAGCAAAATTTCAACTTATACATACGCTGTGTTATCTTAAATTTTAAGCACATTTCGGTGACCTTAAAGGTAAGAAGAAATAGTATAATTTTAGTTCAGACAACTCTTTGCCAGAGAACAAATGACGACGAAATTAACATATATAGGTCACCTAACGACCTTTTACCATGAAAAAGATCCATACCACATAGTGAGCTATAAAATGCCCCCAAAATGACAAATGTAAAAGAAGTGATACGACAAAAAGCTTGATTTATGTACAAAAGAATTGAAACGGAAAAAATATGATATACAGCAACAAACCACAACCATTGATTACAGGCTCCTTATTTGGTTAGGCCAAAACCAAATGCAGGAGGTTTGTGTTTTTTTGTCGCCAAACTCTTTCCTTACCATGTTACAGTGGTACAATAGTACAACATAAGAACAAACCATTAAAATCTGCTTGGAACGAATTTAACTCATCAGATCGACACAAAGCACACAAAAAACTATCAAAAAACAGAAGAAGACAAAAAGTACATTCCTTTAGAAAATTTGTTATTCGTTGAACGTTTAAATTCGTGGTTCCGATGTACCTTCGAAATCCACGAAAATTAGTTGAAATCTAATCAGAAATAATTAAAAAAAATATTTTAGTCTAAATTAATAATGTGTGCACATCAAATTTCTAGTGCAAAGACGTCATTAACATCCAGAAAAAAAATGACATTGGGCAATTAAGTTTATAACATTTAGGTTTTCCATCTAATTTCTTAACTTTTATTATCTGTCAAATAAAATAAAATGTCAAATATTAAACGTATCTTCAACACCTGTCTATATGATAATAAGTCTTTGGGATAACAAACGAAGCATTATGCCTTTAACTACATATAAGGTGTTCCTTGCAATAAAATTGAGAAAGGAAATGGGGAATGTGTCAAAGCGACAACAACCCGACTATAGAGCAGACAACAGCCGAAGGCCACCAATGGTCTTCAATGTAGCGAGAAACTCATGCACCCGTTGGCGTCCTTCAGCTGGCCGCTTAAAAAATATGTATACTAGTATTACTCAATTTATTTCACTTGACTGGGCGGAGTTTATCCAGTTCGCTCATAATAAACCAGTCCATCTATAGATAGGTGTTTTAGGATACACTCATGAATGCATTGTCCGGTCATTCTTTTGTAAATTCCTTTGAGGTCACTGATAGGTGATTAGAAATCAGTCACAACTATAACGGCAATCATCGTAATCACACACATTTTCAAATCTACTGTCCTCATGCAAATTAAAACGTAAGCTCCGCCCGATCAGTTGAAATAACATTGGTAATACAGTGATAATAAACTTCATACTTAACTCCGAATTATGCCCATATACCAAAAAATACAAACTAAGACATATCTCATATTAGTAGATACATTTGTTATATGATTTATTTTAAGCTATTGTTTATCATTGAGTTGATTAAATTTAAAACAGTGTCCAACTTCCTAAACAAATGCATCTCTATGTCTAACACATACGTAACATAGAGTACAAGATATATCGAAAGTTCCGGAAGCCTCTATCAGGTACTTATTGGATGAATGAGTAGAAATTATGCAAAAAACAAATTCGTAGTATTACTACTATAATTTTGTTTCCAATTGTTTTAGACCAATAATGTCTGGAAAATGGTACAACACTTTAAATATTTTTAGATGTTTATCTAGTATAATTTTGAATACAAGAATGATTTCTCGTTTTATAGTTGTTAAGGGAGATAAAACAATGCACATTGGATATCAAATCAGATGTCTTCATTTTTATCAAAAGTTTGCATGGATCATTATTAGAAATCATACGATGATTTGTCTTTAATAAAGTCGTTATTCAGTTAATGTTAGTCTATTTGTTCGCAAATATTTGTATAACAGAAGATCAGAAACAATATAAGAAATGTATCATAGAACATTACATCAATTGTTCTATATGATAGCATGGTAGATGTTAAAACCAGGTTCAATCCATCGTTTTCTACATTTGAAAATGCCTGTACCAAGTCAGAAATATGATAGTTCTTGTCCATTCGTTTTTGATGTGTTTTGTCATTTGATTTTGCCATGTGATTACGAACTTTTCGATTTGATTTTCCTCTGAATTCAGTATTTTTTTTATTCTACTTTTAACGTCGGAAGTTTGGTCTGGTTTGATTAATATATAAATTGAATATATAATACATTTATGAATGCAAGACTATTTTTAAATAGTTCCTTAATTTCCTATTAGTTTTAATTGATTGACGTTTAGTTGTCATTTCAATATTTTGCATGATGTTTTTCTTTGAGATTGTACTTGATAAATATACGACATGCCCATAAATATATGTACTAGGTAACCCCCATAAACATAGTAATGTCATGGCTCCCACATATGAAGTAAATAGCAGTATCCTCAAAATGACATTCTATCTCAATAAATCTAGACATGCCTTAGCAGTCTTCTTATATGAATTCAGGTTTTTTTATATTTTACATTTCCTTCTGTACTATCTCTATACATATCTAACTGTTAAAATCAAAAAGATGTGGTTTGATTGACAATGAGACAACTCTTCACAAGAGACCAAAAGACACAGAAAGGATCAAGAATAAGTCACCGTACGGCCTTCAACAACGAGAAAAGTTCATAAAGTAAAGACAAACAGTTTTTTAAGCATCTTTTCAAAAATAAATGTTTCCCGTTGCGGGTGGTAAGCCTTTCATCGAATTGTGATTGATTATTATTGTTCCCTAAGTATTTTTTGACAATCGTACTTTTGAAACTGTACGAATATGTCTTTATCTTGCTAACCTTGTTGTATTTCACAGTCGATGTTAACTCAAATGTCATAAGCAACCCACGTGGCTATGACGAACTTTTATTTTACAATGACGCAGTTGTCAGTTCATTTAAAAGACCTGAGGATAAGAGAATACAACAGAATATCATTTGACATCGAATATAGAATAAGCACAATTCTTCGATCTGCTATATATTTTTTAGGATAATCATAGAAAAATGGGAGCAGGATTTACCAAAGATAACAAAAATGAAAACATCGGCGCTTTATTTCAGGCAATCAATGATGAGAAGTTTAAGCTTGCTGCAGATATTATTTCAAGAAGCAAATCCGTAGACTGTATTAACTATTTTGGCAGTACACCACTTATAGAAACCTGTCGCAACAACCATGCATCATGTAGAAAATTGAGTTCTGTTGAAAATGAGCGAGCCAATTTTGTAAGATTTCTTATCGACAATAACTGTGCTGTTAGTAGTTTTGATATTTATGGATAGACAGCTCTTATGTATGCTGAAAAAAATGATTATAGAAACATCGCCAATATTTTGGAAAATTTCTCATAAACATTTATCGATCTGAATACCATATACCATTTTTCAATGGGTACATATTAGATGGAGCATATATCTCAGAAATGTGTTAAATGATACAAAAGCCACTCCCGCCATTATTATACAAAATATCTGGTGACAAGTTACGTTTTGTGATTAGTAACATACAAGAGGGAGGAGTTTGAGTATACAATTAGGATTGCTGCCGTTCATACAACATTCAGTGACTTTAACTTTATAATACAGACATCTTGGCTTAGTAGCTTTGTTGTGAGAAAGATTTTTCTGTCTGATATACTGATATAATAAATAAAAAATCTGAAATATCTTTTTGACTTATTTTGTTGTATAAACCTTCGTTTCCTAAATATCAAACATGCTAAATTATAGCTAGGTTATGCATTATTCCAATTTATTTTTTAAGGATGTTTACTTGTCATGTTTGGGATTTTTTGTCAGATTTTCAAAATCCTCTGGTTTTATCAATTTGAATGCCTTAACATTTTTTGCCCATGGACCCCTATTTTTCTTTTTATTAATCTTTTACATGTATAATTATAAGCCGTTTGTAAAAGTTTTATAAAATCATATATATTTTTAATAGTTTTTGAGAAATTTGACTTGTCAATGATAAAGCTATGAAAAAACGCCAATATTCCAATGGTTAATATCTCAAAAACAAGCACATTGACCCCTATATTTGTTTTGCATTTTTTATTCCCCAACTTATCCCCTATCAATATATACTTGTTTTATGGAAAGTTGTTTATTCTGAAACTGAGCAGCAAACTTCCTTAAAGCGCCAAATTGTGCTGTTCAATAAACATATATTATGAATACCTAAAGCAAGATTCATTGTTTTCTTACTTATGTCCTTTGATGGTCATCAATCTACAAGGGTTAAAACGTTTTTTCCCATGCCGGGCTTTCAAATGTTAAGCATTTAGCAATTTTTATCAAGGTGACTCAGAACAGTGCTGTTAATAACGTTTTAATAATTTTAATAAAAAATTGAAAATAATTTGCGTTGCAACATTCTGGCAACGCATATGCAATATTTATATCCCAAGTGGTATAATATTTAATTGTCTCCCAGCTGATATACTATTCCATATGCAGTATTTATCTCCCAGTTATTATCATATTCCACTGTTTGGGTTTCGTATCATTATTTTGTATAGAGCATAGATACTTACAAAAAAATAATGACCTAACAGATCATAATGATGAAAATTGAAGTCGTATATCCGAAAGTTTGATTGGCGTTATCCAAATTTGGTAACGGAGAATATCTGTTATAGATGTCTCATATCTCCTTTTATTTATAGAAATATTTGACTGTTTCGTATATGAATCTATCAAGGCTAGACATTTCCAAACAGCTTCAGCTGGCGGCTCCTAAATAAATATGCGTACTAGTTCAGTGATAATGGACGTCATACTAAACTCTTAAACATATAAATGAATAAAAATAAAAAATCCTACAAGACTATCAACGTCCAGAAAATCCAGACTTTGGATAGGCGCAAACATACCGCGAGGTTAAAAACTGTTAGGATCTCCCTCTTAACCTCTAGCCAATGTAGAAAAACACACATCAGTACGACCAGTACAACTCAGTTTAAAAAAAGTTCGAGTCCGATGTCAAATTAAGTTTTAAAAAAATTAGTATATGACAATAATCCATTATAAAAGACTACTAGTAGTCCAGCAGCTAAGTCCAATATTTTGGGACAATTGATCACTTTATGGTAAAAGCATGAAATTTTGCACAGTGTTAGTTATGATGCTTCTTAACATTTTTGGATATGGAGCCATAAAAAAAAAATCCACAATGGCCGCCAACAGTCATGAAGCATAGTCCAAAAATATAGTTTAATTTATCATTTGAAAATAAAAGCACAAAACTTTGCATATTGCTAGTTATGATGATTATTAATCTTTTCTGAATATAGAACAATAAAAAAAAATTCCATAATAGCTGCCAATTTCAAAATGGCCGCCAACAGTCATGAGGCAGAGTCCCAAAATATGGTATAATTTATCATTTGAAAATAAAAGCACAACACTTTGCATATTGCTAGTTATGGTGCTTATCAATCTTTAATGAATATGGACCAATAAAAAATAATTTCATAATGGCCGACAAATTCAAATGGCCGCCAACAGTCTTATTATCAGAAATTATATCGTGTATATCTAGAAAGCTATTAACAATCAACAAATATTTGTGCTTTGCAAAACTTTCAGGATTTCAGGTTATCAAATCTTGAATTACATACTTTTTGTTCGTCTTTTTAACTTTTTCGATTCAAGCGTCACTGATACGTCATTTGTAGGCGTCTGGCATACAGAAGTTATCAACAAGGAATATATAAAACAATTTACGATCATAGTTCTTACAACATGGCTACTGAAAAGACGTTCAGGGTATCAAGTGTAGAATATGACAAACCGACTAAATCAAATAATATTGATTGGGCAAATTGCATCCTATGCTATTCTTGTAAATGTATAAGTATGTATGTAATGTTTAATGTATAATTGTTATCCTCTTGTAGCACCATACGTATGCCTAGGTTGTAATAAATTGTCTTGTCTTGTCTTGTCTTGCCAAGAAATTATTGATGAAAAACTTATATGCCCATTTGATTCTAAACGTCTCAATGTTGGTGCTGGTTATCAATCTTTAGCTGACAATATTAAGAAGTTTCATGAATTACGATTGATGCCGGAAGGCATTAATTTTTGCAATGAAAACTTAGATGAGGGATCTGGAATAGCACAGTCTTTCATTGACCAAAAGGCATGTTGACACAAATCTTGCTACTTAAAACTGAACAGGACAAAGTTGAATAGAGCAGAAAAACGAACCTCACATGAGATAATAGATGATAAAGCAACTACATCTAAAAAGAAAACTAGACATAGCTTTTCCGTTCAGTCCCACCAGTAACCCGTCTGTGTGCTTTTTCTGTAATCAAAATGGCCAAGAAGCCCTTCGTGAGTCCTCAACTTTGGACAAGATACACGTGTGAGAGAATGTGCAGTGAAATTAAACGACACATTGTTACTTGCAAAGTTAAGTGCTGGTGATCTAATTGCACAGGAAGCAAAGTACCACTCTAAATGTTTAGTTTCCGTATATAATCGTGCATCTCGAATTGAAATGAAAAATGATAATGTCGAATCTAAGAAGGAAAGTCAAATCCATGGTGTTGCATTTTTTAGAACTAGTCTCTTATATATAATGAAACAGGGTCATGCGATAAGACCATAAGTGTTTACAAATTGTCAGATCTATGTAAACTTTATACGGAAAGAATAACATGTCTAGGTGCAGATGTTTCATCTCGAATTAATAGTACACGACTAAAACACAGAATTGTATCTAATGTTTCTAACTTAGATGCTTACAAACAAGGCCTTGAAAACATTCTTGCTTTCAGAGATGACATTGGTCCTGCATTGAAGAGAGTCTGCTTAGAAGACTTTGATAATGAGTTTGTCAACATATCAAAAGCAGCTACGTTTGTTCGTAAAGATATTTTCGCATCAAATTCAGAATTTAAAGGAACCTTCCCAAAGGGATGTCGGGAAGCTTCTGTACCCCAGTCATTGCTTTCTTTGGTCAGTATGATTCAGTTTGGACCCAACATTCAGGATCGTTATATGCTCAGTTGACATTAACTATAGCACAGCTTCTGATGTATAGTTGTACAAAGAGAACCTATCCAACCGTCACTTGAAAGATCATGAACCTCCAGTTTGTGCTTATTTTGGGAATCATGATCCACCACTGTAAGACTAGAAAACGTGATCTAGTAGATACTTTCTTCAAACTTGGACTGGATGTCTCCTACAACCGAGTGTTAGAAATTTCTACTTCCATGGCCAATGATGGTTGTCGTCGTTATTTCCAAGAAGGTATTGTTTGCCCTACCAATCTACTACAAAGTGTATTTACTTCATCAGCTGTAGACAACATTGATCACAATCCAAGCAGTATCACGTTAAAAGATTCATTCCATGGTACAGGTATATCTTTATTCCAACATATTTCAGAGGATGTTCAAGGCGTTGTTCAAACATTTGACCAATCTGAACCTATGTTGAAATGCCAGTCAAAGTGTATCTTTAACCAGAGAGTTATTCAAATCTTCCACCAGCTGTACTAAGATTCAGCGAACCAGATATCCCATTAGTTGAAGGAGAATTTTCAATTGATATGTCCTCATTCCCAGCTGCATTAAAAGGGGAATTCAAATGGCTGAACAGCTGTGGATAGGATTTGGCACTGGAAAGAACTTCCGATATATTTCAATTCATGGATTGTGCCTTGCTCTAGGACCATTCAAATTGAAAGTCTTTCCACTGTTCCATTCATTTACCGGTTGTGACACAGTCTCAGCTTTTTCTAGAAAAGGTAAGAAATCAGCTTTGGACACATGGTCCGTATATGAGGAGTTGTCAGAAGCATTTCTGCAGGTTATTGAGAATCCAAATGAAGTGGAAATTTTAAAAGTGTTAAAAGTAATAGAACGATATGTTGTGCTTTTGTATGATCGGTCTAGTACAGCTAATATGGTGAATGAGTTAAGAAAACAGTTATTCACGCAGAAGACAAGAACAATTGACAATATTCCTGCAACACTTCTTCATTGAACATACGAAACGTGCAGCTTACCAAGGTAGTGTTATTTGGGGAAATTGTTTAGTTGCAAATCCAAGTATGCCATCACCAGATTTGTTTGGTTGGCAAAAACTTGATGGTACTTGGGTACTATTCTGGTCTGTGCTTGCTGAAGCTTCAATGTCATGCATGTAAATTCTTGAAAGCAGCATTAAAATGCACAGCATTATGCAACTGCTCACCGGACTGTGAAAAAGAAACTGATTGAGACTGTGCTTTCTTTTGACTTTCCTGCATTTGTATCATATTTTAATTATAATTTAATCTGTTGTTATGTTAAATAGTTACTTGTGATTTTTTGTTTTATTTCTTATCTCATTTATAAAAAAAAAAAACTCTTTGCACTGATTCAATACTGCATATGTTTTGGTTTTTTTTCATTTCAGGAAAATTGTAACTGTGAAAAATAAGAACTCGTCAAAGACGCCATTTTGAGTTGTATCGGCCATTTTTATTTCATAGTTAATGTCACCAGTTACATTAGATAATAATATGTTTGTATATACTAGTACGTGCTTGTATTTAAATAAATTATCCATTTTTTTAAATTATTTTTATACCATATTTAAAAACAAACGTCAAATATTGACATGTTAAACGGCGCCATTTTGAATATTGCCGCCATTTTGAAAATATTATCTATGCACCCAGGTATTAATGATACATTGTAGGCCTTTGTCGACATTAAATGATAAGTTTCACGGATTTGGTAACTTTCTATCACACAATGATGGTGTATGCATACGAATACTGTCAAACTTAGACATATTGACGCGCCATTTTGAATGTGGACGCCATTTTGATGATTTCTGTATTTTAAGGTTTGAAAAATAATAATTGACATGTCTTAATTGTATTTCGTTAAATTTGTGACATCTTCTGAAGTCATTAAAGTTGGAAGACTTCATCAAGTGAATTATGTTATACTTATGTCGACCATCTTGAATTTGGCGGCCATATTGGATTTATTTTCGTGGCTCCATATCTGAATTTTGTCTATACCCCTTAATCTTTCACTATGCCAAGTTTCATGCTTTTACCATAAAGTGATCAATTATTCTAATATCCGCTGGACTATAGCAGTTACTGACCTTTGTGTTGTGATTGCAGTTTGATATTTTTTTCCTTCCTATCTATTTTTAATTGTGATTAATAAGTTTGTCTTCTCCTGAATAATATCAAATATTGCTTTCAAAAAATGCCTTGGTCTTTATGACAGGTGTCATAAGTTAAGCAGGTAACCTTATTTTTTTTTTTAATTTATTGCTTCGTAGATTGCTGTTTGTTTCTTCAATATTTTATTTTAGCTGTGACTCTATTTGTAAATATTTGACCTTTCAGTTGTGATTGTATTCGAATATTTTGTTTACTTTCTATTTTTAATTGTGATAAATGAGTTTGTCATCCCCTGATGTTTTTCTTTCATAAAATGCCTTGGTCTTCATAGCATTTATGGTATTCAGCAAATTGTTTGTGTCAATAATTTATGTAATGGCGTATTAACTGCGAAAAGATATCTAAAAATAACGCATTGATGGATTGTTTGCAAAAAACAAACTCGCTTTGGAGAGAATAAACAAAAATACTATCTACTTATTTTACAATATTTTTAATGTTTAGTGACTTGTAGATACGCTGTGTTTTCACAAACCGCTTAGCATACACACTATCATAATGAGATCATTTTTTTCATTTGCGTGGCACGGCAATTGGTTATTTAATGGAATTTCATTCAAATTGAGTAGTAGATTTTAGCTTATGTACTGTTAAAAATTTAGTTAAAAGCCCGATTGTGAATAAAAAAGATAACAATTAGATAGTACTGTGTTTTCAGAGCGCTTTGCCGGATTGTTTCAATAAAGAATCTTATAGGAAAATTTGATAGAAGATTGCATTATCCTATAACTACATGTTCTGTTATAAAAGATAATGTCGTCACTCTGAATAAATAAAATATTAGTGACGTGATTGAACGGATTTATATAACTTGAAAAAAAGAATACAACAGATACAGTTATAACAGCCTCATATTTTGACCAATATCTGGAAATTGATAGTAGGGGTCGGTTGAAAACACAACTTTATAACACAATAGATAATTTAAGCTTCCCAATTGTGAACTTATCCTTTCTCGAAAGTATCATTCAAGTAGCGTCTGATTATAGATTATACGAGAAAACACCCACGAAATCGCGGGCATTCAGAGCATGGTTGAAAGTATGTAAAATGTTGTAGGAAGAATTTTTATAAAAGATTTTGACTAGAAAATTACAGGAAGGGAATCAAAAATCATAGGTACTTTGGGACAGCACAATGTGTTAAGCCCTCCCTTTTTTCCAAAATCCAATATTTTTTGTTTTCAATTAATTTCAAATATTTTCGCGTTTTCTTGTATAGCTTGAACAAACATACTATAAGTAAAGTGTATTTGCTATTTACTGTTAATCAGCCACGACGGCCACTGATATATTGTAATGTTCGCTATGTGTGATACATCTGTTCGTTGATTTGGGAAATCTGTCGTCTGAACGAAACGAGTTACTGGGTGGATATATAATAGAATATATAATGACATGTTGTTTGGAGTATTAATATGCTTACTTTATATCGTATCAATCATTAGGAAATGGTCGTTGTTGTTTGTATCATCGTATTTGGCTTAGAACAGCAGATATTGAAGTCCTTATGGTCAATTTTGGTTTCACATGTTTTGTAAAGAAAGTCAAGTACTCGCTTCTTATACTACTTCTCCTTGATGTAGTTACTAGGCAACCCGATAGCTTTAGGCTTATCAGTAAGAAAGTTCGGTTTCGAGCCATATACACTTCAAACCAAGAATCTGACAAACTATATAGCTTTACAAATAAAATTTATTATTAGTTTGATTCAATGTTACATAAATACAAGTCTAGAAAGATACAATAACATAAACAGTAATGGTCACGTGATTATTAGAGTAAGGAGAATATTGTTGGAACCAATCGTAAGGCCTAAATTCTCCTATACTGCTGGCGCTGACATATAAAAGCTCAGAAGCGGCAAAGTTCGAATTTGGTTAAGCTAGTAATAAAAAGAAGCTGCTTCCCCTCAGTTATACCTGTGCTGCATTCAGCAATATCAACAGAAAAAGGTATGTTTGACTATGGTCAATAGCTGAGTAAACTGATGAACATGAGAAAAAAGGAGAAAAATTAATGTTTATTCTGTTGTGAGCTTGCGGCTTTTCTCTAGAAGTTACAGAATATTGGGCCATGTATGCTAATAAAGTTGCAGAGATCTTGCAAATGATATAAAAGTTTAGGGAAATATAACCGTAATTTTTAGCGTGTAACTTGGGGATATGGAATTATCCTAGTGCTAGTTTTACAAAAGTGAATCTTAGCTGGGAGAATAAGTCACCTGTGCTATGTTTAAGCTCTTTACTAGAATGATATTTTTTTTTATAAAAGAAAAAGGGGGGTCAGATTTTGAAGAATCTACTTTTTGTCATGTTCAGTGTAAATAGTTGTAAATAACTTTAGTTATTGTTAAAATTTGTAATATATAATATATAAATAATTACTGCTAATGGCTCTGTAGATTGGAGAAATATCTCTAAAAACAATTCAAGAGGAGTGCTCATGCTATATAAAATATATGCTATTATATATGCCGTTCTTCGGAATGACTATGGCTGATTACACGTATGTGTACTATGATTAAGAAACTGTCAGAAATAATATTATACTAGTATATAGACAGTACAAAGCCAGTGGAGCCTAGTGGAGGTCTCTCCCATATTTCTCTATATGCAGTAGCTATTATAATATAAATGTATGATAAGAGGTATAACTCAAATAGTCTCTCCTTTATTTAATTGTTAATATGTATTCTTGAAGCATCAATAAAATATGAAAACTTCCTTTAGTCTTGCCCATCTTCTTTGGTTAACTAGTTTCAAATTGGTTACTTTATTTCCAAGTCAAATGAACGTTACTGTAAATACAGACTAAAAACTGTAGTAAAGAATTAACCACTAAACCAGACCGTCACAATATTATAGGTAAAAACGGTACTATTACATTTTCCAGCATTATGTTGGACTTTTGTGTACCCAAGACAAGTGATGGAAGTCAAATGAGGAGCGCTGTGATTGGATGTAAGGCTACACTATATTTTTATTTATCTATGAATAACTGCAGTGTGTATATTTACAAAACAAATTTTGAAACCTATTGAAATACTTTCTAGAGAATTATTCGAAAAGACTTTTAAATTTCATAAATTTGATGTAAAATGACGGTGGGCATAGATAACATACACAAGCTCGGTTTGAAGTTGGGCATGATACAATTTGGCTTCAATTTTAAAAACAGAATAATAAAGTACTTACACCACACATAACTGTTTTATCCTGGTTTTTATAAAAAAAAAAAAAGTGGTAAATTAAGAAAATGTTAGTATTGTTGCCTATGGCAGAATAAATAGTACCGTTTTTCAATATACAGAGACTCTCTATATCAGTGACCGCCGTGGACAGTTAACTTGGATTGAAGGCTAATAGCAAATACACTTTATTTATATTGGTATATTTTTTTAATGTACTAAACTTCGTGAATATAATTGTCCCCAAGTACCTTTGTAAATTACTTGCAATTTAAGAATTCAAAACATAAGTTGTTTATGACTTAAAAGTCTCTCCGATGACGGAAACAATATCCGGACACCTTATTTTCGTTTTTCTCCCAAAAGAACCCAAACGGAATAATCATACGCAAGGATGACAAATGCGACAATGCATTGTACCTTTAGGACACAGATGCATGATGATTGATTTATTGTGGGAGGAAGAGAAGCGACACACCTAATAAGGTCTTCTCGTTTAATAGTATAGATATCTCCTAGTTTGTACGATATTCCAGACCTTGCATTTCCTATCGGGATTTTATTGAAAGAAGTTTAATCCTTACAAGTAAGATTTTAAATATAAACGCCATCACGAGTTGTTTGAACGTTTCTGAATATCTGTTTGATAGACGAAAGCGAATATGTTATAATTGTCTTAATTAATTTCCGTCCTGTTTTCCTCGAATTTAACCAAGCATTCTAGACGTATTACCGGGATTGTATTTACATGAGAAACACAACAGTTGACACTTGTTGGGCAGGATCTGCTTACCCGTCTGTAACACCTGCAATTACCCCAATCTTTTGTTGGGTTCTTGTTGATCAGACTTAAGTTTTTTCTGTTGTGTAGTGTTTTTGTCTTTACCTCGTTTTTCGTTTTTGTGATTGCTTTTTGTTTTCGACTGTTTTGAGTTTGAAAGTCCTTTGGTATTTTACGCCTATCTTTCATCGTTATTTTTTTAACCGTATTGTATATTTACAGACATGAGGATAAGTCTGTGGTATCGGTATCCTTGTGAAGTTAACTTCTTCATAATTGCAAGTTTATGATCGAGCACCAAGGTTTTAAATTTGCTTTTTTTAATTGTATCTTACTAAAAAACTTAATTTGCTTCAGATAAATAGATTTCACATTTGATGATTTTGTGTTCCTTTAAATTCTAAGTGGGTTTGTTTTTAGATCTGTATATTCCACATGGACTTTTATCAGTTTTGAGTTATCAGTAAACTATGAGCCTCTAATTACTCAATGCTAAGTTGGAAAACTTTATTTTGCAATAATGTTTCTTGAAACTCATCAAGAATTATCTATCATACAGTTACCTTTCATCTGTTAATTGTTTTCTTTGAAAGGTTAACATCCCCTCATGCAAAACTCTGATTCCTTTCACGGATTTGGCTATTCTTTTTGGACCTATTGGCTTATAGCTCTTCATCTTTTATATAAGTTTTGGATTTCAAATATTTTGGCCCCGAGCATCACTGAAGAGACATGTATTGTCGACATGCGCATCTGGTGCAGGAAAATTGGTACCGTTAATGTTATTGCAGATGTTTCCACAAATGTTAACCAATAACCTCAAAATATAATTAATTTCTCCTTTTGAAACCACGTTAGCTCTTCGACAAAGTTTGAACAAGATGAATTTATCCAAAAAGTATTCTTTTAAATATCTAAATATCATTTGTGACAAAGAATGAACCTGATTTGTTTTTATCCCATTTGCAGACGATGCTAGAAATTGCCACCTCCCCTTAGCCCCCCCCCCTTTCCAGTTATGATTCTATTTCGTTAGATCTATCCACGATCACGCTATCTTTTGTCAATCGATTGTGAAAATTGAAGCCATTGTAAGGAAGACGCGCTGTCAATTTAGATCTTAAACCCGATAACGTTATCCCCGTGGCATCATTACGATCCTTTCATGCCAATTCTATTTTGAAAGAAAAATGTATCTTCCAGTGATAACGTATCATTTGATGTATGTTTATGGTTTTTGTAAACTTAAAATTATCGCCTAATTGGCTGTAACAGGGATGTAAGTGTAAAAAATACAAAAAAATATCTATTGAACTATTTCTTGGAAGAGCAGTCTAACCTTTATCAGAAGTTGTAGAAAATTGCTCAGACAAGATGATGTTCTTTTCAATGGCAAACGATGTGTTCAGTTTCCTGTTTAAGAATATTTTAGGAATAAAATAATGAATATGCCGAAAAACAGACGTGGCATAAACATGTAGCAACCAATCACTGCATTAGAGTTGCTAGGGACAAATATGAATGCACTCAACTGTCCCGTTAAGCAGAGACAGTCGTGTATCAACTGAAAAAATAAGAAATTGGAAAAATATGTTGTAGCAAAAACAATACACAAAAGATGAAACTAATAGTACTGACAGTACAAGAAAGCTAGTTGACCGCCAAATTTCAACTTATACATACGCTGTGTGATTTTATTCACATTTCGGTGACCTTATTATATAAAGGTAAGAAGAACTAGTACACTTTCAATTCAGACAACTCTTCGCCAGAGAACAAATGACGACGAAATAAACATATATAGGTCAACTAATGACCTTCAATCAAGAAAAAGATCCATACCACATAGTGAGCTATAAAAGGACCCGAAATGAAAAATGACAGTGGTGAAATAGTAGAACATAAGAACAAACTATACAAATCTGATTAGAAAGGGTTTAACTCATCAGATCGATACAAAACACACAAAATACTACCAGAAAACATAAGAAGACAAAAGAACAGATCTAAGAGTACTTACTGTCAATAAAAGATACTGTAGATTCATTTATTTTCGTGGGTACCAATTTTCGTGGTTTGAGGAAAACTTGAATATTCGTGGATATTTAATTTCGTGGTTTTTTTATATATATAGTCTGCAAACATCCCATGCTATTCGTTGAACGTGGTTCCGATGTACCTTCGAAATCCTCGAAAACTAGTTGAAATCTAATAAGAAATAATGGGGAAAAAATATTTTAGTCTAAATTATTAATGTGTGCATATCAAATTTCTAGTGCAAAGACGTCATTAACAGTCAGAAAAAAATTGACCTTCTTAACTTTAAGTATCTGTTAAATAAAACAACATGTCAAATATCATACATTACTTCAACACCTTCCTATGTGATAATAAATGTAACCGGTGAGATCACGAATCACGTATGAATCACGAACGTATCACCTAATTTGCCGTATGACACGAAGCGGGATGATTAATTTCAAGTTAAGATGCCTAAATGTTCATAATTATCTCGATATGATTATAATAAAATTGAGAATGAAAATGGGGAATGTGTCAAAGAGACAACAACCCGACCAAATAAAAAACAACAGCAGAGGGTCACCAACAGGTCTTCAATGCAGCGAGAAACTCCCGCACCCGGAGGCGTCCCTCAGTACATTTTTATTGATAGACCCGCGTACTGTCTATTTTATTCTATATGTCGTATTTCAGTTCTATCATGTACAGCTTCTGTTTAATAATTTTATAAATTTACTGTTTGCAAAAGTATAAATTATTCTAAATAATAAGGATGTTCTGGTAACTAACAGAAAACCTTGGCCGTTTTTGGCACAACTTTTTTGATCTTTTGGTCCTCGATGCTGCTCGACTTTGTGCTTGTTTCGGCTTTCAAACTTTTGTATCTGGGCGTCACTGGTGGATCTTGTGTGGATAAAATGCACTTCTGACGTATTAAAATTTTCAACTTGTTGCCTTTTGTTGGCTGTTGTTCGTGTGTTTTTTTGTCAATTGTATTCTCCAATTTATTTATATTGTAGTCCTGTGGTGTTGAGTTGTCATTTTAATGTTATATTTCACATGGCTATGAAAGGGGAGGTTTAGCATGCCACAAAACCAGGTTCAACCCGCCATTTTTTTTCTTTAAAAATGTCCTGTACCAAGTCAGGAATATGGTCATTGTTATATTATAGTTCGTTTCTGTGTGTGTTACATTTTAACGTTGCGTCGTATGTTTTCTCTTAATTTTGAGTGTAAATTCACATTGCGATAAGACGTGTCACGGTACTTGTCTATCCCAAATTCATGTATTTGGTTTTGATGTTATATTTGTTTTTCTCGTGGTATTTTGTCTGATGCTTGGTCCGTTTCTGTGTGTGTTACATTGTAGTGTTGTGTCGTTGTTCTCCTCTTATATTTAATGCGTTTCCCTCAATTTTAGTTTGTTACCCCGATTTTGTTTTTTGTCCATGGATTTATGAGTTTGAACAGCGGTATACTACTGTTGCCTTTATTAGTCACGGAGCATTTTCTGGTAGGAGGGGGATGGGGGCTTATATTTTTTTAGAAAAAAAATTTTGATTCTGATTTTGGTAAAAAAAATTAGATTTGCCTGATCCTTGTCATATATTAGTCCTGAAATAACTGGCCTAGTCAAATAATCAGGTTTAAATTGCATACCAGTCATGAAATTGACAAGTTGAAAAGTGCCAAATTCTAGCGGAACGTCTGCATATACCTATATGTAGGAAGCTAAGTGACCCCTCCTTGAGTGCATACATGCAAAGCTTAAGAAAGAATTAACTGAAAATTTGTATTCATACGGATCGTTGTTTAGAATGAGCTAAATAACAAAAAGGGGGGGATTCCTTGTACTCTTTGTAATTGGGGAAAAAAGAAAGAAAAAAATACCGAACTCTTAACGATAACTTCGTCATGTTCATATATACTATGTGTTCTTTCGCTGAATAAACGACGAATAGCCAAATAAGATATAATAAAAAAAAATTATAATTCCAGCGTATTAAGTTCCAATTTTTTTTTTTCGACGTACTATTCTTTTTCCCCGGACCAAATATCTGAAATAATACCAGCAATACCGCATACTAAACGGGGGTTAGGGGACGACCCTTTGATTCTAGAATCGGAGCTGGTAGATTGTGTAAATATATTTATTGGCCACGGATAAAAAAAGTAATAAATATGCTGGTTTCCACCTAAAAAAATGGTCTCCAAATTCTATTTTACAGTAAAATGATACATGTATGTGTAATAAAAAATCTTGTTTGTTACTGTAGCAGTTGATTTATTTTTCAAAAATTAATAATGTTACTGACCAAATCTGCCCGGCCGGCCCCCTCAGAATCAAATGATTGCCTCCTTATGCCATCCTCAAAGATAGATGATCGATACCCGCTATATAAACTGCGATATAAAATAATATATAGGAAACAGACGGGGAAAATGGGGGATGGGGTTATCAAATGATTATTTTTTATATTATTTGTTGTCCCTTTCATGAAACTTGTAACACATAATTTTAAAAAATCGTTTATCCCGGACCGACCATTTAACATGAAGAGAGGGCGGGTATGCTTCTTTCGGAAATAATATTGAAATCTATTTGATTCTGAATTTTGAGAAAATAATTAATCTGGCCAGGTAGGGAAGAAAAAAATCTTATTTCTTATAATTACCACAAAAAATAATGTTAGATTTGAAAAAAATAATTTGTCGCGCCGCATAAAAAAACTTCAAGTAAAATTGTAGGTCCCTACACAAGTTGAAATATTTATTATTGAACAAATATATATTCAATATCTTTTATATGTTTTCTTTCAAACACATGCACCGTGGTATTTAAAAGATTGTCCCCATGATTAAATCATGCAATCATTCCATGTGACTATTATTAAACGTGTAAAAGGTGATCACCACAAGTAAACATTTATACGTACGTCTGTTTCGCTTTAAACCGTAGTACATAGGCAATTCCGGTATACATGAATATATAAGTTAAAAATACATAGTCTTATATATCCATCCTTAAACTTGAAATTCAGTATTTTACCATTGTTTTCTAATAAAGGAAACTTTCTGAGGTGTCAATTAGGGGTATTTAAGTCGATTAATCGATTTTAATGAGCCTTACCCAATATGAAAATCACTGCTCCCAATACGTTCGTTCGTCATTATTCGTCGGTTCGTGATCTCACCGGTTACCTCTAATAAGTCTTTGGGATAACGAACGAAGCATTATGCCTTTATTACAAATAAGGTTTTCCTTCCAATGCATATATCTTTAAAAAGACATATCTCATATACGTTTAAGATTTGGCAATGTTGCCAGTGAGACAACGCTCCACAAATGACAGTATAATACATAAATTAACAATGATAAGTCACCGATTCTCCAACATTGAGAAAAGCGGTAAAGGGAAGAGGTGAAGTTTTTTTAGCATCTTTTTGAAAATAGAATGTTTTTTCTTTTGTTGGTGGTTGGTCCTTCATGGTATTGTGAATGATTTTGATTGTCCCCTAAGTATCTTATGACTGTTTATCTTACTTTATATACTGTAATGAACATTGTCCTAATATGCCTTTTTCTTTATTACCTTGTTGTATTTCACAGTTGGTGTCATTTTAAATGTCTTAAGCAACACACGTTGCTATGACGAATTTGTATCTAACTGACGCAGTTATCAATTCATTTAAAAGACCTAACGTTAAGGAGCATACAACAATATATCATTTGACATCGAATATAGAATAAGCATAATTCTTCGATCTGCTATATATTTTTCTGGCTAATCATAAGAAAATGGGAGCAGGATTTACCAAAGATAACAAAAACGAGAACATCGGCGCTTTATTTCAGGCAATCAATGATGAGAAGTTTAAGATTGCTGCAGATATTATTTCAAGAAGCGAACCCGTAGACTGTATAAACTACTTTGGCAGCACACCACTTATAGAAACATGTCGAAACAACCAGACTTCATGTAGAAAATCTAGTTCTGTTGACAATGAGCGAGCCAATTTTGTAAGATTTCTAATCGACAACAACTGCACTGTTAGTAGTTTTGATATTTATGGATGGACAGCTCTTATGTATGCTGAAAAAAATGGCCACAGAAACATCGCTAATATGTTAGAAAATTTCTCATAAGCATGTAATGGATCTGAATATCATATTCCATTTGTCAATGGGTACATTCTAGATTGAAAATATATCGCATAGATGTGTTAAATGGTACACATGTTAGACCGGCTATTATTCTCATGAGTATAAGATATCCGGTGACAATTTACGTTTTGTGATTAGTAATATAGTAGAGGAAGGAGCTGGGATTGCTGCCGTTCATGAAACATTCAGTGACTTGAACTTTATAATACAGACATCTTGGCTAAGTAGCTTTGTTATGAGAAAGAATTTTCTTTCTGATAAACTGATAATAAAGATATAAAACCTGAAATATCTTTGTGACTTATTTTGTTGTATAAACCATCGTTTCCTAAATATCAAACATACTAAATTATAGCTAGTTTATTCCTTATTCGGACTTATTTTTTTTTAAATCGCCAAACTGTGCTGTACAATAGACACATATTATGATTAACGAAAGCAAGATTCAATGTTTTCTTACTTAACTGTTAATGCCCTTTGGTGGTCATCTATCTACAAGGGTTAAAACGTTTTTACTCATCACTGTCTTTAAAGTGTTAAGAAGAAAGCAATCTTGATCAAAGTAACTCAGAACAGTGCTGTTTATAAAGTTTTTATAATTTTATTCAAAAATTGAAAATAATTTGCGTTGCGATATACTGGCAACGCATATGCAATATTTTTATCCCAGGTTGTATAATATTTCATATGCAGTATTTGTCTCCCTGTTAATATACTATTTCATATGCAGTACATTATTTGTACATCCCATATGGACTTTAATCAATTTTGAATTATCATTATTCGTTGTGCCTCAATAGTTAGTTGGGATAAAAAAAAAATCAGTTTCACAATCATCAAAAGACATCTATGACACAATAAACGTTTTTGTGTGTTAAACATCTTTCTATCTTTGAAAGGTTAACATTGCAGATGTTTCTAGAAATTCTAACCAAAAACCTCAAAAGTATTATATTTTCTCATTTTTAAACCACGTTAGCCCTTTAACCAAGTTTGAAAAAGACGGAGCTATCCAAAGGTATTAACACATTTTCGATAAAGTATTTTTAGGAGTGTTTTTTGTTTACACCTTATAACTCACTATTTAATGAATATTCTATTCAAAAATAAGATCTGTGATGCTAAATGAGGATTGAAGTTGCAGTTGGAATGACCCCTTGGGTACTTGAATCTGTTACCCTGACTATTTTTAAAAGTACTATATAACCCATTTGCAGACGAAACTGGAATCTTGCCTCTCAGTTAGGATTTCAATTCGTTGACAGTATCCCCTATTAGGCACCTTTTTTTCAATTGATAGTTGAAATTGAAGCCATTGGAGGAATGACGCGCTGTCAGTTTAGCTCTTGAAAACCGTTAGAATTATCCACATATCATCATAACAATCCTTACATGCCATTGTATTTTGAAAGACAAATGTATCTTCCAGCTAAAACAAATCATTTCATGTACGTGTATGCCTTTTGTCAACTTAAATGTATTGCCTAATTGGATATTAAAGTGATTTTTACAGTTCAAAAAACACTAAAAAATTCTATTTAAAGATTTCGTGAAAGAGCAGACAAGAATTTTTCAGAGGTTTTTCGAAAATTGCTTTTGCTTTTGGTAACTAACACAAAATATGATATTCTTTTCAAAGGCAAATCAGAAGGTGTGTAATTGAACGATGTGTTCGCCTTTTTCTCTTTTAGAAAATTTTATGAATAGAATAATGAATTTGCCGAAAAACAGACATGGCAGAAAACAACCAACAACTGGATATCAGTTGCTAGCTTAGGATAGGAACAAACAAGAATGCACTCAACCTGAGACAGTCGTGTATCAAAGGAACAAATGAAGAAATTGTTAAAATATGTTGATTCATCAGGCCGGTACATACAGCAAAACCAACAAGCAAAAGACGAAAGAAACCAAAAAAAAACTAATAGTACTTGCAGTAACAGAAAACTAGTTGAAAACAAAATGTCAACTCGTAAATAAACTGTGTTACATAAACTCACTGAAATAATCTTTTTGTGAACCACAATCTGGTGACCATATGATATAATAAAAATGAGAAGAAGTAGTATGAGACAACTCTTCTCAAGTGAACAACTGACGCAGAAGTTAACAAATATAGGTCACCTTACGACCTTCAACAATGAAATAAATCCATACAACATAGTGAGCTATAAAAGGCCATGAAATTAAAAAATGTACAAGAATTGAAACGAGGCAGTTAAAGTCTTTATTTTAATAGAATAAGATATCAAAGCGTGTTTTAAGAAAACAAAGTCAATTGTTTAAATTGTAAAAAAAAGATAGCGGTTGAAAAAGAAACACAAATATTAGAGCTTAAGCAAAGCAAATGCCATTAAATCTAAACTTTGGACTGAATCCAAGTGTTTATGAAGTTGTCGTAATAAATTACAATAGTCACGATCCGGGCTGTGACTAGTGAAGTTTTAAAAATCATTAAGAATAGTTTATTAACTACTGATTCGCCATTAGTCCAATGTTGAACATCTTTTCTAGCCTACTGAAAATAAATATATTTGACAATTTTTACCAGCTACATGTATCCAAGTATGAAAATCTTTTCTATCATACTGGAAATAAACATATTTGACCACTTTAATATCAATTAAAGTATAATTGTTGTAGCTTGTTGTTTAAAAATACCTAGCTTCATTGATAAATGTAAGAATCAATCAAACATTTCTATAAATAATCTATGATAAATTTGGATAGTGCCCATACAACTTTCAAAATAATAGTTTTAAATTCTTCATTGGATCCGTTGTTTCATCAACTTCCTTTAAAGCATCAATGCTCTATAAAAACAATCAATAAACGAAACGCAAACCGTGGAATATTATACCAACTGGGAGATAAATTCTGCATATGGAATATCACATCAACCGGGATATAAATACTGCTTATTCTGGGTTGCCGTAATGTTATAACGCAAATTATTTTTATTTTTTTAAATTGAATAATATATACTTTATAAATAAACTCGTCATATATACCAGGATTGCCGTTTTGTATTTGCACCAGACGTGTGTTCCGTCTACAAAAGATTCATCAGTGACTCTAGAATTAAAAAAAAGTCAAAAAGTCAAATAAAGTTCGAAATTAAAGAGCACTGGGGACCAAAAATGTGTAAAAGTTTGCCAAATACAGCGTATGAAATTTTTTCCTGAGGTAAAAAAAAAAAGCTTAAGCATTTCAAAAATGTAGACAGTTAATTTATTATTAGGACCATATTATTCATGCAAAATGGCCATTTTCCGGATTTACATTCAGCAAAATTGTTCAAACCAGGGATGCGTAAAAACGTTTAAACATTAATAGATTGATGGCCAACAAAGGAAATTAACAGAATAGAAAACATTGAATGTTGCTTTCGTTATTTATCATAAGCGTTTATAGGATGAAGCAGTTGAGCGACTCTATGGATTAAATTTTGAGCTATGAATACCACATCTATACTGTGGTATGCTTGATATTCAGAAAACGAAGGTAAATATGACAAAATAGATCACAAGGATATTTACATTATGAAAGTATTGCAAAATACAAGTGACATAAAACTCGTAAGACAAACATAAACTATCAACGCTATGGCTATATAAAGATAAGAGATCAAAGGCAAACAATACTATACAAAACACAGCATAATCACAGCTCAAGACTAGACAATGAGAACCCAATCAAAACTGTGGATGATCGCAGGTGCTCCGGAAAGGTATGAAAAACACAGCATAGTCACAGCTCAAGACTAAATAATAAGAACCCAATCAAAAACTGTGGATGCTCGCAGGTGCTTTGGAAAGGTATGAAAAACACAGCATAGTCACAGCTCAAGACTTAACAATAATAACCCAATTAAAAACTGTGGGTGATCGCAGGTGCTCCGGAAAGGTATGAAAAACACAGCATAGTCACAGCTCAATACTAAATAATACGACACAAATCCAAAACTGTGGACGATCGCAGGTTCTTCGGAAAAGTATAAAGACCCTGCTTCACATTTGGCATACTTTTAATACTTAAGTATTTGGTATATCGTTAATACATATATGACACAATTGTAATGAGATTTATTTCTAGATATAGGAAGATGTGGTATGAGTGCCAATGAGACAACTCTCCATCCAAATAACAATTTATAAAAGTAAACCATTATAGGTCAACGTACGGCCTTCAACACGGAGCCTTGGCTCACACCGAACAACAAGCTATAAAGCCCCCCCCCCCCCCCCCCCCAAAAAAAAATACTAGTGTATAAAACCATTCAAACGGGAAAACCAACGGTCTTATCTATATAAAAAACGAGATACACGTATAAATTACATAAACAGACGACAACTACTGTATATCAGATTCCTGACTTAGAACAGGTGAAAACATTTGCAGCAGGATTAAACGTTTGAATGGTACAAAACCTTCTCCCTTCGTTCTGAAAAAATAGTATAACATCACAACATAGAAAAACACGTGATAAAATATATCAATTGGAAGGCTTAACTCAATCAAAAAACGTAAATTAACACACTATGAACGTATAAATTTGATCTGCGATACCTGAATGCAAATACATAGTTAATAAAATATTAAGGACAAACATTAAGGCCAAAAAGAAAACAAACAAGTCCAAATAGAGCCATGGCAAGACACTACCACGAAATATTTAACAACCCTTAAAAATAATCACTTTTGAAAAAACGGTTCTCATAATATATACAGGTAAATGAAAAATAACTTTGTAGTTTTAAGCTATTTTTCAAAGTAGTTTTTATCCTCTTAAGCTATAAATTTAGACCATGTTACATCAGACATTACAAGTGTAATCTCAGATATGTACTCAGTTGGTATTGTTGTTGTTGGGATGTATAAATTCCCTGCTACGTCCAGTGGGTTTGTGTTACTTGTTTTACTGCTGTGCATCGATCTGATGGTTTGAGCCCTTTGAAGGAACCACCTGAAACAGTTTTCTGTAAATAAACGATTTACTTTAATTTTTTGTATAATTTTGCCGGGTCTCAACTTATCAAGTCATAGGCAACCTTTTATATTTCATTTCCTATTTTAAGTGGAGAGGGTTGGCCATCGAGTAACGAGCTGAGCTGGAGCTACATGTATGGTAAATCGTACGTTATTACTATGGCACGCTAACACATGATGGAAGTGTTTAACACATAAATAAGATGTCGAAGTTTCGTTAATCATTTGACCTATTAGGAAATAAAGAAGTAATGTACAATAAGAAAAATAATGACCGTCATAAAATTTTACTAACCCCTTTTCATTGCAGTCCTTACTAGAACAAAAATGAAAATAGCACGTATAGATTAAATGCGTCCGCAATGCTTTTCTGGATTTACCTTCATTAGAATAGCTCAAAGCCGAATATTAAAAGCCAGAAATGTATATAAAAAAAAACGAAACATTTGAAGACCAAATGACCTAAAATAATAGTTAAATTATTCTAAGACTAACATTTTCCAACAAATTCGCCAAAAGTAGCATGACTTTTATCAAAACCTTTCCTGAAACTATAAACATGTATCTATTCAGAGATCAAATAAAATGATATGACCTTTGTCACAATTTTCGTAATCTTGCTTAAAAAGATATTGTAACGCCCAAATTTAATTATCTGCAACTCAGCATGTAGAAATCTCAATTATAATAAGGCTTACAAAAATCTCATTAAAAATTGCACCATACGTATTTGTGATATGCATTTATATATACGTTATGTCTTATTTGCCTTGTTTTTTAATATATGGGTTTTGCACATCAATTTATTTACATGTAAAAAAAATTTCAATGAGGTTTATTTTCGGTTAAGCGGCAGATAATCAAATTTAGACCATGTTTCATCATTCATTGCAAGTGCATTCTCGGGTAATGACCTTAGCTGGAACTACATATAAAAAAGAAGATGTGTTATAATTGCCGATGAGACAACTCTCCACAAGGGACATGTATGGTAAATCGTACGTGATGACAAGTACATACTAACACAGGTGTAAAACACATAATTGAGGTGTTGAAGTTACGTTTGATAATTGACATATTTTGTTTTATTTGACGTATGAAGACATTAGTTTGTAATATACAATTAGAAAAAAAATCAAAATTGAACATCATAAATGTTACCAACCATTATTCCTTTTTGTCTAACTAGGTTATTATTTGTGTCATAAATTTACATATGTTTGTAATCAGTATTCTCCACTTAATTTACAGTAGTTAAAAATGTCCAATAAAACTTGTTGGTGCAAAATATGGTAAAAGAGTTGTGTGGATGTTTCATATGTCACCACAAAATCACCAAAACAGAATGTCAGTCCCTTAAAATGATACATTTCCTGAAACTATTTACATGCATCTCTCCAGAGATCAAATAAACATCGTGTCTTTTGTCTCATTTTTTTCGTAATCTTGCTTCAAAAAATCATTGTGACGCAGAATAAATTTGTGATAGATGAGCCCAAATTTAATTAACTGCCGCTCTGACATACTTACACATTATAAAGGTGTTGATGGTACGAATATTATTTGACATATGGTTTTATCTCACATTTACAGAAAGTCAAAGACATTATGTTGTAAATCTTAAGGTTAATGGCGACAAATCACAAAATTTTTGCCACCAATTAATCTATTTTATAAAGTTGTTAGGTCGTGGAATTCTAAGAAAGCAGGGCCTTTTTTTTGTTGAAATGTCGGTTTCAGCTACAAAATGTTTTATTTCGATTTAAGTGTGCCTGTTTTATTTGTTTTTTGCTTTCGACTTCATGAGCGAAGCCCTTTCAGACAGATTTTTATTTTTTATTTTTTTCTTTTGTACCGTTGTTATGCCAATGTCCCAGATTTAAGGTGGCTTTTGAACGTTCATCAATTTGAAACTCATCACACCAATCGTCAGTTCGTGTCTGCCATATTTGTTTTTCATGGTTTTTTGTACCATAAATTAAACCGTTTGCTTTCTCTTTAGATATTTTTAACACTTAGACAGAGCCCTTTTATAGACACAGAAAACACTTTACGGCAACAGTTGTTACCAGCCTGCTTTTTTGTTACCTTTGTTTGGTATCTTAAAGGAAAACTTCGCAAAAAAATCAAAAATTGATATTATGTTCATTCTGTATGAAAATGCTCAAATTCATAGATATTAAAGTTTTATTCCCCTAGATAAGCGATCACCATCGATTTTAAATTTAGAGTATCAATTCTCTGCGTTCGGCCATTTTGTCTTCTTTCTCGATTAATAACAACGATATGTCTAGAAACCACAAAGGAACAAAACGACAGTAACCGATGTAGTCGTAATTGCGTGTCGATATCTTGTCACTCGTACGGTTGTTTTATCCGACTTACTAACTTGATACGGAAAATATTCTTTTTTTTTTTAATCAACAATGGTCTGCTGTTTTTAAACTGTTAATATTGGAATTAGGTAAAAAGTCAATATTGAATTCATAAATAAGTGTTCCGTGAAAATTGTTTTCGAAAATCTAATTTGTTCATAATTCTTTAAAGTAATAAACTTTTTATCAAATAAATTCTGATCTTCCCTCATCTGATTACCAGCATGGCTAAAGGTATTACTTCCAAAGGTATTGTGAGGGGTGTGAGGTGACACGTCCAGGTATTCAAGAGATTTCTTGTCGTGGCTTGCAAGTTCATGCATCGTTTCACTTCTGCAGGTATTGATCAGTGTACACGGCCGATAACTTATAACTTTCCATTTTGAACTATCAGATGTATAATATACAAGTCTGTCTTACTTGTCATTACTAAACTCATACGCTTGTTTATAAATAACATTTCTGGTGTAAAGAATATTATTCATAAAAATATAAATAATACCCCAAAAAATAAGAATTGATGAAATCTGAGACTACTATAACACTGATTAAAAAAAATATATATAGATATGAATAGTGATAACAAAGATATAAATAAATTATTTTCCTTTTCCCTCTATTTTTTTTTTTTATAATTTACTTTTAATAATATCCGATACTGATGTAGACAATTAGTAGTCTCGGTGATTAGGTGGTGATATATGTCGTCTGCTACTGTTCAATACGAAACTACGGTTAAATACGAAACTACGTTATATTAACGTAGCTGAAAAAGTGGAGACTCACACTACACGATAAATCGGTAGTGACCAATCTCTGTGTTATAGTAGTCTCAGATGAAATTAAAATCTATTTAAATATTTTTTCCAAGGGTGAATTTGGGAAAATGTAATATATACTCGTTGTCAATAGTGAAGGACAGAGTGGAACATACCAGAAATATTGATTTAAAAAATGAACGCACTTGTCGACGATTCGTTTATACGACTGGGTAAAAAGTTACGGAACTGTAGCGCAATTTAAAATATATACATGTATACATTGAACATAAGAAAAAAATATATATTTTGAATAAATTGGGGTAAAAGTTTTGTAAATAGACTAGTCCACGTATGCCAACAGTATGTAATCATCGAATGTCGATAGACTATTGTATACCAAAAGAAGAAGAAGAAGAAGAAGAGAACCAATTTGATTTAAATACAGGTCGATGTATAACTTGCTTTGGTTCATCGAAGTTGTGGACATAGTAAAATCACAGATTTATATTTCAATAAGATTGTTCTCGAACAAAGGAAGGAATTCGTCATCACAATTGTTATATATGCCACTGGACGGACACTAATTATAAAAAATAAATTGCTTGTCCACTAAATAGGGGTATTCTTGTCAGATAAAAGAACTTTTAGTTATATTAAAAAAAAAAAGGGGGAAATATGACATTAAACTGGTTAAAATGGTTCTGAACGCCATTCCTTCTCAATAATATGGTTGTATTGGAAATCTTTTCATACAGATTGACAACTCATGGTCCGATATGCATGTAATATTTGCCACATGACGCCCATAGTTCTTTCTACCATCGTACTCTTATTCTTTAATATCGCTGTTAACATCGATGGTTCACACCCAAACAAAATGGGAGTGATGTACCTTCAGAGCTTCTCCGTGTTATCACTTGTGAATCTTAAAATATAGACGAAATTTCGGTATTGAAATGAATCTACATCTCACAAACAGGATGTTTAAATAACGATTTTGAGTAATCCCCTAACGAACCAATATAAACGTATGGCAAGATATAACCATGATTGAAGGAATTTAGTTTTTGTCAGACGCAAGAACTCATCACTATCAAAAACGTATACGTTATATGCATGCAGTTTCAAATATCAAGAACAAGCGGTCGATGTCTATAGTCCGTTTTCTAACTGTTCAGAGTTAGACATGTCACTTGTTCATTCTTGGAAGCCTTCAAATTCCCCGTCCAACGATTGGAACTCTTTCTGGTTGTGTTGACTATATATGCTTGTATGGTTATTCTGTCGTTCAAGTTATCTGTACAACTGGTTGCATTTCCTCTCCTTTCCCAACAAACAAACTAACGAAACGCTACTAGTGTGCTTTCTCTGGAGCTCATCCTCAATGGAGCTCATTCTCAATGGCGCTTATACGTCAGGAAACTTACATATATACTAATAATGATTGTTTCAAGAACAACGATGTAGGGACGAACTATTCTAATTTCGTCAATATCAGTTGTGCATGACTAAAATATAAGTTTTATTACAACAACTGTATTTGGTCTCGAATGTATGTTAACTAATTAATGTGTTTTAATAGACTAGCTCAAATCCTCATCCAAATAATATAATCTATATGTAATAATCGTTTCCTACCACACCGAGATTTAATGCCAAGCGGTAGACATATTTTAGGTACTAATTAAGTAATTAAATGAACAATATTATTGATAACAATAATTAATCATTAATGTGCAAAGATTAAAAAACAACAGTAGTTTTTCTTTATTTGTACGTATCATATTCCGCTTCGGTAGAGTTATCTTCAAATAGTTTCAGATATTAATTAATACATGGGTTTCAAAAGCGAGTCTAAATGTAAGTATTCTCGTACATTTTTTTGCCTAATAAAGACAATCAAAATGCTTTGGTAAAGCTATTTCTAATTTCTAAGTTCCCCTTTTTTATGAAACATAAATCAAGGACAAGAGGTGTATATCATTTCATTCTGACACATGAATTAAGTTTCCCGTCTTTAACCGAAAATTGTTTATTTCTTAGTAAATTAATTTATTTGAATTCAAATAAATAATAGCACCAAATATAATTAAATAATTCCACGGCGATCTATTTTCATTTGTCACCAACTTGAATATGTATTTTAAATGTGTGTATTAAATGCTCCCTTGTTTTATAATCCACTGATCCGAGTAGACAGTCACACCTGGCAAGGTGTGCCCTAGAGGCGTGGTTAACATGATACCGAAGTGCAAATAACAATTTACCTTTCAACAAGCCATCTACGAGTTTTGCCACAGAACCGTGAATACACACATCGTATAAACCTAGTCATAGCAGAGACAGTAAAAGGTCAATAAGAGTACACCAACATATTGTCTTTACAGATTATTGTACTTTAATTTGTTCACCTTATCAGTCCGAAAATGCATTAATTAAAAATAAATTTATAACATTTTGTGTTGTCTAAAAAATTAATTTGAATATATACGTTTAACATAGAAAATTTATCTCATGAATATGTACAATTGCACGTCTGTGCGTTTTATCTTCTTATTATCGGCTGGTTATTAGACAAAGCAGAAGTCATCGACGCGCTTACGATTACGTTAAAATATGATTAAAAACCAAGACTTTTAATGATTGAATTTTAAATCCCGGCATGCAAAAACAAGGAGAAAACGTCACGACCTACAGGAAGTTGTTAATATTTTTTCATTGATTATTGAATTTCTCCTTTATTACTGCAATTATAGCGATAAAACTTTGTGAATATATATATTATGTCATAATGAACATATTTAAACCATAAGTAAAAATTCGCGAATTTTCCCTTTAAACATGCAACACAAAACCTTAAGTATTTGAGTTTCCTTATATTGTACTCAAAGAAGATTGTTAACAGTGGAATTGTTTTATTTTAAATAATAATAATATTGTATTTGAAGTTTTGTGATATGTTAACATGCAAGAAATAAATGTTAAGTAAAATTGGATGTATCTTTATTATTTATTATGTTATGAAATCTAAGTGGATGTTTTGTGACTTTCAAATTCTGACACGAATACAATCAATTTTGTCATTCGACATTCGACTTAACATAAATCGTCTTTCAAAATCTGAATCGGTCTAGAGATATTTTGTCATCGATCATATAAAACGAAAAGATTATAGCTTTACGCAAATTTTATCTTCTCATTCAAACGATGAAGCGTAAACGTTTTATTCAACAATTACCAACAGTTAAAAAAAAGTAAATATTTTGAGCAAAACTTTATACTTTTCAGTATTACAAAAAGCAAATGATTCCAGTCAATAGCAATAGATGATTAATTGATTAATCGCAAAGTGCTCTTATGGAAAAACTTGTCAGCATGATAAGGAACAACGTTCATAAATAAGGAAACTAAAGCAGAATTTAGAAGCAGTCGTATTACAAATCTGACACACCACAAACATGTCTTATCATGTTCAGTTTTAATATTTAAGCAAAACGAAGGCAACGCAATAAATAAACCTTCGATTGGTTCGTTTTAGACATTTATAATAATAGCACACGTGAAAGTTTTCATCTATATGTTCAGCTCATATACTGATATCACAGTCAATTTTGTCAGCATAGAAAACAAAAACACTCGTTCACATTGCAAGCTGCTAGATTTTCTACGTGATATCCGCTGTCAAAGACTCGCAAAAGATAAAAGAGGACAGTCAAACTCATAGATCGAAAATAAACTGATAATGCAATGGCTAAAAAAGAAAAAGACAAACAGACAAACAATAGTACACATGGCACAACATAGAAACCTAAAGACTAAGCAACACGAATCCCACCAAAATATGGGTGCTCCAGAGGGTAAGGCAGATCCTGCTCCACATATGACACCCAACACGTTTTAGAATGTGATGTATTAAAGTCGTTTTTGCGGTTTACGCCTTTTTTATTATTGTATTTGAATATACAGTCAGCGTGAATTTCCCCTCACGGATTGGCAGTAATAACAAACACTGATACGTTGTATCAATCTCCTATTTGTTTATGTTTATCAGAACAAAACTACAGATAACGAATTGTGCTTGTTCTCTTTTTATGTTTGCAATATTATTTTTGTTTATTCACTCAAAGCGAGTTTGGTTTTTGCATACAATCCTCCAGTGTGTTATTTTTAGATATATTTTCGCAGTTTATACGACATTATATAGATTATTGACACAAACAAATTTCTGTTTACATAAATGCTATCACGACCAAGGCATTTTATGAAAGAAAAACATTGAATTATCAGGAGATGACAAACTCATTGATCACAATTAAAAAAAGATAGGAAGTAATCAAAATATCAAAATGCGATCACAATACAAAGGTCAAATATTTACAAATACAATCAGAGCTAAAATCAAATGTCGAAGAAAAAAAACAACAATCTACAAATCACTACATTAAAACAAAGAATACCTGTATAACTTGTGACATCTGAAATAAAAACCAAGGAATTTGTTGTCAGAATTAGTTGATCTTAATCAGCAGAAGACAAACTTATTGATCACAATTTAAAAAATAGACAGTAAAGAAATACAATCTGCAGTCAGAACACAAAGCCTATAGAATTACAAACATCATCACAGCTAAAATAAAATGTCAAGGAACACACAGCAATCTACAAAGCACTACATCAACTAAAGATCACTTGTTTTTTACTCATATCAAAACAATAGCCATCGATCATAACATGCATAAGGATAAAAAGAGAGAGAAATAATTGTTCAATCAGTTTAACCTGGAGCTTGCATGTCAGTAACTGATAGTAGTCTTTTGTTAATCAATAGACCATTGACATTTTGCTTATTCTATTTTTAACCTAATCTGACATCGGACTCGGATTTCTTTTAAACTGGGTTTTACTGTGCATACTGCTGTGTGTTTGTTGTCTACATTAACTAGAGGTATAGGGGGAGGGAGGAATTCTCACTAAATATTTTTAACCTCGCCGTATTTATTTGCCTGTTCCAAATCAAGAGTATCTGACCTTTGTTAGTCTTGTATAATTTTTAAAGTAGTTCATTTATATGTTTTGGATTTAGTATGACGTCCATTATCACTGACCTAGTATACGTTTATATTTAGGGGCCAGCTGCAGCTGTAAGGGAATGTCTAGCCTTGATAGATAAGTGTAAGAAACTGTCAAAACTAATAAAAAAAAAAAGGAGATATGAGACACCTGGACAGATATTTTCTGTTTCCAAATTAGGATAACACCTTTTTTTTTCGGAAATATGACTTCAATTTTCATTATTATGATCCATTTACATCGACGCTCTATACAAAATCATGATACAAAAAGCAAATAGGGGAATATTATATCAACTGGGAAATAAATACTTCATATGTTTGCGTTGATAGAATGTTATAACTAAAAATTACTTTTAATTAATATCTAAATTAAATAATATTTTATAAACAGCACACCCTGTTTAACCTTCATCAAGACTGCTTAAACCTAAACATTTGAAAGCCGGAGATGCGTACCAGTTTGGAGCTTGGTGAATCTCAAAGGAATAACATTTTAGAAAGAAAACATTGAATCTTACTTTCGATTTTTATGATATGCTTTTATTGCATAAAGCAGTTTAACGACTTTTATTTCAATTAAATTTGGTATGAAAAATACCATAACTATACTTTGGTATGCTTGATATTTAGGAAACGAAGGTTAATATGACAAAATAGATCACAAGAATGAATTCTGATTTTATATTTTTAATATCAATATCTTAGGGAGAAAATTGATTCATACAACAAAGCTACATTAACAAGATCTCTTGATTCCGAGGACAAAGTCACTAAAAGTTTGATAAGCGTAATAATGACATCGTTATATAAACAGATGATCTGTGTCATAGGACAATGTGCATTTGTCGTAATCACTACTGTATACTCGACATCCTTCCTCTTGCAATATCACAAAACATAATTTGTAACAGGATATTTCCTAGCCGTGCGAATAATGGCGGAAGTAACTATTGTATCATTTCATACACCTAGGAGAAACATATACTGAATTTACCCATTGACAAATGGTATATGATGTTCAGATAGATATCGTGTTTATGAAATACTTTCCAAAATATTAGCGATGTCTTCGTGGCCATTTTTTTCCGCATACATAAGTGCCGTCCATCCATATATATCAAAGCTACTGACCGCACAGTTATTGTCAATAAGAAACCTCACAAATTTGGCTCGGTCTTTTTCAACAGAACTCGATTTTCTACATGATGTCTGGTTGTATCGACAGGTTTCTATAAGTGGTGTGCTGCCAAAGTAGTTGATACAGTCTACTGGTTCGCTTCTTGAAATTATTTCTGCAGCAAGCTTAAATTTCTCTTCATTGATTGCCTGAAATAAAGCGCCGATGTTGTCATTTTTGTTATCCTTGGTAAATCCTGCTCCCATTTTTATTAAATATTAGATCGAAGATCGAAGATGTGAGTCTATTCTATATTCGTTTTCAAATTATATACTGTTATATTCTTGTCAAAGTCAGGTCTTTTAAATGAACTGTTTACTGCGTCATTATATTAGATAAACGTTCGACATAACCACATGGGGTTGCCTATGACACCGATTGTGAAATACAACAAGATTTTAAAGACCAAAGTATATTATGACAACAATCATTACAGGATCAAGAGTAAACTATTACATAAATCAAAAGATATTTAGTAGACAATTAAAATCAATCACAATCGATGACAGATCCACCACTTAAACCATACCCCTCCGTTAAAGTATACGTCTAAATAGTGACAATTTAGAGGATAGTTTTGGTGTTTACAAAAATGTTTAACCCTAGAACATTATATATGTTTCTATTTCCTATTCATGGGAGTTACCGAATAATCAATTGGCTGGAAGAAAAACAACATGAAAATACTTCGAAAGAACAACTTCTGCTCAGGAAGGATATGAAGATCATGCTTCACATGTGGCATACTTTTAATACTTAAATATTTTAAATATCACGCATAAACTTCAAAAATTTGTAATGAGATTTATTTTCAAACGGTTAAGCGGCAGATAATCAAATTTAGACCATGTTTCATCATACATTGCAAGTGCATTTTCGGAGAATGAGCTTGGCTGAAATTACATGTATGGTAAATCGTACGTGATGACAAGTACAAACTAACACATCAGGCAGGTGTATAACACGTAATTGAGGTATTACAGTTTCGTTAAATAATTGACGTTTTATTTGACATTTTAAGACATAAGTATGTAATATACAATTAGAAAAAAAAAAATGAAAACATAAATGTTACAAGCTCTTATTCCTTTTTGTCTTAATACGTTATTATTTGTGTCATAAATTTGCATATGTTTGTAATCAATATTTTCCATTTGATTTACAGTAGTTAAAAAGGTTCAATAAAACTTTTTGGTGCGTTCATATCAATAATCTTCATTTCTTTACTATAGAATATGGTAAAAGAGTTATGAGGATGTCTCATATGTCCCCACAATATTGCCAAAACAGAATGTAAGTCCCTTAAAATGATACATTTCCTGTAACTATTTACAGGCATCTCTCCAGAGATCAATGAAAATCGTATCTCCTTTGTCTCAATTTTTTCGTAATCTTGCTTCAAAAAGGTATTGGGACGCAGAATAAATTTGTATTGGATGAGCACAAATCTAATTAACTGTCACTCTGCATGTAAAAATATCAATTAAATAAGGTGTTTTGCCTATAAATCATTTCATGCAACACAAGACCTGAATCTTCGTTCATTATGACACTGACATACTAACACATAATGAAGGTGTTGGTGGTACGTATATTATTTGACGTGTTTTGGTTTTATCTCACAGATACTGAAAGTCAAGACATTATGTTTTAAATCTTAAGGTTAATGGCAACAAATCAAAAAATTTTGACCACCAACTAATCCATTTTATAAAGTTGTTAGTTCGTGGAATTCTAAGAAAGCATGGCCTTTTTATTTATTGAAATGTCGGTTTCAGCTACAAAATGTATTATTTCGATTTAGTTGTGCCTGTTTCATTTGTTTTTTTGCTTTCGACTTCGTTACTGAAGCCGAATCAGACAGATTTGTACAGATTTTTTTCTTTTGTACCGTTGTTATTTTACTATCCCAGATTAAGGAGGCTTTTGAACGTTCATAAATTTTAAAATGCATCACATTATTCTGGTTATCGTCAGTTCGTGTCTGCAATATTTGTTTTTCGTGCTTTATTTTACCATAAATTAAACCGTTTGTTTTCTCTTTAGATATTTTTAACACTTACACAGAGTCCTCTTATAGATGCAGAAAACACTTTCCTGCGACAGTTGTTACCAGCCTGTTTTGTTTTTGTTACCTTTGTTTAATAGCTTATATATGCAACACAAAACCTTTAGCATTTAAGTGTCCTTATATTAATTGTACTCAAAGAAGATTGTCGACAGTCGATTTATCTTATTTTGAATATTAATGATATATTATATGAAGTTTTGTGATATGTGTATTGCAAGAAGTAAAACTTAGGTAAAATGGGGCTGTATAATAAAATAAAAATATTATGAAATCTAAGCGTATGTTTTGTGACTTTCAAATTCTGACATGAATACGACGGATTTTGTTATTCGACATTCGACTTAACAGACATTGTCTTTCAAAATCTGAATCGATCTCGGGATATTTCATCATCGAATATAATAAACAAATAAATATAGCTTCACGCTCATTTTATCTTCTCGTTCAAACGGTGAACGTAAACTTGTCAGCGTGCTCAGGAAAAACGTTCATAGATAAGGAAACTACAGCAGTGTTTAGAAGCTGTCGCATTATAAATGTGACACACTACAAAAATGTCTTCTCAGGGTCAGTTTTAAAATTTAAGCGAAACAAATACACCGCAATAAATAAACCTTTTATTTATTCTTTCAAAACATTTATAATAATAGCACACATGAAAGTTTTCATCTATATATTTTGCTCGTATACTGATATCACATTCAATGTTGTCAGCATGAAAAACACAAAAAAAACACTCGTTCACATTTCAAGCTCCTATATTTTCTACCTGGTATCCGCTGTCAAAGAGAGCGAAAGATACCAGAGTCACAGTCAAACTCATAGATCGAAAATGAACTGATAATGCAATGGCTAAAAAAGAAAAAGACAAACAGACAAATGATAGTACACAAGACACAACATAGAAAACTAAAGACTTAGCAACACAAAGCCTACAAAAACTGGGTGTTCCGGAAGGGTAGGCAGATCCTGCTCCACATATGGCACCTGACACGTTTCCGAACTTGGTGTATCAAAGTCGTGTATGGGGTTTTCGCCTATTTTATTTATTGTAATCAAATATACAGCCAGAGTGAATTTCTCCTCAGGGACTGTCAGCAATAAAGGACTAACAAGGTATCAATCTCCTATTTGTTTATGTTGATTAGAACCACAAAAAAACAGATGGACGCATTGTGCTTGTTTTCTTTTTAGGTTTGCAAGTACTCACTCCTATGCAAACAATCCATCAATGCGTTATTTTTAGATATCTTTTCGCAGTTCATACGACATTATATAAATTATTGACACAAACAAATTGCTGTTAACATAAATGCTATCAAGACCAAGGCATTTTATGACAGAAAAACATTAAATTATCAGGAAAACACAAACTCATTGATTACAATTAAAAATAGATAGAAAGAAAAAAAATATTAAACTGCAATCACAACACAAAGGTCAAATATTTACGAATACCATCAGAGCTAAAATAATATGTCAAAGAAACAAACTACAATCTACAAAAAGCAAGAATACCTGTATAACTTGTGACACCTGTCATAAAGACCAAGGCATTTGTTGACAGAATCAGGTGATATTATTCAGGAGAAGACAAACTATTGATCACAATTAAAAATAGATAAGAGTTAAAAAACATATTTTTCTTAACTTAATCTGACATCAGAATCCGACTTCCTTTACACTGAGTTTTACAGGCGTACTGTTTTGTGTTTGTTTTTTATATATAGGCTAGATTTATAGAGGGAGGGTTGATATTTCATTAAACGTTTTTAACCCGCCGTATTTTTGCCCCTGTCCCAAGTCGAGAGTCTCTTAATTTTGTTAGTCTTGTATGATTTTTTATTTTAATTCATATATTTGTTTCAGAGTTTAGTATGACGTCCATTACACATATTTTTTTAGGGGCCACCTGAAACTGTTTGAAAATGTCTAGCCTTGAACGATTCATGTAAAAATCAGTGAAAAATGTCTTTAAAGAAAAAAGATGATATGAGACATCAAATTAATATAGCGCCCATCAAACATTCGGAGATATGAATTCAATGTTTAACCATTAGGATCCGTTCGGTCATTGGTTCCTTGTAAGCATCAACGCGCTTTATACAAAGTAATGATATCAACTGGGAAATAAACACTTCAAACTGAATATTATATCAACTGGGAGATAAATACTGCCCCATTTCCATTCTCAATTTTATGCATATGGCATATTATATTAGCTTGGCGATAAATACTGGATATGGAATGGTATATCAACTTGGAGATAAAAACTGCATATGGAATATCATATCAACTGGGAGATAAATACTGCATATGGCATATTAAATTAGCTTGGCGATAAATACTGCATATGGAATGGTATATCAACTTGGGGATAAGAAATACATATGGAATATCATATCAACTGGGAGATAAATATAGTATATGGAATATCACATCAACTGGAAGATAAATACTGTATATGGAATATCATATCAACTGGGAAATAAATACTCCATATGGAATATCATATCAACTGGGAGATAAATACTGCATATGAAATAGTATATCAACTGGGAGATAAATACTGCATATGGAATAGTATATCAATTGGGAGATAAATACTGCATATGGAATAGGAGATAGATTCTGCATATGGAATATTATATCAACTGGGAGATAAATACTGTATATGGAATAGTATACCACCTGGGAGATAAATACTGCATTTGCGTTGACAGAATTTCTAAATTGAATTATGAAAACTTTATAAATGGCACTGTTCTGAGGTCCTTTATCAAGATTTCTAAATTTTTCACATTTGAAAGCCAGGGATAGCTTAAAACGTTTTAACCTTTGAACATTAATGACCATTTAACACTTAAGTAAGATGATATTGAATCTTGCTTTCGTTATTCGCAATATGCGTTTATTGAATTAAGCAGTTTTGTGATTAAAAAAATAAATTGGAATATATATTGTTTGTGCTGTATTTAGACCCTTCTACAACGAAATTTGTTTTACATGCACACGTATAAAAATTGCGGTTTTTATCCAACGCAATCATAGGTTTGAACCTAGTTTTCAATTTAGACTCGTATATATATAGGTTGATACGACAAAATAAATCACAAAAATATTTCAGATTTTGTATTTTTAATATCAGTATATAAGAGATAAAATTCTTTCTCAGAACAAAGCAACTATGATGTCTGTATTATAAAGTTAAGGTAACTGAAAGTGTCATGAACGGCAGCAATTGAACCGGAAACATCCCATATCACTTTTATTTTTTCAAATTTATTAGAATTGTATTTTTTCAATCATTTATAACAAAGATTAGAAATTGAAATAATATGCGTTTGTTCCTAAACTAGAGAAAAATCACAAAATTACAAAATTGAAAGCATGGTAAATTTGACACTAAAAAGCATCAAAATGTAATAAAGGTTTTTTTAAGTTAAATTTAGTCAGTTTGGTCCAATTCATTTTTATTAAAAGTATGCAAAAAAGTTTAATTGTGGAACTGTGTTTTTTTTTCACGATAATAGCCCAAAAATGGCTAAAAATTGATGAAAAATGGGAAAATCATCAAAATTGGGTACTTCAAATTCTAGAAATGTTTGGCTCCTCAGAGGTGTACATCCTTAAGGGTAAATAATATATAAAGAGAGGAAAAAAAGGATCATTTACGGTAAAATAAAGCACAAAAATAGATATGACAGATAGCAACCAACCATTACAACTGTATTATTGGTTCCTAGCTTAGGACAGTCAAATACAAAAAAGTGACGGAGCTTTAACAATTTGTCAACGCTCAGTCGCATACTTAATCTATGGAAGTGGTGTAACAATGGAACAAAATCACAAACTTTAAAAATCTATTGGAAAGGGATTGTTCATCAGATCGAAAGCAATCACAAATATCAAAATGACAAAGCTCAACAAAATATGAACTTTTCATTCGTAGGGTGAACTTTATAAAATAAATCTTTAGTTGACCCAAATTTTGTGTTATTTGGACATTAACCGTAAGATTTAGAATCAAATGTCTCAATTTTGAGTATCTGTGAAATAAAACAAAAATGTCATATAATATATGTAAATTCAAAATGTGTTAGTGTGTCGTTGTCATAACGGACGAAAAATTGTGTCTATGTTGCATATATGATATAAGGATAATGTGAGAAGTCCATATCCATGTTTAAAAACCAAAAGACGTCCATGGAAATGAGACACGACGTATACTTAACGTCAGTTCTATAATAATACATACACTAATGATGCATTTGTTTTGAGATTTAATTTAGTGTTACTTAATTGAGAATTTTACCTGTTAAATGGCAGGTTTGAAACATGTTCTATTATTCATTGAAAGGGCATTCTCGGGTAATGACCTTAGCTGGAACTACATATAAAAAAGAAGATGTGTTATAATTGCCAATGAGATAACTCTCCACAAGGGACATGTATGGTAAATCGTACGTGATGACAAGTACATACTAACACAGGTGTAAAACACATAATTGAGGTATTGAAGTTACGTTTGATAACTGACATATTTTGTTTTATTTGACATATGGAGACATTAGTTTGTAATATACAATTAGAAAAAAAAATCAAAATTGAACATAATAAATGTTACCAACCATTATTCCTTTTTGTCTAACTAGGTTATTATTTGTGTCATAAATTTACATATGTTTGTAATCAGTATTCTCCACTTGATTTACAGTAGTTAAAAATGTCCAATAAAACTCGTTGGTGCAAAATATGGTAAAAGAGTTGTGTGGATGTTTCATATGTCACCACAAAATCGCCAAAACAGAATGTCAGTCCCTTAAAATGATACATTTCCTGAAACTATTTACATGTATATCTCCAGAGATCAAATAAACATCGTGTCTTTTGTCAGCTTTTTTTTCGTATTCTTGCTTCAAAAAATTATTGTGACGCAGAATAAATTTGTAATGGATGAGCCCAAATTTAATTAACTGCAACTCTGACATACTTACACATTATGAAGGTGTTGATGGTACGTATATTATTTGACATATGGTTTTATCTCACATATACAGAAAGTCAAGACATTATGTTGTAAATCTTAAGGTTAATGGCGACAAATCACAAAATTTTGGCCACCAATTAATCTATTTTATAAAGTTGTTAGGTCATGGAATTCTAAGAAAGCATGGTCTTTTTTTTTGGTTGAAATGTCGGTTTCAGCTACAAAATGTTTTATTTCGATTTAATTGTGCGTGTTTTATTTGTTTTTTGCTTTCGACTTTATAAGCGAAGCCCTTTCAGACAGATTTTTCTTTTTTTTTCTTTTGTACCGTTGTTATGCCAATGTTCCAGATTTAAGGAGGCTTTTGAACGTTCATCAATTTAAAATTCATCACACCACTCGTCTGCAATATTTGTTTTTCATGCTTTATTTTACCATAAATTAAACCGTTTGTTTTCTCTTTAGATATTTTTAACACTTTTAAAACAGAGCCATTTTATAGACACAGAAAACACTTTACGGCAACAGTTGTTACCAACCTGCTTTTTTGTTACCTTTGTTTGGTGTCTTAAACATGCAACACAAAACCTTAAGTATTTGAGTTCCCTTATATTGTACTCAAAGTAGATTGTTAACAGTGGAATTGTTTTATTTTAAATAATGATAATATTATATTTGAAGTTTTGTGATATGTTAACATGCAAGAAATAAATGTTAAGTAAAATGGGATGTATCTTTATTATTTATTATGTTATCAAATCTCAGTGGATGTTTGGTGACTTTGAAGTTCTAACAAGAATACAATCAATTTTGTCATTCGACATTCGACTTAACATAAATCGTCTTTCAAAATCTGAATCGGTCTAGGGATATTTCGTCATCGATCATATTAAACGAAAAGATTATAGCTTCACGCAAATTTTATCTTCTCGTTCAAACGATGAAGCGTAAACGTTTTATTCAACAATTACCAACAATTAAAAAAAGTAAATATTTTGAGCAAAACTTTATACTTTTCAGTATTACAAAAAAACAAAAGATCCAGTCAATAATAGATGATTAATTGATTAATCGCAAAGCGCTCTTATCGAAAACCCGGTCAGCGTGATAAGGAACAACGTTCATAAATTCATAAAGCAGAATTTAGAAGCAGTCGCATTACAAATCTGACACACCACAAACATGTCTTGTCATATTCTGTTTTTATATTTAAGCAAAACGAAGACAACGCAATAATTAAACTGTCGATTGGTTCGTTTTGGACATTTATAATAATAGCACACGTGAAAGTTGTCATCTATATGTTCAGCTCATATACTGATATCACAGTCAATTTTGTCAGCATAAAAAAAAAAACACTCCTTCACATTGCAAGCTGCTAGATTTTCTACCTGATATCCGCTGTCAAAGACGGGCAAAAGATAAAAGAGGACAGTCAAACTCATAGATCGAAAATAAACTGATAATGCAATGACTAAAAAAGAAAAAGACAAACAGACAAACAATAGAACACATGGCACAACATAGAAACCTAAAGACTAAGCAACACGAATCCCACCAAAATCTGGGTGCTCCAGAGGGTTAGGCAGATCCTGCTCCACATATGACACCCGACATGTTTTAGATTGTGGTGTATTGGAGTCGTTTATGCGGTTTACGCCTTTTTTTATTAATGTATTTGAATATACAGCCAGAGTGAATTTCCCATCATGGACTGGCAGTAATAAAGAACTAACACTGTTACGTTGTATCAATCTCCTATTTGTTTATGTTTATCAGAACAAAAATACAGATAACGAATTGTGCTTGTTCTCTTTTTATGTTTGCAATATTATCTTTCTTTATTCACTCAAAGCGAGTTTGGTTTTTGCATACAATCCTCCAGTGTGTTATTTTTAGATATATTTTCGCAGTTCAAACGACATTATATAGATTATTGACACAAACAAATTTCTGTTTACATAAATGCTATCACGACCAAGGCATTTTATGAAAGAAAAACATTGAATTATCAGGAGATGACAAACTCATTAATCACAATTAAAAAAAGATAGGAAGTAATCAAAATATCAAAATGCGATCACAATACAAAGGTCAAATATTTACAAATACAATCAGAGCTAAAATCAAATGTCGAAGAAAAAATCAGCAATCTACAAATCACTACATTGAAACAAAGAATACCTGTATAACTTGTGACATCTGAAATAAAAACCAAGGAATTTGTTGTCAGAATTAGTTGATATTAATCAGCAGAAGACAAACTTATTAATCACAATTTAAAAAATAGACAGTAAAGAAATACAATCTGCAGTCAAACCACAAATACCATAGAACTACAAACATCATCACAGCTAAAATAAAATGTCAATGAACACACAGCAATCTACAAAGCACTACATCAACTAAATCTCACCTGGTTTTTTTACTCATATCAAAACAATAGCCATCGATTATAACATGCATAAGGATAAAAAGAAAGAGAAATAATTTTTCAATCAGTTTAATTGAGACCTGGAGCTTGCATGTCAGTAACTGATAGTAGTCCTTTGTTAATCAATAGACCATTGACATTTTGCTTATTCTATTTTTAACCTAATCAGACATCGGATTCGGATTTCTTTTAAACTGAGTTTTAAGGTGCATACTGCTGTGTTGTCTACATTAACTAGAGGTATAGGGGGAGGGAGGAATTCTCACTAAACATTTTTAAGCTCGCCGTATTTTTTTGCCTGTTCCAAGTCAAGAGTATCTGGCCTTTGTTAGTCCTGTATAATTTTTAAAGTAGTTTATTTATATGTTTTGGATTTAGTATGACGTCCATTATCACTGACCTAGTATACATGTATATTAAGGGGCCAGCTAAAGCTGTAAGGGAATGTCTAGCCTTGATAGATAAGTGTACGAAACAGTCAAAACTAATAAAAAAAAAGGAGATATGATACACCTGGACAGATATTATCTGTTTTCAAATTTGGATAGCACCTATCTTTTTTTTTAGAGATATGACTTCAATTTTCATTGTTAAGGTCCATTTACATCAACGCTCTATACAAAATCATGATACGAAAAGCAAATAGTGGAATATTATATCAACTGGGAAATAAATACTTCATATGTTTGCGTTGATAGAATGTTATAACTAAAAATTACTTTTAATTAATATCTAAATTAGATAATATTTTATAAACAGTACACCCTGTTTAACCTTCATCAAGCTACATTAACAAGATCTCTTGATTCCGAGGACAAAGTCACTAAAAGTTTGATAAGCGTAATAATGACATCGTTATATAAACAGAAGAACTGTGTCATAGGACAATGTGCATTTGTCGTAATCACTACTGTATACTCGACATCCTTCCTCTTGCAATATCACAAAACATAATTTGTAACAGGATATTTCCTAGCCGTGTGAATAATGGCGGAAGTAACTATTGTATCATTTCATACAACTAGGAGAAACATATACTGAATATACCGATTGACAAATGGTATATGATGTTCAGATAGATATCGTGTTTATGAAATACTTTCCAAAATATTAGCGATGTCTTCGTGGCCATTTTTTTCCGCATACATAAGTGCCGTCCATCCATATATATCAAAGCTACTGACCGCACAGTTATTGTCAATAAGAAACCTCACAAATTTGGCTCGGTCTTTTTCAACAGAACTCGATTTTCTACATGATGTCTGGTTGTATCGACAGGTTTCTATAAGTGGTGTGCTGCCAAAGTAGTTGATACAGTCTACTGGTTCGCTTCTTGAAATTATTTCTGCAGCAAGCCTAAATTTCTCTTCATTGATTGCCTGAAATAAAGCGCCGATGTTGTCATTTTTGTTATCCTTGGTGAATCCTGCTCCCATTTTTATTAAATATTAGATCGAAAATGTGAGTCTATTCTATATTCGTTTTCAAATTATATACTGTTATATTCTTGTCAAAGTCAGGTCTTTTAAATGAACTGTTTACTGCGTCATTATATTAGATAAACGTTCGACTTAACCACATGGGTTACCCATGACATTTAGAATGACACCGATTGTGAAATACAACAAGATTTTAAAGACCAAAGTATATTATGACAACAATTATTACAGGATCAAGAGTAAACTATTTCATAAATCAAAAGATATTTAGTAGACAATTAAAATCAATCACAATCGATGACAGACCCACCACTTAAACCATATCCCTCCGTTTAAGTATACGTTTAAATATTGACAATTTAGAGGATAGTGTTGGTGTTTACAAAAAGGTTTAACCCTAGAACATTATATATGTTCCTATTTCCTATTCATGGGAGTTACCGAATAATCAATTGGCTGGAAGAAAAACAACATGAAAATACTTCGAAAGAACAACTTTTGCTCAGGAAGGATATGAAGATCATGCTTCACATGTGGCATACTTTTAATACTTAAATATTTTAAATATCACGCATAAATTTCAAAAATTTGTAATGAGATTTATTTTTTAACGGTTAAGCGGCAGATAATCAAATTTAGACCATGTTTCATCATGCATTGCAAGTGCATTTTCGGGGAATGAGCTTGGCTGAAATTACATGTATGGTAAATCGTACGTGATGACAAGTACATACTAACACATCAGGCAGGTGTATAACACGTAATTGAGGTATTACAGTTTCGTTTAATAATTGACGTTTTATTTGACATTTTAAGACATAAGTATGTAATATACAATTAGAAAAAAAAACAAAATTGAAAACATAAATGTTTCATGCTCTTATTCCTTTTTGTCTTAATACGTTATTATTTGTGTCATAAATTTGCATATGTTTGTAATCAATATTCTCCATTTGATTTACAGTAGTTAAAAAGGTTCAATAAAACTTTTTGGTGCGTTCATATCAATAATCTTCATTCATTTACTATAGAATATGGAAAAGAGTTATGAGGATGTCTCATGTGTCCCCACAATATTGCCAAAACAGAATGTAAGTCCCTTAAAATGATACATTTCCTGAAACTGTTTACAGGCATCTCTCCAGAGATCAATAAAAATCGTATCTCTTTTGTCTCAATTTTTTCGTAATCTTGCTTCAAAAAGGTATTGGGACGGCGAATAAATTTGTATTGGATGAGCACAAATCTAATTAACTGTCACTCTGCATGTAAATATATCAAGTAAATAAGGCTTAAATAAATCACATCACAGATGCATCATAGTTGTGATATGAAGTTATGTATATGTTATTGTCTCATTTCTCCGGACTCCTCTTGTCTTTTAATATATGTGTTTTGCCTATAAATTTTCGTATGCAACACAAGACCTAAACATTCACTATGACAATGACATACTAACACATAATGAAGGTGTTGGTGGTACGTATATTATTTGACATGGTTGGTTTTATCTCACAGATACTGAAAGTCTAGACATGTTGTTGTAAATCGTCAGGTTAATGGCGACAAATCACAAAATGTTCGCCACCAACTGATTTATGTTATGAATTTGTTAGTTCGTGGAACTTAAGAATGCATGGCCTTTTTATTTGTTGAAATGTCGGTTTCAGATGTATTATTTCGATTTAGTTGTGACTGTTTTATTTGTTTTTTGCTTTCGACTTTATTAGTGAAGCCCTTGCAGACAGATTTTTACAGGGTTTTTTTTCTTTTGTACCGTTTTTATGTCATTGTCCCAGATTAAGGAGGCTTTTGAACGTTCATAAGTTAAAAAGTTTATTACATTCTTCTGGTTATCGACAGTTCGTGTCTCCCATATTAGTTTTTCGTGCTTCATTTTGCCATAAATTAAACCGTTTGTTTTCTCTTTAGATATTTTTAACACTTACACAGAGTCCTTTTATAGATACAGAAAACACTTTACGGCAACAGTTGTTACCAGCCTCTTTTTTTTTTTTTTTTTTACCTTTATTTTTTGCTTATACATGCAAAACAAAACCTTAAGTATTTGAGTTTCCTTATATTTTACTCAAAGAAGACTGTTTACAGTCGATTTGTCTTATTTTAAATACTAATAATATAATATTTGAAGTGTTGTGATATGTTTACTTGCAAGAAGTAAAAGTTAAGTAAAATGGGGCTGTATTCTTTTATTTTTTTATCATAAAATCTAAGTGTATGTTTTGTGACTTTCAAATTCTGACACAAATACGATTGATTTTGTCATTCAACATTCGACTTAACAGACACCGTCTTTAAAAATCTGAATTGGTCTAGGGATATTTCATCATCGATTATGATAAACAAAACGATTCCAGCGTCACACAAATTTTATCTTCTCGTTCAAACGGTGAAGCGTAAACGTTTTATTCAACGATTACCAACAGTTAAAAAGAAGTAAATATGTTTCGCAAAAGTTTATTCTTTTCAGTATTACAAAACCACAAATGATGGCAGTCAATAGCAATAGATGGTTAATTGATTGAACACGAAGTGCTCTTATAGCAAAACGTGTCAGCTTGATTATGGAAAACGTTCATAGATAAGGAATCTACAGCAGTGTTTAGAAGCAGTCGTATTATAAATCTGACACACCACAAACCCGTCTTGTCAGGTTCAGTGTTAAAATTTATACAAAACGAAGACACTGCTATGAATAAACCTTCTATTTATTCTTTCAAAACATCTGTAATAATAGCACACATGAAAGTTTTCATCCATATATTTTGCTCATATACTGATATCACAGTCAATATTGTCACCATAAAAAACTCAAAAACCACCCGTTCACAATTTAATCTCCTATATTTTCTACCTGATATCCGCTGTCAAAGAGGGGCGAAAAATACCAGAGAGACAGTCAAACTCATAGATCGAAATAAACGGATAATGAAATGGCTAAAAAATAAAAATACAAACAGACAAATAAAAGTACACAAGACACAGCATAGGAAACTAAAGACAAAGCAACACGAACCCCACCAAAAAATTGGTTCTCCGGAAGGGTAGGCAAATCCTGTTCCAAATATGGCATCTGACATGTTTCCGAAGGTGGTGTATTAAAGTCGTTGATGCGGTTTACGCCTATTTTTTTTTTTTTATTGTAATTGAATATACAGGTTAGAGCGAATTTCCGTCACGGACTGGCAGAAATAAAGAACTAACACTGTTACGTTGTATCAATATCCTATTTGTTTATGTTTATCAGAACAAAAATACAGATGGACGAATTGTGCTTGTTCTCTTTTTAGTTTTGCAAGATTATTTTTGTTTATTCACTCCAAAGCCAGTTTGGTTTTTGCAAACAATCCATCAATGAGTTATTTTTTTTATATCTTTTCGCAGTTTATAAGACATTACATAAATTATTGACACAAACAAATTGCTGCTTACATAAATGTTATCAAGACCAAGGCCGTGTTCATACCAAACTCCGTGTACAGTAAACATGTTTACAATTAGTTTAATGTAATGGACACTGTACATAAGATTTGTTCACACTTGTAAACTCTATGTCATTTAAATGTTCATTACGTAGAACCGAATGCAAAGTTTTCGGACAACTTTTCTAGAAGTAAGGGAACGACCATTTGACTTCAAATCGGGGGGAGGGGGTATCGATGGAAATATTCCGAACCCCAATTGGATAAAAAAAAAAAAAAAAAAAAAATGGTCCTACAGATGATACAAAAATATTCTTAATCAAGAGTTTCCCCATACATTATCTTTTTATAAAGTCAAAATTTCGAATTCTAAAAAAGTCAAAATTTCGACGTTGAAAAAAAATTATTACCAGCATCGAAAAAAAACGGAATAAAACGTGTGCGCGTCAAAATTTATGGCTCAGATAAATTAACAAAATAACCCCCCACCCCCCCCCCCCCCTTTTTAAAGTTAAGTGGTTGCTTCTTTATGAAAGCCATTTTGATTATTTGCAGAAGTTTAAAAAATAATAAAGATGTCTCGATTAAGCATTAGAAAACGTAGGCTGTACCGGCGTGCTTACAGGCGAAGAATATATATTTTTTTATTCTCATAAAGACAATGCATTACATCCGTACAGAGATTGAAGGAAAAGAAAGAATGATATATTAGGGATCACTATATTCCTATCTTTTCTGTTTGTTTCAAATGGTATTTCTTCTCTAAGAAGTATTTGGCAAAGGGGGGTGGTAATTTTTTTCTTAGTTTTAAGGGTAATTTAACGGATCCGAGATACATGTACTAGACAAACAATACATTTTCCTCACACTTTATAAGTTATGCATTTATAGTGAATCGTTGTTTGAGTAAAGACCAGTGGCAAACATTTCTGTGCAAGTCAAGTCGATTCGGAAAGACCTAAATTTTCAAATGAATTATGTGTTCGGCAATAATGCTGCTCAAGTTGAGTCTTGATAAGGGCTTAACAAAGCTAAGTTAAGTTTTAAAAAAAAGAAAAAAAATATATCAAGTTTAGACAAATATTTCTGTAAAGAACTTTATTAATAATTGTTATAAATATCAATCTTATTCAAAGATTGTTTCTTCCTTAAATATACACGGTGAAACTAATGTTTTTAAATGCCTAGTTTTGTGTACACTTAATCTACACAAGGCCTACACCGAGTATCGACTGCATGTAGACATAACATGTTTTACAATACATGTAAACATTGAATTTTATCAATGGGAACGTAATTTTGTTTAGTTTACGTGAGTTACACTTATTGACTTAGGCCGTGTTCACACCAAATTCCATGTACAGTAAACTTGTTTACAATTAGTTTAATGAACTGGACATTGGTTTCACATTAAATTTGTTCACATCTATACAACTTGTTTAATTACCTGTACATAAGATTTGTTCACATTTGTAAACTCTATGTCATTTAAATGTTCATTACGTAGAATCGAATGAAACGTTTTCGGACAACTTTTCTAGCAGTAAGGGAACGACCATATGACTCTAAATAGGAGGAATGGAAATATTCCGAACCTCAATTGGACAAAGAAAACAATTCTGGTTCTACAGATGACAAAAAATATTCTGAATCAAGAGTTTCCCCATACATTAAAGTGTTAAATGTTGAAGAAAAAAAATTATTACCAGCATCGAAAAAAAACCGGAATAAAACGTTTGCGCGGCAAAATTCTGACTCAGATAAATAATCAAAATACCCCCCCCCCCCTTTTTTTTAAGTTAAGTGGTTGCTTCTTTACTATGAAAGCTATTTTGATGATTTGCAGTAGTTTAAAAATAATAAAGATGTCTCGATTAAGCATTAGAAAACGTAGGCTGCAACAGCGTGCTTACAGACGAAGAAGAAGGATTGATATATTAGGGATCACTATATTTCTATCTTTCCTGTTTGTTCAAATGGTATTTCTTCTCCAAGAAGTATTTGGCAAAGGGAGGAGGTAATGTTGTGTTTTTTTTTACTTTTTAAGTGTAATTTCACGGATCCGAGATACTAGACAAGCAATACATTTACCTCACACTTTTTAAGTAATGCATTTATGAGTGAATCGTTGTTTGAGTAAAGACCAGTGGCAAATATTTCTGTGTAAGTCAAGTCGATTCGGAAAGACCTTAATTTTCAAATGAATTATGTTTTCGGCAATGATGCTGCTTTGAGTCTTGATAAGGGCTTATTAAAGCTACGTTAAGTTTTATTTCTAAACAAAACAAATAAATATATCAAGTTCAGACAAATATTTCTGTAAAGAACTTCATAAATAATTGTTATAAATATATATATTTTTTTTTAAATCGTTTCTTCCTTAAATATGCACGGTGAAATTAATGTTTTAAATGCCCAGTTTTGTGTACACTAAATCTACACAAGGCCTACATCGAGTATCGACTGCATGTAGACAAAACATGATTTACACTACATGTAAACATTGAGTTTTATCAATGTGAACGTAATTTTGTTTAGTTTACGTGTGAGTTACACTTACACAACACCGAGTTTAGGTCAATGTGAACACGGCCTTACACAACACCGAGTTAAGGTCAATGTGAACACGGCCCAAGACATTTTATGACAGAAAAACATTGAATTATCAAGAAAAGACAAACTCATTGATCACGATTAAAAATAGATAGAAAGTAAAATAATATCCAAATTCAATTATAACACAATTATATCAACTGGGAGATAAATACTGCATATGGCATATTGTATTAGCTTTGCGATAAATACTGGATATGGAATGGTATATCAACTTGGAGATAAAAAATGCATTTGGAATATCACATCGACTAGGAGATAAATACTGCATATGGCATATTATATTAGCTTTGCAATAAATACTGCATATGGAATGGTATATCAACTTGGAGATAAAAAATGCATATGGAATATCACATCGACTGGGAGATAAATAATGTATATGGAATATCACATCAACAGGAAGATCAATACTGTATATGGAATATCGTATCAATTGACAAATAAATACTTGAAGATAAATACTGCATATGGAATAGTATATCAATTGGGAGATAAATGCTGCATATGGAATAGTATATCAACTGGGAGATAGATTATGCATATGGAATAGTATATCAACTGGGAGATACATACTGCATATGGAATAGTAAACCACCTGGGAGATAAATACTGCATATGCGTCGACAGAATTTCTAAATTAAATTATGAAAACTTTATAAACGGCACTGTTCTGAGGTGCTTTATCAAGATTTTTTTAATTTTTCACATTTGAAAGCCAAGGATGGCTGATAAAACGTTTTAACCTTTGAACATTAATGACCATTTTTATAAAACACTAAAGTATAAGATAATATTGAATCTTGTATAATAACCTGGTAATTTTACCGAATCAGTTCGTTTTTAAAAAGATAACATTCTGCCCACAACCGGAAGTAGATACATTGAAAAGATGGTAGTTCAAGTTTTCGATATGGTTTAGTGAATTGAGAGTAGATTACCGTGAAGAGGAACCCTGTGGGGATTATGAAATTAGTTTAGTGTTAAAGGAAAATATTCACTGAATCGATTCATATCAGGTAGGAATTTTTAGCATTAAGTTGAAGGGTAGAAAAAGCGTCCGAAACGGAGACTGTCGTGACCTAAAAAGAATTTCGTTAGCCACCTTCTTCTATTTATATGGATAGTCGACCTTCCTATGGATAGAAACAAGTGCCTGTGCATGTACACCTGAAAAACTTAATTTAAGTAGGCATCAAATTAAAATGAATTGTGAAACGATCTTAAAGGTACATTTATAGTTGACTTAATAGTTAAAAAAAATGTGTTGTGCATACCCCTGAGTTTAAAATTTAAAGAAATTCCTATTTTGAACATATAAAGTGACCACTTCCTGATTTACTTATTGTATTGATAATCCTCCTTATATAGGAGCACTTATACCAAATGCTTTTATTTTCAACAATTATGGAGAACATAAGGAACCATTACTGTAGTACTGGCCCGAGACCACAATTAATTCCTCTGTCAGTTCTTTAGAACGTGTTAATTTATTTATTTTTTTTGTCTAATTATTTGTGTGTGTAATGTACAGTAAAAGACCAAAAATATATCCAAATTTCAGAAAAAAATGCATGTTTACGTCATACACATTTGGCTAATACACCCCTATATGCAAGTCAAGAGATATTCAAGAGAAATATTACCTTTTTGCACCTGGCCTAATCACTCTTTTCCATATCAAAATCAGTTAAAATAAAACATTCGAAAGTTTATTTTAGCTCTCTTCCTTCATTTACAACCCATAAAAATTTTAAAAAATGTATGAGAAAGGGATAAAATGAAGAAAAAATACAGCGTTCATTATCACTGAACTAGTACATATTTGTTTAGGGGCCAGCTGATGGACACCTCCGGGTGCAGGAATTTCTCGTTACATTGAAGACCTGTTGATGACCTTCTGCTGTTGTTTTTTCTATGGTCGGGTTGTTGTCTCTTTGACACATTCCCCATTTTCATTCTCAATTTTACTATAATTTAAGCGAACTATTTTCGTGGACAACGAAAAGCGGGACATTAATTGTGGTCTTGGGCCTATTACATCAATATATCATCTCCTGTTCCACCTGTTGTATTTTTAAAACTCCGGATCCTTACCTAGGACAATTTGATGTCCACTAAATATTTGCTGTAACAATTTACTAAGTTTACAGCTTTAACTTAGTATCCCTCATGTTAGCTTACCTAATAGTTAAGGTAAGCACTATTTGGCAAGATATTATTTATTCATGATATTAGTATTCATAACACAAGACATTTCACAAAATATATTTGATAAATTATTGTGATTATACACATACATTACATTTTGGTTTTTTTTCTCTCTTTTCCATAGTATTTATTTTTTCCGGAATCAACTCCGTTATCGGTATGATCCGTGTTTCCATTAATATTTGGCACAGTGTTGTTTTTTGCATGTTTTTCTGATGTTTCAGTCTCGTTGAAATCTCGATCTTGAATTATTTCAAAACATGTGATACAAGTTGGAAATATCAATGAATTTTAAATTTTTTATAATCAAACTTAACTCGTTAAAAAATGTGTAGTTACAATAAGTGGTTTTTGAGTAATGAGTTTTTCAAATTTTATTTCCAATCAAGTCAGTCTTTTTAGCCAAAATTTTAAGAAAATGGGTAAAAAGAAATGATTTTACCGGAAAGGTGTACATTCCATATCACATTTATTTTTCAAATTTATTAGAATTGTTTTTTTTTTCAATCATTTAAAACAAAGAAATTGAAATAATATGCGTTTGTTCCTAAACTAGAGAAAAATCACAAAATTACAAAATTGAAAGCATGGTAAATTTGACACTAAAGAGCATCAAAATGGAATAAAACGTTCATATACTAATACAACTACCTAAAGGTTTTTTAAGTTAAATTTATTCAGATTGGTCTAATTCATCTTTATTGAAAGTATGCAAAAAAAGTTTAATTGTGGAACAATAATGTGATATTAATAATTTGTGAACGCTCAATCGTATACTTAATCTATGGAAGTGGTGTAGCAATGGAACAAAATCACAAACTTTAAAAAACTATTAGAAAGGGATTATTCATCAGATCGAAAGCAATCACAAATATCAAAATGACAAAGCTCCTAAACATACATGAACTATTTGCCACTTGATGTTAAGCAACAAACAATCAATAACTCATCGCTGTATCATGTCAAACCTTACAAGGTAGCATGGAAACTGACTAAAACAAATATGATTCTCAATGAACTATGGAAGTTATACTATTATACTACAAAACCTGATTCAAATACTATACAAAGTCCTAAACATAATGAAATATTTGCCACTGATGTTAAGCAGCCAACTATTAATAATGCATCGACTGTATCATGTCAAACCATAGAAGTAGCATGGAAACTGACTAAAACAAATATGATTGTCAATGAATATGGAAGTAATACTATAAGTAACTAGCAAACAACCTTAAGTCATTACTATATCATAGTCCTAACAATATATGAAATATTTGCCACTGGATGTTAGCAGACCACAATCAATAGTCATCGCTGTATCATGTCAAACCTTACAAGGTAGCATGGGAAAACTGACTAAAACAAATATGATTGTCAGTGAACTATGGAAGTTAATACTAATATCTAGCAAGCAACCTTAATGAAACTACTATATCATAGTCCTAACATACATGAAATATTTGCCACTGGATGTAAGCAACCAACAATCAATAATTCATCGCTGTATCATGTCAAACCTTACAAGGTAGCATGAAACTGACTTAAACAAATATGATTGTCAATGAACTATGGAAGTTATACAATTATACTAGCAAACAACCTTAGTCATTACTATATCATAGTCCAAAACATACATGAAATACTTGGCACTGGATGTAAGCAATAAACAACCAATAATTCATCGCTGTATCATGTCAAACCTTACAAGGTAGCATGGAAACTGACTAAAACAAATATGATTGTCAATGAACTATGGAAGTTATACATTATACTAGCAAACAACCTTGTCATTACTATTATCATAGTCCTAAAACATACATGAAATATTGGCAACTAGGACTGTTAAGCAATAATATCAGAAATAATTATGCTTGTTCAAGTCAAACCGTTAAAAGTTACATAGAAAAGACTAAAACAAATATGATTGTCAATGAACAGGAAGTTATACTATTATACTAGCAACAGACTTGTCATTAATCAAGTTCCTAAACTACATGAAATATTGGAGAGTTTAGCAATAATATCGAACATAATTATATGACTTTAAACATAGAAACTAAAAAAATAAATATTTAATTGTCAATGAAAACGAAAGTTTTTATATTAACTACAACAATCGTTTGGCGTTGTCAATGGCAAAGTTGCCCTGGAAATATCTGATAATTGCCCATTTTTGACCATAATATAGATAAAACGAGAAATTGCTTAAAAACAATATAAATTCCACTAAGAAAGAGAATTTAGGATTTAATAAATTAAATGAAAAGTGAACAAAGTGAACAACTATTTGAAATAGTACATGTTTTCATGCTTCATAGGTACAAATTCTTAGAAACAATAGCACATGTACAAATGAGAATATGTATATTACGTTAAATATAATGTCTGCACAATTCTACCTAACGAAACAGTTAACAAGTTAGCATAGATGCATATAGCAATTCTAGAAACCAAAGATTAGAAAACAAATGACGAAAATTAAATATCTTAACACGGTATTAACAAATTTTGGTATTAATCGAAAGATCGATGCAAAATAGATAAAAATATCTAATCAAACATAGTGGTTAAAAAACATATGATATTGCAAATGTAATTATCATTAAGCCGAAGACATCAATTTGATTCACAATACCCCACCACGGGAGGCTTTAGTATACAATCATTATACTGTGAAACAGATGTAAAAAGACGTGATGCCGTTTACTTTCAAGCGATCACGTACAAAGGAAAATCGAATGGTTCTGGTTATATTCATGTATAGACTCGACATGGTATCTACACAAACCTCCCCAATTGTTAAACAGGGAGACTTTGATATTATCAAATAGGTGTTAAAACATACACGGGAGTCTACTTTGAATTTCACAGTATAGCACTGATAACTACTATCTCTATTAGATCTCGTGTAGAGTTTTGATAGATTAGATGACGTGAATAAAGACAATAAGTCCTTTCATTATATATATGAATAATTAACCAAAGATGCTGATCTTCTTGGTCAGTTTCTGTAGCCTGTAAAAAGACTAGCTACAACGTAGACCTATACGCACGTGTAGTAAATTTGAAAAAAAACTGTTATGAAACAGACACACATCTATCTATGATACTAGATACGAAATAAATATATAAAGGTCGACCTCTGATGAGGGTTTACCTGGGATTATTCCCGAAAAAAACCGAAACATTGCATAATAAATTCTAAAGAATTAAGCAATAAAAAGTACGTAGTGTCAGGTCAGAAATATTGATACCATACCATGAATAAGTGGGTTTATGGTCAATTTATAAAACTATTTGATACGGTGAATTTTTCACTTGTTGTGATCTCACCCGTTGAATCAGGTTCTATTTCAGTATAGAATTTTTTATCCTTATTTATGATATGGTACGACGTATTTCTGATCGAGAAACTACGTACGACACTATACTATATGCACAATGCATGCAATAGTATGCATCTTTGTATATGTTTATAATATTGTACATCGTATATAATCTACATATACCATGAGATACAAATAATAGAAATCTAATATATAAGTAAAGTAAATAACTTATATCGATGTATACAGAATGAATTGGAATAAAAATAAAAATAATAGAATACAAAAATAAAATAAAATTTTATAATACAAAAATAATTGTATATATAGAACATATAAACAATGTTGAATCATATTTATTAACTAATAATTATTCTAATGATAATAATCTCGTTTTATTGAAATGGGAGGTGAAAATAATATTGTCACACAATATAGGTCAATATAATGCACCAATGACTAGTGTGATATTTAATTTATGATCCTGTCACCACTAATTAAGATAATTCATCGCTGTATCATGTCAAACCTTACAAGGTAGCATGGAAACTGACTAAAACAAATATGATTGTCAATGAACTATGGAAGTTATACTATTATACAAGCAAACAACCTAATGTCATTACTATATCATATATAGTCCTAAACATACATGAAATATTTGCAACTTGATGTTAAGCAACAAACAATCAATAATTCATCAATGTTTCATTTCAAACCTTACAAGGTAGCATGGAAACTGAATAAAACAAATATGATTGTCAATGAACTATGGAAGTAATACTAAAGTATACTAGCAAACAACCTAATGTCATTACTATTTTATAGTCCTATACATACATGAAATATCTGCCACTGGATGTTTAGCAACCAACGAAAGTTATACTATTATACTAGCAAACAACCTTATGGCCCTTCTATATCATAGTCCTAGACATACATGAAATATTTGCCACTGCGTATTAAGCAACAAACAATCAAAAATTCATCGCTGTATCATGTCAAATCTTACAAGGTAGCATAGAAACTGACTCAACAAATATGATTTTCAATGAACTATGGAAGTTATACTATTATACTAGCAAACAATCTTATGTCATTACTATATAATAGTCCTAAACATATATGAACTATTTGCCACTTGATGTTAAGCAACAAACAATCAATAATTCATCGCTGTCTCATGTCAAACCTTACAAGGTATCATGGAAACTGACTAAAACAAATATGATTCTCAATGAACTATGGAAGTTATACTGTTATACTAGCAAACAACCTTATGGCACTACTATATCATAGTCCTAAACATACATGAAATATTTGTCACTGGATGTTAAGCAACAAACAATCAATAATTCATCGCTGTATCATGTCAAACCTTACAAGGTAGCATGGAAACTGACTAAACAAATATGATTGTCAATGAACTATGGAAGTTATACTATTATACTAGCAAACAACCTGATGTCATTACTATATCATAGTCCTAAACATACATGAAATATTTGCCACTGGATGTTAAGCAGCCAACAAATAATAATGCATCGCTGTATCATGTTCAACAATAGAAGGTAGCATGGAAACTGACTAAAACAAATATGATTGCCAATGAACTATGGAAGTAATACTAAAGTATACTAGCAAACAACCGTAAGTCATTACTATATCATAGTCCTAAACATATATGAAATATTTGCCACTGGATGTTTAGCAACCAACAATCAATAGTTCATCGCTGTATCATGTCAAACCTTACAAGGTAGCATGGAAACTGACTTAAACAAATATGACGGTCAATGAACTTTGGAAGTTATACTATTATGCTAGCAAACAACCTTATGTCATTATACTATATCATAGTCCTAAACATACATGAAATATTTGCCACTGGATGTAAGCAACCAACAATCAATAATTCATTGCTGTATCATGTCAAACCTTACAAGGTAGCATGGAAACTGACTAAAACAAATATGATTGTCAATTAACTATGGAAGTTATACTATTATACTAGCAAACAACCTTATGTCATTACTATATCATAGTCCAAAACATACATGAAATACTTGCCACTGGGTGTTAATCAACAAACAACCAATAATTCATCGCTGTATCTTGTCAAACCTTACAAGGTAGCATGGAAACTGACTAAAACAAATATGATTGTCAATGAACTATGGAAGTTTATACTATTATACTAGCAAACAACCTTATGTCATTATACTTTACCTTATATAGTCCTTAACATACATGAATTATTTGCCATTGGATGTTAAGCAGTCAACAGTTAATTATTCATCGCTGTATCATGTCAAACCATAGAAGGTAGCATGGAAAATCACTAAAACAAATATGATTGTCAATGAACTATGGAAGTTATACTATTATACTAGCAAACAACCTTGTCATTACTATTTCATAGTCCTAAACATACATGAAATATTGGCAACAGGACGTTTATCAACTAATATCGATACTAATTAGTATGTCAAGCCGTTTAAATTTACATAGAAACTAATAACTAATAAATATGATTGTCAATGAACAACGAAAGTTATACTATTATACTAGCAACAGATCGTTGGCGTTTCAATGGGCAGAATTGCCGCCCTGGAAATATCTGATATTGCTATATTTGACCATAATTATAGACATAAAACAGAGAAATATGCATTAAAAATAATATTAAATTCCACTTAAGAATGATAATTGGTGGATTTAATAAATTTAATGAAGAACGTGAACAAAGTGAACAACTATTTGAAATAGTACACTGTTTTCATGCCTTCGGAAGGTACGAGAATTCTTAGAAACAATAGCAACATGTACAAATGAGAATATCGTATATATACGGTCTAAAGTATACATGTCCTGCACATTTCACCCTAACGAAACAGTTAGACTTAGTTAGCATAGATGCATATAGCAACTTCTAAAGAAACCAAAGATTAGAAAACAAATGACTGAAATATTTTTGAATATCTTAACACGGTATTAACAAAATTTTGGTATATAATTCGGAAAGATCCGATTGCCAAAAAAATAGATAAAAAAACTATCTAAATCCAAACCAGATAGTGGTTTTAAAAAACAATATGAATATTGGCAACATGATAATTAATCATTAAACCGAAGACATCAATTTGATTCACAATACCCCACCACGGGAGGCTTTAGTATACAATCATTATACTGTGAAACAGATTTAAAAAGACGTGATGCCGTTTACTTTCAAGCGATCACGAACAAAGGAAAATTGAATGGTTCCGGTTATATTCATGTATAGACCCGACATGGTATCTACACACCTCCCGTGTATGTTTTAACACCTATTTGATAATATCAAAGTCTCCCTGTTTAACAATTGGGGAGGTTTGGGTAGATACCATGTCGGGTCTATACTTGAATATAACCGGAACCATTCGATTTTCCTTTGTACCACCCCAATTGTTAAACAGGGAGACTTTGATATTATCAAATAGGTGTTAAAACATACACGGGAGTCTACTGTGAATTTCACAGTATAGCACTGATAACTACTATCTCTATTAGATCTCGTGTAGAGTTATGATAGATTAGATTACGTGAATAAAGACAATAAGTCCTTTCATTAAATATATGAATCATTAACCAAAGATGCTGATCTACTTGGTCAGTTTCTGTAGTCTGTAAAAAGACTAGCTACAACGTAGACCTATATGCACGTGTAGTAAATTTGAAAAAAACTGTTATGAAACAGACACACATCTATCTATGATACTAGATACGAAATAAATATATAAAGGTCGACCTCTGATGAGGGTTTACCTGGGATTATTCCCGAAAAAAACCGAAACATTGCAAATTAAATTCTAAAGAATTAAGCAATAAAAAGTACGTAGTGTCAGGTCAGAAATATTGATACCATACCATGAATAAGTGGGTTAATGGTTAATTTATAAAACTACAAAGTGAACAACTATTTTAAATAGTACACTGTTTTCATGCCTTCGGAAGGTACGAGAATTCTTAGAAACAATAGCAACATGTACAAATGAGAATATCGTATATATACGGTATAAAGTATACATGTCTTGCACATTTCACCCTAACGAAACAGTTAGACTAAGTTAGCATAGATGCATATAGCAACTTCTAAAGAAACCAAAGATTAGAAAACAAATGACTGAAATATTTTTGAATATCTTAACACGGTATTAACAAAATTTTGGTATATAATTCGGAAAGATCCGATTGCCAAAAAATAGATAAAAAAACTATCTAAATCCAAACCAGATAGTGGTTTTAAAAAACAATATGAATATTGGCAACATGATAATTAATCATTAAACCGAAGACATCAATTTGATTCACAATACCCCACCACGGGAGGCTTTAGTATACAATCATTATACTGTGAAACAGATTTAAAAAGACGTGATGCCGTTTACTTTCAAGCGATCACGTACAAAGGACAATCGAATGGTTCCGGTTATATTCATGTATAGACTCGACATGGTATCTACACAAACCTCCCCAATTGTTAAACAGTGAGACTTTGATATTATCAAATAGGTGTTAAAACATACACGGGAGTCTACTGTGAATTTCACAGTATAGCACTGATAACTACTATCTCTATTAGATCTCGTGTAGAGTTATGATAGATTAGATTACGTGAATAAAGACAATAAGTCCTTTCATTATATATATGAATAATTAACCAAAGATGCTGATCTACTTGGTCAGTTTCTGTAGTCTGTAAAAAGACTAGCTACAACGTAGACCTATATGCACGTGTAGTAAATTTGAAAAAAACTGTTATGAAACAGACACACATCTATCTATGATACTAGATACGAAATAAATATATAAAGGTCGACCTCTGATGAGGGATTACCTGGGATTATTCCCGAAAAAAACCGAAACATTGCATATTAAATTCTAAAGAATTAAGCAATAAAAAGTACGTAGTGTCAGGTCAGAAATATTGATACCATACCATGAATAAGTGGGTTTATGGTCAATTTATAAAACTATTTGATACGGTGAATTTTTCACTTGTTGTGATCTCACCCGTTGAATCAGGTTCTATTTCATTATAGAATTTTTGATCCTTATTTATGCTATGGTACGACGTATTTCTTATCGAGAAACTACGTACGACACTATACTATATGCACAATGCATGCAATAGTATGCATCTTTGTATATGTTTATAATAGTGTACATCGTATATAATCTACATATACCATGAGATACAAATAATAGAAATCTAATATATAAGTAAAGTAAATAACTTATATCGATGTATACAGAATGAACTGGAATAAAAATAAAAATAATAGAATACAAAAATAAAATAAAATTTTATAATACAAAAATAAAACGTATATATAGAACATATAAACAATGTTGAATCATATTTATTATTTAATAATTATTTAAATGATAATAATCTCGTTTCATTGAAATGGGAGGTGAAAATAATATCGTCACACAATATAGGTCAATATAATGCACCAATGACTAGTGTGATATTTAATTTATGATCCTGTCACCACTAATTAAGATAATTCATCGCTGTATCATGTCAAACCTTACAAGGTAGCATGGAAACTGACTAAAACAAATATGATTGTCAATGAACTATGGAAGTTATACTGTTATACAAGCAAACAACCTAATGTCATTACTATATCATATATAGTCCTAAACATACATGAAATATATGCAACTGGATGTTAAGCAACAAACAATCAATAATTCATCACTGTTTCATTTCAAACCTTACAAGGTAGCATTGAAACTGAATAAAACAAATATTATTGTCAATGAACTATGGAAGTTATACTATTATACTAGCAAACAACCTAATGTCATTACTATTTTATAGTCCTAAACATACATGAAATATCTGCCACTGGATGTTTAGCAACCAACAATCAATAATTCATCGCTGTATCATGTCAAACCTTACAAGGTAGCATGGAAACTGACTAAAACTATTGATTGTCAATGAACTATGAAAGTTATACTATTATACTAGCAAACAACCTTATGGCACTACTATATCATAGTCCTAGACATACATGAAATATTTGCCACTGGGTATTAAGCAACAAACAATCAAAAATTCATCGTTGTATCATGTGAAACCTTACAAGCTTGCATAGAAACTGACCAAATAAAAATGATTTTCAATGAACTATGGAAGTTATACTATTATACTAGCAAACAATCTTATGTCATCACTATATAATAGTCCTAAACATACATGAACTATTTGCCACTTGATGTTAAGCAACAAACAATCAATAATTCATCGCTGTCTCATGTCAAACTTTACAAGGTAGCATGGAAACTGACAAAAACAAATATGATTCTCAATGAACTATGGAAGTTATACTGTTATACTAGCAAGCAACCTTATGTCACTACTATATCATAGTCCTAAACATACTTGAAATATTTGCCACTGGATGTTAAGCAACCACCAATCAATAATTCATCGCTGTATCATGTCAAACCTTACAAAGTAGCATTGAAACTGACTAAACAAATATGATTGTCAATGAACTATGGAAGTTATACTATTATACTAGCAAACACCCTGATGTCATTACTATATCATAGTCCTAAACATACATGAAATATTTGCCACTGGATGTTAAGCAGCCAACTATTAATATTGCATCGCTGTATCATGTCCAACAATAGAAGGTAGCATGGAAACTGACTAAAACAAATATGATTGTCAATGAACTATTGAAGTAATACTAAAATATACTAGCAAACAACCTTAAGTCATTACTATATCATAATCCTAAACATATATGAAATATTTGCCACTGGATGTTTAGCAACCAACAATCAATAGTTCATCGCTGTATCATGTCAAACCTTACAAGGTAGCATGGAAACTGACTAAAACGAATATGATTGTCAATGAACTTTGGAAGTTATACTATTATGCTAGCAAACAACCTTATGTCATTATACTATATCATAGTCCTAAACATACATGAAATATTTGCCACTGGATGTAAGCAACCAACAATCAATAATTCATTGCTGTATCATGTCAAACATTACAATGTAGCATGGAAACTGACTAAAACAAATATGATTGTCAATGAACTATGGAAGTTATACTATTATACTAGCAAACAACCTCATGTCATTACTATAGCATAGTCCAAAACATACATGAAATACTTGCCACTGGATGTTAATCAACAAACAACCAATAATTCATCGCTGTATCATGTCAAACCTTACAAGGTAGCATGGAAACTGACTAAAACAAATATGATTGTCAATGAACTTTGGAAGTTATACTATTATACTAGCAAACAACCTTATGTCATTATACTATATCTTATATAGTCCTTAACATACATGAAATATTTGCCATTGGATGTTAAGCAGTCAACAATTAATTATTCATCGCTGTATCATGTCAAACCATAGAAGGTAGCATGGAAAATCACCAAAACAAATATGATTGTCAATGAACTATGGAAGTTATACTATTATACTAGCAAACAACCTTGTCATTACTATATCATAGTCCTAAACATACATGAAATATTGACAACAGGACGTTTAGCAACTAATACCGATACTAATTAGTATGTCAAGCCGTTTAAGGTTACATAGAAACTAATAACAAATAAATATGATTGTCAATAAACAACGAAAGTTATACTATTATACTAGCAACAGATCGTTTGCGTTTCAATGGGCAGAGTTGCCTCCCTGGAAATATCTGATATTGCTATATTTGACCATAATTATAGACATAAAACAGAGAAATATGCTATAAAAATGAGAATTCCACTTAAGAATGATAATTGGTGGATTTAATAAATTTAATGAAGAAGGTGAACAAAATGAACAACTATTTGAAATAGTACACTGTTTTCATGCCTTCGGAAGGTACGAGAATTCTTAGAAACAATAGCAACATGTACAAATGAGAATATCGTATATATACGGTCTAAAGTATACATGTCTTGCACATTTCACCCTAACGAAACAGTTAGACTAAGTTAGCATAGATGCATATAGCAACTTCTAAAGAAACCAAAGATTAGGTAACAAATGACTGAAATATTTTTGAATATCTTAACACGGTATTAACAAAATTTTGGTATATAATTCGGAAAGATCCGATTGCCAAAAAATAGATAAAAAAAAAATATCTAAATCCAAACCAGATAGTGGTTTTAAAAAACAATATGAATATTGGCAACATGATAATTAATCATTAAGCCGAAGACATCAATTTGATTCACAATACCCCACCACGGGAGGCTTTAGTATACGATCATTATACTGTGAAACAGATGTAAAAAGACGTGATGCCGTTTACTTTCAAGCGATCACGTACAAAGGAAAATCGAATAGTTCCGGTTATATTCATGTATAGACTCGACATGGTATCTACACAAACCTCCCCAATTGTTAAACAGGGAGACTTTTCATATTATCAAATAGGTGTTAAAACATACACGACAGTCTACTGTGAATTTCACAGTATAGCACTGATAACTACTATCTCTATTAGATCTCGTGTAGAGTTATGATAGATTAGATTACGTGAATAAAGACAATAAGTCCTTTCATTATATATATGAATAATTAACCAAAGATGCTAATCTACTTGGTCAGTTTCTGTAGTCTGTAAAAAGACTAGCTACAACGTAGACCTATATGCACGTGTATTGAAAAAAAAACTGTTATGAAACAGACACACATCTATCTATGATACTAGATACGAAATAAATATATAAAGGTCGACCTCTGATGAGGGTTTACCTGGGATTAGTCCCGAGAAAAAAAACCGAAACATTGCATATTAAATTCTAAAGAATTAAGCAATAAAAAGTACGTAGTGTCAGGTCCGATATATTGATACCATACCATGAATAAGTGGGTTTATGGTCAATTTATAAAACTATAAGACCACAATTAATTCCTGTGTCAGTTCTTTGGAACGTGTAAATTTCTTAATTTTTTTTTTGTCTAATTATTTGTGTGTGTAATATACAGTAAAAGACCAAAAATATATCCAAATTTCAGAAAAAGATGCATGTTTACGTCATACACATTTGGCTAATACACCCCTATATGCAAGTCAAGAGATATTCAAGAGAAATATTACCTTTTTGCACCTGGCCTAATCACTCTTTTCCATATCAAAATCAGTTAAAATAAAACACTCGAAAGTTTATTTTAGCTCTCTTCTTTCATTTGCAACCCATAATTTTTTTTTTAAATGTATGAGAAAGGGATAAATTGAAGAAAAAATACAGCGTTCATTATCACTGAACTAGTACATATTTGTTTTGGGGCCAGCTGAGGGACGCCTCCGGGTGCAGGAATTTCTCGTTACATTGAAGACCTGTTGGTGACCTTCTGCTGTTGTTTTTTCTATGGTCGGGTTGTTGTCTCTTTGACACATTCCCCATTTCCATTCTCAATTTTACTATAATTTAAGCGAACTATTTTCGTGGACAACGAAAAGCGGGACATTAATTGTGGTCTTGGGCCTATTAAATCAATATATCATCTCCTGTTCCACCTGTTGTATTTTTAAAACTCCGGATCCTTACCTAGGACAATTTGATGTCCACTTAATATTTGCTGTAACAATTTACTAAGTTTACAGCTTTAACTTAGTATCCCTCATGTTAGCTTACCTAATAGTTAAGGTAAGCACTATTTGGCAAGATATTATTTATTCATAATACTAGTATTCATAACAGAAGACATTTCACAAAATATATTTGATAAATTATTGTGATTATACACATACATTACATTTTGGGTTTTTTCTCTTCATAGTATTTATTTTTTCCGGAATCAACTCCGTTATCGGTATGATCCGTGTTTCCATTAATATTTGGCACAGTGTTGTTTTTCGCATGTTTTTCTGATGTTTCAGTCTCGTTGAAATCTCGATCTTGAATTATTTCCAAAACATGTGATACAAGTTGGAAATATCAATGAATTTTAAAATTTTTATAATCAAACTTAACTCGTTAAAAAAATGTGTAGTTACAATAAGTGGTTTTTGAGTAATGAGTTTTTCAAATTTTATTTCCAATCAAGTCAGTCTTTTTAGCAAAAATTGAAATGATTTTACCGGAAACATGTACATCCCATATCACATTTATTTTTCAAATTTATTAGAATTGTATTTTTTCAATCATTTATAACAAAGAAATTGAAATAATATGCGTTTGTTCCTAAACTAGAGAAAAATCACAAAATTGAATGCATGGTAAATTTGACACTAAAAAGCATCAAAATGGGATAAAACGTTCATATATTAATACACCTACCTAAAGGTTTTTTAAGTTAAATTTATCCAGATTGGTCTAATTCATCTTTATTGAAAGTATGCAGAAAAAGTTTAATTGTGGAACAATAATGTGATGGAGCTTTAATAATTTGTGAACGCTCAATCGTATACTTAATCTATGGAAGTGGTGTAGCAATGGAACAAAATCACAAACTTTAAAAAAAAACTCTTGGAAAGGGATTATTCATCAGATCGAAAACAATCACAAATATCAAAATGACAAAGCTCAACAAAATATGAAGTTTTCATTCGTAGGGTGAACTTTATAAAATAAATCTTTAGTTGACCCAAATGTTGTGTTATTTAGACATTAACCTTAAGATTTAAAAATCAAATGTCTCAATTTTGAGTATCTGTGAAATAAAACAAAAATGTCATATAATATACGTAAATTCAAAACTTTTCTTATTAATTGTGTTAGTGTGTCATTGTCATAACTGACGAAAAATTGTGTCTATGTTGCATATATGAGTTAAGGATTAATGTTGGAAGCCCATATACATGTTTCAAAACCAAAAGACGTCCGTGGAAATGAGACACGAAGTATACTTAACATAAGTTCTATAATAATACATGCACAAATGATGCATTTGTTTTGAGATTTAATTCAGTTTTTCTAAATTGAGAATTTTACCTGTTAAACTTATATTTCTTTTCGTTTTGAGATTTTTTTCTATTTTTTTTCTATTTCTCTTGCGCAATACTGAGTAATTCGGTTTTCGGACTTTATATACTGTTTTACGCGCCCTTTTCATTTCATCGAGAATTCACACACCAAACTTGTTCGACAACTTCATGACATTAAGATTGAAATATTATGCTTTGTATAAATCCTAATTCTTTGTATTTTCTTTTTGTAGATATTAGTAGAACAGTTGAGATGAATATATAGATAATACAATGACGCATGATGGACTTTAATATTCAATTGCACGGCATACATGTATTTTGAAATGTTATATTAAAACTGTTTGGTGTGTATCTCCTGCCATATTAGTCTTTGTTGTTTCTTTATATAGCATAAGAAATAATTTATGTTCGGACGAGCAAAGCGAGGTAGAACATAAGGCAGGTTTGAACCATGTTCTATCATTCATTACACATGAATTCTACGTTACAATATCTTTTTTGACGCAAGTTCACGGCAAAGGAGACGAAAGACATATTATGTCTTAAAATGTATTTCTTGAACGATACATGTAAATCAAATCTATTGAAGATACTCATAACATACATATGCATGTGTATAAACTAACCATTATGCTTAACTTTTGAGAAAGCAATGAAACGGGGATGGTAAAGTTTATAAGGGTCAATTCTAATTTTTTTCCTAACTGTATTTTGCCAGGTAATGTCATAACTTTTTGTATATGTGTGATAAAACAAGACGTGTAAATATTATACGTAACTTCAACACATTAATAATGTGTTTAACACATTCCTTATGTGTTAGTGTGTCATTGTGAAATAATATTTTCTTTCGATGAACATATAGCTACATACTAGAAACGTTCGGGAGCAAATACATGACATATAATTTACCTAAATACTCGACATATCACACATGCGTACAATATATTGTTTTTGGTTTTTTAGGCTGTTGTTTTCAATTGAGATTTTTTTTATGTTAAGCAGATGATTGAAAGTTATACATGTCCATCGTCCATTACAAGCGCATTACGACGTTCGTTAATTGTTATGAATGAATAAAGGCAATAGTAGTATACCGCTGTTCAAAAGTCATAAATCAAATTAAGTGAAACAAATCCGGGTCACAAACCAACACTGATGGAATACATTAACTTTAAGAGGACAAGCGGAACAACAGAAACACTAAACTATTTGATAGTAACTGCCATAGTCTTGACTTGGTAACGGACATTCATAGAAATAAAACGATGGGTTTAAAATAGATTTATGGCTAGCCAAACCTCAGTTTGTAATCTAGTAAACTTGTCAAAAGGCTGAACATCTCTATCTAGGTACTAAATGACGAGAATTCCAACAGCAAACTGCAAGTTATCATTACCACATGATAAAAGAAAATAAGAAATACTATTAAACTAGAAAAGAATTTGTAAAATATAAACATCTATTTAAAACAAATTAGAGGAGTTCAGTTCTTTTTTTTTTTCATCTTCCGCCATTTGTACAAAACTTCAGTCTGATAGACATGATTTAAATGTTTCAGCTTCGAACTAGCTATAGCTGTAAGTAATTTCGAGTAACCACAGATTTTTCAGTAAATGTTTTTGTTGCTGATTGTTTGCCGAATATAAATATATACTGACTTCTCAGAAATACTGTCGATTACGATAAAAACATAATGATTACACGTGATGAAACCGCCTATTAAACGTTTTGTTCTCGATATAGCATGTATTTCATAGATGAGCAGTTTTCAACCAAACGGTGGGGCAATCTTACCTGTCTCCCTAGAGTGGCGGGTATATTTTGAGTCTGCTTTTCAAATAATAGGTCATCCTTAATTTTCCTTGTTGGTATTTATTCTTTATAGGGATTTAACTGGTTTCTTTATTTGTTCGCGAATGGTCCGTAGAGGTTCAAATGGGTATCTGGTATCAAGTTAACTGAACTATGTGTTTTTCATTTTGTTTTTGTATAAAAGTAAGAGAGATTTAGTATCATTGCAAATGAGACAACTATCAACCAAAACGACTTCTATTTAAGCAGCTATAAGTCACTGTACAGCTATCAACAAACAATAAAATCTTTAGCATATAAAAGAGGGACGCAAGATACCAGAGGGACAGTCAAACTCGTAAATCGAAAATAAACTGACAACGCCTGGCTAAAAATGAAAGAAGACAAACAGACATACAATAGAACACATGACACAACATAGAAAACTAAAGAATAAGCAACACGAACCCCACTAAAAACTAGGGATGATCTTGAGTGCTCCGGAAGGGTACGCAGATCCTACTATAATCTGCTATAAAAGGATTTAATCCGGTATGTAATGCCACAGACAAATTCGATATTCTAATTTATAACAAATAGTCGACAAAAATCAAATAAGAGAGACCTGAACCAAAGACAACCGCTGAATCATAGACTCCTGAATTTGCAAATGAACATACACAATGTCACAAGGTTACACACGTGTTTTAAAGTGTTTTTTGTTTATTCAAGCGTCAGTGATGAGTCCTTTGAAGCTTGTCTTGTGTACATTTTTTTTAATATATGTATATATGATGAGCAACTTTTGTGAACGCTTAACTCTACCCTCTTCATTTGTCACTGTTTTGACATATTTTACATAAGATTACGGTGTTGGTGGTTGGTCCTTGGTCACTTTTATAAAGTCTTAGTCTTGATTCTGTATTGAGAATTGTCATAATGCCTTGGTTTTGATTACTTTGTTGTATTTCACAGTTGATGTCATTTTAAATGTCGCGAATGGTCCGTAGAGGTCATAAGCAACCCATGTGGCTAAGACATACTTTTATCTGACAATGACGCAGTTATCAATTGATTTAAAAGACCCAAAATGGAAGAAAATATATCAATTTATCATTTGATATCGAATATATAAGCACAGTTCTGCGATTTAATATTTTGTCTTGATAAATATAAGAAAATGGGAGCAGGATTTACCAAAGATAACAAAAATGAAAACATCGGCGCTTTATTTCAGGCAATCAATGAAAAGAAGTTTAAGCTTGCCACAGATATAATTTCAAGAAGTGAGCCCGTAAATTGTATAAACTACTTTGGCAGCACACCACTTATAGAAACCTGTCGATGCAACCAGACGTCATGTAGAAAATCGAGTTCTGTTGAAAAAGACCGAGCCAATTTTGTAAGATTTCTTATTGACAATAACTGTGTTGTCAGTAGTTGTGATATATATGGATGGACAGCTCTTATGTATGCTGAAAAAAATGGTCATGAAAACATTGCTGATATTTTGGAAAAAAGAGAAAGGATGGTATGTATATTGTAATAAAGCAACATAAATTACGAGCTAAACAGTGAGAAATTACAAGACATACAATTATGACTTTCTGGACCAGAACTTCTAATCATTAATAAGCTTTTCTTTTCCAATAAACTTTGTTAATGATTATTTTTTTTAAAGTTAATATTATTAGATATGTTCGTGTATAATCAATAAGTTATCAGTGAATCAACATTTTTTTTTTTAAATGTTCATATTGCGTGTGTAATGACATTAAGCATTGAAACATTTCGTTTTATTTTCTATGTACAGCATATAGCAAAGGGCCGTAATGACTTCAATATCAACAAAATAAATCGTTTACATGTAATATTTTATAGATTAAAATTCCATTTAACATTTGTTTTACTTTTAACTCGGAAAAAGAAGTCTTGTAGAAATGTATTTAAATGCAATAGATATATGTTAAGAATGCAACACCATTTTACAATTATTATTCTTATACTTTCAGATATACTAGAAGCTGAATTGACTATCTACATGGGTTTCATATATCCTGAACAAAATGGTACTGGGATCAAATATACAAGACATCAGATAATTAAGTGATCTTCATAGCTTCTCAATATTACTATACTTATTTCATAGAAAATATTTGTTTTAATAATTTCATAATTTGTAATCTGCAATAGTTTATTATATCAATGTTGAGATAACTGTGTTGTTATTAATATGATACCAAATAGACCTATCATAGATACCAGGATTGAAATTAAGTATTTACGCCTCACGCGCGTTTCGTCTACAAAGGTCTCATCAGTGACGCTCGAATAAACAAAATTAACAGGCGAAATAAAGCTATTAATTGGCTGTTGCCTTTATTTATCGGTCTAGAAATAATACAGCATTTTTCGATAGGCATATTATGTATGATAATATCTTTCTCCTACAGGTATCATATAATACTCACGTTGCTCCCGTCATAATTATAATAGCTTATAAATATCCGCTGACAAGTTATGTTTTGTGTTAAGTTATGTAAGAGAAAGGAGCTCGAGATACAAGACAATAACAATCAAAACGAAGGAGTAAACAAATACTCACAAACCCAAAGGACATTTACATCAACAGTTATATATAATAAATAAAAAAAAACAGTTATAAAGCAGGAATTAGTTGTCTTCTGGACCACATGAGTTTACCTAAATTTGATATATATTTTTTTAAGTCAGAACATTTCTTTGTAATCAAATTAATTATTGCATGGAAACGAAGATATAAGGGGACAATATATCTATAAAAAAGAAGATGTGGTATGATTGCCAATGAGACAACTGTCCACAAGAGACCAAAATGACACAGAAATTAACAACTATAGGTCGCCGCACGGCCTTCAGCAATGAGCAAAGCCCATACCACATAGTCAGCTATAAAAGGCCCCGCAATGACAATGTAAAAAAATTCAAACGAGAAAACTAACGGCCTTATTTATATAAAAAAAAATGAACGAAAAATAAATATGTAACACATAAACAAACAACCACTGAATTACAGGCTCCTGACTTGGGACAGACACATATGTTAAAACATGTAAATTGTAACCACAAATGTTGATTTACCTGTGGAATAAAACCATTTACGAATTGCTCCATTGCTTTCTATTATCGATTCTGCAATTTGACGAATTTGAATTATTCATACCTATTGTGTTATAAGTTTAAATAAATTGACGGTCATTTCATGTCCCAACTTAATCTTAACTTGGCTTGTGCTGGAAAAGTTATTAGAATATACGATTGCACAGGTTTCCGGTAGTATGGTACTACTTCTGATCTAAATGCCTAGCCAAAATTTGCCCTACTAAGACATTTCGTGTACATACCTTATTATAATTTTTTTTTAAATCTATAAGTGTTCTGCAGTGTCCCTGCGTCCTTACGTATTCGTATTATAACTATATAAATATAACAGCTAAAAATAGAAACTAGTTTGCATTTTGTATAAATAATTTTATTTGAGTTCATGTGTGTCATTTCTGAATATATTATTTGGGAAAACATGATATCCTACTATATTTCTACAGTCAATATATTTTAAACCCCACACCCAATTTTCTACCATTAAAAACTGATTCTCTCCTAGATGAAATGATTCCATAATATGACTTTTTTGTTAATGCTTCAGTAATTATGCGACAGCAATCACATTTTTGAAATAATATTACAGCACTTTTTCTGAGCTGCTGTATATTAACGAACATCATGAACAATTGTTAAAATGGTGTTTTATGAAAGTACAAGTTCTTTAATAATAAGTTGACAACAGGCAAACAAAAAGCACCAGGAAAGTAAAAACAGACAAGACCTTGTCAAAAAAAGATGACATGGCACAACAAAAAGACACAAATTACAAGGAAATGCTACGCCTGGAATACGACGCAACAAATTATTGGAAGGATTCCTTTGAAAAAGAGGGAGTCAATGGAAATTTGACTACACACTATTTGAAATAACATTATAAACATAGAAGAGTATTTTCCTAACATACTCATCATAGATACCAGGATTAAAATATTTTGTACGCCAGATGTGAGTTTCGTTCAAATAAGACTTATGGCGCTCGTATCAGTACAATAAGGCCAAATGATTTACGAATATCAAGAGCATTGAGGAAACCTCCACCAGTAGTTGCATTGACCCAGTGATTATGAATAAATTCGATACAGATACCAAGAATATTTATTCTGTACGTCGGATGTGTGATTCGTCTGCAAAAGACTCATAAATTAAAAAAAAACCAGATACTGGGTAAAGTGTCATATATGTCAATCTAACCTTCAAAAACGATTCCGCTTACAGCAAATAAATTATCTTTAAGCTTGTCGTATGGTCATTCAGTAAAGTAAAAACACAAAATACTGACTCCGAGGAATTCAAAAGGAAATCAAATCAAGGCAAAATCAAAGTCCAGCACATCAACAATGGATAACAACTGCATATCCCTGACTTTACAGATTTTCTAATGTTAAAATGTGATTGAACTGGTTTTATAGCTAGTAATCTCATTTATGACAGTCGCATCAAATTCCATTAAGGATCACGATGCAGTTAAATAAATAAATTCTGAAGAATTGACCTTAAGATACAGGTACAATAATAAACACATTACGCCCATGATTCAATGTAGGTTCCAAACGTGGAATGTTATATGTCCACGAAAATATAGTGAATTGAATGTACAAAAATGTATATGAACAAAAAGAATATGTAACATAAATATGGGTTAGGGGGAATAACTGCATTATTATTCCTTTCTATAGATTTACAAATGTCTTTTAAATTGTCCTGTTTCTTACATTTAGTTGTCTCTACTTAATTGATGTACGAGAATTGAACATCGATAAACTACTGCCGTGTTAATTTCTAAATATTAACATCAATATATATTAAACATGATAAATTACATCTTATTTACGGAGAAAAATTAGTATAACTATACAGCATATACATTTAAAAGAAACAATTTAGATCGTAATGTAATCATGTATATCATATATTACGGTGTTTATATATCTCAACTTGTACGATTCGCTCGTGTATGTAACAATGTTTTAGATTTTAACGAGAGAAATTTAGTATTACTGAAAAATTATTACACCAGGGTTTTCGATATCACAAACTAGTCAAAACATTTACTAAATTTTATCATTCGTAAATATAGCTCAACATGCAGACTTCTTATACGTTCAGGTATTTCACATCCGATATTTTATGGAAATATTCTTTATAAAGCACAAAAATGTCAGTATTCATCTCAGAAGCTAACAAAACCTTTAAATAGACTTATTAAGAAGGGATATAGTTACGATACTGTTGTCAGGTCATTAAAGATTGCATATTTTGGCGTTAATATTGATTCAATTATAGGTTCTTTGCATCGGAACTAAACACATTTATTTAAAAACCAGTTGTTGGCATGACACGGGTTATGTTCTTCTCATATATGTTATGATGGTATGATATTAAACCCCTCACGGGAAGGCATGAAAATACGGATTGTTTGTGTTATTAAAATTTGCTGTTATATAAAAACATACAAGACTAGCAAAGGCCAAGGCTCCTAACTTAAAACAGGCGCAAAACTGAGGCGGGGTTAAATATGATTTATGAGATCTCAACCCTCCACCTACACTTCTAACCAATGTAGAGCAAACAAACACACAGTATACACAGTAAAACTCAGTTTAAAGAAGAAGGTGTATCAAATGATAAGGATAACAGAGTGTTGAAAATCCAATCTATTAAATAGTATAAGAATTACTACAAAGATTATCAAGCAGGCAGTTAACCAAAACTCCTCTTAAATAGCCTGGCAGTTCTATTTTTTTTTTTCAGAAACAAAGAAAACATATAGCTAATGACCTGAAGATTGCTATATCAAAAGCTTAAAATGCACCTATCCCCTCCCCCCCCCCAAAAAAAAAAATTAACAACAGTACTGGATAAGAAATAAGAGTAACTAAAATATTTCACACAGCAATAAAACTTAGTTATCACCAATCCTAGAAATAAATTTATAATGATATCAAACTGATTTATTGATCAAATATTTTTCTGCAACATGTTAACAAGAAAATATATGATGACCATGAACTAAATACGTCTGCTTAACCAGTCTATCAATAATTTCAACATTAATATTCATATTTAAAAATAAAAAAGAGTCGCAACAGATTGACGTGTGCATATATGTGAAACGCTGACAAGATATTTCTTATATCTGCTATTTATTATACATTATTTAGCAATTAGACCTTCGTTGATTGTAAAAATTTCTGGTTTAAGTTTTCTTGTTAAAATCATTAAAACATTTGGGTCCTAAGATAAGGTTCATAACTAACACCCTGTTTATATAAGACGTGTCACGGTACTTGTCTATCCCAAATTCATGTATTTGGTTTTGATGTTATATTTGTTATTCTCGTGGGATTTTGTCTGATGCTTGGTCCGTTTCTGTGTGTGTTAGTTACATTGTAGTGTTGTGTCGTTGTTCTCCTCTTATATTTATGCGTTTCCCTCAGTTTTAGTTTGTTACCCCGATTTTGTTTTTTGTCCATGGATTTATGAGTTTGAACAGCGGTATACTACTGTTGCCTTTATTACTGCCTGATATTCAGTATGGTTATATAGCGACACATCTCTCTATGCTTTTTTTTAATTAATGCGACAAATAGGATTTGATTTAATAAAATAAAAAAACAAACTGCACGTCAAACAGGTAGATTTTTAAATTGGTATGAGTAAAAAACATTACAAATAAAAGTTTATGTGAATGATTCGTTGGTTCGTGTCTATCATGTTTGTTAATCCTAAATGTATAAAATATGCCTTTAACGTTCCCGTTTGAATTGTTTCACCTTTTTCATGTGGGGCCTTTTAAAGCTTTTTGGAATGGGTTTTGTTTATCATTGTCGCAGGTCGTGTGATGACCTTATGTTAGGATAAGAGAATTAACGTAAAGTTGCATTGTTTTGTAAAGATCTGTGCGTATAAGAATTAACCACTTAAAATATTTCCAAACGTCTGGAACATACTATTACCTTTACAATTCGCCTTTTTAGAATCTAGGGGACTATGGGTAATCTCATTGTTCATACATCAAAATACAAATAACGTTACGTCATTTGTTGAATCCTATTGTTTATCACGTGTTAAACCAATCACAACGTTTTGATGTACGCTTTTGAAAATATTACCCAGAATGCTTTAGATTCTGTAAAGGCGAATTAGTTTTCTTAATAAGCTTTGGCACCATATGTATTAGCAGGTTTGTTCACTTCCACCGGTGGGTAAACTTCAGAATATGTATTTTTTCTAATTTCTGATTTATCATATAAAAAGAGGAAGAAAGGATTATCATTGTAATCTAGATAAATATTCACATACCTATATTCTATTTACTACTTTTATAGATAAAGATCTGGCACTTGGGTTTTTTTTTTTGGAGTATGATTATTCATGAATAGCATCTCGCTAAGATGGTGTGTTAACCAAAACAAAATTAATTAAGTGTTGCTTAAATATTTTCCATTTGTTTACAGGTACAACAGATCAAATCAGAATAGAATTCTCAAAGTTTAAATAGTTTATACGTGAAGACTAGTTTTATTCGTAATGGATTCATTTTTAATAACAACAATTTTCATTGGAGTCTTCACGGCCTCGAACATTGTCGCCTTTGTACTGCTGTATTGTTTTGCACAACACACGTATTCCATCAAGTTCATGTGCATCCTTATCGTAGGGTACACACATGAATTGGTCCTTGTTTTTTTATTTTGAAAAAACTATTGGGAGAATCACAAAAAGTACAGAATTTGCCTCAATCATATTGCCTTTTCTTGGGCTATGCCTGCTTTATCGATACTCTGTTTCTTACTTTTCGGTGCTATAACTTCAGCATCGTTTTCAGTGAAGCGTACATTCTCAAAACTACTATGTTTCATGTACATCTTCATTGCATTGGTATTCATCATTATATGGATCAATAGTTTTATCTCATGTTTGACATTGGAAATTTCTTACGAACCAAACAAGAATTGTACAATGGACATGATGCAAACGAATAACACTGCCTACAACGCCTGCATCGACAATCTCAAAAGCAAGCCGGATCAGCTCAATATTGTTTCATACTGCTTTGAGGTATTGAACTTGAAGATGATGAGCGACTACTTTCTTGTGTTATTGCTTATTTATATACCCATACCTGCAATATTGTACTATAAAACGGCAACATTTTCTGGTAAGTATACATGATTTATGTTAAACCGACATGTGGATTTGGCGAAACTGAAACAACCTTAACCTTAAATACCAAAAATATCAGACAGTACAACCACAATGACGGTTAACGTTCGACTCTTCCGGAAAAGGCAATTGTACAAGTAAAACAACAATGAACAACACATGGTTCAGATTGTGCTTTTCAGTACAGGCACCAAATGTGATGGGGTGAGGCTGTTTTAAATGCTTTACAAATGTTCCCCTTTGTCTGGTTAGTCTACATATTGATAAAGTAAAGCTCACACACAGGAAAGACATTCCATATATGAATAAAGACAACAATATCATACCGCTGTTCAATAGTCATAAATCGAATAGGAAAAAACAAATCCGGGTCACAAACCGAGGGAAACACATCCAACATACAAATAAAACAAACTATTTGATAACTACCATATTTCTGACTTGGTACACAGGACATTTTTAAGGAAAAATTGTGGGTTAAACCTGATTTTATGGCTGGCCAAATCTCCCACTTATATGACAATTGGAAAAATACCACTAACATGACATTATTATGTTACATGTGGAGCAGGATCTGCTTAACCTTCCGGAGCACCTGAGATTACCCCCAATTTTTTCCGAGGTTCGTGTTGCTTAATCTTTAGTTTTCTATGTTGTGTATTGTGTTCTATTATTTGTCTGTTGTCTTTTTCTTTTTTAGCCATGGCGTTGTCAGTTTATTTTCGATGTATGAGTCCCTCTGGTACCTTTCATCCCTCTTTTACAGGAATACAGTATAAATAAACGACTGAACACTTATAAACAAGATGACTACTTTTTTGAACAAATTTTTGAAAAGGTTTCCGAAATAAAAGCTTTATCTATATACTATACTGTTAAATGTATTTCTATCACGTTGTATGAAACAAGAAAACAACAGCGCTTTGAGTGATAAATTATAAATCCGATGTCCGGGGATATATAAAACATCCAGTTGTATAGCATAAATATAATATGTTAAATGTTAAACAGTATTTAAAAAAAAATATTTTATTTGTTCCATTTCAGAATGGTGGAGTTCGCCGTCAATGGAAACCTGTCCAATATGTCGTTTTAACATATATCTTTACAACCACATGATAGCACTGTTTTTCTTTTTAATTGGTGTATCTGTCCAATCACTTGTCTGGCCTGTGTCATTGATCACAAACCCATCTATTTTAACTCTATTTTAATGGCATTAACTACGACTCTATACATTCTGCCATTGATTTACATTCTGAAATTTTACCTATTTTCGTACAAGAGATTCGAAAGTTGACAATAATAGTCAATATGACGATAGTGTTGTCACCAACTGTGAACTAAACTGAAAAAAAATAATTATTACAAATAGACTTTCACTGGTTTTTGTGTTTATTTGTTACATATTTGTTTGTTTTTATAGTAATTAAGATTAAAACATGTTTTATTGTTAAATATTTGTTTGTTTTGAGATTGCGACCCAGTGATGACTCTGTACCCATATTTTGACTATTTCACCTATTATGTCTGTTTTGTTCACGCATCGTTGTAAATGTTATGGAATTTGATGCGACTGTCATACAAGTGAGAGGTTTAGTGCTATAAAACCAGGTTCAATCCACCTTTTCCTACATTTGAAAATGCCTGTACCAAGTCAGGAATATGAAAGTTGTTGTCCATTCGTTTGATGTGTTTTATCATTTGATTTTACCATTTTATCTTTTCCTCGGAGTTCAGTATTTTTGTGATTTTACTTTTTACCCCGTTTTGACATGTTTACCTATTATGCCTGTCTGTTTAGTTTACACATCGTTGTCAATATAATGGAATTTTCTGCGACTGTTATACAAGTGAGAGGTTTAGATAGCTATAAACCAAGTTTAATCCAAGTTCAACATTTAAAATATACCTGTACCAAGTCAGGACTATGGTCGTTGTTATTCCTTCGTTTGATGTGTTTAAGCTTTTGATTTTGCCGTTTGATTGAAGACTTTCCGTATTAAATTTCCCTCGGAGTTCTGTACTTTTGTGAGTTTACTGTGATGAACAGTTCCTTTTGGTTACCTGATTGCCCAACGTATTATTTACAAATATGGAGGATCTAAAACAATGAACTCCGTATGTTTTAGAAAATAACCGTCGTATTTACATTAACCAATAAAAAACTGTTCTTTAAACATGAAGTATGATAAATTAATTAGTTAGTAAATACAATGTAGTCCTAATGATCGTTTACTCTGTACTTTATATATTAAGCCTTTTTTACTGTCGTGGATTCGAAGTCACTGATGGTACCACATGTATAAATATCTCATTCAGTATCGTTAATACAATTCGTTCGTTGTAATGGTGTGTACTGATACATTTCATAATGTATACTAAACATTCATTCCAACTCTCATACACAAAAGGTGTTGTTAAAACATTCGTCAATCCACTTTTATCTGTGACGTCACTTTTGTGGCGTTGATCCAGTCGTTTGAAAGACAGTTCTTGGTTCTTGTGGTTCGACTGTTTTGTGTGCAGTCCTATGTTGTTTTATGTGTTAGTTTTTTATTCTGTGGTTAGCATGTCGAAGTGTACTATTGTATTGTTTATTTGTGTATTTCTCTGTCCTGAATGTTTATTTATTTGTACTGTATTTCGGTAATGTAATGTTGTCATTTTATTTTTATATTTAACATTGCCATAAAAGTGCGAGGTTTGGCTATTCATGCAACCAGGTTCAATCCACCATGTTTTTTTCTTAAAATCCTGTACCAAGTCAGGAAAATGGCAGTTGTTATCGTATATTTCGTCTTTGTGTGTGTTGCAATGTCATTTGCTTTTAGTTCACTTAGTGTTTCTGTTGTTTCGTTGTTTTTCCTTCTGTTTCCCTCGGTTTAAGTTTGTAACCCGGCTTTTGTCTCAGTCGAATTATGACTTTCGAACAGCGGTATACTACTGTTGCTTTTATGTATGTATCTTCCTAGATATACCGCATATATACCATTTGTAGGTTTTATTTAAACTATTTGATAAATACAGTACTCCTGGTTATTGACTTCAATTACTTTATATATTAATAATGAATCTGTTGTTTTATATCTTCTTCTTTCTTTATAGTACAGGCCTCCCAGGGGAGTATTATCGTACTGTTTTATGTACATGTTCGATGTGAGAACAACAAATGTGCGAGTAGGTGCAAAATATCTGCAGTGAAACGGTGATTCTTTAAAATAACGTTAAAAACAAGGTTGAACATCTATTGAAGCTGGACCACTTGCACACCCCTTTTGAATGATGCAAGGGTTGTGCAGCTTACTAGTTGTTGTGGCAGTCCATTCCAGATTCTGATGGTGTCTGGGGAAACCGGATATCGATAAACTTGAGTCCTGGCAAAAGGAACAAGGAATCGTTCTTTGTGCCCTCGTACTGTTGTTGTTACTGGCTGTAAGTTTATAGATGGTATAGCCATGAGTTTGTGCACTAATCTATAAAACATGATGGCTTTACATTTAGCTCTTATTTCCTGTAATGTATCCCAATTTAAAGTTTGTAGCATTGATGTTTTGTTTCACTAGGACAGTTTTTGGTGTTTCTTTGAAGAAAAGCTCGGGTCGAGTTAGCTTTTTTTGCGATGTTGTCTATATGTTTATTTCAACTCAATGTTTTGTGTATAGAGAGGCCAAGATATTTCGCCGAGTCAACCTCTTCTAGGATATGGCCATGTATGTTATAGTTCGCCTTAATCGTGTTCCGTTTTGTTGTTACTCTTAGGAGTTGGCATTTTTTGGAGTGGAATTCCATCTGCCAGTCTGCCTCCCATTGTTGTAGTCCATTTAGGTCGTTCTGAAGGGTGTTCGCATCTTTTTGGTTTCTTATTTGGCGGTAGAGGACACAGTCGTCTGCAAAAAGTCTAACGTTTGATGCTGACACATACTCTGGGAGGTCATTTATAAAAATGAGAAACACCAGAGGGCCAAGCACGCTACCTTGTGGAACTCCAGACTGCACTGGCGAGATTTCTGAAGATTCTCCTTTCAGGAGTACACATTGCTGTCTGTCGTCCAGAAAAAAATTTCAGCAAGTTTATTGGTGTCCCTCTTATGCTATAGTGGTCGATTTTGTACAGTAGTCGCTCATGTGGGACTTTGTCAAAGGCCTTTGAAAGTCTAAGAGGATGAGATCTATTTGCTCTTTATTGTCGATGTTCTTTGCTAGGTCTTTAATTGTGAGAATCAGTTGGGATTCACAGGGCCGTTCTTTTATAAAGCCGTGTTGAGCATCGGTCAAGATGGAGTGACATTCAAGGTGTTTGATGATATTGGTACAGATGATATGCTCCAATAATTTGCATAGAATTGCAGTTAGAGAGACGAGTCGGTAGTTGATGCTTGACTACGATCCCCTTTCTTGAATATTGGAACAACGTTTGCATTTTTCCAGTCAGATGGTAATGTGCCTTGATCAAGAAAGGCTTGGAAAAAGGTGGTGAGTATTGATGATATATCAGGCGCTATTGATTTCAATAATCTTGTAGAAATTTCATCTGGCCCAGATGCTTTATGTATGTTCAGATTTGACAGCAGTTTGTGTATTCCGTTTTCCGAGATAGTGATGTTTTTCATCTCTGGGTATGGGTTTGTTTTCATTTTCTTTATGGTAGATCTATAGAGACATCCTACTATGATAGATTTACTGTCAGGTGTTGCTACTCTAATATATAATGATTCCGTGTCACTTTGTACGGGTAGTTCTTCGCTGATGATGATATCTCTTACATCTATCAATACACCTCCGTATCCATCAGAACGATCTTTTCTGTATACAGAGTATTGTGGTGGAAATATCTCAGAGCTTAATATGTCTGGTCTTAACCATGTTTGAGTCCCTAATATAATTTCGGGATTGGAAGTGTCTATCATGTTAAATAATTCTTCTGTCTATAGGTTATATGAATCTGAGAATTCAGATGACAAAGTTCAGAACAAGTAACCATAATCTAGAAATAGAGAGGTAGATACAGGGGACTTCATGCAATGGATAGAATTTGTAATCTTTGTAAAAAAAAGACATAGTTCAAAGTTACAAACTTTTTCACAATTTATTTGGATAATTTCAATTTTTAATCAAGTGAGCAGTTTAATTAATAATTTAAATATTTTTCAAAAACAACGATTAGAAAATTAGTTAAGCAATAGATTTTACTGTTAAAATGACAGAGGCATAATTTAGATAGTTATAATTGTGCTTGTCACTGTGGAAACATAATATTTATAAATATACATTATTGTGTGTTTTTTCTTTTCTTTTCGTGGTAATCATAGATTTAATTGTATTCAAGTCATTGCAATCATTGTAACTATGTGTACCAAATTTAACTCGATTATTCTGCCTATAATTGACAATAACATATGCTTTGATTTTGTATTATTATGAGTTTATGGTCAAACTAAGTAAAGATACATCTAACTTCCTTGCAATTGACAAAAAGGGGTTAAAGATACCAGTGGGACAGTCAAACCCATAGATCGAAAATAAACTGACAATGCTATGGCTAAAAATGAAAAAGACAAACAGACAAATAATTGAACACACGACACAACAAAGAAAACTAAAGTCTAATTAACACGAATCCCACCAAAAACTAGTGGCGATCTCAACATCACTTACCATTATCTTGATGCTATTTTTGTTGTTGTTAAATAATCAAGAATTCTCTAAATATATTGCTGACATTTATTCAAAGGAAATTACATTGAAATGAATTAAACTTCTACAGCAATAACTATCCTTCTTTCGGAAAATTTTAAAAGCCATTGAAAATACGACAATGACTTGTAAAAACCACAAACGTTGTAAACCATGAATTGAAGTATTTGTCAGATTTCACATTTGACAATTTATACTATTCTAAATTTAGAGATCTTACCGCCACTACGTGTTCTCTTATCTTTCTTTTCCAATATATCAGCAATATTATCATAGCCATTTTTCTCGGCATACATCAGAGCTGTCCATCCGTAAATATCATATTTGGTGATATCACAATCATTACTAATAAGAAATCTGACAAAGCGTTCTCGCTCAGATTCAACTGTATTCCCTCTCTTATTGGATGCCCGGTTGCTTCGACATGTTTCTATCAGTGGTGTGTTTCCAAAGTAATTGATACAGTTGACACCTGCACCTTTTGAAATTAAATCAATGGCAAGCTGAAATTTCTCTCTCCTTATTGCTTGAAATAAGGCACCAATCTTTTCATTTTCGTGGTCTTTTGTAAATCCAGCACCCATGTTACTATGCCAGTCGGACAAACATATATTACATCATCAGAGAACAGCACGTGCTTCTAATAGAGCTTAAAGATCAGCTCTAACATATCTATTGTTATACTTCAATCGTTCTATTTTAGCATTAAAATGTGTTGATTGTATACATATTTGTCATATAGTCAATGACCGTGTAAACCTTAAGCCACGCCTTCTGGTCTGTTAACTCAATGAATTGTTCACACCTCTGCGATAAAGGAGCGACGTAAGCTCGTTTCTTTAATAAAATGGAACAAACATTATTGTTGTTATTCTTATTGACTGTAAAAAAAATGAAGAAAATGTTACGTTAATTGCTTATTGCTGATAATATTTTTGTGAAGCAACCGAACTTGTTCAACATCGGACTGATTTTAACAAATCGCATTTTGAAACGTAACAATATTACTCCGCGAAAGTAAGTGTCTTGTATGGTGTAAAACTTGATCAGCATTTTGTTTTAATATTAAGAAAATCAAAATGATAACTCTAAAAGGAATAAAATATTTTTCGATTGCCGTATACAGACGAAAATAGTGCATTGACTTGACTAATATACCAATGAATTGATTCGGCACTAAACTTAATATACAGACACTCGCATCAACCCCGTTTCTAATCCTCAATCTAACAATTGCTTGTTGTTTGCTTAACGCCCTATGACAAGTACGTCATGCATGTCCAGGCAAAGTCCAGCAATGACTGTCTATTAAGATTATCTTTCCACATGCAATTCGTATTATTTGAATTATTGACCAAAATCAAACATGCATTATAAGGACCCAAAAACATTTGGAGCTCACCTCGGGAACATTATTAAAAAAACATACGTTTGTACATGTAAATGCTATGATATGTTTTAACACATACATAATTATGTATTTCCTATTTATACTGCACTCGTTCTATTTAAGCAGTCAAAATGCGTTGACAGTATATTAGTCCAGTCAATCTGGCATAAATTTGACCCTAACCTGAAAGTAATTGCAACAGAAGATTTTTCAGCTTTAATCTTTAGCATTATACCCCAAATATACACAGAAAAAAGTCCCAAAAAATCTTATATGAGGAAAACTAAAAAAATCACCATTTAAAATTCCTATGGAGATTTGCATTGAAAAGGGAGATAACACTGGCAAAAAAGGCAGAAATATCAATAAAAATTGATACCAAGTTATAATTTTACCGCTTCTATTCATCAGAATGTATTGATTCTTGATTTTTTAGCTGTCTTTAGAGTATAACAAACAACTCTTAAGTTGTGTTCATATCTTTTTAAGCTATAATCTAGATTTCGTAATTCATGATTTGACCATTTATCGAATTTTTCAACATGTCAAGGTAAAGAATCTCAAATTTAATAAAAATAATTAAGCATGTATTATTCTTTTTGTGGTTTAAAGTTTCTTTAAGACAAGTTAGATGCTGAAAAAATATATAATATATACAGATATAAACAATACCAAATTTTCACTTATTTTATCAAAATGGTCACAAAGCTTCAAATTTGCAATTTCTTTCATGAAAAATGCACAAAAAAATAAAACTATCCATAACACTTCGGTTTTGTACATTTCATGAGCAGAAGGTTATATATTTTAGTCAAATATTAACTTATAACCCTATCAAAGTATCATACTTTACATAAATTTCAAGAATATCAACAAAAAACTGACCATAAAAGACTCATTTTTGCGTAGTTATCTCCCCTTCCAATGTTAATTTCCATAGGAAATTAAAAAAAAAATGCTGATTTTGAGTTTTCCTCAAGTTAGATTTTATGGGACTTTTTTCTGTGTATATTAAGGGCATAATGCTATAGATTAGAACTCAAACATTTTCTGTTGCAATTAGTTTGAGGTTGAATCTTAGTTTGACTGGACTATATTTCTATGTCATATACAGTCACTGACCTGATATCACTTTTCCTCATGAATATTTAAATAGAAATTGTCGAAATTATTTTTATTTATTCATACGACCTCTACAACCTGTTCTTGCTTCCAATATGTAAACAACGATGCGTTTAACGACTCAAACTTGTTTCTTTTACAATTTTTGGAAAAAAACATATTTCACGTGTTAATATTTTTTGTTTGCAACCTATAAATCATTATGTTTTATGTTTATTGTTGATATTTAGATATTTTAGTCTATAAACAAACGAATTCGTTCACCATTGATTGCGGTTTTCAACAGGTAATGATGTACATTTCATCGTGTTGTATATTTCTCCGGCTGTGTGATATGAGGCCTTTTTAAAGGGGGATTTCCCCCAATATTTAAATCAAATAAATAACATTAACACACTAAACAACAATTGAAAATGGTTTTCTTAGATTGCAGTATAAAGACAATAATAATGCATTGACTTGACATATCAACGATCTAAGGATTCGGCCCGAAACGGGGAACAAGCTCGGCACAGGCTCGCATTTCTCCGTTTCTAAACCTCATCCTTATAACGTTGATATGTCAAGTCAATGCACTATTATTGTCTATGAAATCATGCACCTGCTATATATATAATATTGGTGTGAAACCTACTTCTTTGGTAAATTCGCATGTGTATGATTATATTTTAACCAAGGCAGTGTTTTCACAATATAATTCAATAAGTGTATAAAATTGTGACCAAAGATAGGGTGTCTAAAGTTCAAATAACTAGCTATTCAGTAGCATACTCGTACAAAAATATACGTAGTTTCACACCTTGTGTTTAAATCTTATAATATTGATGTTAATTGTTGACTAAAACTGTAAACCTTCATTAGGTGTTTATTGTTCATTTAAAACATACATTGAACAAACTGCAAAAATGTCACAGTTAGCTAAATGATATCCACAGGGGTAAGAGTATTTACCAATGCAAATGTGTGATGGTGTTTTTCTTTGAATCATATGTATTACTAACCTTTAAAAGTATTAAAGTGTCAGAAAGTAAAATAACAAAAATACAGAACTCCAAGTAAGATTCAAAGCGGTAAATCCTTATCAATTGGCAAAAAAAAGCTCAAACACATCAAACTCATGGAAAACACATTTCATATATTCCTGACTTGGTACAGACATTTCCTTATGTAGAAAATGGGTAATTAAATCTTGATTAACCTAACCATGTGCCTGTCAGGCTAAGGATTCTGTCCCAGTATTTTAAATCTTTCAATCCTTTATGGGGGGATTATTTAACATTGATAAATAGAATCATATATTATAACAAAAAAGCAATAAGTGAGGTTGTTAAATTTAATATATGCCTTTTTGTGCTTCTTTGTTATATATTTGTTTGTTTTTGTAGTGATTAAGATTTTAAGACAATGTTGACTACTGTGTCCCTATTTTTGACATTTTTACCTATTATGACTGTGAGTTTTGTTCACGCATCGTTTTCAATATAATGGAATGTGATGCGATTGCCATACAAGTGAGAGGTTTAGCTACCTATAAACCAGGTTCAATCCACCATTTTCTACATAAGAATATTCCTGTACCAAATCAGGAAAATGACAGTTGTTACTATCCATCCGTTTGATGTGTTTGAGCTTTTTATTTTGTCATTTGACTTGCAACTTTATGTTTTGAATTTTCCTTGGAGTTTAGTATATTGTGATTTTACTTTTTGTAAGGAAGATCTGTAATTTCGGTAAATATAAGAGATCGAAAGAAGAACCCGTTCTTATTTTTTTTTTTTTTTTTGGTTAAAAGGAACGTTTAAATCGCTAGTGTTGTTCATAGCTTCCAACCGATAAATGTTATCGATATGAAAATGAAAGTTACATAATATTCAGTGTTACTCATGAATGTGTCCTACCGAATTAGACTATTTACCGGGTTTGTAATAACATAAGCAACACGACGGGTGCCACATATGGAGCAGGATCTGTTTATACTTCCAAAGCACCTGAGATTACACCCAGTTTTTGCTGGGGTTCGTATTGTTCAGTCTTTGGTTTTCTATGTTGTTTCTTGTGTACTATTATTTTTCTGTTTGTCTTTTTCATTTTTATCCATGGCGTTGTCAGTTTATTTTCGATTTTTGAGTTTCAATGTTCCTCTGGTATCTTTCGCCCCTCTTTTCATACATGTTCTTGTGAAATATTGAGATTTAATTACCTAAAATCATTAAATATCATCGATGTAATTGGGTATGTTTCGCTGTTTCATCACTGAAGGTACCAGAAAGAAATACGCAAATTAAATTGTGTCAGACTTCTTATCCGTGACATTTTGAACGAGCCTAATTTCACTTGGTATCGTTCTACATTTGGATTCTTTCGGGTTTTTTTACAAACTTAGACAAAACTGTTATACTTATAATAAAGAAACGATTTTTAAGTCTAGATTGCCAACTTTCCTTTTTGGACGGTGATATTCTTTTAGGTCCCTTTGGTTGAAATTATTATTTTCAGTAGTATTATATACAACTTCATGAGGAACAGTTGACCTTATATAAGTTTGGCTATTCTTTGTATGTCCCTTTTGGTCATATATGTCCTTGTTTATGTATGCATCCATGATTTTCCTATTTTTGTTTTACAGCGTTACTGGTGAAGATAAATTCAGAAAGGCGCTTTAGACGAAAATAAAAAAGTGTCATTTTCATTAACAATTCATTGCTTTCCAGTTATGAATACTTATGAGTCTTATTATGTCGATATTCCAAAAGACTCATTTCAATGGTATTACAGCAAATATGTCATAATACCTTGACAGTATATTCTGTTTCAGTATACTTTGGTTAAACATGCAAAAAGCCAATTAAAAACAAGGTACCCCAAAAAGCCTGGCAATCTCATTGCTAGTTACAATTATATCATTTTAAGACTGGTAGTTGAGATTTGGATTATGACGTACTTTGTTTCTTTTATTGATTTATTGTTGTTGTGGGTTCTTTATTTTTTTTTTATGTTATTACATGTAGTTGAAATCAATATGTGTGTTATTTCTGTTGTTAGACAAACGACAAACACTAAATACAGGCTCCTGGCTTGGAACGGGCACAACCATACAGAATGTGGCGGGTAAAATATGTAAGCGGGGTACCAATCCCCTATAACAACATGAAGACAGTAAGTACAGATATGAAAGTACTAGCAGTTACTGTTAGCTAGTTCAAACTTACTAAATACGGTACATATGGATTAAGCTCATTGAAGAAGATTCTGTACTGGGTTGCAACTGTTCATATCCTTGTCCGTATGTTTTGGTGGATATTTATCTCATTGACAATCATGCACATTGACTAATTTTTATATTGAACATTCAAAATGGTTTTTCGAGTTTTGAGCATAGGTGAAATACTGTTGAATCTAATTTATTTACAGTTGGCCAATAATTTGTCCTTGGTTTGGCGGTTGTTCTCTTTGTAAATATCGACAATTTTGCAATGACTCAAAACTGTGCTACAACTATTATGAATACAAGAAAATTATCTAATTCTTATTATTGTTATTGGTAGCTTTGATACAAAATAACTCTCAATAGCGGACCAATTATCTTTTACTTTTGTCCTGCGTTGACTTATTTCAGACATGTACTTTTGTTTATCTTTTACGCATAGTAAACATACAAACATGTGTACCTAGGGCAAAAAAAAAGAGGTAGAGGAAAATAAATTCGGTAGGTTGTTTGTGTACAAAGCAGGTCATTTTTTATGCATTTGTGATTGATTTATTATACTAATTCACTTTCCTATTATTTTTGTTTCTCTAAGTAAGACTCAAATAGACAACAGTATTAGATAATAAATAAACTCATCATAGATACCAGGATTGAAATTTTATATTTACGCCAGACGCGCGTTTCGTCTACAAAAGACTCATCAGTAACGTTCGGATCAAAAAATGTTAAAAAGGCCAAATAAAGTACGATGTATTAGAGCATTGAGGACCAAAAATTAGTTTTCTTACTATCTGGAGGATATGAGTTAAGATTGTTGGTGGAGTTCATGTTTTTAAACCCCACATCTGGTCCCACTTTTTTTTATAAAGTGATGGTTTTAACTCATTGTTACGTTACGAACCCACGTTTAAATCGTTAGCAAAAATTGTGCCGAAAAACGAAATATCAATGTCTTATACGCTACAAGAGAGGTGAACTAAAAAAAAAACTCAACTCAAGTTCTTACGTTTGAATCAAAAGCTCCAAACACTTATGTCTTCTTTGGTGCTATTATAAAAGTACTTTTAAGAGAAATGTTAGCGGCATTAACACAATTTCTCCCGTTTTGTTACAAGTGATCGCCTATGGTTTGACGTAAAACCTGATTTTGGAAGTATTAACAAATATTTTATCGTTTTATAGGTGTCAGTAATGTCATGTTTGGCCTTTTGTTCCTTCTTGGCCTTTTTAGATATAACATATCCTATCTGTCTCACTGAACTGGTGATCTTTGCCTCATTATGACAACCCACTCATGAAGATGTTGCGTATATTGCAATACATGTAGTGATTTGTCAAAAGTAATTCCTTTTATTTCTTTACAGTTTATTTGCTATTCATAATTCCTTCTACTGTGAAACTGTATTGCATATATTTATACTTTTTTACTATCTTTCCTCTTAGGATAATAGATAATAGTATATAGTCAATGACATGAGTTCCTGTATGGCAATGGTTTAAACGAGAAAGATATTATTGAACTAAAACGTGTTTATATTATTTCAGGATTCAGGTAAATGGTTAGTAATTTTCATGTGAAATTTGTTGATTTAGAAGTGAGAGGCCGAATATAGATACAATGTGTTATGATTGTTTGTGTATAGGTTTTAAAAAATAAGGACATGTGGTATGATTGCCAATAAGACAACTATCCACAAACAATATGTAGCCAAAGAACATCCATAATATAAAAAAGAAGATGTGGTATGATTGCCAATGAGACAACTATCCACAAAAGACCAAAATGACACAGACATTAACAACTATAGGTCACCGTACGGCCTTCAACAATGAGCAAAGCCCATACCGCATAGTCAGCTATAATAGGCCCCGATAAGACAATGTAAAACAATTCAAACGAGAAAACTAACGGCCTTATTTATGTAAAGAAATGAACGAAAAACAAATATGTAACACATAAACAAACGACAACCACTGAATTACAGGCTCCTGACTTGAGACAGGCAAGTACATATAAATAATGTGGCTGGGTTAAACATGTTAGCGGGATCCCAACCCTCCCCTAACCTGGGACAGTGGTATAACAGTACAACATAAGAACGAACTATAAAAATCAGTTGAAAAAGGCTTAACTCATCAGATGGACAAAAATACAAGTGGACGTGGCCGGGTACTTATACATCCCGACACAAAAAGACGCAATGAACAGATCTGAGAGTACTCGCAGTTATCTGACAGCTAGTTCAAAGGCACTAACAACTAATAAAAAAAATCATGCATCTAAGAATAACACTTCTTTAAAATTATTAGTGACTGAAGTTACTCTACACTATTTGGCGCATTATTTCATCTAGATCCCTAGAGTCCGTACATTTCTTGGACCATTTAGCATTTGTCTAGTTCTGTGAGGTAACATGCGTCTGTAGGTATTTTACAAGTAATCATAGATGACGGGACGTCCCAGATATTATCAGTATAAAGCATTCAGTGCGATGACTGATCATCACTACGTTCTGGTGACACCATTTTGGAAACTGTAAGGTTGTTACAGGAGAGCTATATATTGATTTAAATAAACTCATCATAGATACCCAACAATTGACAATGTGTACGCTAGATGCGCCTTTCTTCTATGAAATACTCACCAGTGACGCTCGATTCAAAATAGGATTTATATTGACCTTTGTTGCTCGGACTCGTAGCGATATAAATAGTGTACATTCTCTTTTGCTCAGTTCTGTTTATTTCAATGAAGTTACTTTTAATAAATATTAAATAAGTGCATGTTAATTGGTTTACAGCAAAGGTAGAGTAGAATCTGATAACCCTTCCGGAACAACTATACCTTTGATAACTATTATAAGTTACCCCAAATTTACAGTAGGGTTTTTGTTGCTCAGTCTTTCGTTTTTTCTGTAGTGCTTTTCTTTTCTGTATATTTCTTTTTTGTCATGGTGTTGTCAATTTTTCTAGAATTATGACTTTTGGTGTCCCGTTGATATATTTCGCCTATTTTTTCATTAGTTGTGTAAAGTCGTGTGTCTTATCAAATCGAGAAATGTTAACTCTTTCGACGTGCATGTTCCCCATTCTATGGATTAAAAGCCATGAGTTTGGTCATGTTTTTCTTTGATGATTGAAAGAAATTGGTTTAAGATAATTATCTTCATACTTCATATTCGTTGACGTCGTAGATCTATGCTATTGTTTTGGATACGATCCCTTACCCTCAGTCGTAGCCAGTCTAAATAATCTTAAAAAAAATATATGGGCAAGGCAAAAATAAGACAAAGAACTTAAAACACTTATAATTGATTTTTCTATAAAAATGTTGTGTCCCTGAATACATAGTTATTGTATTTGTATGATAATCATATAATTTCAATAATAAGTACAATTACATTTTTATTTCTTTCCTCGGTTTCGTTCATTTTTATTTATACTTACAAATTATATTTAGATCCATAAAAACGATTCAAATTACACATAACCTACTTACAATGTTTTTCCATCATTTAATTACACATTAGTTCAACATTTGAATCCAAATATGAATAATAAATTGAAATATTTGTCTATTAGGCTACTGTCACTCAGACGACAAAAAGGATAAAAATTAGTAGGTTAACAATTTCACTATTTCAACAGCTAATCCACAGCAAAATGATCTTCGTATCTGTAGGATTTTTTTTTAAAACACAACACATTATTGTTATTAATTACAACTGCCTTCTGTTCGGGTATGGGGAATCTTTGCAAAACACTGTAGAAAGTTATTCTTAAAGTCAGTTACCTCTTTTCCTTCGTCTACGTAATTCCTTCGGAATATCACCATTTCCTTTCCGTGTCAAAGTTTGTTTATAATACATGTAACATAAACTTAACAGAATAAATGCAATACGTGTCTTCTAATATCCGTATTCAACCGGAATTGAAACGTCTCTGTTTTTTCGTTGAGAACCAAAAATCGGTGCCTCGAGTGTTAGTTTTCCTGTTCGACTTAATTTCGAGGTTATAAAGTCAGTACTGACCTCGTCTGGAAGGAGAATCTCGCGAGAATATTCTCTTTTCGATGAATTACTTGGATCCCTGTCCTGATGTCTTGCACGTATTGTAAGATAGCTCCCACTTGTTTTTATCTGGATTTCCTCTGGTTTGAATTGCGACAGATCAAATTCAGCATAAAATTTTCGTTTTCCAGTTGCGTCATGTACAATGAAGTCATGCACTTTGTTATCTCCTCCAGTAATCCAGTCATCAGATTCAGTAACAGGGACCATTCGTTTTGAGATAGTATCGGCAAGAGACCATTGGTCAGCTCTTGGTGCTATTTTCTTGAAAGTATCCTCCCATTCCTTTCTTATTTCGTCACTTTCGTGAGTCATTTCTTTGTCATATGTGATCCAGTTATCGTCTAAAGTAGAAGGTTTTTTCGTACTGTTGTATGTGACTGGTCTGCTCGTATAGCTGGAGACCGGGGTATACTTGAATGGTCGACTTTTATAACTGGAGACTGGCGTATAGTGGAATGGTCGACTCGTATAACTGGAGACAGTGGTATCGTTGAATGGTCGACTCGTATAACTGGAGACAGGCGTATAGCTGAGCGGTCGACTAGTATAACTGGAGACAGGCTTATAGCTGAGCGGTCGACTCGTGTAACTAGAGACAGGCGTATAGCTCAAAGGTCGACTAGTATAACTGGAGACCGGAGAATAACTAGAATACGGAATATCCTTTTTATATGTAGAATATGTATTGGTATGTGTCAATGGTTTGCTAGAGTACTTTGTTGGTATGTCCCTTTCGTATTTATTCAACCGATGGTCAATTGGTGTGTAATCACTATAAGTTGGTTATACGCCTTTCAGATGTCGTTTTACTTCTGTATGTTTCTCGTTCATATTTAACAGGTACAGTGTCTGAAAGGTATGACATTTTTTTTATAAAATACCTCCCTTTTCCTATGAAGGTCTAGTAAGATAAATGTCTTATGTCAAGGAGCGTTAGATTCTACAATGGCCGCCAGCCACGAGTTGTTGTGTTTCTATGCCCTTGTTTATTTGTGTTTTTGCCAACTACGCCCTGGAAAACTTGCACCACAAAAGAAAAAATGTTGTAGCCTTTTCGATAATCTTCTTTAATAACATATATGTGTAATATTAAAGTTGACCAGAGGAAAAATGTCAATTACTCTATTAAAAAGATATTTTCTCTTTTATATTTACACGCCTCAGCAACTAATACTTATTTGCATCGTTATTAAAGTATACGTGAAACAATTATAAAGGTGATGGGAGCTTTTAACATAAAATATGATAGATAAATGTTACACATATTTCATTCCGCTTCGATCAAGTCCTTTTTAAAGTTATATATGTTCGTAAATTCTTATATATATATATATATATGTGTGTGTATAATTTTTATGTCTTGTCACAAATGTTTGGTTTTGCTTTGGACTAACTAGAAAATCTGTTTAGTTTCAGTTACTAAATAAACTCATCATAGATACCAGGATTAAAGTTTGTATTTACGCGAGAAGCGTGTTTCGTCTACAAAAGACTTATCAGTGACGCTCGAATAAAAAAAAGTGAAATCAAGGCCAAATATAGTAATAAGTTGAAGAGCATTGAGGACCAAAATACCTTAAAGTTTTGACAAATACAGCTAATGTAATCTATTCCTGAGGTAGAAAACCTTATTATTTAAAAAAAATACTAGGTTTATTTAGATAAACCGCAAGTTTCCGCATTTGAAATGTTTAACCTCTTGTCATGTCGAGGCCTTTTATAGTAAAACTATACGATATGGAATTTTCATTGTTGAAGGCAGTAAGGTGAACTATAACGGGACGGTACCAAAATTGCACCTATTTTGACAGTTTTTTCATCTACGTTTTTTTATGATAAAGACAAAAATGTCCATTCTTTGTTTACTTTGTAGCTGTATCCTTCTTTATTATAAAGGTACACCAATTTGATTTTTATTCCATATGGAATCATAGAAAAATTGGTCTAAACTGACCTCCAAACCATCAATGATTCTAAAATGAGGAGTACCCAAATTGCGTCCATGCTTAAATTTACATCGTCAAAAGTCTAATAACAGAGCTTTTGTTTAATTTCTTCAAATATTTTGAACAATTGGATATTAGTCCATGCTTACTATTCCTTTTTTTTAAATGGATACTTGTAACACATTGTATTTGCTCATTTTAAAAAGATGACGTTTTGATGACGTCGCATGGCGACGTTTCAGTACATTTTGCTTTTTCAGTAAATACTTCATCTGTTTATAAATACTGTGAACGTTTTGTGCATACCTAAATAGTTTTACCTATGTTGAAAGATGTGCTTAGTATCAAATCATAAAAATACAAATTGTTTAGTCTCTATGAAATCTTGTAACTTACTTTCGCTGCTAGTTTTGCTAAATAGGTGCAATTTGGGTACTCGGTGCAATTTGGGTACCGTTACGTTAGTTGCTTACATCTACGTCATTTTGTATTTGATAGATAGCTATCTCATTGGCAATCATATCACATATGCATAAGGCTACCTTTAGTAGGTGTTATTCTCTTCCGTACAAATTTGCGTTTCACTATAGCTCAGTTGTGTCACATATATACAAAATCCAATTTCTCCAATTTCATCTCATAGAGATTTTCAGATCACAACTTACGAGTTCGATGCATTTCCGTTAAAAACTCTGGTTTTAGTGAACATCATTCGTGCGTTTAGGGGCATCGTCACTTCCCTTCCAAAGTTGAGCGAGTGGTTGGAAAATTATAATACTATATTGCGCGATTTATTCGTCAAACTAAATTCTTATAATTGACAATCAGCACTGCTGTCATTATGGAATTGTGATTAAGTACTTACAAAACCAAAATCATTTCTAGTTTATCCTGCACAATGAAGATCACTAAGACGCTTGATTAACGTTAGTGCAGGGATACAGGCGACCCCTTCTATCTGGTAAATGACGTCACAAAGGCGCGCCTAATTGACGAGTTTTTTTCCGGTGACGGATGAATTCGAAAGTGGTATGCATACGATTTTTATTTGATCTGCACATTAGCATAAATAATGAAAACGTTGCATGGCAAAACATGTTAATTCAGGTATAGTTCTCATTGGTTTAGACATATTTATTTGTAGTGGATTTGGTAACAGGTTATTGCAACTTATATCAATCCCTTTCCCCTTTGCGGGTGCAAATGCTGCCCTGTAGTGGTATTAGCCTGCTCTTTTTCGAAACCTACAAGAGTGTCTTTTTTCGTGCAAGAGGTATGACTCTCTCTTAACACGGGTCAGCAATTAAAGTCCCCTTCCGACGGACTATCATCGTTTCTCAAGACCATACTCACAAATGGTGTCAAGGCTAACGATAGTTCTCATTAATTGGATGGTTAAAAAAAACAAATTATTAAACTGGGGACTGATCTGCATGCAGGACTACTAATTTGGGCGTGTTTAACGCTTCACTATTCCAAAAACATTCCTACTTATTTAAAGATCAGTCCCCAGTATTTCATGATAATAACGTAGTTAGTAGAGCAAACAATTTGAATAGTTCGGTGTCCTTTACATTTTGCTATCCAGTTAGATAAACACGATAAGTAATGAAAAAGATGATAGCTTTTATGTTACACTGCATCGGTCGGATGACTCTATATATTTCATTAAACATTAGTTTGCTATATGGTTTTGTCCATTAAATTTATATTGGATATTAGCACTTGAATACCTCACTACACATATGATACTGCATTATTTTTACAGTCATATACTATCTCCCCATTCTTTCTAGCTCAAACTGTTAAATTGTATTTGTTGATCCTGGAATAAACAGACATATCTATTCTTGACATCTAGACCTGATCCATTCTTTAGCTTAACGAAAACAACCCTCGTTGAAGGAGTAAAAAGAAACCCTGCCTTTAACAGACAAAATTGAAGCAAATTCGTTAACGATGACGATTATATACGGACATTGCATCTGTGTTTTAGTTGAATACTACAATGTTTCATAGTATCCCTAGAGGACTGAGAGTAACTCTCGTCACAGACGTTATATGTTGGTCTTGTTTCTTTTTATTTAAAAGTTTGGTCTACAAAAGACTCATTCGTGACGCTCGATTCAAAAAGGTTTAAAGGGCCAAACATTTTAAGACGTTGAAGAGCATTGAGGACCCAAAATTCTGAGATATGTTTCAAAATACAGCTAATAATATGCACCAACGTCTATCCTTGAAAGAGAGGATTAAAACCGAAAAAACGTAATAATAGAAACAAAATAGTATCCCTCTAACAATGAGCACTTCGGATTCCTGTAACGGGTGTAAGAGTAGTTGCTTGAATTTTGGTAGTAGTGCTAAACTTATCACAATTGTCAGTTTGGTGATTTCGTACCAGGAAGATAAAATTGAAAAGAAAAAATGTATTTTGCAAGATCATACCGATATAACATAAAAACGAAATCAGCCAAGCTTCAGAAAATGAACAGGGCACACACGAGAGTTTGAAAAAAAATCCCTTTTTGTGCACTTTCTATGAAGAAAAACAAAACTTCTAAGTCTCTTATTCCTCGTGGTAATTTATGGGGTGTTAAACTACAGACAAAAGTAGTCTCTCTGGGAACTTTACAGTTTTTGAAATATGAAATTATTTTGTTGTGGTGTAAATGCCTACATTATAACTAAATTTATGTGAACAAATAGAACCTTCGTTTACTGTCCGTGCAAGACCCTCGTGGGAAGCCAAGGTCGTTAAACCCCCGACCCCCTCGTCGTCGTTGTTGACAAAACCTATTTACATTTGGTCATCATATAGTTTGTAATGAAGTCCTTGAAATAAAATAAAATACTGACAAAAATTAAAACGTAGTAAATTCAGTAAAAACATGATCACAAGACACTTTCCGTTGCGACAAAATATCAATGACTATTTAAGCGTAATTATAATAGGCGTATTATAAAATATAAATATATACGTCTTTGTTTGATGAGAACACTTTTCAAGAACAATTGTGCCACACACTGGATTCTCAACTAATATTTGTAAGTATGAATAACAGCAATTCAATAAAAAAAAACTAAATGTCAACAAACTGTATCTTACATATGACAAGTTATTGTTTGATGAAGGTAATTTCAAGAACAGCTGTAGAAAGATATGTGCTGTTTATAAGACATATCTCTAATGTTCTCTGTCTTTAATTTTGATGAGTGCAATTTTAAGCAACTAAGGAATTATAATTGGTGCAAAAGATACATCATTGTTTGATGACTATACTGCATGGAAATTGTTACTTGTGCACGGGGCTCGTTGGAGAAGGTATACAGAGCAAACCATAGTATTGCACGATTTAATATAGCGCTCACAAACTAGTATATTGTGCTTTGTATTCAATTCCATGCAGTGTTTAATTAATTCTTTTTATTTTTATTTTATTTTTCATTTTTCAAGTATGTATGTATTGGGATGTGAATTTAAACAAATATCTTTAAACCAGATGCGTTAGGGCAATTAACTAATGAAACATTTTTTTTAAATTTCAGAATCAAAGACAGAAACAGGGTCGAAGTTATTTATCAGAAAAAAAAATGTTTTTTTCAGCTTTATTAATTTGTCTATTTTATGGCTCTGAGATTGAAGCAACCAGGGAGGACTTAACAATGTTGGCTGTAGATAATAATCTTCAAAAGATCACGTCTGCTCTTACAGGAATACGACTAGAGCTGAAAACTTTGAATCGCAAACCAAGTAAAAAAATTGCAAAATAGATATCATATATTGTTTAATATTTATCAAACATTTAAGCGACAATTTTCAGAACAAGTGCCTCTGTAATTGAATACCCATATTGATATGAAATGAGCTTTGTTTTACTGTATAGGTGGTCAAAGACGTAATAATTCGAGTTCTTTATGACCACGTGTAAATTTGTATACCTAGACAGTACCTATGATACATGCTGGTTGCCTTCCTGAAGTAACATCACGATTTTAGTGCCCCATAGTCAACTTCCCATTTCTCATAAGTTATATACTCACTGTCCCATCTTATTGCGTTTACATATCTCAATTGATACGTTACGCATGTGCGTGTTCACAATATACGAAATTCGTTAACAGGGGTATGCTGAGAGGTGTAAAAACTGCTACAGCAAGTCTAGCAGTATGATCGAATGAAATCGACTGTTCACAAGTTTTACTTTCATCATCACAAATAAGTTGATCGATACGACGCGGCTGTGTCTCTATTATCGAGGAACATGTTTTCGCGGTCTTAGATTTTAAGATACCAGATTCTAATGCAATTTGGTTGTAACAATTTTTTTCATTGCCTAAAAGTTGCTGTCAAATCTACAGTTGACCAGGCGTAACTAAGGAGGGACCCGCCATTTTATCCGAATTTGAAGCGTACAGGTAACGTAATAACCTCCAGTTTTTGTGGACTTCCTCCTTTTTGAATTTGCGTTGGAGTTCTGTATTTTTGTTATACTTTTTTTTGTCAACAAGTTTTTGTCACATCTTTCAAACGTAGATTCTTCTGGTTTCTTATGCAATCATGTCTCATTTACTCAAAGCGTTTTTTATCAAGGTAAAACGCATTTATCACAACTGTGATTGCCTCTCTTAGAATGTAATTTTTGTGTTGTAATAAAGACCTTGTGTCACTAAGTTTTTGAAAACGCAAACAACAAATCAGAGCTCTCTTAAGAATAGCTTTAAACTTGAAAAAAAATGGTAACCGATTGCATTTTATGAAATATTACTACAGCCATGATTAAGATAAATAGTTATTTACCTATGCATAAAAGTAAGTAAGTAAGTAAGCAAGTAAGTAAATTTTATTTAGAGTCGGGCATAATGTGTAAAAAATAATACAGTAAAACTGAAAACTATTACTCAAAAGGTAAGCGTGTAATCATAAACTGCATGTATGTCTTCTAACTTCTACTTATTATCAGCAGATGGATACATCTTTTGTAATTTTGAAAGGCATATAATTTTGGAATTTTTACTCCCCAACCGCCCTTAAATCTCAGACCTAGCTATGTAATCTTCGATACAGCGTCTACAATTTATCATCGTAAGACAATTTGCAGTCGATATTCACATTCATTGGAGATATTTTTATCTTTCCTTTTCGGACGGTTGTGGGGTTACATTTTTTCTGCATCCAATATCCACAATTTTTTAGTAATAGTTTACAGCTTCTTCTATAAATATGTGATCATACAGTTTGTTTTTTTATGTAAACAATTGTGACAATACTGTACTGAATATATAAAATTTAACTTTTTATAAAGTTGGCAAACGGAAAAATGTTATTGGCAATATTTTGTGTTAACACGTGCCATGGGCAAAATCTCTTTTTTCTTACTGTGAAATAATCGATAATGCACTAAAAAATTATATTTTTTTCAATCAAAGGCGGTGTATGCCCTTTACGCCCCACTCCCTGAATCCGCCACTAAACTTTCAGCTATGACATAGTTAATCAAGAAACAAATTTGTATAATTTGAAACTTCGTGGTTTAAAGAAGAAAAAAAGAAAGTGTTGATTATTCATTAAACTGGGAACAAAACAAAAACTTGTGGGCAATTCAAATCTGAATTCAGTATTAAACTAGATAATTTTCTGTCAAAAAATAAGTGTATTTAGAATACCCAAATAATCGAAATCTGATTTGAATAAGTTTTGTGCTAAATGGAATTTATTACGACTTTCTTAAATATGTATTCCTTTTTGGTGACTATTTTCTGATCGAATGTAATGAAGTTCATATTTAAGTATTTGCCAAAACTGGAAAAAAATATGTAAGTTGCAGATCAATCAGACTTAGTTAAGATGCGATATGTCTTCAAAATTAATCGCCGTATGCAGTTGATAGTAATAGTTGAAAAATGGGGGGGGGGGGGGGAGAAGTTAAATATTGAAATAGAAACTTTTTTTTCTGTTTTTCTATGCACTGTAAATTTAGGCACATCTCCAATTGATTTTCATATGATCATATTCTTGAGAATAAATTTTTAAGAAACAATTCACTTCATTTGAACTCTGTTTTATAGTTGTCTCATTGGCAATCATAACACATCTTATTTTCACAGAACTGCAATTAAAACGCAATTCTCCAAATAATGTAATAATTTAAGAGAAAACCTGAATATAAAAAGATAAGTTAAAAGCTATACCAACCTTTTCCTAATTAATAAAAGCGATATTTCCCCTTTCCTTACCCTACAAGAAAACTTTTCCAGGAGCCGTGGTTTGAATATCATTATAGCGGCATGTTTCCATTAACGTTCATGTAAATTCATGGCGTCATGTGTTAAAGCAGTAAATATTTATTTATGAAAGTGCATCCCTTGTTTTAAATTTCATGTTAAATTTTGTCATTTTCCTAGAATCTTGCGAAGATATCTACACAGAAGACAATCTGAGTCCTAGCGGAGATTACGTTATTTATCCATTGCAGAAGGCTGTTAGAGTTTACTGTTCATTCGAGGGCGACTATGGATACACATTCATTTCAAGAAAATCCTCAGGGGTTGCTTTCGATATTGCAAAACTTTATTCTACAAATAAATTTGCAAAAATACGTCTTCTTAAGTCAAACGGAGAGCAGAGAGAAGTCAAAGTTGAAAATTTGCTAGCCTACCGGGATCAGTCTACTCTATCTTTCCAATCAAATACTCATCAATTATATCAAGGACCAACGTTTCATACTTCACAACTTCATCCATATTTATTTCTCGGTTTTCTGCCTATAAACTTAGTTCAAAACCGTAACATACAGGGATACAGAGCTGCAGGAGAGGACTTTACATTCCGAAACTGTGATTCCAACCCTAACAGTTATATAACATTTTTATTCGATCCCAAACATGGCACATTCGGGAACCTAGGAAGTTCGAATGCTTTTATGAACGGATGGATCTCCTCTTCAACAGTTATGGACTATCCTAAGTATATGGACGAAAGTTTTTACATGGACTGGGAGATGCATATGGGCGGCTGTGGAGGGTTAATGACATCTAAAGTACAAAGCATCAAAGCTGCTTTAGGTTTACCGTTTGGTAAGAATAATCAAGTTAATGATTCCTAGTTGACGAGCAAAAAAGAAATCATTGTATAGACACTTTTCAAATTGTTTAAGATCAGATGTCGACTTCTATATATATTATCAAGAAATGTTCATTTCAAATCATTCAGACAGTTACCCGACAACATTACACAACACAAATGCCATGCCAGATGACAATAGATATAAAAATAAGAAGATGTGGTATGATTGCCAATTAGAGAACTCTCCACCAGAGACCAAATGACATAGAAGTTTACAACTATAGGTCACCGTACGGCCTTCAGCAATGAGCATAACCCATACCGCATAGTCAGCTATAAAAGTCCACGAAATGATCGAGACAAAAGACTAATAACTTAGTCTATACAAAATGTCAAGCTGTCTCTTTATATACACACTTACATAAAATTACTAACAATGCATTGTGATATTTGGTATTTTTTTTTTTTTTTTGCCTTGTTAAGAGTAAAGATCAAATAATCTCTTAACTTTTCAAAACTCCTATCCATTATCAAACTCATATTTTAGAAATAGAAAAATAATGATTCAGTGCTGTTTACTTTACATCCAGTTGGAATTGGTTCGTGCATATTCAGTGCGAGAAATTATTAAAAATTAATACAATATGTAGGTTCAACAAGATGGGACGTAAGACATGGATAAATTGCGGGAAATTTGGATTGCAACTGGAAAACAATGGTGTCACTATGGTGGATAAGGACCGAAATTTTGCCTTACAACAGGACATCTACGGATCCCTCAAAAAGATGTTACAAGGATTCTTTAACATGCAAAAACTCATAAGAAATAATAAAGATGTATGGTTTCCTGGTGTATTTTTTCTGTATTTTAATTGCTTGTCAATTCAAAGCACATTCCATTGAAAATATTCCTTGCTTCATACTTTTTTTTCTATTTTTTTATATAACAAGTTGTATTTTGTGGCCTTTTAAATTTGATCACTTATTTATTCATGTTAATTATCTTGCAGCTATTCCTAACGAGTAAGGATGGTGTGATGTACTTGATTGGATGAATGGACTAGAACCTTTGATGGAAATCTTTTCAGCTTAGAATATATAATCAAGGAACAATTCGGAGTATTTTCTTTATTTAAACAACGCCAAATAATAAGTCTTAATGATTTTGTTCAAATGGAAAATATAAATAAACTACTTTCTTTTATCTTGATTACTGCTCATTTAGAAAGGGGTGGAAGGAAGTGGATGCCAAAAAACATTGAAAAACAATTCCGTGACAAAAAAATGATGGAATGACAAAGAATATTCCATAATATAAAATATGGAGATGTGGTATGATTGCCAATGAAACACTGCGTGTGATGGCAAACATGGTCATGTTGGTAGATAGACGAATTCTTCCGTAATAGATTTGCTCGTAAAAAAAAAACCGTGAACAATTTGGAAAGTTGACAAAAAATTAGACAAGGAGAGTCACATAGAAATTAATTCATTCCACTGTACGATTTTTTATTTTGAAAATAATAGTACAGGGGCGTCACATATAAGCAGCTTCTACGACGGAAAAAAGTATTCTGGCACTTCCTGTTGAGCTTTTATGGTTCAAAATAAACACAGGGTAGGTCTACTTTTCGTCAATTAACTGAAAATCAATGAGTTGTTTTGTAAAATAGGAGAATGTCATGCCATAGATAATTGAAATAGGGTTCGTCTCGTGTATAACACGGACCAATATGATTTAAAATGACATCGGAATGATTTTCTCCAGCAGGTAAATGTAGCCAGTACAGTCGGTTATTGACAAAATGACAGTGCGATCATCGTTAAAGCTAACATATATATCAGTAAATGGGTAATTCTAAAACCTTTATAAACATCCCTTACCGAAAAAATCAGCCTCCTGCACATAGTTGCTGCAGGTCTGCTGCGAACTTGCTGCAGACTTGCAGCGAACACAGAGTCTGTGTTTGCAGCGTGTTTGCTGCAAATACGCTGCAGGTCTGCTGCAAACAATTTACCATGCAAATGAGTGTTTGCTGCAGACCTGCTGCAAACATTTATATGCAAATGAGTGTTTGCGGCAGACCTGCTGCAAACATTTTTATGCAAATTAATCTTTCTCCTGCGTGTTTGCAGCAGACCTGCTGCGTGTTTACTGCAGACCTGCTGCAAACATTTTTATGCAAATTAATCTTTCACCTGCATGTTTGCAGCAGACCTGCTGCGTGTTTGCTGCAGACCTGCTGCAAACATTTATATTCAAATTAATTTTTCTCCTGTGTGCTTGCTGCAAACTTGCAGGAACTACATAAATGATTATACAATACTAACCAATTAAGTCATGTTGTGTATACACATCACATTATCTTTATTACACAGTAAATTCTGAAAGTTTGGTTACATACATACATACATACAATATTTTGAATAATTAATCATTTGCATAATTATCATAGTAAAGTTTTATTCCTTTAAAAAATAATTTTAAGATTTCTTGTTGTTGAAGTACGTGCTAAAATGAGTTGAATGCATATCTAAAATACGAAAAAAGGTTTATTTGAAATTTATTTTGTGCATAAATACTGCTTTTTAATTAACATTTTAACACAATTCAACTTGAATTATAACAACACAATATTTTAAAATAAGTTATAATCTCCAAACATTCTTGACTCATGTACTGTATAGTTGATACGTCTTTGGAAATGTTTTTCAAAACTTCATGCAGGTATGAGGGGACTAATTTCATATATTTACACGTCTATGAAGAATCAATACTTACCACAAATGTCTTTAATTTCCAATCTAAAATACTCCCTGAATACTAATACATTATATGAAAACATGACTCAAACACCTTCAACATTTTCAAATTTCAAATTTGTATCTTCCAGGAAGTTACCAATGGGCATGCTTATTCGTTTTATGTAATTCTTGCAATGTTCTTGCAAACATATAGAATTATCAAAGATTCCTGCAATCTAGCTGCGAACATCCCTTAAATTCTAGAGTTTCCTGCAATCTTACTGCAAACATAAAAGTTTCTGCAAACTTGCCGCAAGCTTGCAGCAAAAAGCTGCAATGTTTGCTGGAGGTTCGCAGCTAGCTGCAAACTTCTGCAAACATTATTCAAAGGGTTCCTGCAAGCTTTTTGTTTGCAGCAGGCCTGCAGCAAGTATGCTGCAGACCTGCTGCAAACATTTCAGTTCTGTAAGGGATAAAATTCACTGGGGTAAAGCTGATGACCGTAACTGCATTCACGGTCATCACAAGATGTCGGATGAAAAATTAGGTCAGTTTCTGTATTGTCTGTTAAAGTGTTTCTATATCATTTTCTTTACAAATCATACATTGAAACGATGAAAATTAATAAAAGAATCACTCGGAAATCACTAATTACTTCCGAGAAAGGTGCATGAAACGGGAAATTCGATTTGAAAAAATCGTGAAGATGACCGTAAATCATAATCAAAATGTTTTCAAGATGACCGTAACATATAACAAGGATGGCCGTGATTGGTAAAAAGATGACCGTAACTTGTAAAGGTTGACCGTAATTTGTAAAGACTGACTGTAATTTATATAGGACGACCGTCAATTCTAAGAAATATCCGTATTTGTATTCAAAGCTTTTTGTTGAGTTTGTCGATCACAATAGGGGCTCGGTTAGCGGGTATAAATATGTTTCATAAATTTCTTTTTTTAAACTATAATATAATTGGCCGTATTTTGGATTTATGACAATGATAGTAAATTGCATATTTCTCGTAAACAATGAAATATTTATTGATAACGACGTTAAAATTTTAACACAAATTGACACTTCGATACGACGAAAATTTGAAGAAACATGAATGTGTCCCTGGTACACGGATGCCTCATCTACACTATCATTTTCTATGTTTAGTGGACTGTGAAAATGGGATAAAACTGTTATTTGGCATTAGAATTAAAAAGATCATACCATAGGGAAAATGTGTACTAAGTTTCAAGTTGTTTTAACTTGAAGCTGGACAAACAGATAAACAAACAGACGAACGTACGCACAGACCAGAAAAACATTATGCCAATTAGTGGAGCATAAAAAACATTAATAATACATATGAATATTTGGTAATCGAGCCCATGTGTATGGTTCCAGAGCAAGCAGATTAAAATCTTAATTTGTCTTGATATATGCAGGCGGAAACACTCTTGAAATAGAACAAAAGAATCGGAGCTCTATGTTAGAGAAGGCGATAAATGTTTACTTTAATGTTTAATATAGTGAAACAATTTTTAAAAGTTAATAGAAACAAATGCAACGACAAGTTCCTTCTCAATTACGAAGTGTTTGTTTTTAAAAACACCATTTGCAGATTTCATTCAATTTATCTATTACATAGTAATGCAAAACAATAAGACATCAAGTCGACGACATGGGTATCTATACGTTGGATGTAGAAAATGCTTAACCTCCGATTTATTTAATTTTTTTAACGAGGACGGAGAACATATCAATCTTTTAGTTCAGAAATTTTCGTGTCCCTTCCATTATGTGATTCAAGAAAAAAGTCACCAAAATAGGTAACGATTGTACCGAAAAGAGAAAATCGAGTGCACCTTTTTATGTTAGGGCATGTTTGAGGTGTATATTTTGTCTTTAAAACGTACAAAGCAAGAGTATTTGATATAGCATCTCGCTTCAGATTCTATCATTTTTATATATCAAAGCTACGGGTTGACTTTATAACGACGTAAAAAATGACAGTACGAAAAGATGAAAAGTAAAAAAATGACAGTACGAAAAGATGAAAATTGAATATATGGATCAAGTTAAATACCTATCTAATGAATCACAAAAACAGTAGGTGTGTTCGAATAGCTATTTTTTCTAAACGTACTTGACGACAGTCTTTTATTTTGGATGATGAAATTGAATATCTTCGAAAAAATATGATTTTCTTGTGTGTGGTAACTAGGGTTTATAATCTTCAACCAATGAAAATTTTTAGTCTGCCCTTCCACGAAATATTTAATTAGAATTTTTTTTTAAATGTTTAAGGATTTTCGAAAATTCCACTTGACATCCGATCAGACGATATTTTTAAGTTGAATCAATGCAGACAAGATCATTAACTGATGCTCATTAGCTAGGAGTTACATTTGTCTTTTAAAATACAACTGACATATAAGGATCGTAATGGTGCTATGTTGATAAATTTATCAGTTTTCAAGAGCAAAATTGGCAGAGCGTCATCCCTACAATGGCTTCCATTTCTACGATTGTGAGCATGAACTGGCATAATGGGGAGATAATTTTGACGAAGTATAATCCTGACTTTATGAATAACCTTTCTGTATATATACAAATTGACAACGTTCCGCCTTGTGATACGCTATTCGTACAAGACTATTTTAAGGATCTACTTTGCTGGAGCTCACCTTCACTAGTTTAGTCGTATGATATTTTCAAAATATTTTCTGTTATTTTTTTTGCACGACAAAATGGAAGACGATATAATATCAATGGGTGTACATGAGTTTTTATTAAATATATGTCATTAAAAGGAATCCCAGAAATAAAAAAAAATCTTTTGTCGTGCAGTTGGAGGCTGTGCACCGCATTTTTTTCATTATACTTGTAAGGTGTCATTTTATCGCGCTTTTGTAGCATGTTTTCCCTACCTGTTTATTTGCATGTCTTTTTGCAAATTCATTTTAAAAATTAAACCCTCTACCGTAAAAAGATACATATGGTAAACTTTGCATTTGAAGTACGTCTTATTTTCTTCTACCTATAGGATACTACTCTCATATTAATACCAACACGATTAATCATTTGATACAAAAAGGTAGTTATATAAATACGGATATTTCTTAGAATTGAGGGTCATCCTTTAAAAGTTACGGTCATCATTTACAAATTACGGTCATCTTAAAACCAATTACGGTCACCCTTGTTATGGATCGCTGATTCTGTTACGGTCATCTCGATTGTGATTTACGGTCATCTTCACGATTTTTTCAAATCGAAATTCCGGTTTCATGCACATTTTTCGGTAGTAATTAGTGATTTCCGTGTGAATTTTTTATAAATTTACATCGTTGAAATGTATGATTTGTAAAGAAAATGATATAGAAACACTTTAACAGACAATACAGAAACTGACCTAATTTTTCATCCAACATCTTGGGATGACCGTGAATGCCGTTACGGTCATCAGCTTTACCCCAGTGAAAATTACAGTTTGTTCTTTTTCTTTACGAATACAGTTTCTTTAAGCTGAATATTTAATAAAGTATGTCATGTTGTGATATTCTGGCACAATGTTGAGATCTTCTGTTGAATAGTTAAAGTAGAACATAGGTATATATATTTCTTGAAATAGAATGTTCTTATACTTTGCCAACGTGAAGATTGTACTTTGCTTTTTTTCAAAAATAAAATAAAAAGTATGGGTCACCGTGCGCAAGCTATAAGTCGTTGAAAGTTGCCTAGATTTGGACAGATTGTTCATACAATGAACAGGCGACATTGAATTGAATTACTTTTGGTAAATCTTTTTCCAACAAAAACAAAACAGGCTGAAATCGCACATAACCATCACACATTTGGAACAGACCACTGGAGTCGTTTGTTATTTTTTTGATCGCATATTTACGAGAAGGGAGTCAAGGACTTCAACTTCATGAAAAACTATATTGACCTAAAACTTAACCTGAAGCGGGACCGACGCACGGACGAACGAACGAACGGACGCACAGACCGAAAAACATAATGGCCATAGCTTAAAAACATTAAAGACTAACCATAGACAGATGTTCCTGACTTGGGACAGACACAAGTATGCGGCTGGGTTAAACATGTTTATGCATCTAGCTAATGCAGAACAAACAAACACACATCGTTACGCAATTTAAAAGAACTTATTGTAAAAAAAAATGGCATAGGTTACAATGAATGTACATCTCCTTTACATCTATCTGATTTAAATGAGAATAACTTTTGATGAAATGTATGAATTTATGAAAAATTAGGATTATCCATATTTAAATAGTAATTCGGTGTCTTTTTAAAATTCTAAAACTGGTCTCGATGTAGCGTACTCGCCTAAGTGTGGGAGATGGTTAGTTTGAACTCCGGCCAGGTCAACCCAAATTTTCGAAAAAATGTTATTTTGTGTGTCTATTATGCTAAGCATTTAAATGTTAGTGAGGAGTGAACACTTTTAGGCTTGGAGTCAGAATAATTTGTTCTCATAAAGTGACAAATCTTTACTGCGGGTAATACCTTGTGAAGTAGCACGTCAAAAGCACACTCGGCGTGTCGGTGTCTTTTATAATGGAGGGTTTATATTCAATATGTAACATGTTCATGTAATCGTCCTGAATATGCAATAGACGTTTATGATTCATTCAGACATCAATTCCTTAATCTGTGCAGCTTTAGTTATTCCCTATAAAATCAATCAGATTTTTTCACTTTGGCAAAGTATAAGAAAATTTTATCTTAAGAAATATATATGTACCTATGTTATACCTTAACTAGTTGAAAGATTGATTCAACAGAAGATCTCAACATTGTGCCACTTGATCTTCTTCAATAACGCATGTAATTATTCTAATCGTCCTTAAAAGCATTAACCATGATAAGAAGTCAATCTGCAAATGTGCATTGCTGTTTGTTTTTGGCTTATCAAATTTTCCATTTTATCTTTTATAGTACTTTTAGTGTAAGAAGTCCTCTGAAAGAGTTGATGTAGCTGGACAGTAATCTGAATATTCCTGCCCTTGTCATATATTTTCTATCTGTATTGGTTTTCAATATAATAAACAAAACTTGCATTGTACCACCATGTTCAATTTTAGCCATGTCGGTCATATAGGTTGGCAGGTGGGATCATAGGACCCAATTTCAAACGAGATACCCAAATGATCAATAAATAAAATTGAGAATGGTATGGGGAACAACAACCCGACCATAAAACAGACAACAGCCGAAGGTCACCAATAGGTCTTCAATGCAGCGAGAAACTCCCACACCCGGAGGCGTCAATTTTGGTTCCAATTGGCCTAGTAGTTTTAGAAGAGAATATCATTTTAAAGTTAACAGACGACAGACGACGACGACAACCACAGACGCCATGGGATGAAAATAGAAGCAAAAATATATAATACAAGATGTATGAGTTCATGTAGTTTTAGCAAGTCAAGTATATTTTAATTGTGTAATTCACAGCAACATTAAAACAGTTCATAAACAACAACAAATTTTACAACCATAGAAAGAGACATTACAACATGGTTTTGATAATTATGTTTGAAGGCCTGATATATATTCTATAAAAGCATTTAATTGTCATATAAAAAGCAACATTGTAGATATCTTACTGTTAAGGCACTTATAATCCACAGTAGTCAATATATAAATCCAAGAAATCATTGTTAATTTGTTAATCCTGTTTCTAAAGCTAACAGAAAAGTCTAACAATTATAGTTATTTCCTATGTTCAATTGGAATAAGCTTGTCTCTCCCTCCTGTTAATGCTGGTAGTGGTGCTTCAATGATCAGTTTTCCCCTATCGCTCAATTTTGATGTCAAAAACTCTGGCCTTACTTCTTTTGGTATGACATATTGTCTAGCAAATTCACGGTAGGCTGATCTGTTTGGGTCGTTTTTATCTTCATGTCTAGCATGAACGGACAGTTGATTTCCGGTTGTTTTGACCGTAATTTCTTCCGGTTTGAATTGCGCAACATCGAATTCTAGATAAAATTTTCTTGAACCGTCACGTTCCTGAGTTATAGGATTGTCCATCCTAAAATTTTCTGTAAGTCGCCAATCGTCGACAGTTGGCAAGATGGGTGGCTGTGATGGAGCGACTGCTACACTTCGAGACATACTATCACACATGCGTTTCATTTCATCGTTCATTCTCCTCATTTCATGGTCGACGCTGCTACTCGGCACCACTCTGGTTTCTTGCAAAGGTCGTTCATATTCAAAAGGAATCGGATCTCTGTATGTTGTCATAGGCATAGATGGTTGCATTGAAGTTGAATATCTATAGTCATATGAGGGGAAAGAGTCGTGATAAATCGGCATTCGACGATCATAAGACGACGGCCAAAAGTCTCTTTCATATCGGATAGGCACCGATCTAGGTAACATTGACATTTTGACTGTTGGAGTCGTCAAAATTTATTCCAACTTTTCTGTAAAAAGAACACTGACAGTTTTTATAGGAAGTCCAATTCAAACAGCTTTATCATCCAAAATCTATAGACGAACTGTATAGTGATGTCAGGGCTGTCTTTTTATATACACTAATGAACACTTTTCTGGAACTGTCTTTTCGTGATGTTACAAAAGGTGAATAAATAAAGTAACAAAAATTCTTTGATAGAGATAATGTCCTAAAGCCATTAATTTATATCACCACATATATCTGGACAGGTAAATTAATCTATTGCTGTATGGATATTTCTCCCAGGTAAAAGATGCTCCACGGCAACTGGTGAATCATGTATGTTTATTTTACCTTTGTTTTATTTGTGCGATTTCATTACCTGTTTTATATACCTTTATAATATAGTCATGTTCTAAAGAAAAAATAACTTTATTATCCATTAACTGATGTGATATGACGTCACTTTGAACTGATACACCACTGCAAGACATCAAATCGTATGAAATACTATGTAGCTACAGAAAATTCTGAGATCTCTGAGTGATATACTAGTACATGTTAGAAAGTTCGTATACTTTGTTAAAAGGATTGCAGCAACCACGACGGGCATACATGGAACTGATTACTAATTATTGAAACATTTTAAAATATCACCCAAAACTAGTAATAGACTGATTTTGTGATCGTTCAATCTTTACTAAAATCAGCTAAGTTAAACACAGTCATGCTGAAGTTGTTTGACATGTGAGATGGTCAAATATTAAATTGCAGCAAAATCTTGCTAATCTAATCATGTACTTCAGTGTAAATGTTAGATTGTCGCTGAGATGCAACATTCTCTACATGTGGTTACCTACCTTTAAACTGTAATCAAACCATCACTTCATATGCATAACAGAAATTAGATAAACCGAAACCTATAAACAAACAACATGCGACTACTCCGAAAAACGTTCAAACAGAGACAAACAATAACAAGTCAACAACAAACAATGCATGGTGCTCACAGTATGAATTGGTGCGGTACAATATGTGATGAGGTCACATACACGTAGCCAGGGGGTTCGGGGGGTTCGTACGCACCCCCCCCCCCCTCTGAAAACATATAAGAACTGTTAAAGTCAACGTTCTGTTTGATTGTGACTGTTAAAGTTGAGTTCGTGAGTCCAAATACCTCCCCCCTCTTGGAAATTCCTGGCTACGGCTACGGGCCCGGGACAGTTGTTTAGTCATACAAACTTCACACTTTTCCCTATCTAGACTTCGATGTGATAAAACATAAAACACACAGTAAAAAACCTGCACAATGCAGCTACCAACAGATTGAACACTAACTTGAACAAGAACATATTTAACGGCACATTATATGGAAAGCATGATCAAAATGTTCTATCTACTACATGCTAACTTAGGGAGCTACAGCTTTTGGTTTGATATTCCCGATAAAGAAAAGGAAAAAATCCTAAGAGGTGTTCGGAGTACCCTCGAGTATGTACCATAAGCTAAGAGCTAACTAAAGGAAAACTGATTACGTTCCTGACTCAAAGATAAAAACAATCTGGGAGAAAAAGTAATATATCTCGTATATATTTTACATCTATTGATCGATATTCCCAAGGCTTTGTTGAATACATCTTTAACTATTTTACTTGTATATCTCATTCTTAATCTCACCACATTTGCCGTTGGATATTTAAATGTAAATACACAGTGTATTTTCGGTTGCCCACTAGGCAGTAAACAATAGTACAGGTTAACATGCATTTTCATTTTACTACAATAAGTTTAAATGTTGATTATTTATATGGAGTTTGACACGAAATTTTATAATCGGTTCCTTTTTACTGTCTTGTTTTTAGTCACATTTCGCGGAATATTTTAAAAATATTTTTTAATTTTGACGATCAATTGCTCATAAGCAAATTGTATCAAGTATCCAACCAAACCTTTTAGAAGCCCAGAAAACACCATGGCAAACAAACAGATTCCAGTCACTGCTGATGGAATGTAATTTTCTTAAACCAATAGAATGACATTATTTACAAAATATGGCTTTTTGAACAGAAGTATAGATTTCCACCTGCATCGTTATAAAAGGTAAAACTTTCTAACAACCTGGGCTTGTTATTGAATGTCGAATTTCATTGAGAATTAAAATAGTTGATACCATCCATTGATAAATTTGAAACAATTTAATACAGGTTATACAATTCAAATAAAACAAACACCATGGTTCTTTGTTAAAGAATGTGATTCAACGCAATTTTAAAAAGATATCAAATGAGATTATGATCGTATTTCTATTTTTTTTCTAATAATTTTGATTTCTAATAATAAAAAAAAAGTTTAAAAAAAAATTCTCATCCCCCCCTCTCTCACATCCTTTGTCTTTCCCTTTCCACAACCACTCTCTCTGTCACCACTCAAACCCCTTCATGTTCTCATTCTTTTCTCTCACACCCACCCGCGCACACACAGAAACTGTCTCCAAAACATACCCAGATACTGAGGCAATCCTCTCACTCACACACACTATGTCTACTCTCTCATCTCTCTCATTGTCTCTTCTCACATGCTCCTGTGCTCTCATACTCACTCCTCTTCCTCTACTCTCACACACCCTATCTCTCCTCACACACATTCACTCTCCTCTCACACTCTCCTCTCACACTCACTCATCTTGCACACACATTCACACACACTCTGCTCTCACACTAACATTCACACACACTCTCCTCGCTCACCCACACATTCACACACTCCCCTCTCACACACACACACACAGTCTCTCTCTCTCCTCTCACACACTCACTTCTCCTCTCACACACTCTCCTGTCACACTCATCCTCTCACACTCACTCACACTCACACACTATCCTCTCTCACACTCACTCACACTCACACACTATCCTCTCTCACACTCACACACTGTCACACACACTCACACACTGTCACACACTCTCACACTCTCACACTCTCCACTCACACTCTCCACTCACACTCTCCCACTCTCCTCTCACACACTCTCCTCTCACACACTCTATCACCTCACACACAAGGTCTAACCCCTACATTTCCCAAACCCTACATGACCCAAACCCATGACGCAAACTCTACATGACCCAAAACCCAAACCCTACATGACCCACACCCTACATGACCCACACCCTACATGACCCACACCCTACATGACCCACACCCTACATGACCCACACCCTACATGACCCAAACCCTACTTGACCTAAGCCCTACATTTCCCAAAACCTATATTTCCCAAACACTACATGACCGAAACCCTACATTTCCCAAAACTTATATGACCCAATCCCTACCCCTTACTCCTCACCCAGAGAATGCTCTGTATACGACTATTTCCCATCCACATGAGAATATCAACATGACAGAGATTCAAAAATGGTTATGACAGTACAGGAGTTCTACTTCGTCAGGGCTGTGTACACCACAGTCCATCGGAGAGGACGCCACTGTCTACCATTGACTGGGAAAGGTTGGTACTCGTCCCTTCAGTTAGACTTCATTAGGTCTGAGTACAACACTATACAGGAAAACATATGCTTTTTATTGAAATGAAAATGTCATACTTCACCGGTCTTTTAACATTTTACTATTTGCAATATATACCTGTATGAAGAACCACTTTTTTTGTGTTTTCATTTGCATATCACTTTTAATATTCTTGACCCTTTTTATGTTCAGTTAGCTATAAAATTTCATTCATTTTGTATGCCCAAAAAATATTAAAAGAGATGAAATAAAGGGTGCTAACTGTGACAATCCTTAAGTCATTGTTAAATATAACGTAAAAAATATACGGCTAATTAACAGATTGCATAATGTATGTCAAAATCAGTTCACTTGTAATCATAGTAATCTCTGAACTGTAGAAGTATCAACTGAACATTAATATCTTAAATTTTAATTTACATTATAAGGATTTTTCTAATGAATTAAAAGTAGTTATATAACTTTTTTTTTATCTGACTCTCGAAAACTCTGTTGAATAATATCAGGCCCTATTGTTTCCTATTATCTTTGGTTGGCCCATTTGTTCATCATATTTGTGATGCTTCAGGTCATCTCTTGATTTACATTTTTTTTATTGTTGAATTCAACTGCACTTGGTTGTATTCTTTCTTCATGAAATGTCTTTTTTTATATAGTCTTTTAATTGAGCATTATTCGTTGGATACCAGCTTTCGTTGATTTTGTGGTTTCATGTAAACCACAAATTTGATGTTTAACACATTATCTGTAATTAAGTATCCACGAAAGTATATAAATTCACAGTGGTTTTATCTGGTAGGTCGTTGATTTCCGCTTAATGTATTTCGCACATATAGGTTATAATATTTATATTTGTTTTAATCAATATCTAAATTTAAACTTGATTTAAGGAAGTCATTGCTATCCCTGCATGCAATAATCTTATATATATCAAGCACCGAATTGCCAAATATGAGAGTACAAGGTACAAGGTGAAAGGATGTTGATTTTTTATTTTAAAAAAAAATCCTTATGTTTATCATTGAATCAACACTGTGGGCGTGTTTTATTGGTCTCTTGACTTCTGCACATCTTCAGAATGTCTTCTGGTGAAGAGTGAAAGAAATTGAATCTGGACCTCTTCTGGAAATATTCTACGGAAGATCAATAAAATAGAAATTCAATTTACCGTCGAATATAGCCGGTTTAAGTTATGTTGGATGACATAAATTAAGTTTATGATTTTTTTCAGATAAAATTATTTTAAACATCCTGCTATCTGAGGTGTTTATTAATAAACTGAATATTATTATCTTACTCGAGCGATCTCAATTTTAAATTGTGCGTACAAATTTTTTTTTTTTAAGGCTGGGGCTGAGTATTTTCGGTACGGCAGCAAACGAGGGGCGAAAGATACTAGAGGGACAGTCAAACTTATAGATCGAAAATAAACTGACAACGCCCTGGCAAAAAAAAAAAAAAAAAAAAAGACAAACAAACAAATGATAGTACAAAAGACACAACATAAAAAACAGCAAATTATGGTACGCCGTATTTATATATCCTATCTATAATCCTATGTCCAAAAAAAAAACACTACCATACGTGTCACTGACATCTTTTACAGAGTAAAATGAACCAAAACATAATTTTAAATTTGTCGACCATATTGCTGATTGTTCAAGCCGAATTCATTCAATTTAAATTATAAATAATTATTTCTAATTTTACAAATCAAAAACTAGGAAAAATCTGTGTCAATAAACGCTGGACGAGACATCAATCAGTAATGAATATTCAAAACAGCATTCAAGATATTGATAAAATGGAAAATCGATGAAATAAACAAGGTTTTGTCTTTTCAATGGTCTTCGTATTATATTTATTTGCGCTAAAAATGCGTCAAATCAAAATTAATCAATAAATTATCCAATCATCATTTTCAAGATATAAAAAGCTGAAAATATATAGACTGTTTCAAGTAATTCACTGCTGTTTGTTACATACATGTAATTTATTTGCTCCAAACATAGATAAATTGTTCACTTTCTTGATGACTGCGCATCACCTAGGGTAATAACTTTGATGATTGTAATTATAAACAGGTGAAACTATAACATCATGATTTGTCACTTGTAATGGTATCACACCCTGTTGCAATTTACATGCCTCGAGTTGTTTACGAATACATGATGCTTACTAAGACGAAAATCTTTTATAAATCGCACGTTTAACATAAGTCATGGTACGGTAGAGCACACACACAATTACTAAGAGCGGCTGAATATGGGAAATTAGAGAAGGAAAACATATTGAATTGAAAGTTTGGAAAAAATAAACAATGACTGAAATATATGAGGGTTAGATATGATAAAGGCAATGAATGAGAATACAAAGTGACGGAAGGTAAAAAGAAGAAAGATAGTTAGAAAAAAGGTACTGAAATGGGAATAAAGCTACACCGTGGCAATCCGGTCTCTATGTTGTAGTATCTTATTTCAGTTTTTGATTTGATACTCAATTTATTTTTATATCATCAATAATAGTACTATATGATTAATAGTTATGGGCGTTTTTCAATCATGAAAAGCGTTCCTTTCAGACCTAAAAAAAATGGAAAATCAACTAGTCTAAAATTTATTTTCAAGAGTTATTTTGAATACCTCTATTATAGACCTGTTTTTAAACAAAATGTGCAATCTTAAATACTCTTTAAAATGATATTATTTTCATAATTTGTGTACTGTTTCGTAGGGGACTTTTGTCCCCTACGAAACTGCTTCTTAACACACATATTTTTGCAATTTTAAATGTTTCCTATAGACATTCCAGTTTGTTTACTTTATATACTGGAAAAATTAATTTTTTTTCTGAATTGGAGAACCATTTTTTATCGATAAAGATTAGACAGTACTTCACATATGAAGGTACAACTCATGTTACGTAGTGGACATTTTGATGCGTTTCGTAGTTGACAAAACCGTTTCCTAGTGGACAAAAAGTTTCGTAGTTGACATCAACCCTATTCTATGTTAATAAAAACATAATAAAAATTACATGAAACTATAACCTTTGTTATTTGCTGTGCACGAATATAATTGAAAAAAAAAAGAGTAAAAAAAAGACTGCATGGTAGTGGTAGTGTCCACTACGAAACGTTTTTCTCCCAAACTTGTTTCGTAGGGGACCGTTTCGTAGGGGACGTATTCACATGTTTTATTTTTTTCTCACAACCCCAATATTGCAATAGTAACAAGACTGACTGTATTCATCAAAGCGTTATTAAGCTGTACACTGATATTTTTTTCATAATTTTAAAACCAGTTACTGAAGGAGATTTGACCCGTTTCGTAGTGGACATTTACAAAAATACGGTATCACTCTGGTCCATTTGATGTGCTCAATTTTTCTTACCAACAGTTTAATTGCCGTTATAAAAGCATCACTTCTTTTGTAAGACCCTAATGTTTATATCTCTTGCAAACAAAAAATTACATTGATTTTATAAAACTGTTTATAAGCAAGTTTTAATGACTTCGTTTCGTAGTGGACATTGTGTTAGGGACACACACCTTCTAAAATAAAAAATCCTATGTTAAAAGCTGTTAATTAAAATATGTTGGCTCTAAACATACTTTTGAATTATTAAAGAACTTATATTAAGTAAAATTAATATTTATTTCTACATTTTTTTACGATATTTGAGAGTATGAATGTTGAACAGGCGGTCTAGGGACATGCCATTTTGGTTGTTTTGGACCATTCAGGAATCAATATCTTATCAATCCCTCTAAAAAATAAACTGTTTCTTTGATTAAAAATGTTATATCTAATTCAATGTACTGACTGCACAAAAACTTACTTGCAAACATCAAACACTTTTTTTTTAAGTGACTGGGACAAGAAAGTACTTTTTTTTTTATTGAAAAACGCCCTTATATAAAACACATTAATGATAGCAACCAGCCACTATAGTGGCATTTTATTTTGTTCCATTTTTTCAAAAGTAGTAAGAGTGTCTTTAATTTGTCTTTTGAACTTAAAAGTTCGACATTGCGTCTCCATCCGATTTAGTTATAACATCCCACATACCTTATATACATACAGAGACATGGTATAGCAAATTAAAATTATTAATTTTTTTAGTATCCCATCGGACAGGTTTTAATTTGTATGTTTTCATTCATTTATTTATCATTATTTTTGAATAACTATTTAAAATATATATGAAATTCATACCACGAACAGTTTATGTTACAACAGACGTTATCGGGTAATTGTAAAATTTTGATTTAAGTACGTTTTTGTATGTCTTCTGACAACGCTATTATTGGGGTATTAGTTAAACCTTAAAAGTATTTCTAACAAAACGAATTTTAGTTTTCTATTTACAAAAAATCTTTATGAATATCATCAATGGTTCATCATATAAATATAAAACAGGAATAAAAGGGAAAATTATAAAAAAAATCCCCAAAGTAAAATAGTTCATTGATATTGACATTCGTTTTGTGATACAGTCCGTTTATATGTTGCTGTGGAGATAAGCAATATGGCGGCCAAAATTTTATTTTTAATCTGACTTTGTTTTGTTTGCTTTGAAGCGACGTACCGTAGATAAGATGTCAGAAACGGCATCTGCCAGAGTTGTCCCAAGTGGCAAAATTTACCGGCAGATGTTTGATGCCCAGGTTAGAGATGGATTTTCGAAATCTAACCCAAAATTCTGCTTGTTATGATACTGTTATGAAAATGTTTTCAAATTTAAAAACAAAAATCTGTATTTAAACTTAGTTAGATTAGGATAAAATAGACACCATAAACCTCATGGTGTCAAAACATGAAACACAAATAAGACATACCATACACCCAAAGCAAATAGATTGATATAATCCAATAATATAAGACAGGTGCTCCCTCTGGCCATACACCTTATCGCTATTTGTCAGCCATAACTGGACATCATACAGGTTCCCGTAAAATTTTGACGTCATAATACAAAATATCTGACGCCACAATGGAAAAGTGATTGTTGTATGGAGTCAATAGTTTGAGCGGGACATACATGTATTCTTAGGTCATCCCAGATCGGGTAACACGAATTACCAAATAACACTGTTATTTTCCAAATAACACTTGTAATGACCGAATTACACTTGAAATTTTAATATTAGCACATATTGGTGACTTTTAAACATTGATAATAAAATAATAATATATTATTTTATCGATGTATTTTATAACTTAAAAATGATTTACATAAATTAAAGCTGATAAAGTCATAAAGAAACTTTTTAAATTTAGTGTGTACATCGAACATGGCGACCATTGTGATTTCCGTGGTCACCATATTGGATGAACACGCTAAATTTAAACAGTTTTTTATGAACTTTTCTGATTTCTGTAAATCATTTATAAGTTATAAAATACATTGATATTATACTATTATTTAATAATCAATGTTTAAAAGTCAACAATATGTGCTAATATTAAAATTTCAAGTGTTATTCGGTCATTACATGTCATGCATGTGTTATTCGGATATTAACAGTGTTATTCGGTCAATCGAGGTACCGGCCCAGATTAGCGATAAGGTGTATTGATAATTTGATGAGCTGCCGTTAATAAAAGTTTATTTTGTTTTAACATCATACTCTTTGTTAGCAGATTTAAGTTTTTTCAAGGAGTATGTAGTGTAAGGCCCCAGTTTGGCCCCTATTTCTAGCTTAATTTTAAGATTAGGATTTCATGGTCATAAGACGTTATTTAAATTCAGAAGCATTATTAAAAAATTCTGTATTGCATTACATGCTTTGTAAAAAAAATTACAATAATCTATATACATGTATTGTTATCTTGAAAGAATAGGACCTGTGAAATTGTGTGAATCCTGCTATGCAAAATTTGATGGACACAAAATCCATTTTTTAGAGTCCAAAAATAATATAGGATATTCTAGAAAATATACATGGGTAAAACTATTTTGCAAATTCTATTAGTAGGTATTTTGAAGTTTGAAAATCAGAAGAAAAAATAGCATGCAATTTCAAGAGTTCATTAATATAAAGCTGAAATTGAAATAAAAACCAAATTACTATAATCATGATAATTTAACTTTTTCCCCTATTTTTTAAATATTTAGATCATACATTTGTATATCCTAAAGTCAGTAAATCTGAAAATTTAGATAAAAGTAGATAGTACATATCGGCTGTTGTCTGCTCTATGGTTGGTTGTTGTCGCTATTTTAGTACATATAAATATTTTACTGATTGATCATTGTAGCTGAGAACTTTAAAAACTGTGATGATAAAACATTATAATGAACAAAGTGATCTTTATTTAGCTACAACTGACACAAAGTTTAACAAAAATCAAGAGAGAAGATACACAAAGTAGTAAGGCTCTGACAAGACAAAGTACTGGAATACCATTAGTAAAACTTACTAGAGATGAAGTAAGTCATGGTTTACTTACTGAAAGACAAAGGACTTGGGCAGATGGTTTCCCTAATGAGCCATATATTGAAAATCCAGCACTTCACAAGTAAGTTTGTTTACATAATCATGGTCATTAATATTTGTTTGATGCCATAATGTATATTATTTTTGCAGAAGGAACCAAGTTCACAATAACCTGTTTTCTTGCAATTTTTAACCGGATTTTTGTGACAAAAATGTCGGTTATTGATTTGGGGATGTACGGCGGGTGGACGGGCGGGCGGGCGGCAATCAAATGTTGTCCGTGCATTAACTCATGAACCGTTCAACCAAAGCTTTTAAAATTTTAATATGTTATTCCTGACAACTATACGAAGGTCAAGTTCAATAATGGCGATTTTGACTTTTACCGTTCAGGAGTTATGGTTCTTGTTCTATTTAAGTTAACAATTAGCAACAGTCCTTCAAAAAGCTTGGTATTGAAATCAGTACTTTTAGAAACATAGGATTATTTGTTAAGTCATACAAATATTTTTTTTTGCTCATTTGACTGGTCTTTTATATGATAAGACATTTTATAATTATAACACTTTTGTTTTATATAGGCAGTATTCTGAATTTATCCAGGCAACACAGAAAGAAAGCGAAGGCAGTTTATTTGGAAAAGAAGTTCAGGGTCTGCCAGATGTTGTTGGTAAGAGATTGTGATAAATAAGTTACTGCCTCCATGTACAGGACTTCAGTTTTGAACATGTTCTTAATTAACTGCTATTCTAGAAGAAGAAATAAATGAATTTTGGTTTAAGAAAGGATAACACTTTACATAACAGCCTTCAACAATGAGCAAAACCAATACCATGTAGTAAGCTGTATTTTATTCATAAACAACAGTTCACAAAATACCTGAAAAAACCCACTAAAGATTCAGATGACAAACTGCATCTAATATTGAAGGTAATTCAATGTTATCCTTAAAGATCACCAGTTCCTACTTTACTATTGATATCTGTTAGAAATTTAATGTATTCAGTAAACCAAACAACTATATTTATATCTAATGATATATTCAGTTCTCAAGGATTCAGTTAATAATACAGTCTACATTCTATTTCTTCAATAATTTCAGTTCCTGCAAAAATGGGATCCAATATAATTGATAGAATTGCAGCTAGCAGAAAGGAAAGGTATGTCATTGTCAAGTCTTACTCAACTAGTCTAGTGATAGCAGATACATTCATCCAGTTTTTCTCCAACTTTCAGTCATCCACAATACTTCTATTTTGAAAAGTTAATGTGTACAAGGTTAAACCTCAGTCCTGGAAATCAGATTGATAAATCAAACAAACTAGAAAGTTCAGAAATTGAACTAGTACACACAGGGGTAAATACTATTTCTCATTTAAAGTTATGGCCCTTGGAAATATTAATAATTTGGAAAATTTCATTGTTAGTGTGCGCATGTGTACAATTCTTGCAAGATTTTTATGAAACTTATCATAGGTTTTATCAGCAATATCTTGGACAAGTTTGAAAATCAGTGCTTATCAATTATTTTCTAAAGAGTTGTGCCCCTTTGAAATATTATATTTTTAGCAAATTGCATTGTGAATGCTCAAATTTTTATTTAACTCCAGGTTTATATCAACAATGTCTAAAACTATTTCAAAACTAGTGGTGATCAGTTATTTTTTTAAAGAGTTCCACTTTTTGAAGACAAAATATGGATAAAAATCAGACAAATAATTCCATTTATTTCAAAATATAAATCTTTATGATCTGCATCAGAAAATGCCTGTAATTTGACAGTTTTTTTATGATTGACCTTTTAATTTTGCCATTTGCTTATAAGGACTTTCCCTTTAGAATTTTCTTCTGAGTTCAGTATTTTTGTTATTTTACTTTTTGATATAAATATCATTGAGAAATCACAGGCTGGATTCTCAGTGTAGGCCATCATTAAATGTCATGTGAAAACAATTTGTATGCACTTCAGGTAAAATCCAGGAAATACAAAATGGTGCTAATTGATATATGATATAAATATCAATACCTACCTGAACATTTGATAATTTGATCATGACATTTATAAATCATTTATAAATGTCATGATCAAATTATCAAATGTTCAGGTAGGTATTGATATTTATATGATCATCATGACATTTATAAATGTTACAATTATCTCATGTGTTATTTGTGTTGAAGCTTTTCATAATGATAGAAAAGATATTTTCAGAAGTGTACACAGATCAACAAACAAAAGTCATACATATGTGATAATTAAAAATTTAAATTTAGTTTTGTGTTGTTATGATTAATGTATAATAGACTTATCCATGACCAAAGCGATATTGTTTTGTTTATCATGTTTATATATATTAAAACATTGAACTTGTTTTTCTATAATTTCTTTACAATTTCATTCATAATTTGTTATTATTTGTTTCTATAGACATGAAGCTGAAGTTGAAGATATGCATCAAGAACTAAGTGTGATTAACTCTGTAAGTTATTAGGCATAACACTCCCTAACATCCAGCACCAAATAGAAAAAAGAAAAAAATATGAAAAAAAAAATTCATATCACATAGATAAGTGTCTGTTTCTTGACCTTTGACATCCCTATAATCCCAAGATTTGCTTGAGTGTAAAATGTGACTTTAATGTGGAATGTGATACAGTTTTTATCATATATACAGCTGGTAGTTAGTTAGAATACTATCAACCAAATTATTAGATGTGAGATGGGCATTGGTCTTATTAGGGGAAGCTTAAGGATCAAAAAGCTTTACCAATGATAGATAATGATTACTTACTTACTTACTGCCCTTGACAATATTGCCTTGTAGGGCAGCATTGGAGATATTATGATAATTATTGTTATTGCTATTTTACGAAATTTTCCTTTGATGTTGCTGACTGATAATTTCCTTTCTCAGTGGAGTCAAGTGATATAAAAAATTATCGCTAGAAACTAAGTGGCGTTGCTAATAAAATTAACATGAAATATACAATGTCGTCATAGGTAAAATAGCAATTGACAGCTTATCATAAGTCATCTCAACTGGATAGCTTTTCTCACTTCAAGTCAATCTCGTTGAGATGATCAATGATAATCAATAAGTATACTGCAATAACCTTGTCTGTTTGTCCATTCATTTGTGTGTTTGTGTTTGTCTTTTCAATTCATTATTTCCATTCCATATTCATAAAATTCTGTATAAAGATATGAATTGATCTAAATTGAAACAAAAAGAGTATGATAAAGATGCAGTTTTGGCCCCTTGATATTAGATATACTAGGCATTTGTCTGGCATCAGTTAAAACTCTGGATTCATGACAGGTTTTTAGAGCATAAAGAAAGCATGCACTTGCAAGAAGGAGAGGGACTGAATTATTATGGTTACAGTTGTATGCATTATCCTGTAGTTGTGTGAAATATTGGATTTTATGCAACTTATCAATAAACAAAAAACAAAAAACTCAATCAGTATATCACAATTACATTATGATTTTTCTCCTTTTCAAATCAATATCTATGATTGATTAGCTGCATATAAGACTTATATTAAGCATTCTAATGCAACATTGTGTGTTACTTTGATTTTGATTGGATAACGTCACCAATTTTTATAGCATTAATTCACAAATTGATGCTATGAAAATGTCGGCAGACAAAGACAATGCATGACAGATTTTAAATTTATGTTTTAACGTTGTTTTCTGTCAGTTTCATTAGAATGGAGATAACAATATTGTATTTTAAGCTCTGACAGCATCAATTGGCAAATACCCGTTTACTGGCTGCGCTATTGTGTCACCAGTAAACTTAATTTGTGACCATCAAATCACCAATTGATGCTGTCAGAGCTTAAAATACAATACTGTTATCTCCTAAATCTCATACGAGTTAATATTTTTGAAATGTTGCATGATATTTTTAGGATATAGAACCAAGAATAGAAAAGAATTGTGAAACACTGATGAATAAACTGGAAGAAAATGATGAACAAATAGCAGAAATTCTAGAGAGAATAAAAACAGATGAGGTATATATGGCATAAATACCTAAAAGAATATAAATATAATCAGAAAATATACTTGCTATACTGTTTTTACTTAACTTTTGTCAAGTCTGGGGAAATGAGAAATCGGGATCCCACTTTTGAGCTTCAGTGTTATCAAAAGTTATGTTCATAAATTGAGAATGGAAATGGGGAATGTGCCAAAGAGACAACAACCGACCATAGAAAAAAACAACAGCAGAAGGTCACCAACAGGTCTTCAATGTAGCGAGAAATTCCGCACCCGGAGTCTGTTTTTTTAATTATTTGAGACATCAATATAAACCTTTCCAAACATTCATGGAATATATATTTAATTAAAATTTGATGTATCTTATTCGTAATCAAAAGACAGTATCCAGAAGAATGTTTTAAAAAAATTTTTTTTTGCTGATTTCACACTTTACTAATAGTTGGATTTAGTATATATTTGCAGTTAATATTTAGATACAGTACAGGTTATATTTTTTAAGACAACATTACACTTTATCGTGGACAGCAGCAATTACAGGCAAGACACAGGGTCTTGGGATCCCTTTACAAATTTATTCCTTAATATTGATTGTGTAAGCCATGCAACTGTCTAATACCTTATGATGAGAATATAATAAAAAAAAAATTAACATGATGTACAATACCAAAAGAAAACACTTAAAAAAAAAAACAAAAAAATGAAATCAATGTAATAAATATTATTAGTAAGAATTAGAATTTTAAAATTCTGAAAAAAAATCAAATATGTAAACTTTAATTTTTCCATTTCAGGATATTTTGACCTACACCTTAGATGATTTATATATAATCTGGGAAGAAGTGCAAGGACATACATACAAACGACAGGAATGGATTAAGTTTCTAGACGTACAGTTGTCTGAAATAGAAGACGAAAGGATGGATAGGGTAAAACAAATAATAAACATATAAACCTTAAAAATATTTTATTAATGTAGAAATTTTTCAAAATTGTTATTATTGTGAAATATCAGACAGAACACATGTTTCAAAAAGTTGAACTCACATTTAATTTATGTAGCACTATTTGTTATCTTCATTTTGTGAAATCGCAAAAAATTCTTAAATTTTTGTACTTTCTTCAACAATCGCCATAATAAATGAACATTACAATTTCTGAATTAACAGTATGTAAAAAGTGTCATTTGCCCCATAAAAAAACCTTATGAATATTAGTAAAAGCTTAATATCATTGAAAAAGATTCTGTTTCATATGTTTGAAAATTCTGAAATTTGAAAAATGTTATGGGAATAATTTGATGTAATTCTTTACCAGTAATAAAATAAATTTTCAACAAAAACAAAAAACTAAATTACTGCAAAGTGGTCAAGAAATAGGTAAATTCAAAATAAAGTATCTGTGAAAAATTAATTGGTTAACATTATATGCCTTCTTTTCAAAATTCAAAGCTTTTTAGAAACCATGATTAAGATTATTTCACAATATGAATCTTGCAAACTTTATTGATATTTTTAGATCAGAGATGTTTTTCTGGACTATGCCAAGAAACTGGAAAAAATATCACATTTAATGTCTCCAGATCTACAAAGATTCATGGACCAGGAAGCTCAGGTTAGTTACCAATGTACTCAATTCTCATTTAATGTCTCCAGATCTACAAAGATTCATGGACCAGGAAGCTCAGGTTAGTTACCAGTGTACTCAATTCTCATTTGATGTCTCCAGATCTACAAAGATTCATGGACCAAGAAGCTCAGGTTAGTTACCAGTGTACTCAATTCTCATTTGATGTCTCCAGATCTCCAAAGATTCATGGACCAGGAAGCTCAGGTTAGTTACCAGTGTACTCAATTCTCATTTGATATCTCCAGATCTACAAAGATTCATGGACCAGGAAGCTCAGGTTAGTTACCAGTGTACTCAATTCTCATTTGATGTCTCCAGATCTACAAAGATTCATGGACCAAGAAGCTCAGGTTAGTTAACAGTGTACTACATTCTTGTTGAAATGTTTTATGGAAAGTTCTTGATTTAAGAACTTGGAATAAAATATTAAAGATATTATTTTAAATGCATTGATTTCGAGGTAATAATTTGTAAAGCATGCACCAAAACATTTGATTGGTTATTTCATAAAATTTGTAGGTACCGTAGAAAGGCTTACCCCCTTCTCCCCACGAAATTTTAGATGTAACTGTTAGAAAAGGTCTAATGAAACTCCGGTAATTTCAAATCCTTTGCAGTCGTTTGCAGTATTTTCTTGGTAAACCCTGTTTTCCATCATCAAACAGAAGCTGAAACTGCTTGTAAATGATTCTAGAACACTTCATGATTGTTAAAATAAGTTTAATCACTTAAAAAACAATTTAGAAACTTGCGTATGTTTAAACAGGAAGTTTTAAAAGCACGTGTAAAAGAAGAAATTAAGCGGTGAGAATTGAAATCCCTACATATCACTATAATACGAATTTGAAAGTAAAACAATTCCATCCTTTTGTAAAACAGTTTTTAATATATCTATCAAATTAATGTTTGAAGGGTCTTAAGCTAATACAAACCATATTAGTCAGGTTGAAACACCAAAACAGAACGAACAATAACCCATTAGGTTTTGTAGTTTACAAATTCTAAGCTGGTTGTCTTTTTCACTATGTTTGTATCGTTTCAATCAAGCAGATACCAGTTTATTTCAACCAATGCATTGAAAAGAAACAAGAAATTTGTAATGAAAGGTTAAGTTTTTATATTTATCAGTATTAATTAGATATTGAATAGAAATAACTTATTAATATGGATGAGTTAAAATTATTAGTTTGAAAAATGATAACAGCGCCCCCTACAATATCAATAACAAAGATGGCGGAACGTATACAAACCACCTCACCCGCGAAATTGAAATGTTTCTCTTATTTCTTGCTTATTGTACTCTATTGTCTGCACCCCGTCTGGAAGGTCCAATTTTGGAAAATAAAACCGTGAACTATACAAGCCTTTCTACGGTATATTAGTTATAGGTATATCAGGTTATTTCATGTTTGCATTTTAAAGGTGTTATAAATTTGAACAAAAAAAAGGGAGATCAAGGGAATACATTAATAAGGGAACAACCTTTAATCTTAATAATAGACTACCAAAGATATTCCATGAACTTCAAATCATTTTGTTTGACATAAAACCAAAAGTCAGATGGCAATATGTCACATTGTCTTAGAGGATCATTATTGAAAGTTTAGTAAATACTAGAACACACCCGTGATATCGCAGGTCCCTGACTGAATTCAAGTATATTACTATGTGTAAGCCTTATTTTAGTATTGGTATTGTCATCTGATAAAGTCATGCCGATTATAAGATGCACAGTTTTTTCTGCTTTCAAAATCTTTCTGGTTGAACCCGTCGACTTGGAACGTATCAATTATTGGTAATATTAATTATTTGGAAAACAAAAGGACCTGGAATGGAGTATTTTTTTAATAAACAGCATTGTCCTATAATAGTTATCAGTGTTCTTCCCAGGATTTTTGGATAGCGCTGTGGTAAGCGCGTAATTTTCGACAATTCTCAGTAACTTTATCGTGGCGCGCGGTTTGTTTGTAATTGATTTGTGATGTGTTTTTATTATATCATGCTGTTGATGTTTCCTCTTGTTATGATGTCCTTGTCATGCTCATGGAAGTTACAGTGTATCCCTTAATGATGCTTTGTTTGTTAATGTTATTGTCTGGATATAGAAGTCTGAAGAGTCTTTTTTTTCTCCATTGTAAATTTATATATTAAATCCTCATACTATCTATGTATAAAACTGAAGAAAGAGTCTTTTTCCATGATGGATCTACACCAGACTGCCTATGCCAAGATTTCTTAGCACCATCAGGTAATGTTGCAGAACATGTAGGACCAACAATATTAAAGTCATTGTCAGCTTCTGTTTGGTTTTGTAACGAACTGTAGCAGTGTACTGTTTACCTTACGACGTTTGACAGGAATTGACATTTTTTAGCATAAAGATTTCTCATTTCTATGACCTAAACGTTTTATAATATTTAAATGGCCTCATCCAAGCTGGACATCGAGAAAGTAAAATTTCTGAAGTCGTATCAGCTTGGGTTTGTTTTGCTAATCATATCCTCTCAAATTGTTATCAAATGGAAGAATTTCTGACTAAATTATAAGTTCTAATAGGGGATAATTAATATTTAAAAGACTTGATCATTTTCGGGGTTCGTATGGATAGTAAACCCGGCAAATAATTTGTAACAAACCCTGTGTTTGATCGTTTTTAAAATCATCGTTTGTTCAAAGTTCGTAAAACAAGTTTGTGAGTGACGTCGGGAAATGCGGTCAATTCATTTCATCACATTTCATTCATATATGCCTCTATATTTTCTTTAAATTAAAAAAATCGATGTCAATGTTGAAATCTTTGTTTATTTTTATCTTCCAAAAACACCATTTTATTAGACTGGTCCCGCGAAGTTACTTTAATACAACGGAAATAATTCATTCAAAAATCGTAAACCAGTCGATCATGTGATCCGAAGTGAAAAATAAGCGGGAAATTTGAAAAAAAAATTGAAAAATACGGGAAAAAAATATAGCGACGCGGTTGCGTTGGATAGCGCTGCGGTCAGTGCAATAGGACAGCGGGGAATTGCAATAGCGCTGAAAATCGCTGTGCTAAAACGGCCTGGGGAGAACACTGGTTATAAATACAGTTGAATTCTTTGATTGGCTGTTTTACGTCATGCCGGCTAACAAATTGAAAACTGTACCTATACGCCTTATCTTAAGTCCAGTTTTTTAGTATTCGTATTGTCATCTTAGAAAGTCATACTGATTAAAATACTACAATAGGGAACAATGTGACAGGGATTGAATTTAGTAGTGTCAACCCTGTGATTATGACCCGTGTATATGATAGCAAAATCCTAAATACACCATTTGGTGGTGCGCCTGTCAGATGCGATACGTTCAGATAAGGTAATAAGTAACAGGTGAATATACTATTGGTATCGGTATCGATTTCGACCCGGAACTTGTTAATTATTGGCAATATTAATTATGTGGAAAACAAAAGGGTCTGGAGTGGTGTAATTTTTAATCAACACCATTGTCCTATATTAGCTATATATAAAGTTGAATTCTTTGATTTGTCGTTTTTTCCCCATGACGGCTGACAAATTGGACCTCGTTATTTTAGTATTATAGATAGATAATTTTTGTGGAGCCTGCAACTTTTGTTGCAGAAAGCTCGACATAGGGATAGTGATCCGGCGGCGGCGGCGGCGGTGTTAGCTAACTTCTTAAAAGCTTTATATTTTAGAAGGTGGAAGACCTGGATGCTTCAGACTTTGTATATAGATACCTCATGTTACAAAGTTTCCGTCAGTCACATGTCCAATGTCCTTGACCTCATTTTCATGGTTCAGTGACCACTTGAAAAAAAAGTTCAGATTTTTTGTAATGTTGAATTCTCTCTTATTATAAGTAATAGGATAACTATATTTGATATGTGCGTACCTTGAAAGGTCCTCATGTCTGTCAGACAGTTTTCACTTGACCTCGACCTCATTTCATGGATCAGTGAACAAGGTTAAGTTTTGGTGGTCAAGTCCATATCTCAGATACTACAAGCAATAGGGCTAGTATATTCGGTGTATGGAAGGACTGTAAGGTGTACATGTCCAACTGGCAGGTGTCATCTGACCTTGACCTCATTTTCATGGTTCAGTGGTTATAGTTAAATTTTTGTGTTTTGGTCTGTTTTTCTCATACTATATGCAATAGGTCTACTATATTTGTTGTATGGAATGATTGTAAGGTGTACCTATCTAGCGGGCAGATGTCATGTGACCTTGACCTCATTTTCATGGTTCAGTGGTCAAAGTTAAGTTTTTGAGTTTTGGTCTTTTTATCTAATACTATATGCCATAGGTCATCTATATTTGGTGTATGGAAATATTTTATGATCTTTATGTCAGTCGCGCAGGTTTTATTTGACCGTGACTTCATTTTCACGGTTCATTGCACAGTGTTAAGTTTCTGTGTTTTGGTCTATTTTTCTTAAACTATAAGTAATAGGTCAATTATATATGTTGTATAGAAGCATTGTTAGCTGTACATGTCTGCCTGGCATGGTTCATCTGACCTTGACCTCATTTTCAAGGTTCATTGGTCTTTGTTTAGTTATCTTGGTTAATGTTAAGTTTATGTGACAGTTGTATTAAAGCTTAGCTTTATACTTAGGACTATCAACATAATATCAATGATTAGTATAGAAGGCGAGACATTTCAGCGTGTGCACTCTTGTATGATAAGGTAAAGATCAAATAAACTGATGTCATGAAATACTTGTAGGTAATTAATCAGACCATGTTGAGCAATAGAAGAGCGTACTCTGACTTGTTTGTCAGACTTATGTCATCTGACATAGAGAGGGAAAAGACACAACATACAACTTGGAAACGACGTGTAGAGGACTGGCGACAGTTGAAGACTGACCTTGCCATTCAGAAGTTTATGTAAGTTTAACACTTAAAAAATACCTTTAAACTTACTTAGTAAACCAAGCCTTACTGTAAACCAATTGATTTTTATCATTTTTTCCATTTTAATATAGTCCTTTCTGGCCAGTTTTGTGGCAATTCTTGATGTATTTGTAAAACGACAGGTCCAAATTTTACAAATTCATAAGTGTTATTTGCAAAAAAATATTTGGCATACAATTTATTAAAATTATGCTAAAGTTAATAGTAACCTAATTCCAAACAAAAACTTGGCCTAAATTTCACACAGTCAGTAGTATACAAACCTTATTTGTTGATTCGACTAGATAAAAAGATTGTTTTCTTCAGTTTCATATTTGTTCAGGTTTTTTTTAAATTTGGAAGTACATATTTCTTTTTTTAATAAGTTTCAAATGAGATTTAATATTACATTTAAAAATATCATTGAACGAGTCCAGATACTAGCTTTTCTCTGAAGAAAGATGAGAAAAATTATTTCGATATAGTATTTGTATAAAATAAAGTATAAGAATGTGTTAGAACTTTTCCTTTCAGTGATTATATCCAAGGAGACAATATAATAGACCCACCAAGTGTACAGAAAGTTATGCGACAACTGGCTGAAGATCAGAACATACTCAGTAATAAGAGGAAAGAACTAGTCATACAATTAAGGTAGGTTCTCGTACCTTTTTGAGGGATCATTGATAGCCAAGTGGTCTTATTAGTACAACTACTATATCACTAGCCTGTCATTACTAAGTTGTGCCTTTGTATCCTGCACATGACAGGCATGTTTGACATCAATCCTAATTGTTTAGGATTTTTAATTTTCCCAAAGTTGACGGTTCTCTCAGGGTACTTTGGCTTCCTCCACATATAAAAACTGAGTGCCACAAAATAGCCAATAGTGCTGAAAGGGGCAGGCATTAAATTCAAATCAATCAATCAATCAAATATTTACTGTGGATAATGTATTAGTTATATTTAGTGAAAATTTATAATTACTGACTGAAGCTTATTTCCTAGTATATTTATTTATTTTAATAACACAATCATTGTTTTAAATTTTTATGTATCTATGATATCTTAGGTTGCCTTTAAAAGTAAAATGAAAAATTTTAACTTGCTTTTAAGGATTACTACATTTAAATATTTCAGGGATTTGAAACCACCAGCATCCACTAAATCAGCTGTTTACCAATGGAACAAAAATATTCAAATGGTATCAAAAGAAATAGGTTTGTAGTATTTAATTATATTTAATCAATCTATGAGATATGTTGAAAGGATTTTATGACAAAGTTATCCATTTATTATACATAAAATTATTGGTAAGTTGTTTTTATGCCCCACCTACGATAGTAGAGGGGCATTATGTTTTCTGGTCTGTGCGTCCGTTCGTCCATCCGTCCGTCCGTTCGTCCGTCCGTTCGTCCGTCCGCGTCAGGTTAAAGTTTTTGGTCGAGGTAGTTTTTGATGAAGTTGAAGTCCAATCGACTTCAAACTGGATACACATGTTCCCTATGATATGATCTTTCTAATTTTAATGCAAAATTTGAGATTTTACCCCAATTTCACGGTCCACTGAACATAGAAAATGATAGTGCGAGTGGGGCATTCGTGTACTGAGAACACATTCTTGTTTCCATTTGGTTTGAACATCAGACTTTTTTTAAAACAACTGTAGAATTGGCCACTTTGCAGAATACTGCTTAACACCTGTATAGTTTGAATGGTAAACTCACCGCAAAATATAGAAGATATGTATCTAATCATGTATGCATCAATTGTACCAATGCTTTCAATGGGTTAAGAATCCCCATCTTCACAAAAGAAATTTTTCAAAATTTCAAAATAAACAAAGTTACTATTTTGATTGAATATGCAGTTAAATGATTTATATTTGTAGTGGTTATTATTTTTTTGTGGCAAAATTGAACTAAGAAAAGTATCCTAGTTTTCTAGTTATATAATATTTAGTACATACATTTAATGGACGCCTTGAGATGTATTTTTCAAGGTTAAATTGTTTTATATTTAGAATTACCAAATGATTCTTTATTTTATAAGTATAATGATTTTCTCTTTACAGACAGTACTAACCAGATATTTTTAACTAAACTACATGAAGAATATGAAAAAGTCTGTCAAGATTGTTTAGAACAAGTTGATGCAATAAAGGTAAGTACTTTGATTTTGTTAATGTTTATTATCATTATATATTTCTTCAGATTGAATTTTCTTATAGTTTGCACACAAAATTTAAAATGTAAGAGAAATATTGCTATTTTTAAAGCTACAAGCTTCTTTTTTTAAAAGAAAAAAAGGTTTTGTTTCATTTTTAAGTTGTATTTTCCGTAACACAAATTTTATATTATAGTTTGAAACTGAAATATTTTTCAGGGAAATCTAATCAGTTTGAAATTAAATTTGTGTTTGAAAGAAATTACCCAATTCAATATTACGACACAAGAAATATATAACTCTTATTTATTTTACAGAAATATATGATAGAAGCAGGAATTTGTGGTTCATTGAAAGCTAAACACATAGTGGAGAATAAGATGTTACCCTTGGTTGGTGACAGACAACGAGTATATGAAGAAAACTTAGAGACAATGGAGGTATGGCACAAACAATTTTATTTTTCATACTTGTGTTTTAAAGTGTGCAAAAGGAGTTTTTAATATTTTCAAATACCCCAATAATATCTGTCTGAGCTTATACTGTTATTCAGAAACTTTTGTGGTAATTTTTGTTGTAATTTATTGTTGCTAAATAGAAAACTTTCATTTTAAAATTTTGGTGGCAGTATATGTATTTGTAAGAAACTTTTCTTGAAATTGCAGTAATTAATTTTGCATTGTTGTCCATTGTGCAACAATCACATTAATAAATGCACACACACAATTTTCTGAATTTACAGTACATTTAGAAAATTAGCTGAATAAATTGCATTGTTTAAGTACATTATAAAAATTATTTTAATTTATGGACATTTTATCCAAGCATGTAAAACTTCTTTCATGTATGATCTTTTTATTTTAGAAAAACAGTGATTAAGAACATATACAATGTACCCAAAAAAAATCTTATTTATTTATTTAAATGATTCTTTCATAAACTAGAGTTAACTTTATTCACATGACCTCATACTGTAAATTCAGAATTTTGCATTACTTTTATTATTGCGATGTTTGAAGAATGAAAAAATGTGAGATTAAGTTGTGCGATTTTAGGCAAAGCTGTATACTTATACATGTATATGTATCAGATATCAGAATGAGACGTTTTTTTTATTAGTACTACACTCACTCAATTGAATTATTTGCCATAATAAAAAACCTTACAATAATTTCTGAATTTACAGTATGTACATTGATAAATTTAATTATTCAACTTGAAGACAGAATTCTAGTAAAAAAAAAACATTTCAGAATATAATATATATTTACCATTTTTTTTTCTCTAGAAAAATTTAGATGACCATAATACAAAGACAAATGATCAGCTGAAGTCATTGTTTAAATATGCACAAGGCTCAGCCCATGTCTGGGATGTACATGAAATTGGATTGGCTAAGCAGGAGAGAGCTCTACAGGAGAAACTGGAAAACTGTAGACAACAACATGACAATCAAAACCAGGTAATAAGGTTATCCTAAAAGGAGAATTATAAGCATTAACATCAGAATCAGATTATAATGGGAGATAACTCAAAAAAACTTTGAGAGAAAGCAGAAACACAGAAACATTGCAAAAAAAAATTAGTGATAAGGGTAGATAACTCTGTAGTAGATTGATTGAGACTCTTAAAGTTGGTACTCTTCTTGTTATTCTATTTTCTCATGGTCAGTTGTGTGGAAAGTTGTCAATTGAAATTCGTTTTTATTTCATAAACACATAATTTCTAAGGGGATTCAATACTGAAGCAAGGGCAGATAATATTGCATCCACATGTAATGCTTTGTTTTCTTATTGGTGCATATATAAACTTTTAGTTGAATAAATAAGAAAACAGATTGGTTTAGTCTATGGTAGCTATCAATACTGTCAGAATGTAATGTCTATTCCTTACAAAATTTTGCAGTTTAATTTATCCATGACAAAATTTGCTTCTTAGGTAACACAATTAATGGAGGGAAGTCTGTAATATCTTTTTGAAATTGTTGTTTAAATGATGAATTTTAGAGCAAAGTTCCATGCCACATCTGTAAAAAAAAATTCCTGTATTTCAGATTTAAAGATAAATTACTTAAAAGAAAAACTGAAATCACTAAAATGTATGATTTAACCTATGGGAAAACTATTGCTTATTTTTTTCAGGATAAAGAAGCTAATTTAGATATAGTGATGGATAAGATGAGACAGGATGCTACTGAAGGAGCACTTAAAGTCAACCTTAATAAAGCTCTAGAAATGCTCGACAAAATTAAAGATGCGTAAGTGTATTTTTTTTAGAAATAGTGTTATCTTTGACACTATTGGTAATTTGTCTAAAAAAGGTTTTGATTTTGATAATCACTGACCCAGTCAAATATGAATCCTTTTTACTTGTCAAAAAAGAATAGTAATAATATAGGGTTATTGCATGAATATTGGGGAATATTGTCCCGAGTAGAATTTTATATTGCACAAGCTTGTGAGTGAAATATATGTTCTACGAGGGACAATATTCATGCAATAACCCTTTTATTGTATAGCAATTTAATATTTGAAAGTAAAAACTGATTTAAACTAAGATTTTGTAGTTGATGACATCATAAATTTTGAAGATTTATTGCACTAGTGCAATATTGGAATTTATTGCACACTAACTTTTGGTTATTTTCTGTAGGAAATATTATATTGCTATGCAATAATATTTAATTCTGAAATTCAAAACAAACGTTAAAAAGTTCATTAATTGATAACTTTTAAAGATACATTTATGTTTTGCTATAGGTATGAAATATTTCATCAAGACGAGACAGGAATTGTCAAGACATACCCAAATATGGTATTACAAGAATTGGAGGGGTATGATTTAGCTGTTTGCAAATTCTTCATGGTTGGAAGGAATCCAGAGGTAAGAATATAAGTAAAGTATTTACCCCTTTGTATTAACTTTAGAGCATGCCCAGTCAGATCTCTGTGAGGTAAATTACAGCAAAATGCTTTGAGTGTGTAGGTAAAGGTAATATCTTTGACTATTTTGCTTGCAAGCAGAACTGTGAAGGCATTAGGTTAGGTATACTACCCTCCTTTTGGAGTAGTCTAGTCCTATAGACAGATAGATTGGTTGTCTGTTGGGCTAGTCTGCTCTTAGGGTAGTATACCTAAATGTAATAATGACATCATCGTTCAGCTAGTAAGCAAGCTTGTCAAAGATATTTCCTGTACCTAAACTCAATGCATTTTGCTGTAATCATTTTTCCATAACATGTCAATAGTAGTGTTTATATGATATCTAAATTCATATGTACAGACAAATATAACATTTTGTTAATTAGTTTTGTTCATTGTTTCACATATCATAAACCAGATGCTCCGCAGGGCGTAGCTTTATACGACCGCAGAGGTTGAACCCTGAACGGTTGGGGCAAGTATGGACACAACATTTAAGCTGGATTTAGCTCTAAATTTGGATTGTGATTAAATAGTTGACACAGCATAGGTTTCTGACACAGAATGAATGTGTTTTAATGAACTTAAAATTTTTGTTTTCTCTTAGAGCAATTCACTATGCTGTTGAATATTAATCCTCTCAAAAAAATGTTTGAAGAAATTTTCTTTTTTATTTATGAAATTTCAAATGAGAAAAATTGAACCCAATTTTTTTAATCACATCCCCCTTTCCCTTATTCCAAAACTAATCTCAATTAAAATTTCTAATGGAGTTTGCAACAATAACTACTCATTTAAATACATCATAAAATATTAAGATGTAAAAAAACTGCTTGTTATCACTGAATGGTAAAGATTATTTTAATTTATCAGTTGGTAGTAAAAAGTGAATATACATTGTATATTGTATATAACAAAGATTTAAGTTGATTCTGGACAAAGAAAGATAACTCCAATTAAAAAAAAATCTTGCTATTGCACAATATTTTGCAATTAGATATTTCTTGCTTACTATTCTGGACAAAGAAAGATAACTCTAATTAAAAAAAAATTTGCTATTTCACAATATTGTGCAATTAGATATTTCTTGCCATTGCGCAATACTGTGCAATTGAAAAGACTTGCTATTGCACAATACTTAATATAATAATTTTAGATCCTGATTTGGACCAACTTGAAAACTGGGCCCATAATAAAAAATCTAAGTACATTTTTGGATTCAGCATATCAAAGAACCCCAAGATTTCAATTTTTGTTAAAATCAGACTAAGTTTAATTTTGGACACTTTGGACTTTAGTGTAGACCAATTTGAAAACAGGACCAAAAATGAAGAATCTACATACACAGTTAGATTTGGTATATCAAAGAACCCCATTTATTCAATTTTTGATGAAATCAAACAAAGTTTAATTTTGGACCCCGATTTGGACCAACTTGAAAACTGGGCCAATAATCAAGAATCTAAGTACATTTTTAGATTCAGCATATCAAAGAACCTAACTGATTCATTTTTTGTCAAAATCAAACTAAGTTTAATTTTGGACCCTTTGGACCTTAATGTAGACCAATTTGAAAACGGGACCAAAAGTTAAGAATCTACAGTGTTCTCCTTTTTTCACTAAGGTAAGGTGGGTGTTTTGAAAAAAACACTTGCAACCGGGTGATTTTTTTTAACATTTTCAACCGGGTTTATTTTTTTCCGTTTTACTGTGGGTTGGGGTCACAAATAGAAGGATAAGTATTGTATTCACATTTAATGGAATTGAACCATTATTCTGCTATCACTGCTAGCCTTTCATTAAATGATTTGACAAATTATTTTGTGCATCTCGGATAGCAGATCATAATGGCTTTTGCAGGACTCCCTCCTCCTATGAAGTCTGCTAATGCATGGACTACCAAACCAAGTTTCTGTCCTGTTCCTCGCTTTAGTGCTGTATTTTTGGCACAGAGAACAGTAATATGTACTTCTGTGACGATTATCCATTTAAAGTCCTGTTCATATTTATCGACACCCTCAAATGAGGGGGTAATCTCTCAATGTAATGACTATCCCTTTTTTGAGGGGTACATTTAAAGAGAAAACAGATGAGGGGTAACCTCTCCATGTAATGACTATCCCTTTTATGTAGGATACATTTAAAGAGAAACAAATGAGGACATATTTGTTTCTGGCCTTTTTATTATTATGGACACTCTTTTAGAAAAGTTGTACCAAATAAAACGATTTCCCCCCTTTTAAGCTAATAAATCTAAGTTTTTCTTTTTTTTCTTCAACAGTAATATAACATCTTGCCTGATGGACAGTCCCTCATTTAAGGGATATCCCTCATTTTGGGATTGTTCCCAACCTGTTTATCTTCGCAATGGCCTGTGTGCCTTTTCTGTTGTTTTTATACTTTTTTTTCAATTTCAACAATTTCAATTCAACTATCCGTTTTAGTTGACTTATATGGCTTAGAATTTTCCTTATCACCATCGTCATCTGCCTTTCCATTCCCCCGATTAATAAGAGATTAATAATCAAGAAAACATTTAAATTTGACGATCCGCCATTTTTGTCAATGAAAACAAACTGCGAGGCGCGATTAGTATTTAAATTTTTACGGTGCGGAACCAAAAAAAATCCGGAATTTGAAAAAAAAGCCGACCACCTCCTATAATGGAAAGGTGGTCGGCTTTGAAAAGAATGTGGTCGGCACACCCGGCTTAAATGCCGAATGGAAAACACTGATCTACATACACAGTCATGACAGTTAGATTCGGCATATCAAAGAACCCCAATTATTCAATTTTGATGAAATCAAACAAAGTTTAATTTTGGACCCTTTGAGCCCCTTATTCTGTTGGGACCAAAACTCCCAAAATCAATACCAACCTTCCTTTTATGGTCATAAACCTTGTGTTTAAATTTCATAGATTTCTATTTACTTATACTAACGTTATGGTGCGAAAACCAAGAAAAATGCTTATTTGGGTCCCTTTTTGGCCCCTAATTCCTAAACTGTTGGGACCTAAACTCCCAAAATCAATACCAACCTTCCTTTTATAGTCATTAACATTGTGTTTAAATTTCATTGATTTCTATTTACTTAAACTAAAGTTATTGTGCGAAAACCAAGAATAATGCTTATTTGGGCCCTTTTTTGGCCCCTAATTTCTATACTGTTGAAACCAAAACTCCCAAAATCAATCCCAACCGTTCTTTTGTGGTCATAAACCTTGTGTCAAAATTTCATAGATTTCTATTAACTTAAACTAAAGTTATAGTGCGAAAACCAAGAAAATGCTTATTTGGGCCCTTTTTGGCCCCTAATTCCTAAAATGTTGGGACCAAAACTCCCAAAATCAATACCAACCTTCCTTTTGTGGTCATAAACCTTGTGTTAAAATTTCATAGATTTCCATTCACTTTTACTAAAGTTAGAGTGCGAAAACTAAAAGTATTCGGACGACGACGCAGACGACGACGCCAACGTGATAGCAATATACGACGAAAATTTTTTCAAATTTTGCGGTCGTATAAAAACTACTAGTTGTATCTTAATGAGAAAAATCTTTTAATGGCCATGCACTATTATAAAATGTAATTTGTGTTTAACAGAATTGAATACTGATATTTAAATAAGATTTTAAAAAGAACTTGACTCAACTTTGAAACTTGGACAAAGAGAAATAACTCAATTTTTGAAAAAGAAAATTGTGTAGATTTTCTGTACCAATGTCAAAGAATATTAAATTCTTAGCACCCTGATCAGAATGAAGCGGGTTTATTTGTGCATTGTCTTAATATATATATTCCTGTCACTGTATGTTTTTGATGTATGTATTTAGAATATTAATATTTAAAATTTACAGTCTGGATTATTATATTTCTTTAGACATCAATACTTTTGTCATACTTATTGACTTAATTAGTTTCCAGTCAATATAACTCACTCCAAAAACAGGGTTCAGCAAAACCTCTCAAAGTGGTTTTTTTCAGAATCCTCTCCAAATTTAAGTTAAAAATACACAGAACATTCAACCATTATTTAAGACATGGTAATCAATTAAGATTGTTATATTTACCATAAATGCTTTTAGTTCTTGCATTCAAATTTATTTTAGTTTATTTCAAGGGTTGTATAACTTTTTTCAGGATGGTCAAGGCAGATCAGAGAAGGTTACTAAAAGTCCATCAAAGACTAAAAAGGTAGTTATTACTTATTTATTACATCATAAATAAATTTATAAAATGTGGAATGTTTGCATTGACTTGTTATCACGTGTTATATGTATATTCAAAATGTAAGCCAGTATTATGCATGTTTGTGCAATTCACTTTTTCTTTTCTATGACTCTCAACCAAAAAATTGGTAAAGCAGGCCAGAGAATTGTGTACTATTTATAACTTATACTTTTTGAAAAAGGGATAACTTTATTATGATGACTAATTGAAAAGGTTGAATTCTCTTTCTGTTGTGATTTAGGAATGGGTAAGCTAAACATTGTTGAAAGTTTTTGTTCCTTTACTTTGTTGATTTTACATTGAACACAAGGAAACTTTAAACATACACATAATTAATAAAGTATATAAAATTTAAGTCAAAACCCCTCAAAAAGTTTGTTTTTCTCTTCATGGACAATATCAGCAAGACAAAACTGTTACTTCTAGTTTTATTTGAAAATAGTACACAAAGAAAGAACTTTATATGTAGTGTTGTGTAAGATTGCATAAAATTTTACAAATATATATTTGCACCAACTACTTTGTGTTGGTATGAGCAAGAACATGTTGGATAAAATTACTGAATTGAAAAGATTAGTTCAACAGAAAATAATTTTAAAAAATTGGAGTTGTCAATGAAAAAGAATAAAGAATGATTTTGATCATTCTTTCAATTTATTTTGAGTGGTTAAAATTTGTTCATATGATTATAAAATGAAAATTTAATATTATGGATGGTTTCGGTCCTTAACAAGTGCCACTTGCATAATTTCAGTTCCAGAACAGCCCTTGAAAAATTGTATGACAAAAATGTACCAATTAGTTTTAAGAGTTAATTCCTTTATCTTTGGACTCCTACCTTTATACTTTTGATAAAGTGTATATGTTTTTAGCTCACCTGGCCCGAAGGGCCAAGTGAGCTTTTCCCATCACTTGGCGTCCGGCGTCCGGCGTCCGTCGTCGTCGTCGTCCGTCGTCGTTAACTTTTACAAAAATCTTCTCCTCTGAAACTACTAGGCCAAATTAAACCAAACTTGGCCACAATCATCATTGGGGTATCTAGTTTAAAAAATGTGTGGCGTGACCCGGCCAACCAACCAAGATGGCCGCCATGGCTAAAAATAGAACATAGGGGTAAAATGCAGTTTTTGGCTTATAACTCAAAAACCAAAGCATTTAGAGCAAATCTGACATGGGGTAAAATTGTTTATCAGGTCAAGATCTATCTGCCCTCAAATTTTCAGATGAATCCGACAACCCGTTATTGGGTTGCTGCCCTGAACTGGTAATTTTAGGGAATTTTTGCTGTTTTTGGCTATTATCTTGAATATTATTATAGATAGAGATAAACTGTAAACAGCAATAATGTTCAGCAAAGTAAGATTTACAAATAAGTCAACATGACCAAAATGGTCAGTTGACCCCTTTAGGAGTTATTGACCTTTATAGTCAATTTTTAACCATTTTTCGTAAATCTTAGTAATCTTTTACAAAAATCTTCTCCTCTGAAACAACTGGGCCAAATTAATCCAAACTTGGCCACAATCATCTTTGGGATATCTAGTTTAAAAAATGTGTGGCGTGACCCGGCCAACCAACCAAGATGGCCGCCATGGCTAAAAATAGAACATAGGGGTAAAATGCAGTTTTTGGCTTATAACTCAAAAACCAAAGCATTTAGAGCAAATCTGACATGGGGTTAAATTGTTTATCAGGTCAAGATCTATCTGCCCTCAAATTTTCAGATGAATCCGACAACCCGTTATTGGGTTGCTGCCCTGAACTGGTAATTTTAGGGAATTTTTGCTGTTTTTGGCTATTATCTTGAATATAATTATAGATAGAGATAAACTGTAAACAGCAATAATGTTCAGCAAAGTAAGATTTACAAATAAGTCAACATGACCAAAATGGTCAGTTGACCCCTTTAGGAGTTATTGACCTTTATAGTCAATTTTTAACCATTTTTCGTAAATCTTTGTAATCTTTTACAAAAATCTTCTCCTCTGAAACAACTGGGCCAAATTAATCCAAACTTGGCCACAATCATCTTTGGGATATGTAGTTTATAAAAATGTGTGGCAAGACCCGGCCAACCAACCAAGATGGCCGCCATGGCTAAAAATAGAACATAGGGGTAAAATGCAGTTTTTGGCTTATAACTCAAAAACCAAAGCATTTAGAGCAAATCTGACATGTGGTAAAAGTGTTTATCAGGTCAATTTCTATCTGTTCTGAAATTTTCAGATGAATCAGACAACCTGTTGTTGGGTTGCTGCCCTGAATTGGTAATTTTAAGGAAATTTTGCTGTTTTTGGTTATTATCTTGAATATTATTATAGATAGAGATAAACTGTAAACAGCAATAATGTTCAGCAAAGTAAGATTTACAAATAAGTCAAAATGACCAAAATGGTCAGTTGACCCCTGAAGGAGTTATTGCCCTTTATAGTCAATTTTTAACCATTTTTCGTAAATCTTAGTAATCTTTTACAAAAATCTTCTTCTCTGAAACTACTGGGCCAAATTAAACTAAACTTGGCCACAATCATCATAGGGGTAACTTGTTTAAAAAATGTGTGGCGTGACCCGGCCAACCAACCAAGATAGCCGCCATGGCTAAAAATAGAACATAGGGGTAAAATGCAGTTTTTGGCTTATAACTCAAAAACCAAAGCATTTAGAGCAAATCTGACAGTGGTAAAATTGTTTATCAGGTCAAGATCTATCTGCCCTCAAATTTTCAGATGAATCCGACAACCGTTGTTGGGTTGCTGCCCCTAAATTGGTAATTTTAAGGAAATTTTACTGTTTTTGGTTATTATCTTGAATATTATTATAGAAAGAGATAAACTGTGAACAGCAATAATGTTCAGCAAAGTAAGATTTACAAATAAGTGAACTTGACCGAAATGGTCAGTTGACCCCTTTAGGAGTTATTGCCCTTTACAGTCAATTTTTAACCATTTTTCGTAAATCTTAGTAATCTTTTACTAAAATCTTCTTCTCTAAAACTACTGGGCCAAATTAATCCAAACTTGGCCACAATCATCTTTGGGGTATCTAGTTTAAAAAATGTGTCCGGTGACCCGGCCATCCAACCAAGATGGCTGCCATGGCTAAAAATAAAACATAGGGGTAAAATGCAGTTTTTGGCTTATAACTCAAAAACCAAAGCATTTAGAGCAAATCTGACATAGGTTAAATTGTTTATCAGGTCAAAATCTATCTGCCCTGAAATTTTAGGATGAATCGGACAACCCGTTGTTGGGTTGCTGCCCCTAAATTGGTAATTTTAAGGAAATTTTACTGTTTTGGGTTATTATCTTGAATATTATTATAGATAGAGATAAACTTTAAACAGCAGTAATGTACAGCAAAGTAAGATTTACAAATAAGTCAACATGACTGAAATGGTCAATTGACCCCCTAAGGAGTTATTGTCCTTTAAAGTCAATTTTTAACAATTTTCATAAAATTTGTAAATTTTTACAAACATTTTTTACTGAAACTACTGGGCCAAGTTCATTATAGATAGAGATAATTGTAAACAGCAAGAATGTTCAGTAAAGTAAGATGTACAAAGACATTATCATCACCAAAACACAATTTTGTCATGAATCCATCTTCTTCCTTTGTTTAATATTCACATAGAACAAGGTGAGCGACACAGGCTCTTTAGAGCCTCTAGTTTTATGTATCAGTTTTGCATGGTTGATAAATCATCACCTAATTTAACAACTTTAAAGAATAATTACCATATATTTCTTTACCTAAGCTTTCAATTTTATTTTCATTTAAAATTTGTGTATGCATTAAATTGTATGAATTATGAATATGATCATTGATGTGTACAGTTACAAGTTATAATATAAAGATGCATCAATTTGAAATGAGATGGAAAAGTTTTTAAGTAGTTGACATCCAGTTACCATTATGTAACTTATTACCATAAATTCATATTAAATTGGATTATTTTGAATATAATGACTTGTACAACGCTGAGTTACGACAAATTCATATATTTAAGTTTAAGAATTGCAATAAATGATATAAACTTTTACTTTTTATGGCCCCGCAACGAAGGTGTCGGTGACATATAGTTTTACCCTTGTCCCAAATTCCGAAATTCCATAAATCTTAAATTCAATAATTCCGTCATTCCGTCATTCCGCAACAAACCTTTCTACGGAGTTTTTTTCTAAACGCCTTCAGATATTGGGCTGATTTTCGGTATGTGAGTTAACCATGATGAGTTACAGATCAAGTTTTGTTCTGCTCCACTAATTTTTGTCAAAATTAAGGGGCTTTGGACTTTGAGAAATTGTTGAAAATCACAGTTATACAGACTTTTTTTCTAAATACCTTCAGATATTGGGCTGAATTTTTGTATGTGAGTTAACCATGACGAGTTACAGAACAAGTTTAAGTTTCGTTCCGCTCTACTAATTTTTGCTGAAATTACAGGCTTGGACTATGAGAAATTGTTGAAAATCACAGTTATACAGACTTTTTTTCTAAATGCCTTCAGATATTGGGCTGATTTTTGGTATGTGAGTTAACCATGATGAGTTACAGGTCAAGTTTAAGATTCGTTCTGCTCTGCTAATTTTTGCTGAAATTACGGGCTTTGGACTTTGAGAAATTGTTGAAAATCACAGTTATACAGACTTTTTTTCTAAATGCCTTCAGATATTGGGCTGATTTTTGGTATGTGAGTTAACCATGATGAGTTACAGGTCAAGTTTAAGATTCGTTCTGCTCTGCTAATTTTTGCTAAAATTACAGGCTTTGGACTTTAATAAATTATTGAAAATCACAGTTATACAGATTTTTTTTCTATACGCCTCCAGATTTTGAGCTGATTTTTGATATGTGAGATTACCATCATGTTTTTGTCCACATGTGTTTATATTGAAATTGCAGATTTTTCAACTTTTTGGGACAGGGCTATTCATGTCACTTTGACACATCTAGTTTTAAGATAAATTGTATATTTATTGCTATAGCGATGTAACACAGCTACTCTGCAACAATAACATGTCATCTCATTACAATGTACAATTATTAAGAAAAGTCAAAACAATATACTCTAAATGCCTGTACCAAGTTTGGAGCATGACAGTTGTTATCCATTTGTTTGATGGGTGTGAGCTTTTGATTTTGCCATTTGATTAGGGACATTCAATTTTAAATTTTCCTCGGAGTTCAGAATTTTTGTGATTTTACTTTTTACTAATGTAAAACTAAAAAATATAAAAAGGCAATCTTACTGATTTAAAGGACCTCATTTAAGTGGTACATAGATAAACAATGGATATATAGATTCAAAAATAAGTTGAGTAACAATGACATTGTAGTTGTATGTTCATGAATAGGACAATGTTTAAAAATAAGTTGAGGTTACAATCCTATTGAATATTCTTGAATAGAACAACCTTTTGTTGAAAGTTGGCAATTATACCACATCTTCTTTTTTATATTTAGCTATAAGGAAGTAAAGCTTTCCTAAGTATTCCTAGTTCATTGAAAACATAGATTCTAAAATTTAAAAATTTAAATAGAAAATGATTCAAGGACAAAAATTTAAATAATCTTTCCAGTTATAGTTTGAATTCTACTTTGCAAGGAATATACAGTTGTAACTAGAGGCTCCAAGGATCTTTCATACACCTGGTTAACATATAATTTCTCGCTACATTAAAGACCTGTTAGTGACCTTCTGCTGTTGTTTTTAAAGCAATTGCTTTTATGCCGTCGCGTATGGCCATCTTTGTGACCCAGATCAGAGACTCCGCCCAGATCAAGCCATAGTATTTTGTTAAACAGGCTCCTGGTCAGTCATTCTTTAACACCTATGTATGTTTTCTAATGCAATACATAGCTTGAAACTTTAAAAAAAAGTTAGTGGATTTAAGAAGTTTCAGAATATGTTCTTGTAGATGTATTTTTGTATTTAAAGGGTCAACCGTTTGACTATCAAATAACATGAAAGTCCGAGTGAAAAAAAGTACATTTTTATAAATGCGATTCCGTTTTCCGCCGTTCGTACGATGTTTCAACAAAATATGGATTCATTTCAGTTGTTGATTTAGTATTGAAAATTTAACTGAATTAACTCCTAATAAATACGTTTTTTTATGTTTAATTTGTGTTTCTTTAAGAGGTCAGGTGCTCTTGTTCATTCATAAAATTATCGTTCATTCATACATTTATCGTAAAATCAAAATCACTACACAGGTTAATGCGTAGTGTCAAATTATTACCTGTAATCTAAAAATAGACAAACTTTATTTGCGCAAATAATTTAGCGGAACGAAACCCTTGTTGAAAACACATAACAATAAGTTCGTTTTCCTTTTCTGTCAAAACTCCGTAATATTTATCGATCACCTTACTAATGAAATGGACCCGTCCAAACGTAGTAGATGCCAAGTCGGTCCAGATGAAGAGATATTTACAATTTGGAGTTTTCTAGTTCATAGATAGAAAAAAAGTACGTCTTTTTAAATATCATGATCAAAACTAGGTTTGGATAACAAATGTCAGATGAAACCATTATCCTCGTCTTTTCAGTGAACAAGTCGACTACGTTTGTTGACACTCGACGGTCCACCGTGTTAGCAATTTTATTTCACATGTTTTCGAAATATAGAAGATCATGTTTCGCAATGTTTCCTGAAAATTGATAAATATCAAAGCAACGTAGAGCTGTTTGTTCTTGTTCGTATAATAAAATTGAGAATGGAAATGGGGAATTTGTCAAAGAGACAACAACCCGGCCATAGAAAAACATACAACAGCAGAATTAAGGTCACCAACAGGTCTTCAATGCAGCGAAAAATTCCCACACCCGGAGGCGTCCTTTAGCTGGCCCTATACAATATATATACTAGTTCAGTGATAACGATTTAATGTCATGTTTGTCTGTGATGACCCCCCTTTTCGGGATTGCATGAGAATTGTAGTTATCTCGTACCCACATGCACTTGTTTCTATCCATAGGAAGGTCGACTATCCATATAAATAGTATATTTGACACCAACTTTAGCCTGGTAAACGTGTTGTCTCCTTGTGAAATATAAAACATATTAAAAATGACTTTCTGCTAAAGTCTTTTATTTATATAAAGTTAAAACCTTCTTACTTTTAACTAGACAACACTCATGTCAGGTTTAATTCTTGTATATATGTGGATGAAAAATAAAAGTCCCCAAACATTAACATGGCAGCAATTGCTTTTACAGCCTTTAAGGCTTTGATTTTCTATGGTCGGGTTGTTGTCTCTTTGACACATTCCCCATTTCCATTCTCAATTTTATTAAAACATGCTATTAATAAAGACATTTCATTATATGAATATCTTACACTATGTTTTTTTTTGGCATCATATCATTCAACGAAACATGCAACAGTAGATAAAATGAACTCTAAAAAATGACTACATAACAGGAACCAAAAATTTCTTTAGGCTGCTATGTTTTTCATCAAATTGTGTGGTTTTTTTTATTAAATTCTTACATTGTATTTTTTATAATGGCCCTGTTTGCCACCTAATCTGTAACCTATCAGAACGGTTTGTAGAGGCTTTCTTCTCAAAAATCCTGCAAAGTTTGAAAATATTTTGCCATTTTATTTCAGTTGATATATAAATTATTTATTTATAACATTATATTTTGATTTTAACTTCCATACTTCAGGCCTGTAGCATGGAATTTTCAAATGGAAAGGAGGAGGGGGGGGGAGTGTTATCTACTTGAAATAAACAATATCTTAACTCACAGTTCATACCCAACAACGACTTTTAAAGTGCATTTTTGTTTTCAAAAGGGGGTTAGAACTTAGAACCCTTATTGTGCTAAGTTTGTATTGAGTTTGAGATATGAAAATCATTGCTGTAATGCAAGTTAATCAATGATTACACATTGACAATCCATTTTAATGGATCTCCTACTAATGAACTTTCCTATGAATTTTTAATGCATTTGGCTTTATGGCGTGCAGAAGAAAACATTTAATTATTAATCAATCGGGAGCAAGAATTGCTTTAGGTTATAATTTTTTTTATACCAGATTAAAAAAAAATGTGTTCATACATATTCACTTATGTTTATATGTGTTTTGACTGAATTAAGCCATTTCAATTGATATCTTATAGTGTGTCTTTCTATGTTGTGATGTTACACTATTGTTTCGGGTAAGGGTGAAGATTGGTACCTTTAAAAACATTTTAACCCGCTGCATTTGTTTGCTCCTGTCCTAAGTTTGGAACCTAATTTTCAAGAGTTGTCGTTTGTTGATATGGTTCATAAGTGTTTTTGTTTTCTTGTTTTTTATATGGATTAGACCAATGTTTGAATGGTTTTACACTAGTCATTTTGGGGCCCTGTATAGCTTACTGTTCAGTATGAGCCAAGTACTTATGGTTATTCTTTTACAAATTGTGGTGACTTGGATGGAGAGTTGTCTCATTGGCAATTTCAATTTCATTTTACATATTGATTGATTGATTGTTGGTGTTTTAACACCACTTTTAAGTGCCATTTTGTGGATTTTTAGTGGTGGCCAATTTTTATTGTTGGAGGAAGCCGGAGTGCCTGGACCTTCGATAGCAAAACTGATAATCCTAATCTTAGTCAATTAAGATTGTAGTCCAGTGCACCTGCACTGGCAGTGTTCTAACTCATAACCTCAGTGTTAACTGGCTAGTGATTCCAGTAGCAGAACTACTAAGACCACTTGACCACCGGCCCCCATTCACAGATTGACATAATATACACAGTTGTTATTTTTAATACATTTTGTACCTTTTGTGTAATTTTTTTATTGTTGTCGACTTTGTTTGCCATTTCACAGATGCTTTTCAAATTTGAGTGGACAAATATTTTGAATTAGAATAATAAATGTTTTGTTTTGTAAATACATTTTGTATAAGGAAGAAAATAAAACATTGCATTTTTGGAAAAATAATTTAATTAAAGCACCATTTATATTATCAGTGAAAGTTTTGGCTACCTTCATTATTTCATTTCCAGCAGTTTCCTCAAATTTTTAAGAAAATGAGTCAATTTGATAGCTTTGAGTGAACAGCTGAACTGAACATAAATTCAAGAATGTTATTTCTAAAAAGTATTTTGATCAAAGTCTTGAACTTTCAATGATTTCTTCTGGTAAATCAGCTTTTCCCGTATTTTCAAACAAAGGATTCTTCATTGTGGTGTCAAAAGGTCGTAATTCGGGTACAATCCCACGATGCCATTCATTGGCTTCATGACTATAATCTACCTCATGTTGATTATTTCCATTATTTACAATATCATCACCTGGACTACCCCAGTTTTTATTAAGTAATGGATTGTGTGTAGTTGGAATTTCTAATCCTTTTGGCTTGGATCCTATTAATAACGGAATTTCTGCTCGTAATTCCTTCCCCCCTGATATTTCCACCCTGAATTGGAAAGAATAAGATATTTCTATAATATCACAGTAATCCAAGTTTGATTCTGGTATATATGGCGGCACTGTCAATCTTACATTATGCCACTTGCGGCCATCTCCCTGTGTCATTTCTTGTTCATCACGTCTTTTATTTACAACTTGACGGAAGGGAATAAGTTTTTTACGTGCATGGTATAGCGTGTTCATTACAATAGATGCCTGCACAGCTGTTATATATAGAGGACTTGTATTAGCAACTTCAGCCTGAATGTAAATATCTTCTCCCGGACAAACACCCACTTTATCGATTGTAATATCAAATTTTATTTTTCCAGTTGAACACAGGCCCCAAAATCGTTGTTCCATTGACCTGCTTTCAGATTTTCGTGATGTATCTGGAATCTCTGCTTTCCTTATTACCAGAAATGGTTCACTTGTAATATTAGTCTCACTTTTTTCACCATTAACAATTACTTTGAGGACATAAGTCACACTTCCGAATTTTCCAATGAAAGACGAAGGCAGATTATCAGGAAGTTGATATTCAAATGGAAATTTATGTTCTCCTTTTGCAAGAAGCAAAGGATCATTCAGTCCTCTGTCTTCCACCGAGTGTTTGGCATTAATATACTCCTCATTTGCATTGAACGATCCAAACTGGGGGTCTTCCCATGCTACAGCACCTTGTCCTGTTATTGAAATATATATTTTTGTGATAAAAGTTTGGCGAGATGTTGTTACAGAAATATATCCTCGAAGAATTTCACCTGGTTGGTACTGGTACTGTTCATCTATATCATGTTCTAGGTCCACTTCTAATGATTCTATAGCAGTACCCATGGTGACCAGTATATTTTACATTGATCTTTATTTATTTCTGTAAAAGAATCAAAATTATTAATATTTTGACTGAAAAAAAGTATAGACATGTTGTGACAATAATAAGAGATATTTATTAATATTAGGAAATTTTCAGTTGATGTATGGATGTAATATTTGTTCAATTCTTATGTTATCTTCCTGACATATGAGTGTTCCTATACTTTTTTGTGATATTTTTGCTTTTCATTTTAAAATAGGTTAGGATGGTATTTTGTAATTTTTGACATATACAGTCAGTGGACAAAACTTTAAACATTTCTACATCTTATGGTATTTATTTCCTATGAATCGGTCCTGCAGTTATTTGGTTATAATTTATTTTTTTTACATATCGATTATGTTGAAATGATAGGACATTTTTTCAGTGAGGACTCACTTTTGTCCTCTGACTGTAAAGTTCTTTTGAAATTAAAATGAAAAAAAAAGTTGTACTGTTGGATTTTAAAAGAGGGAGATATGGGATAATTATTAACAAGACAGGATAAACATGATAACCAATTTAACCAAATGAAGTTATTGTTTTTAATGATAAGAGAGGGATAGACAATTCTTCCACATACACCCACTGAGACACCCAACCACATCAACATAGAATTACTTTATCACTCATTAAAGTTCCTAGGACTTGTATAAAGCAGAAATCAGTCACTGTAAATTTTAACTTAAACAAACACTTGTTAAATAAAAGATTTATTTGTACATGTAGAGATATGCATGTTATGTAATACATTGTGCATAAAAATATATACCTTAAGTATTTTCGTTATTTTAATCAATGCTGAGGCATATATTCTAATCAATTTTCTTCAAGTAAATAATTAAGTTAACTGTCAACACCAGTAATAAATGTATTCCTTAATTACCTTTGTGAATGTAAAAGAATACGAAATTCCACTTGTGAATGTAAAAGAATAAGAAATTCCAAGAATGTTTTTAACTATTGAAAATATAATTGTTTCTAAGATGTTTTTGATAACAGGTTACAACACCTATACTGCATTATTGACATCAAAGTTATTTAATGATATTTTGTAGGAAGATATTATTGATTTGATCTGAGGTTACTAAGAAACAAAGATATGTTTTTATTTATTGTATACTTAAGGCTAAAATAATGTTTTCATGCCCCATTGAAAAGTTTAAACAAGATGGTATCAGTATAGACAAACAATTAAACACAAAAATATTTAAAAAAATTTCTTTAGTAAAAAACACTTGAATATATTAGGATGTACTTTAAAAATAGTTTTAATACTGTTCAGTTATTTAGTTTTATTATTTGTTACCTTTTTAAGGATTGTTGTTCATTATTTAAAGTCCACAAATATAATGTAAATACATTTACCAACTAATTCATTAACTCATCAGATTGTTTTACCTGAAAATTAAGATAGTTTGCATTCTGTCCAGTGACAAATATTTCATGCGGCATGAATTTGCTCATTATAGTTCTTAATTTCTGTGTCATTTAGTCTCTTGTCAAAAGTTGTCTCATTGCCAACCATACCACATCTTCTTCTTAATATAATCAGGTGTTCAGAAACTATAACTGTTATATAATTTGTCCCAAGTTTTTAGAATAGGTTCAAAACATGGTTGACCAGAGAGTATATAGATCAATCATTTTCTTATTTGATTGGCATTTTTCTGTGATTAATACAATAAGCATAATTTTGACATGAACCAGTTCCTGTATTGAGCTGAATTGTATTTCAGGGACTTATTAGCAGTAATATTTTAGGTATACATGAATATTTCTACAGTTCAAACCACTTAAGACAATTTATCCTCTTGGATATTAACAGACTTCATAGCTCTGGATTTTAAACCCTACTTTAGTTGGTACTTATAAGGGAGCTACCATTTGATTTTTGTGGGGGGGGCTAGGATGAAATTTGAAAAAAATAGGCAGGACAGGAGTTTTGAGTAAAAAAAAAAGGCAGGATGAGACACTTTGCAAAAAAAAAGGCAGGATGACAATTTAGGTAAAAAAAGTCAGGATAAACTAATAAAAAAAAATGCAGGACCGAATAGAGTGAAAAATAAAAAGGCAGGACAGAGATTACAACTAAAAAAAATGCAGGACAAAATTTTTCATCCTAGCCCCCCCATAAAAATCAAATGGTAGCTCCCTAAGTACTAATGAAAACATAAGAGTTTCATAATTTCAAGTCTGTCCCGATGCCGTCCCTTTTTTAACACCAATTATATGTAAAATATTTATTCCTAATACAGGGGAAAGAAATGGTTTTTAGGTTAGGGTTGTTTGGGGTCTTGTTTTGTATCTTATCTGGTCAAATAGGATAAGCAGACATGGTATAGAAATGAAATGGAATTTAATTTAAAAAAATATAATCCATCTTTTATTTGGGGATTACATTTTAATAATATGAATAGAACAAGATTATTTTAAATTAAAGATTTAATAGAAACAGAATTTAAAAATCATATATGAAGGAATATTATATGAAAGACACAATTTTTGACCGGCATTGGAAAAACTTTCAGAGATGAAATTCAATACCCTATATTTCAATGTCCATAATAATAAAGTACATATCCATATTTTACCATATTATAATTACAGAGTTCACACATGAGGTCAATCTATAATAATGATAAGTGAAAAATGATTTTTAAATCTCACCTGTTCTTTACTGAATAAGATTTCCAATTGTGTATTAAGTCACCTGGGTAGTTTTACTTTGATGTCACAGGTAAACAAGTAGCTTTTTTTAGAGCTGTAGAACTGGTTTATAATTCTTTTGAAGAGTTGTAGACCATGAAGAAATCAATACTGAGTTTTAAATATTGAGGTGCTACATGGGAAAGTACATACATTGGGGTTAAAGAAGGACAAGTTATGGACAAATGATCTCCCCTTTTGTTTTCACAAATAAGATAATGTTCTTATTGGTTTTTTTTTAGATTTATAAAAGTTCATTTAGTTTTTCAAATCATTAAAGGTATAATGATATAATTATCCAAATTATGATGGTTCAAGAACAGAAAAACTATTTAACAGTTCCGTGACCCATCAGTTTTACTCAGACACAAATTTAAGGTTACTGTGGCGGGTCCCGGGGGGGGAGGGTCGAGGGTTGGAACACCCCCTTTTTTGGACGATCAATGCATTTGAATGGGGACATGTAGTTTGAACCCCCCCTCTTTGTCCTGGGTTAGGACCACCCCCCTTTTTTAAATGACTGGTTCCGCCCCTGGGTTACTGCTAGTTCACAACAATATTTTTCTATTTTCTTTTTTCATGATTCCCAAATATTTTAGACATAAAATGTTTTGGTAATGATTTAGTAAAATGATTTTGCCTTCAAAAAATAAAAATTCAGAAATTAAAAATTTTAGGGAAATAGAAATTCTGAAAAATAAAATTTCAGGAAAAATTAAAATTCTGAAAATTTAAATTTCAGGTAAATAAAGTTGTTAGTTTGCTATTCCTTTTTCTCAAAACCTAAAGAAAAAAGAGAGCAAGAAAGAAATTAAATTGATTACTTGTAATGATACTTGCACAATTATAATGTACAGCAGCAACATAAATTTAAGCTCACCTCACTGGAAGGGCCAAGTGAGCTTATGCCATAATTTTCCATTGATTCTAAGTAATCTATTGCCTGTACTCCTTATACTTTTCTTTAAAAATGTAATTTCACTGTCATTGACATTAAGTAAAATATACATTGGTGTGAGCCAAGGCTCTGTATTGAAGACGGTACTTATACCTATAATGGTTTACTTTTACAAATTGTTAATTGGATGGAGAGTTGTCTCACTGGCACGCATACCGCATCTTCTTATATACATTGTACTGTATAAAATCACTATGATACATTATATAGATAAATAGCTTCATTGTATATTGTATTTTAGCATGAGGACGATGAAGATGATGATTTTGAGTTTGATGTGAGTGACATAGCAATATGCATGGACCTTCGTAGCAACTTTACCAATCTGTGATCAATAATAATTGCACATTGCATGTTATATATTGCACTTTGACTGTCTAGATTGTTTTTCTATTCCAGATATGCATGTTGCTGTGATTTCCTTTTTCAGGAATTCCTCTTGCTACTCAAGCATGTTTTCACCTAATCATGTCTCCTTTCTAATTTGTAGACATTGTCTGTGATTGTACATTTAGTTAAAAAAAAAAATTAAATCAACAAAGATCACCTTTGGGTAGTTCTGCAAACTTAAATCAGATTAAATGATTGCCCAATGGTAAATATTTGATAGTATTAAAAGTGCAAGCCTTCTTAATGGGACACAGATTTGACACAAGTTATTTTTAAAACATATCAAAGAATCATCTTTTTTTCAGATTTATTATTCAGTTTTATATTTTCATTTTGTTGTTGTTTTTTTTTTTAAATATCATGTTTAAATAATATTTAAACCTCTTTTTACAAAAAATAAAATGATTTTATTTGCAAAATTTTAAATCTGAACTTATCAAGTGGAATTTAAATACAAAAGGATCTATAGATAGTTTTCCTTTGACATTATCTGTTTTAGAGTTATTTCCCATGGTCCGTATGTTGTAGGCAAGCTGGTCAGTTTTCTTATTGGACTAACCAAATTTAAATATTAATGTCTGATAAAAGATCCTAGATCGATTTGTTAAATCAAACTTGGTGTAATATGAATTAATGGGGGATTAGCCTTACCTCTTTCCTTCAACATTATATTTTTAAAAAATCCTTTCAGTTGTGCATAAATCTAAAGATAGAAATTTTATCAAATTCATAGAAACATTTCATGTTTCTAGGGAAAAAAAACCAGCTGAATTCCAATATCTAAATCTATATCTATATATCTGTTGTTATATTTACTTTGCGAATTCAAATAAAATTTTAACAAATGAAATTTTTAACAGGGAAAAGCTAAGGAGACTACTAATTCAGAAGCCATCACAGAGATTTTAAGGACAGAAAAAGGAACAATGTTTTATATATCGACTGAGTCAGGGGAATATGGTCTGACAGGAGACAAATCACAGACAGCTGCCTTCCTGACTGAAGTAGAATCACCAAGGACACAACCAGACTACATCAAAAATATAACCGTGGAAGTCTCATTGATAAATGAGACAAAAAAGGGGTTAGTTGAAACCATTCTTAAGTATGTTCACTGCTCTGTTTCAAAACAAAAATCTTGTTTAAAGACTGTCATAACTTGATAGTATGTTAATGAAGGAACTAAAATAGCAGAAAAAAATTATGGGTACATGTGCTTGTTTTCAAGATATAAGTCATTATAAATTTGGTGGGAAATATTTCTCTCTAGATTTTTTATACATTTAACATGGGCATGGTTTTTTCTTTCAAAATAATAACAAGGACTTTATGAGATTTTTAATTATCAAACTATAAGTAATAAAATTATAAAGAAGAGTAGCAGTTAGCAGGCAAAACTATTGATGGCACTACATGTATTAAACCACAGGATTCCAGATATCTGGCAATTTTTTTTTTTTAAACAAAAGGAGCAAACATCATTAGAATAGAACATCAGATTCTTGCACAAGGATGTAATGAAAAGTTGGAAGACATCCAGGCATTCCAAAGTGAAGACCAAGGTTAAAAAGTTCAAACATATTCTATTAAAATCACCTTATTATAAACCTACATTTTATGCTTTAATGGTTTTAATAGATAAGTTATTCTTAGAGGAAATAGGTATATGGTATGAACCTTGCTACTAGATTTCTTCAATTATGTCTGTTTGACAGGACTTTCTTCTAGACATTATGGTTTTTATATGTTGTATTCCTCTTTTGTTTAACACCATAATGTCAACCAAAAAAAATCATATGTTTCTGCAAACACTACCAGTCCTACCCTGAAGTTTAAAGCATACCCTAACATTTTTAATGACATTTTGGAATAAGCACTGTTAAAGTCAGACTGATTCCCTAGTAGTAACCAGCTAAAAAATGTTTTTAAAACAAAATATGATATTGCCTACCTACCTACCATATTTTTTTCAGCACGTTAAGTAGAAACACAAGTACTACTTTTTTTGGGCCTATCATTATTTGATTTCTACTGATTATATATTACAGCATAAGATTGAATTTCTTGAACCATTTAGAAGAATGGACAGAACAAGCCTCAGAGAGATCTGAAAGTGTTGTTGTTTCTAAAGTAAGCAAATAGTATTACCTTCTGAATATATATTATCTGACATTACTGTATGTATTGCAATATTACATGCATTTATTAAATATTGAATTTACAGTATAGAAACCACTATAGTCAGTATAAGAGCTTTTTAGGCAGTTTTGTAATTGAAGGACAAATTCTCAGAGTACTGTAAATTCAGAAATTATTGCTATAAATTTTTTATATGAATTAAATAGGATTTTTCTCAATATCACAAAAATGAAAATCGCATTTTAGTCTAAAATGACAAAGTCGCATTAATAAATGGCATGCATGCAATAATTTCTGAATTTACAGTACATGTAGTTATTTTTGTACAAAAGAATTGTACACATATTTTCAGTGACTGTAAATTCAAATTGAAATGAGCTGGTATTGATAATTGTCTTATGAAAAGTTTTTAGAGACAAATTTTTGGCCTGGTTGGCCTGATGCAAAATGAGCTAATAGTGTGTTATTTAGGCCGGGTGGTGAAAACTGGGTACATATAGTTTGTGTAAACAATTCATGTTACAGTTTTCAATGGAGATCACTGAAACTTTAAACTTTAAAGAAGATTGAATGTATGTTGAAATTATGCACCTGTTTTTAGGGATTGTTTGAGTAATATTTTCTCATTTTTCATGACTCGGAAACCTAGTCATCTTTCAAATGTTTAAATGTTCATTATAGAGCATTCTCAATTCCTTAAGAAATATTCTGAGCAACCTGACCATTAGCATGATAATTTTTTTGTATTCATGTACAATGAATTATCTACTAAATTTTGAAAGGAGGTCTCCTAAATAACATTTGCTAAGGAATTATTTCCTTATATTTCAGTGTGAAGAACTGAACAGTGAATTAGATTTACGGTTACATCTTCACAAACCAAGGTCTCGTAGAGCAGAATTTGATGTACACAATGTCAGAGCAGGTAATTTGTTATCTCCCTTTATAATTTGGATTTTTCACAGTGACTTAATTTAAGATAGGGTTTTTATGCCCCCTGCTGTAGTGGAGGGGTATTAAAAGTTACCTTTCCACTCTCCAACTTTAGTTTGCCTCAACAAATGTTATAATACTTATACAAAATGCTTATTACCACAAAACATGGATCAAGTTTGAAATCGGGTGGCGTCACTTTTACCCTGCATGAGTCATGTCCCTTTATAAACAAAAAAAAATTCTGAATTTTTAGTTTCTGTTTTCTAACTTTAGTTGGCCTCAACTTAATGTTAGTAAACTTGTACACAATGCTCATTACCACAAAACACAGATCAAGTATGAAATTAGGTGGAATCACTTTTAGCGTTCATGAGTTATGGTCTTTATAAACATATAAATTGCTGTAGAACATTTCTAAATGATTGATATAGAATGACAAAAAAACTGTGTGCAATTAGTTTCTCAACAAGTTAAATATAAAAAAATATAAAAAATACATGACTATTTCAAACTTGGAATTTTATCAATAAACAATGACAATCTGATTTTTTCCAGCTGAACTTGTGATGCATTCTGAGAGAGTGTCAAGACACACCAAAGGTGTTCAACAGGCTCTGACTGATCTGAAACAAGAGTTCACAAACATGGAGGAACAGCATAATAAACTAACACACAAGTTCAGGGAAGATATTGAAGCTCTAGAACTGGTCTTCATAAATGCTACTAAATCTTCAAAGTAAGTATTGTGCAATTTAGTCTTATAAGGGCTGTAGTCATCTGCTGTATCTTTCAGTTAGTTGTTGCACTTTATTTTCCATATTTGTGTAATGGTAAGACATTTGACCTACTTTGTGGTTATCAGATATGTTTTGAGTTATTGCAGGTTTGTTTTCCTTAATTGTTTTCCACATTTTATCTACTAGAATAAACATAAAAAGTTGTTAAATTCCATAAGCTGCTTTCTATTTCAACACATGGATCTTGACCAGAGAAGAACATAAATAATGTATCTACAAATATTTTTGATTTTTTTTTTAAATTAACATGTGGAAAGAAAATAAAACAAATTATGATGTGCAAAAATCAAGATTTCAGAAGTTTTCTGGTCTTCAGCAAGAGATGGTTTTAACTTATCTGATATACTTTTTGCAACTGGACTTCCAAAGAAATCTTGAGGTTCAATTATTTGAAGAATTGATGTAACATGTTTTATGTTTTTCTTGTAGATTGGCATCTCTACGTATGCAGTTGAAAGAAGAATCAGAAAAGTTTATGACAATGATTAGAACATCATTAAAGAATTTCCGTCAGCATCTAGATGACACACTTCAGCGATTACGTGAATCAAATGCCAGATTTATAAAGTCATTTAAGTAGGTTTTATATGGTCTATTTCATATAATCCAAATTCAGATTAATACTGTGTATATAATTCATTTATTTTCATTGGAAGTAATTGTTGTTAATTCAGAAAAAAATGTACTTTTTTAATAGGATACTTTTTTTTTTCATGGTTTTAGAAAAAAAATCTGCACACAATCATATAATTCATTTATTTTGATTGGAAGTAATTGTTGTTAATTCAGAAAAAAATGTACTTTTTTAATAGGATACTTTTTTCATGGTTTTAGAAAAAAAATCATATAGAAAATTTGTATATCCTTGAATATTTGAATTCTTGGTATATCTTTAAATGTGAAATTCACAATTAGAAACCCACAAATTGTAATAAGTCCATAGTATATATCAAAAAGAAGATGTGGTATGATTGAGAATGAGACAACTCTTCACAAAAGACCTAATGAGACAGAAATTAACAACTGTATCAGTACATTTATTTCTTTGATGTTGATTTTTTGTGAAATTCCGAAAAGTTTAATGGTTTTTGATTTGTTTAATTCATTGTTAATGACTGTTTAGTACAAATTTAAGAAAACCATGTTTATATTTATTATAATTGACCTTTCATTACACAAAGTAGGACTGCAGAATAGTGCAACTTGAAGTATTTTATAAAATCTAATAGCACACATTTTTTTTTAATTCTATATCAATTATAAAATAATGTTCTTCAATGAACTATTTAATCATAATTCCTACCAATTTACTCATTAAATATTCCTACCACTGGAACTATATATATGTACCCATATAACACTACTTGAACCAGGAATTCTATATTTGGGTATTCATTGAATATAAAGAACAGTATTTCCTAAAATTTTAGAAGTTAGTACATGACAGTATTTAAATATTATTTTTATAGAGACCTACATATTTTTCAAAATTTTGTTACCAACAAATAATAAATAATAATACTCATGTGGTCATTTTAAAAATACAAAACAAAAATACACAAAAAAATATGTGTGGATAAATTGATAAGTTAAGTCATTGAGATATTTGAAATATATTTTTAGGGTATTTTCTGATGGTGGTAATTTTTGTCCAGAGGAAATTAGAGAATATTGTAAAAAGTTGGACCAATCTTCCCAGAAAATAGATAAATGTGAGGGTGCTATAATGTTAGAACTGGAAGGACTAGAATCTAAACGTAGAGAACAGGTCACTAAAGTTGTGGTAGAATTTGATGACAGGTAAGTGAATAATAGATATTCTCCTCCTCAAACTGATGAACCTGTACTCTTTATTGTGGTCGGGAAAAAAAATTGATTGATTGTTATTTGCTAAATGTAGGGTGAAAACAAAATATAGCAAAGATGAAAAAAGACCATCATATTGATAATTGTGGTAAGAAATAGTGTATGCTGCTAAATTTAAAAAATAGGAAGGTTTCTATGAGTGATTACAAAAAAACATCAATATACAACGCATTAAATTTTAACATTTATATTACATGTACATCAGCACAATTGTGTGAAATTCAAATATTTTTTGTACATTCAAATCCTTGTAAAAATGTGTAGCTCGGGCATAAAAAGAGTGAATATCATTTTTCGTTAGAACTTTCTCTTAAATTTATTACAATTCTCACAATGTCTTTTTTTTTTTTTAGATTTAAACACCACATGATAGATCTTGTATTTATGGAGAGGATAGCCAGATGGTTGACAAACACACAAGTTAAGATTAAGGCTGAGGTAGCCAATAGTAATTCTCAGGCTCAACAACTAGCCCAGTACCTCAATGATGTCATCAGGAGGATTGATGCTTGTGAAAGACCTAACCTGGATAAAGAGGTGAGCACTATTCAATTAAAATGTATGTGGGAGGGTAGGAAAGGACTTTAGAAATATCCCTACAACCAAGAACCATTTTTTAAATAATTTTGCATAATGGTAATGGACACATACTGAAAAAAACCCATGTCCCACATTCAATAATTAAACTTCCCTTCCTACCCTCCCACATGATTTTTGATGGAATAGCCCTGAGATAAAAAAAGAAAAAAGATTCTTTGAAGAAAGAAAAATTATAACCAATATAAGAATTTTAAAAAGATGTGGTGAGATTGCCAATGAGACAACTCTCGCCTAGAGACCAAATGATGTAGAAGTCAATAACGATAAGTCACTGTACGCCCATAAACAATGAGCAAAAGTCATACAGCTTAGAAAAGCTATAAAAAGTCCTAAATAGACAATGTTAACAATTCAAATGAGAAAACTAACGGCCTGAATTATGACATACAATTACCAAAAACTCAAATATGACATATAGCAACAAACGACAATTACATATACTGAATTATAGGTTCCTCACTTGAGACAGGAACAATCAAAATGTGGCGGGGTTAATTTAAAAAAGAAGATGTGGTACGATCATCAATGAGACAACACTCTACAAGAGACCAAATAATCAACTATAGGTCACCTTAGGTATAATTTTCTATGCTGTATGGGTTTTGCTCAAATTTGTTTGCTGGCAGAAGTATATTTTGTGGATATTGATTAATAAATTTTTATCTGCTTGCCTCAGATGTTGACCTTTTGATCGGAATTGAATTAAGCAATTTTATTTGTTGCTAGATCACACAGATTTCTCATTGCTCTGTAAAATAATTTATGTTGAATTTATCGTTTTAGCAAATATCATCATCACAATTGAATGAATCACTGAAGTTAGTGTTTGATTCCTACCATGCCAGAAGTATATTCTTGAATTGTACGAAGGACACAATTACCAGACCAACCTCTGCAATGCAGGGACCTCCAGCCATTGGTAAAATGTTCATATTATTGAATATTTTGTTTGACTAGTTTTATGGTATTGTTAAAATAAAATATCTGAAGCTTTTTGTATTAATTGTTATACAAAAAAACTTGTTATTGTAAAAAGCCATCTTAAAGTAAAAACTTATGACACTGACCAGACATAAGTTATTCACAATTCAATTTAAATTAACCCACAATTTTAGGCATCAAATATTTGGTAAAAACAGCTTCTCAATTAGAAGTAACTTATTTATTAAATACCTCACAATCTGTAAAACAAATCATTAAGTTTAGTATATTTTGATAACTATATTATGATCTAAAAGGGATTATAACAACTTTAAACATCAATTTTAAACCATACATTTGTATAAATGTATCATTGTTGTGTTGATAAGAGATTAATGTCATGTCAGCATCATCTGGTCATGACTATACAATAGTAAAAATAATGATGTGCAAACCAATTATACAATGTTTTTTACAGCACGTGTTGTCTTCACTGGAGCCGACTCAACACCAACACCTATCAGTAAAGCAGGAAAACAACCAACAGAAGATCCCTCTGTTGGGGTAATCAAGAGTATATTAAAGTAAGTTTAGATTCCTCATTCAAATACTATCCCATGTAATACTCAGGAAGGAAGTTGATGCATAACTATTATCTATTCTATGTCTGTTGTCAAATTCCATGCTATTTGTCATTGCTAATCAACTTAGTATGCTACTTTTGCAATTTAAAATTGACAGTTCTAGAAGTGTCAGAACTCTGATACAGGTTAACAAATTCATCACTTCAAATTTTGCAGATATTTTATTTATTCCAATTCTTTTAGCATAAGACTTTATTTATGTATCAATATAAAATAATCATATCAATGAGACAACTCTCCACTTGAGACCAAATAAAGTTACAACTATATGTCACAATACAGCATGTAATAAGCAAGTTTTGGCAAATAAAAAAAAATAGCAACTCATTAGTTGTCAAATTCAGCAATAAATTGTTGAATTCAATATTTGCATGTAGCTATATCATAACCTTCCAATAATCAATACCCTTATAAAAGATATATTGCATCTAACTCATAACATATTTTAAGCAATCTCTTTTCACCGTTGATATATATGTTTGTATAAAATATTCAAAACACAAAAGTCCAATATTAACTTTTCCTTTTTGAGTTGAAAGATGTATCATGTATATAATATCATTCACTGTTAACCATGACTTTTCTTATTAACAGAACACAGAAAACAAAGATGAGGTTTGGAATGGATGCTGATATAGATGGGGAGACAACTCCATGTAAGTGTAAATAATTCAATTTTAAATTGGTCGCACATCAAACATAAGAACAATGTAACCTGCCTAATTTGACACATGAGTATTTCAACATCCTGCGTTATCCGACACATTTTCATGGTCCCAAAATATGCCTATTCTTGCAGGAAAACCTGCGTATTCCGACACCCTGCTTAATCTGACATTTTTTTTCTGGCCTCTCAGTGTGTCGGATCACACAGGTTACACTGTAATATTTGAGAGATAAGACACCCCTATTGTGAATAAGACATATCACAAATACAAACACAGCTTTTTGTAGGTCTTACTATTGATATGAACATTTTTGATATTTTGATTATACAACATTTTGTCATTGGCATATACCTTAATACAAATTCTACAGAATAAAAGGGGAAACTTTCACGCATATCCTCCAACACAAAATGAATGAAAAGAACACTTCATTGTTAGTGCAGTAAATATTTGTCTGGGTTTTTTAATTAGATATCATGATACTTATTCAGATTCATCAATAAACTTAACATTGCCAATTTATGATTTTATAAACTTAATTATTTTTAGTTGGACAACAATTAGAAATGAGAGAGAAAATGAAGTCATCATTGTCAGTCAGTACCCCAACAGACAAATCTAAACAGAAACGAGGACCAAATAGTGGACTTCCAACAGATAGTCCTCCTAAGAGAGTCCAATCAGGGTATGTACATATGTATTTCTTTCTTGTTTGATATCAAAAACAAATTTCTGAACAACCTCATACAGTTGAATTTTGTTGTTTATTTTTTATCAAGGTGTTTATATCAATTTAATTGACTAGGTAATTGAATTTGTTATTTTTTTAAATTGTCTGTTGATGAATAGATTTTGATTTAGTACCAATTTTCAATTAGAAACATTATAAAAATATTTTTTTTAAATTTTGATAAATTCTACAGGGAACATATGTGTTGCACTATTTATGGTCTGAAAAACAATATGGCATGGATTCTTTTAATCATTTACTTAGTTTTTTTCTTGAGACTTAAAATAAAATAACTAATGGTTAAGATTATTTAACGACACAATAAAATTCAACTGTATTATTCCAATATCCATATATATTTTGTGTATTCCAATATATAGATATATTTATATTTGTATATCCCAATGTATTTATATATTCATAATTGTGTCTTCCAATATATGTGTCTTTGTGAACTTGTATTTATCAAATGTATTGCTAATGGCATTATATATGTACACTTCCTATATACATTGTAGCACAAATTTACCATTATTTAAAATCTTTAAAGAAGAAAATTAAATACTGTGGATTTATCATTATTCATGTGATATCAATTTTCATGGATTATGTCATAAAAGTTAAAGCACAAAATCAAATGTTTAATAAGTTCAAATTTTCTATATGTTTATATGCAGACTTTGGCATAAACCATAAATTCAAATATCAACAAAAAGAAAAACTAGTATGGAATGAATGAAATTATAACATAGAAAAATAGTTTTCAATATATAACGACCAGTGAAAGTTACTCAGTGGCGGATCCAGAACTTTTCATAAGGGGGGGGACCACTCCAGTCATGATTCAGTGATTCCCTATATAATCAACCAAATTTTTCCCACGAATGTTACTGGTTCAATGGTGAGATTTTTGCTCATTTTATATTGGGGGAAAAATAGCATTAATTAAAACAAATAGAAATCAAAATAGAAAAGTATATTCTTTATTATAATCATTAATGGAGAACTAACTATTAATTGAAAACTTGCATTTTATGTATTTTATGGAATTTCTTTTTGTTAGTGAAAGAGAAGGATCAGTGTCTAGGTAAATTTTTAACCTTTTGTAAAACTTACAAGAGAATTAATTTTTTTAGAGAACCAAGCTTTCATGGGACGCCTACTGCGGCCCCTAGGTAAAGTGTGGTTGTGTGGTGCACGTTTTAACAAGTGGTGGTGTTGGACAACAGATTTTACTAATTATTTGATTTGAGTAATCTCCCTTCCTTTAACTTGTCTGATATATTAACTAATTATTTTGGTGGTCATGTTTTAAATCCAGGATGCCTACTATTCAAACATTAACTTTCATAATGAATCCTAAGCTTAACTGATAAATAAGCAGTATTTTAAAGGTGTTAGTGTCTTAATTAAAAAAGAAATAAGCTAATACTATATGTTTGCGTTTAATATTGCAATTCTTGAAGAATGGACAAAACTGCAATATTATTCATCGCCATTTTAGAAAAAGCTACATACAGATATATGTAACAGATTTCAGGGTGCAAATTGTAATAATCATCCAGTTTATAAAAACCTTGCTATAATATCTGAATTTAAAGTAATCTTTATTAAAGCTGTTATCCTAATGCTTGAAAGTTAAAGGTTTGGGTGACTTGCTTGCTTTGTTTGTAAAAATATTTGCTTAATAGATAGGAAAGGATTCAACTTGTATACATTATACTTATAAATGTTATTGGAAGTTAGGGGTGTTTGTTTCAAGTTGAAACACCCCTATCTATTGGTTGCAGATGTGAATCTTAATTACAATGCTTCAGCAAACATTTCTACAAACAAAGCAAGCAGGCAAATCAAACCTTTAACTGGTTAGTATTAGGATAACAGCTTTAAAAAAAACAGAATTATTGCCTCAGCAGTTAAAAATATGGTCCATTGATTATTAAAGAAGTATACTTAATTATATAGAGTTTATTTTAAAATCTAGTGTCAGGTCAGGGTAAGTTCATTACTAAATACTTTTAAATAAAATCCTATCTAAAGACTCCCCAAACCCCTGAAATAGATTATTATAAATGATTGTCAAACGTTTGTTTAATTTGGTAGACAGGTTGTGTAAAGCTAGAAAATATGCCTTTGTTGTTTATCAATAGTGATTAGACAACTTATAAAAGAGTTTGTTTAAGAATTGTTCTGTTCATGTTTTATGCTAGTGTCAATCCAGGGCCCGTAGCCAGGGTTATTTGGACTAGCAAACTCAACTTTAACAGTCACAATTCAATCAGAACGTTGACTTTGACAGTGCTAATTTATCTAAATTTTAAAACAAACCTTGCTACCAGTATGAATCCCATGTACATAAAGGACCATTTCTTTTCTGGTAAAAACAAACAAATTAAAACAATCAGAAAATATTACAGATTTAAGGGATAAGGATGTTGTTTAGTATGATATTTTGATAGCATTTAATAGAAGACAAAGGATTTGGGATATCCATTCATTACTCAAAATCAGTACATGCAAAGTGAAGAAACAGCGATTGTATTGCTGTTGATATCAAAGTCATAGCGAGGCTGTTGCATGGAGAGAGAAAAAAACTCTCACCTCACTGCAAGTTTAAGTTAAAAATTTTAGGGTAGACAATTATAAGTTTTATAACGTGTGTCTTATCCTTTTGACATGTATTATTTCGAAAGTAAAATATGTAAAACAAAGAAAATTCCTCATGATGGGATGAAAAGAAAGTCTCAATGAAACCAAATTATACCCACCCCTCTAAAAGTAGTCTACCACAGCTTGTTATTTTTATAAGAATAAATCAATTAGTATTGTTTTAATAGTATGGTACCAATACAAACTATTGGCATGATTGTAAATGTGAAAGCAGCCATAAAGCCAGGGTAATTTTATACAGGGAAATCTGTATTTACCAAACCCTTCTGATTCTAGAAAGTTTGAATAGATTTTTTAGCTCACCTGGCCCGAAGGGCCAAGTGAGCTTTTCCCATCACTTTGCGTCCGGCGTCCGTCGTCGTCTGTCGTCCGTCGTCGTCCGTCGTCGTTAACTTTTACAAAAATCTTCTCCTCTGAAACTACTGGGCCAAATTGAACCAAACTTGGCCACAATCATCATTGGGGTATCTAGTTCAAAAAATGTGTGGCGTGACCCGGTCAACCAACCAAGATGGCCGCCACGGCTAAAAATAGAACATAGGGGTAAAATGCAGTTTTTGGCTTATAACTCAAAAACCAAAGCATTTAGAGGAAATCTGACATGGGGTAAATATGTTTATCAGGTCAAGATCTATCTGCCCTGAAATTTTCAGATGAATCGGTCAACCCGTTGTTGGGTTGCTGCCCCTGAATTGGTCATTTTGAGGAAATTTTGCTGTTTTTGGTTATTATCTTGAATATTATTATAGATAGAGATAAACTGTAAACAGCAATAATGTTCGGCAAAGTTAGATTTACAAATAAGTCAACATGACCGAAATGGTCAGTTGACCCCTTTAGGAGTTATTGCCCTTTATAGTCAATTTTTAACCATTTTTCATAAATCTAAGTAATCTTTTACAAAAATCTTCTCCTCTGAAACTACTGGGCCAAATTAATCCAAACTTGGCCACAATCATCTTTGGGGTATCTAGTTTAAAAAATGTGTGGCGTGACCCGGTCAACCAACCAAAATGGCCGCCACGGCTAAAAATAGAACATAGGGGTAAAATGTAGTTTTTGGCTTATAACTCAAAAACCAAAGCATTTAGAGGAAATCCGATGTGGGGTAAAAATGTTCATCAGGTCAAGATCTATCTGCCCTGAAATTTTCAGATGAATCGGTCAACCTGTTGTTGGGTTGCTGACCCTGAATTGGTAATTTTGAGGAAATTTTGTCGTTTTTGGTTATTATCTTGAAAATTATTATAGATAGAGATAAACTGTAAACAGCAATAATGTTCAGCAAAGTTAGATTTACAAATAAGTCAACATGACCGAAATGGTCAGTTGACCCCTTAAGGAGTTATTGCCCTTTATAGTCAATTTTTAACCATTTTTCATAAATCTAAGTAATCTTTTACAAAAATCTTCTCCTCTGAAACTAATGGGCCAAATTAATCCAAAGTTGGCCACAATCATCTTTGGGGTATCTAGTTTAAAAAATGTGTGGCGTGACCCGGTCAACCAACCAAGATGGCCGCCACGGCTAAAAATAGAACATGCAGTTTTTGGCTTATAACTCAAAAACCAAAGCATTTAGAGGAAATCTGACATGGGGTAAATATGTTTATCAGGTCAAGATCTATCTGCCCTGAAATTTTCAGATGAATCGGTCAACCCGTTGTTGGGTTGCTGCCCCTGAATTGGTCATTTTGAGGAAATTTTGCTGTTTTTGGTTATTATCTTGAATATTATTATAGATAGAGATAAACTGTAAACAGCGATAATGTTCATCAAAGTAAGATCTACAAATAAGTCCACATGACCTAAATGGTCAATTGACCCCTTAAGGAGTTATTGCCCTTTATAGTCAATTTTTTTTTCTCTGTTACTAATGGGCAAAGTTCATTATAGATATAATTGTAAGAAGCAAGAATGTTCAGTAAAGTAAGAACTTCAAACACATCACCATCACCAAAATACAATTTTGTCATGAATCCATTTGTGTCCTTTGTTTAATATGCACATAGACCAAGGTGAGCGACACAGGCTCTTTAGAGCCTCTAGTTTAATTATTCAGGATTAATGCAATGGAATTATACAAGGGAGATATAGAACAAATAAAGTTCAAATACAACTTTTAGTTTTCTTCAGGGTTTGGTTTACACAGATTTCACTAAAAATCTTGTTCAGGTTCAGGTTATTATTTTTTTGTTGAGTTTTAAAATTTGGTTACATCTTTACCCTGATATATGTGTGTACATTGTGTACTATTGAGGAAAAGCTATGTTTATTGTTTTTGGGTAATGACAATTTCAGAGATATGTTAAATTTATTCCCTACATTTCTAGACTTGGGTTGAATTAAAACCACTTGACATCATAAAGAATGACCAGAGATTTTTTAGTGTTCTTATACAAGAAGCTTTGTCCATTCTAGTTGCCTATGGGCAAAACACTTTTTTTAGATGCAGTTGACATGAATTTTTTCATACTGATTAACTGGTATATAATGTGCTTAAAGTTATAAAGAATTGAGTTGACTTGAATTTGTGATTTAACTTTGTCCTAATATTATTGCAAGGGGAAATTTGAGGTTAATAAGCAGGTTAAGAAGTACATATGCCAATATGCAAGGCAAAATTCAAAAATATAAATACTGATAGAGTCTTGTGAACATCTGATTGGTATTGTTTTGTAGCTTTATTATACTTTCAGATTCTCCAGTTCAAGGGTCCTAAATATGACCTTATCATACCTTTTTCTTTAAATTTGAAAAACATATGAAGAGTTTCTGCTGCTAGCCCAGATTTATTTTATTTTTTTGTTCTATTTGTTTTTACGTTGGTTTTTTTTTTTTTTAACTTTCTTTGCAGTTGTTAATTTTCATGTGACTTCTGGATATGACAATGTTATGGGAAAATGCATTGTTCTGAAAAGTGTTCGGATTTGTCTTTTTATAAATTCCTTTTTTGAAACTGAATTAAATGAAATAGCTAAAAAAAGTATTTTTTAGATTAAAAAAAAATACAATAAGAGGCGGTTTTCTTCTGAATTTTTAACATAGTTCGGGTTGATAGTATTTTATGATAATCATTAACTTAATGCTAATTTGTTAAAGTGTTATGCATTGCTCCATTATAACTTGATCTTTTGGTTTTGTTAATTTCAGTGATTTTCATTTTTCATCGTCCCATCATTTCAAGTATATGTAGCATTTCATAAATTATATATAAAATTGTTATACACCAAAATCTAAGCACTACATGCTCATTTTATGATTTTTCAGGTTAAGGAGAAGTAGTAAATCTACTAAATTTGACAAAAAATATTTGATATTTGGAGAAAAAGATGAAGAAGGAGAAGAATACCACCTGTTGGGAATTATAAGGAGAAATTTACGTGAGGCATTAGATGGTCTGTTGACATCTGCAGAGGTAATTTTTCAGTCGAGAAATAAATTCGAATGAGCAATACTACAAATAGATTTAAGAATTATATTTTTTTTTCTTTATTTTTTTTTTAAGAATCAAATACTTCATTTTGTAGTTTTATTAGGGTGTAAAAGCATTGCCATAGGTACATAATGTATAAATTGTAGAAGTATTCAATTGGTAAATGCTTTCAAAAACATTTTTTAGATGTTTATGTTCTCCAGATAACTGTATTTATCAATATAATATCTCGTACAGCTGATTTAATTACATGGTGTTTTTTTGTTTTTTTTTATCAGATAGCATTTAATATGTATTCAATGTTGTTATTCAGATAACTTAGTTCATGTACTGATATTTTTCTTCTTAACAGTTATACTACAAAAACAAAGGTAACAGACAGGTAACCAGACCACAGGTTTTACAGGAAACATTTGAACTATGTGCTGACGTTGTTGTACAGAAATTACAGTCATATTTCACACAAGCTGATGAGTATCACAATCAATGTTTACAAGGTTTGTATGATGTCATGTCAGGTAAATTTTACTGTATTGTAAATAATTATATAAAGAGATGTAGTGTAAAGTTGATTTTAAAAGCAAGGCAAGAATACGAGGTAGCCAAAAGGATATCTTGAGGTCAGCCTCTTACTTTCTTTATATGATACTACACAACCACACTGTATAATAAGCTCGGTAGAATAGTGTCTTGGATAAATTGTGTATTCACTCAACAAAAGTGATCAAATGTCTGACACAAACATATGCTTCTTTGTCTAAAAAGATCATACAATTAAAATTGATTGTAAGCTATGCTATAAAGACTACAGGACTAATGTGAACTTTTTCATGTAAGATCTTTTATGAAAAGAGTTGTCGATACTCTAGATCTGTAGACACACACTTAAAAAGACTAGATTTTTTTTTAATGCAGTTTTATGCTTAAATAGATGCTACATGATGCTTGCATAAATTTAAAGCAATATTGTCTCTTTTGGACCACTCATAACTAAATGTATATGCTTAGCTATGATAAGACTTGAATGAAATGTAATACAAAAATGGTCAGAAGGAGTAGGCATGTGTTTCACACAAAATAAGGCCCAAATTATTTGCAGTACATGTATTTTACTTACTTCAATTTAATATTTACAGAATTCAGAAATCAGTTGATACAACTTGAAGAGGCTGTTTCCCATGTACCTGATTTATTACTTAAGGATCTACTGGAGACTGAGCTAAACAAATCTAAAGAAGCCAGGGACATTGTATCTGAACAGTTCTCTGTAACACTCAGTCAACTTCACAAAAAACAGGTAAATTTAACAGTATCTAGTAGATCTGAGACAGCTTCACAAAAAACAGGTAAATTTGACAGTATCAAATTGATCTCAGTCAACTTCACAAAAAAATCAGGTAAATCAGTTGTTCGACCTGTTAGTCAAATGCGTTTTGTTAAAATATACTTTTTCACTTATTTTGGTCTTTTGGAAATGTTGTTTGTGCTGTATTTAGACCCTTCTGCAATAAGATTTGTTTTACATGCACACGTATAAAAATTGTGGTTTTTATCCAACGCAATCATAGATTTGAACGTTGTTTTCAATTTAGACTTGTTTATATATATATATTTATATATATTTTCAGAATGAGCATTCAACTTTATTACGTCCTACCCTAGGACACCCACATCAGAAGACTGGAATAGCTTCTCTTGGTGAGAAGGAGTTGGAAAGACATAATGCCTATATATCTGCTGTAGAAAAGCAGACTAAAGAATTACAGGTAGGATTGGATTTTAAATTACTATGATTAAGGAAATTTGTTTGAGTTCAAGAGATGTTCAGTTTACCTATAAGTAATGCTCACAATTAATTATGTAATAGTTAGGTCATGATGAAATTATCACAATTTGAAAGATTAATCATTCGTCTTTCTTTTGGTACCTCATTTATTAAATTTAAAGAAGGATGAGTGGAATTACATCAGTTTAAAGAAGTCTGATTGGGGATGAAAAATCTTTGTATTGTGCTACCTTAATCACACCCTTCCTCAACTGTCAACATTAAGGTTCAGGGTTTCAAAACCTTGTCTTCATTTTTTCCCCACATAGACTTAATTATTAAGTTAGGCTTATGTGTACCGTTACTGACGGTGCTAATTATCACATTTACATTAAACTATCACAAGAACATGATTTTGATGAATTTTGAAAATTAATGATTTACCTTGTTAAATTTGTCTATTAATTTTTTGATGTATTTACAACAGGTTGTGACATTAGAACAAGCTAAGACATTTGTGGAACAGTTGTCCAGAACATCTGAAAATCAACTGGTTCAGTATGATAATCTTCTGACTGTGGATGATGTGGAGAAAGGAAGTAAGTAGTGATTTATCATAATTTTGGAAGGTTTTGGGATGGAGATGAGAATGAGATACAATCCTACTTTATAATAACCTTTTTTCACTATGGATGATGATGATAATTTTACTTTTCTAAGCTTACAAGCAATTTTTTTGACAGAAAGGCTGGCAATAAAGGTGGATGCATAAAATGTATAGAATGTCATAAATGATAAATAAAGCTTAACATTATAATTTTAACAAATTTCACTAGTTTGGCACTTTACAAATTTTCTAGTTATGCCTATAAATGCCACTAGACACCAAGCCAACAATAGTGTATCATTGAAATGATCTATAAGGTAAATATCTTATATGTTATATATTACCTTTAATCTATGTTTGCAGGGGTAGAGCCAAAGAAATACCCAACCAGTGAACTTATAAGAAGAAGGAATCAAGGTTTGCCTTTGGAAGATGATGAGGATAAAAATGCCCTCCCAAGAGGAAAAAATACATGGACAGGTTTGTAGTTTATAACAAAGATAAATATATCAGTATGCTAAGTCTATTACACTTATCCTTAACAAGTTATTGATGTGTAAACTTGGCCAATCTTTAAAACTCACTAACTGAGGACTTTTATGTAGTTTTGGAGTTTTACACATCAGGAACATCTAGCAAAAATGTGTTTGATCCTTTTGATTCTCAACCAATACATTTGTTGTTTTTTTTTCTCACTTGATTTCGATGTTCTTTGGACCTCAGGATATAATCATGTATATTGTGTGTGAATTTATCACCGTGAAATTGACATAGTATTTTCATATATGTTATGTAAGTAGTTTTGCAACATAGTCTGTTTTAAAAAAAGTGTAAACCAAAGACTATTCACATTCAAGTATAGATATACAAATGTTGTAAGAATTATATAATTATAGATCATTTCTATAAATTTCTTGAAAAAAAAAGTTATTGTTAAAATAAAGATGTTGTTTTGTTTACATAAATTTGTTTATTAATTTTGAGATTTTTTTTTTATTTTAATATTCAGGTATGCCCTCTAATGAACTGGTTACTGAAGCTTCTGGTAAACCTCAGCTAACAGCCTCGGTCACTACAGCCAAAACTACATTGGGACATACTGCTACTATTACTGCCAGAGACAAAGCATATCAGGTTTGTTTTAAGGGGGTAGACCTTGGTTCAGGGAGATAACTCTTTAAATCAGTTATGCGTTTGTAAAAGTCAAGTTTCGTCAAAGAATTTTAAGCATTTACCTGAAACAAATTGGAAATAATCTATGTATCCAAGAAGCTTAGAACATATTTATGAAAAGGGCTGACACAAACGTACTGATGATTTTTAGAGTTATTTCCCTTAACCTAGGTCTACCTCCTTAAACAATATCACCAAAATATTAGCTTTAATTTACATGTACAAGTAAATAATTCATATCATTTCAGGGGAATGGGCAAAATGAGTGAAATTGTAAATTTTAGCTAGACAATTAAACTATGGAACAGATCTATTGCTTATCAATTTAAGAAGTTCCTTCCACCTTCCAGTCTATTCCTTACGCCACTGAAATGTTATGGATAGATAGATAGATATTTTTATTTTAAAGTTCAACTTGGTACATATACATGAAATACAATATATTACATGTTATATATAAGCTATGGTATTTTTTATGACAAAGTAACAGTTATTTTTGTTAAACAATTCAATTTCACTTTTTGTGTAAAAACACTATGAAAATGTACAGACTATCATAATTTTATAACACTTTTTAACTTGGAAATTCACCACATTAATGTAAATGGAGAGAAAAAAACAATCCTCATATTTCAATTTTGGGACATCATGTTTTTGTTCTGTGCATCCTTCTGGTAGTCTGTCCTGCTTCAGGTTAAAGTTCATCTTCGCTGGCCAAGGGTTACGATCCACTCCCGTTCTCTTCACCCTTGGCGGATTGAGCTAACATTTGTGATATCAATGTAGCGACATCTATCGGAAGATTAAAGTCACGCCCATTCCAAATACATTGTTCTTGACCAATGGTAGCACTTGAACTCTTCAATTTGGAGGTAAAATCACGGAAGCGTCTAGATTTTACACACTTGGTAAAGCCGGAAACGAAAATATACGTCAACATTCATGCATTTGTGCATGAAACATACACAGGAACTGCTATTAGTTGATTAAAAATATTCGAGTTGTCACTAAATATAGTTGTATGTTTAGTGGGGTAAATACTTGTTGCACAATAAACATGTGGCAATTGTTTACAAACACTTTCTACATTTACACGTGATCATGTTATAGGCGCTTTTTGATTGGATGCAGCGAGCTTCTGCTGCAACCAATAAAAATCCTTACCTATGTTAGCTCAATCCGCCAAGGGTGAAGAGAACGGGAGTGGATCGTAACCCTTGGCCAGTGAAGATGGTTAAAGTTTTAAATCCAGTTAGTTTTTGATGAAGTTGAAGTCAAATTTACTTGAAACTTAGTACACATGTTCCCTCTGATATGATCTTTCTAATTTTTAATAAATTAGAGTCTTTACCCCAATTTCACAGTCTATGAACATAGAAGTGATAGTGCAAGTGGGGCATCTGTTTACTATGGACATTTTTGTTTATTTTAAAGAAATAACTTATAAAAGTATCTTCTCTTTCAGGAGTATAAAAATAAGTTTGAAAAGACATTAGAGATGATAGAAGAAGAAAAACAGAAATTGTTATTAGCAGAACAAAGATGGATGGATAGCTGGAATACTTCAGTGGAAAAAGTCAAACAATTATACTAAAAGAACTGTTATTAATAGCATTTACTGTGATAATTTTAAATTGCGATATTTTTTTAAGATTTTTTTTTTATATTTGACAATTTTCTCATTTATTAAAAGTCCGTCCTCTCATATTATTTATTTTAGTTTATTTTACGAATTCTCAGAGATGCTTCGATGAATATGATAAAGCAATTTTTTTTAAATGTTTAAAGTTTTTGCTGCATAAATGTGTAAAACTTAGACTTTCTGGAAGTTCTAGAAAAGAAAAGAAAAGGAAAGTTATTGTTTCCTGTTTTTTTGGCCTCATATCTATATGAAATGTGTAATGAAAACTGTGGAAAGTCAATCACCATTTCCTTAAGTGCTATAGAAATAATTGAAAGAATTTACAGTTTTGATAGAAATGAAATTGAAATGTGAAAAAAAGGAAAATGAGAAACACTTTAAAGATGTGATGCATTTCTTGTGTAGCTTTTTTTTGTTATACTGCATAGCTTTAAACAGATTTAGTTGGAAATGCCTTAACTTCCAATGCTCCAATACTGTGGGCTAATTTATTATTGTGTCAACAAAACTTTGTGGAATGAGGATAAAATGGTAATAGTATTTACTCAACTTTTTGGTATAAAAAAATTCTGTGCAATTTTTAAAGTTTGTTTATACAAAAAAAATCCAAGATTTTCCTAAAAAAAAAAATGATGCATCCACAGTACCTGAGAAGAAACATTCCAAACTATTTATTATTTCAAGACCTTAGTGTAAATGATTGTTATATGTATTATTTTTATCAGATTTGTGAATTAAAATGATTATATTTCTGATTATATTTCAAATTGAAATATCTCTTGTTATTTAGCCTGTAAGAGATAATATGCTGTTTTCTGTAGCAGTGTTCTTAAAATGAAAGTTGAAAAAAATGAATTTGGAAGTATTACTCTGGATCAACAACCTTCATCAGGAATAATTGGTACAAAAATTTTGAAGTCATAAAATGTGTGAATACATTATGTATAATATGCACAGAAAAACATGTCCTCCAAATATAACAAATATGTTGTCAATCAAGAAATCAAGCATCTTGATAATGTCCGTTTCAGAGAATTTTTTGTTTGAATCATAGTGATTATTTACAAAGTAGGATTTATCCATCCCTTGTACAAGATACTTGTATCTACGTTGGCAATTCTTTTTTATGAGACACAGCAATACCAACTCTTTCAATTCGTCTTTTAGTTTAAGGTTTAGCTAGCTAATAAACGAGGTTAAATCCACAATTTTCTACATAATGAAATACCTGTACCAAGTCAGGAATATGACAGTTGTTTTCAATTTGTTTGAGCTTTTGATTTTGCCATTGGACAATGGACTTTCTGATTTGAATTTTCCTTGGAGTTCGGTATTTTTGTTATTTTACCTTTAGCCAACTTTTTCCAGAAATCATCACTTCGATAGACCATAAAATTCTCCAAGAAGATCTGAAAGCTTTTGTATTTTGAGTATCAAATTTGAGAATAAAAAAATGTTACATAATGAACTTTAAACAATAATGAATATACTTCTATCAAATAGTCTACAACATATTATAGCAATTTCAAAGAAATTCGTGCCTTGGTCTTAATAAATCAGATGACATAAAGTGGACTGGCCATAAAAGGTAAATTAGAAGCAAAAAAAAGTTGTACGATAGGTTTCATGATAAGAATCTTATGCCATCGAGTGCAAAAAACTAGCCTACATATCCACGGTAAGATTGTTCTTCGAAAATGGTGTTGTCATTTTGAACCCGTTATCAATCAGGTAAATACAGAGGTTATAAAGCATACAGTAAAGAGAAGCATGCTTAATCCTGCACAATTACATATCAAGAGAAACAAATTTGATTTCCAAGCTGCAACACCATCTCTCCAGGAACAGAGAAAAAATCAGAGGCAGATTATTTTCTACAAAGTGATTGAAGGGTTGGTGCCTGCTTTTTTAGAAATAAACATAAAGACAGGGAAAAAGAAATGAGTGCCTTCTAATATATAAACTTTATAGAAAGGCCACAAATTTGAAACAGCAAATTATTTAAATTGATTGATTAGAAGACAGAAAAGTGTAACGAAACAATTAATTTATCATTTTATATGCCAGACACGTGTTTCGTCCAGATACGTGTTTCGTCTACATAAGACCCATCAGTGACGCTCAGGTCAAAATAGTTATAAAGCCAACCAAGTACAAAGTTGAAGAGCATTAAGGACCCAAAATTCCAAAAAGTTGTGCCAAATACTGCTAAGGTAATCTATTCCTGGGATAAGAAAATCCTTAGTATTCGAAATTTTTAAAAGTTTTGTCAACAGGAAATTTATTAAAATCAAGTCGAGCAATATATTATATAAGTTGTACACATATCGATTCAAGTGTGTTGTGTTTGGTAAGGTATATGTGTTTATGCTATTTATAAATAGGCATGATTATATATAAAGTATACGTAGAATTTCATATACGGCGGTTTGATAGTGGATAAAGTCATTCGAGTCATTGCAGTCAAGTTTGCTAGAGGCTTTTTTCGAAATAAATAATTATAAAACATTTATTTACACGTGGACAGTCCAAGTTGGGTCGCAAATATTGATGTGCTAGGAAGAGGCAGACAATTTTCATTGATGTAAAGTGAATTACGTGTATACTTATTACCTGAATAAAAATGCACTTGACTTTTGCAAGTGGCCCGAGAACACAGTTATTTCGTAGTGCATTTCTTTTAGACAATAAATTCAAATTAAAAAAATCGCACCTGCTCTTTCTCAAAAAGATTTTTACAGTGTAGTGTACTACCAGTGAGACAAATAATATCAAAATTATAGAAACTTCTACCAGCTCTAACTCAAAATATTGACAATTCTGTGTTAAGGGGGTGTAAAATTCAGTTTGACAGCTTCAGACGTGCTAAAATTTGACCTTTTAGAACTGGACCAATTTACTTCTTAACATAAAGATTCAGCACCCAATTTTTTTTTACATGTAATTACATCCCCCTACTTGATATTTCATGCATTTAATATCAAGAAATAAATTGGGAAAGTGTATCAAATAAGACATGCAAGTTATACACTGTTTACACTAGGGACTATATTCGTAGACAACGAAAACCAAAGGACGATAACTGTGTCCTTGGACCAAGTGGCTACTCCCATGTGAAAGTTTTGTATTATATTGACAAATCATCAGGCATGGTCGCCTTTTTTAATGGCGTCACAAAAGGGAATTCAATGTCATAATCGAATTTTGACCAATGAAGAACTGAGATCATACGAATCACACGTTGGTTAAATAATCAACAGGTGATGCAAAGGATAAATCGAGTAAGCATTAGAGAAACTCTTATACATTTGCACGTTATTATCTGATAAACATCGTAAATCGTAATTAACCATGGGGAACATATCAATTATGTACATCTTTTAAGATATATTCCAAACGCCTTTATTGTTTTTGTTTATGCATAAATAAATGATCACCAAAGCAAATAATACACTTTATTATTTCATTTCTTTGCAATTTATACATTTGATGATAGGGTTACAATAGATATTTGATCCATTATTTGCATAGAATCCTTTCTAAAAAGATACAATTTAATATCGCATCAAAGAAAACAGAAAAAAATGCACGTGTTACTGATATCATCATTTCAAAGTAAATTGTGTGTGTTCGATATGCAGAGATTGACATTTGGAGTTTACTAGTTTATATGTTGAAACCTTTGGAACTATAGCGGACGTTAGAAGGTTCAGGTTAGACTTTATTATTATTTAGATTTCCAATGATGAATGTGATATTGATATTTGATAATATAGTGATTTCCAGTGTCTTGAATAGTATTAACTTTGTATTTTTCGATACAAACACGTATGGTTCTTTAGGAAAATTTGAAAGTTCTCAAAGTTATCTCTTTAGTTTAAACATATTTATTTATAGTGGATTGGGAAACAAGTTTTGCAATTTATATTAATTCCTTTCCTCTTTGCGGGTGCGAGTGCTGCCTTGTAGCGGCATTAGCCTGCTCTTTTTCGAAATCTACAAAGGTGTCTTTTACTTGCAAGAGATATGGCTCTCTTAACACGGGTCAGCCATTGATCGTCCCCTACCGACGGACTATCATCGTTTCCTCAAGACCATACTCGCAAATGGTGTCAAGGGAGAGCCGAAAATTCAGTCCCCGAAATTTTCATCCCGGAACGGGAATCGAACCAGGAACCTTTCTATTAGTAGTCCGATGCACTAACCACTATACCACGGCTCTCTTTATCTGACAATATTGTGCTAAAATGTCTGGCTAGACAGAACAGACTATTTGGATTTTTTTATTTTGTTTTAGCTGGCCATGGGTGCCATGATACCGACAATAGGTTTATATGTATCCCCTTTTTTCACAACATTTGTGTGTTGACATACTTTTCCCTTTTATCAGCGCTTTGGCTAGAAAATAGAAATATAGATTTAAAAAAAAAGAAGAAGAAAAAAAAACAACAAACACACATTTTATAAGTTTTATGCTTTCGAAGCGTCTTTCAGGAACACTTATAGCAAAAAACATGAAAGCCTATGATGTTAAAATACCAAACGCATGGAGACCATTATAACCAAAAGAGAAATCAAAATAACAGCAAAACCAATCAAAGGTCAGAATTCCTTGAGGGAGCTTTGTTTCTTTATAATATTTGAATTTATCAACGAAACATTTGAGAGAAGTATTTCACAGAGAAAATAATTATCGAAGCACTAACCATTGAGGTGATGATATCCTTGAGAACGAAAAGTCTACCAGCACCTATATCAACCTAGCGAAAAAACAAAAATAACACGTCATGAATTTTATGCACCCAACGTACTTTTCTAGATGCATCTTTATCAGAAACGCCCAAAAGAAAACATTTCAAAGCAAAGCCAATGATGTTAACATAAAGACTATTTTGACGTAAGATACATAAAAATGATACACTCCCTTAAAATGTCAGCTTTTTCTCTGGGAATTGATCTTCAAAAGTCAGCTTTTCCCACGGGAATTGACCTTCAAATGAAAGCTTTGCCTTTGGGAGTTTGAATCTTAGTTTCTTAAATCTATCAACGGAAATTTTAAAGAGAGGTTCGTTATAAAGAATCACCGACTAATGAGTTGATGCTAAATTCGGTATGACTTGGGGTAAATTTAACCTTCACATCAAACGTTTTTCAAACGAAATAATATTTCCTCATTAACTGTCAGTTTTATCCAATTTAGTCAAAAGAAGCTAAAATACATCGATGATTGACTTGGAAGTGAAAAGGACAAGCTCCATTTTTAATGCTACCTGGAGACTGGTTACACATGTTTTAAACACGTGGTTCATTCATTTAAAGAATGTGAACATTAAAAAGTGAAATACACCCGCACTTACAATTTTTTTTACTGATCCAACCTACAAAAAATATTCTTATACAGGTAAAACAGTATTTAAACCACAAACATACCAATACAAAACGTTATGACATGCCGTTGGAATCTGTGTCATCATTTTGTTTTCAGGGAAGCTGTCTTCCAATGCTTAGTAGGCTTGCTCATCTTATGTCCAGATATATCTGTAAAGGTACCAGGCTGATAATTTAATACGCCAGACGCTCGTTTCGTCTACATAAGACTCATCACTGACGCCCAGATTAACAAAGTTAGAAAGCCAAACAAGTACAAAGTTGAAGAGCAATGATGTCCCAAAATTTAAAAAAAAGTGCCAAATACGGCTAAGGTTATACTCTTATAAGAAAATCATTAGTATTTCGAAAAATTCTGACTTTTGCAAACAGTAAATTTATAAATAATAAGCTGTGAGTTATATTTGCCATAAATATGCTTTTTCATTTATAAATATACACTTCTACTGGAGATGCATTACTGTGTGCAGACTGATTGAATAACATGCGCATCCATATGTGAACCATTACTAGGATCGTATTAGATAACGTCTGGAAAAACAATGAAATGTAAATAAATATAAAAAAAGATTTAAAGTAATTAACAATTATATGTGTACTGAAATAGATCGTTCTGTCAGTCATCATTGGTCGTTGACCGATACCGTGCGTGTCGTAACTCACTAGCGACGTGTTTTCACAGTCTACGATCTTTAGATACCATAACTCGATTGCTCTGTAACTTTACTGAATTGTGTCCTATTCCAGATTGTGTCCTTCGTACTGATAGCGTGTGATGTATGGGGTCATTATGAATAGAAAAATAGTGTTGACTGTTATTTCTACACTGAGTGTTTTGTTATAAAACTTTTAGTTGCAAAACAAATTACGTAATAAAGTATGGCAACAGGCCAATATTATCGGATTGTTGTGTGCTATTTATATATTAAATCTTGCTTGCAGTCCTTTTTATGTATTAACAAGTGTATATTTCTTATTAACAGTCATGAGACAGACATACTTGCATGTCCAGATAAATTAACGAGATGAAAAATAAATGGATGAATACTTATGTCATGTATATTTGGGTACGTTGGTTATGAGAAGTTATCAATAAGTAATATCGAATCAAGATTAGGAGTTATAAGAACAAAATAAAACGGGTACTGGTATTTAAGACTAAATAACAACTTGCATATGTGCGTTATTGATCAATTTGATCAAATTATGATAAGTAACAAATTATTGATTTGTTCTTAATTGCATTTTTTTACCGTTGAAATATAAACTTAATACGGTTCTTTATTTTTTTTTTAATTAAGAATTGATTTGAATTTCATAAACATATGTTTTGGAAGAATTAGATTACCGTAGCTATATGAATCCACAATATAAATAAAAGTATGCAGATGTAAATATTGATGATAACGGATTCAATAATAACTGTTAACATCCAAAAAAAAAACACATCTATTAGTTTCATTTAGAACAACAAACGCGTTAATGACACAAAAATGTTCGCCGCGTAGTACTAGATCAGAACTTGAGAAGGATTATTAATATGCTAGCTCATAAAATAAAAATTCGTACACAGACATCTAACCCTACCAAGGAAATGACTTTGAACAAACTAGTTATGCTCGTTAAACTAAGTTTAAGAATAGAAAAATATCCAAAACATATTCGGTCTATAACCCATTACCTCCAATGTTTATCACGAGCACGAATTTTTATCTTCCTACAATAACTAAAATATAAAGCATTTATTCTATCCTTATTAACTCAATGAGGCTACACTTATTTTGCCTCTGTCAATATAAAGCAATTATACTCTTAATCTTGATCAATTCGAGGTGATCATTCTAATGCAGGAGAAACTGATACGGTTGACATTAGTTGATGTGGCAGAAACCAGTTATTTTACAATAAATCTTTAGAATTTCATGGAGATATGATTTCATTTTCTTTAAAAAAAAACAAGCTTATTTACAAATACAATATATGGTCTCAAGTTACTGTGATGTGTGCGTACTAATGTGAATATATAGAAAACCTTTAGATTTAGGCGTCTGTCCAGCATTGAAATTTTGAAAATTTATAAATGCATTAAAAATAAGGCAAAAAATGTGATGGTCTTATACAAATCTAATTCTCACCTTCAGAATCCTCCTAATTGCAGACAAGAATCTAAGCAAAATTCAAGAGATTAATGATATTCAATGATTTAGACGTGTGTCCGTTTCTATCCTTACCACCAAAATCTCAAGATATTTTTGTTTATATAAAACTGAATTTCCCCCCACTTTGATTGTATGCTGTTGAAATACAGAAACCAATTATTTTACAATAAATCATGCGAATTTCATGGAGATATGATTTCATTTTCTTGAAAAATCAACCAAGCTTAATTACAAATAAAATGTATGGTTTCAAGTATTAAACTGTGATGTGTGCGTACTAAATTGAATATAAAGAAAACCTTAAGATTTAGGTGTCTGTCCAGCATGGAAATTTTAAAATTTATAAATGCATTAAAAATAAGGCAAAAAATGTGATGGTCTTATACAAATCTAATTCTCACCTCCAGAATCCTCCTAATTGCAGACAAGAATCTAAGCAAAATCCAAGAGATTAATGGTATGCAATGATGTAGAGTTGTGTCCGCACCTATCCCTACCATCAAAATCTGAAGATATTTTTGTTTACATGAAACTGAATTTCCCCCCACTTTGATTGTATGCTGTCAAATGAGGAGACCACCATTTTGACCTCTGATTGGACCCATATGTGAAGGAAATCCTAAACCTGAGTATGCAACTACTTACTTATGTAGTATAATAGCCTTGAATTTGCTTTTATTTATTTTTGTTAGTCCACTTGATGCAATTATATACCTCATTGCTTAACCATAACATAATTTCTGCGTGGGAAACATGTTCTAGTACACCAAAAACTGGTACTTGCTACCTTTACGTTCAATAAATATCAAGGAACAAACATTAGAAAAATATATAAAAGCAATGCATAAACATGTATTCATGTCAATGTACTAATTCTAATACTCTGCACCATATAAAATGGTTTTTTTTTCAGATATATTTGACCTTCACAAGGATCTTGTTCCAAAGATTTATAGAAGGTAATCCCACATATTTTATTGTGTTTTTTTTTTATTTTTCCACTTCCTCGGGCTCTATCATTTTATATCATAATACAGTTCGTCAAATTTCCATGAATAGAGACTTTTACTGTGACTTGACTCTTGACTGTAAGTGTTGCTCTCCACCAATTGCAACTTATTCAAATTTCTGACCAAATTTCAATTTGTTTTATATGTCATGTTTGTTCATGATTTCCATCTGTACTCATGTATAATTATTATATAAAAATGGAGACTGAAAATTCAATCAATAAGTGTCATATCTTGAACAGTTACATTGTTCGAAGTATATATCTGATACCATTTTTCAAGCATTCCAAATTTATGACGACACACTCGACCTCGAATTAGTCGAACGTCGGATGAGTCGAATAATTTTGGTCGCTCCTTTCGATTTCGACACAACACGCTGGATGCGTTTGCTGTCAGGGAGGTTTGTATGCCACATTGAATCTGCTGTCAAAAGACATGTGAATGGTACAACCCCCTCCTTAATTGCTAAATTTGCTATTTCATAAAATATTTATAGTGTCATAATTGGTGAACTGGTATTGTTGGCCTACTGTCTCATGACGCGCAAACAACATCTTGCTTTTAGGGACGGTGCAATATTTATCAAGCAGGGGGGACCGGTGCAAATCCCAAAACCTGTTTGGAAAAAAGTATTGTCCCATGCTGATGTGATAGGAAAAAAAGTTATGTCCCATGACCTCTATTCATCAAAAAAGTTATGTCCCATGACCTCTATTCATCAAAAAAGTATGTGTCCCATGAATATCATGAATATATTGAGTGAATAAAAACACAATCTGTACCTTAAATAATGTAAAGCAACAATATGTATTGTGATATAAATGTTTTTGACAATCATTTTAACATTCTCGACTAGTCTTGACCTTCAAATTTAGTTTTGACTGGTGTAAATAAGCCCATCTAACTAAATTAAATATTGATCTTACAAAATTCAAGCTTATTAGGTAGTTTAATTTATTGCTGTGAAATAAAAGAATTTAATTTTACAATAGGTAAAATTAAGAATTATTATATAAATTCAGATAGGCATCTGTAATTTTTTTTATAACTTTTTCAAATCAACTTGGATTTTCATCAAACTATGCAGCTATCTTAGATATATATTAAGCTTACTGAATCCCATGTCATTTAGTTTTTTGTTGTATTGATGTAAAATTTAAGAATTAAAGTAATCTTGGTAAAAAAAGCTAGAATTTGCAATTAAGATAGGCATCTTTAATTTTTTTAATAACTTTTTCAAATCAACTTGGATTTGCATCAAACTATGCAGCTATCTTAGAGATATACTAAGCTTACTGAATCTTAGGTCATTTTGTTTTTTGTTGAATTGCTGTCAAATTTAAGAATTAGACAAATCTAGGTAAAAAAAGCTAGAATTTGCAGTTCGAAAAAAATAGAGATAGTACACTTTACAATTTAATTGTTAAATTTGACAGCAATACAACAAAAAACAAAAATGACCTGGGATTCAGTAAGCTTAATATATATCAAAGATAGCTGCATAGTTTGATGAAAATCCAAGCTGATTTGAAAAAGTTATTAAAATAATTAAAGTGTACTATCTCTATTTTGTTCGAAATGCAAATTCTAGCTTTTTTACCTAGATTAATTTAATTCTTGAATTTGACAGCAATACAACAAAAAACAAAATGACCTGGGATTCAGTAAGCTTAATATATATCTAAGATAGCTGCTTAGTTTGGTGATAATCCAAGTTGATTTGAAAAAGTTATTAAAACAATTAAAGTGTACTATCTCTATTTTGTTCGAAATGCAAATTCTACCTTTTTTGACCTAGATTAATTTAATTGTTAAATTTGACAGCAATTCAACAAAAAAGAAAATGACCTGGGATTCAGTAAGCTTAACATATATCTAAGATAGCTGCATAGTTTGATGAAAATCCAAGTTGATTTGAAAAAGTTATTAAAATAATTAAAGTGTACTATCTCTATTTTGTTCGAAATGCAAATTCTAGCTTTTTTTACCTAGATTGATTCAATTCTTGAATTTGACAGCAATACAACAAAAAACAAAATGACGTGGGATTCAGTAAGCTTAATATATATCTAAGATAGCTGCATAGTTTGATGAAAAACCAAGTTGATTTGAAAAAGTTATAAAAAAAATTAAAGATACCTATCTGAATTTATATAATAATTTTTATTTTTACCTATTGTAAAATTAAATTCTTTCATTTCACAGCAATAAATCAAACTACCTAATAAGCTTGAATTTTGTAAGATCAATATTTAATTTAGTTAGATGGGCTGATTTACACCAGTCAAAACTAAAATTGTTTATCATATTCTGTTTCTGTTTGAATGTTTCTTGTGTGTATTTTTGGGCTAATTAAAATAAAATGTTTACTACTTAAGCATATGAAAAAAGTGTATGTCCCATGCATTAAGATAATGAAAAATCATCAGGTCCCACTACTTTGCACAATGAAAAAAGTACATGTCCCCTTACCATTTGCACCGGTCCCCCCTGCTTGATAAATAATGCACCGTCCCTTATGCGAATATCATGGACCCTCCATCTAAATTCATATCTTCGCGTTATCATAGCCTGAAATACCTTTCATATATAAACTATATATTACATCATATTTAGCCTCTTTTTGTTGATCTCATAGGGCAACAAGGACTTCATTTTGCAATGATTGAATTGACATGGGAAAACGCTTATGATTACTGTGCATTACGAGGTCAACGGCTGGTGTATTCGATGGAAGACTTTCCAGTAGTCCAGCAGATAGGTGAATAATTGTGCACTTTGTGTTAAAAGCATAAAAATTGGTAGAAACATAGTTTGAACCGTTCTAAACAAAATTAGATATGGAGGCAAGCTTGATTTTATCCACTTCCGGTTTTATCATCAAAATGGTGGACATGCATTTGATAACTGATTAATGGTTATTTAATTCTCACAACTGGTAGTCAAAGTTTGCTGTGTAGACTATAATATTATTGTGTATTCATGATTTGAAATAATGTATCATTTCTTTTAAACCCTCATGGTGTTTTATTTAGAATTTTGTCACTTCCGGTAAAAAATATCACACGAAAACGTAATTTAGAGACGAAATACATATGTTTAATAACACCTGTTGGTGACCTTCTGCTGTTGTCTGTTCTATGGTCGGGTTTTTGTCTCTTTGACACATTCCCCATTTCCATTCTCAATTTTATTTTATTTATAAATAAAAATAAGCAATGTTGTCAAAAAAAAGGTTTAATATCATTGACCTTCTCTGATATATATTTGTTCGATCATACATCAGAATAACGAATCGTTCGATTAATTGTGTAATAGTGGTTTCGACATTCAGAGTACTCGCCAGGGCTGCGATTAATATCGTAGCGGCTACATAGGGCTACGTAGATTATGACTATTGAACGTGAAGCTATCCTAGCTGCTACATAGATATTGATAGCAGCTAGCACACTACTAGTTCTGTAGACAAACATGTACGTAGCACTACGTAGGCTAGCTGCTACGATATTGAACGCAATCCTGGTGTCTTATAACGATGAATGCTCTTGTGACACCATTAAATGATATCCAATGCATATATGCGTTTTCTTGTCCTAAAAAGTTAGCAAGCTCATGAAATGAAATGCATCCGAAGTGTTTTCTTGTCCTTAAACCCATAAACATCAGCTGCATTTGTGACATGAAAGCAGGACACAACAAGTACTACTACATCGGTATCAACTGTAGCAATAATTCTCTTCCCGAAAATGTGTTCATCCATCAGTTTATAGTTTGACAGAAATATCTTCTTTGTTTTTATCTACACCTGAGAAACTCTATCAGTTTCGTGGTTAGCATTGTTTGCCTTTGATAACGTCTCTTTGTATCGTCAATCGTTATATTGTCTACAATAGTTACATCTTGTCAATGTTTCGAAAGACTTTGTATTAAACTAAATGAGACTAAATACTGGTGGATGGGTGTGATTTTCTTGTTTAAAGGACTCGTCTAAGTTTCCTCTTAGATAAACTTTTCATACTGGTACTGTCCATCTATTTCTATTCAACGAACGACGAATAGTATCAACAACTGCTGAGGGAGCTATATATTTAATTGGTATACAGAACAAGCAGTTCGTTGCTGTCTTCAAGAAATTGATTTCCTAACTCTTCTATCACAGAAGCTACATTATGAATAAACAGTTTTGAGCACTTAGTTTCTGTTCATGGTCAGTTGTGTCCTATTCATCAAGAAATCGATGTATGACTGTCCCCCTGGTATCTTTCGCCTCTCTTCTCAAACTCTTTAGCAAGTCTTGCAATTTCTTGTCAAGCTATCATCCATCTTCGCAGGGCTTATGGGTTTTCTGTTAAAAGTGCCTCAATCTGACTTAACAACAGGTTTATTTCATGTTGTTTGTCTGATAGTCAATCATTATTCCTAGGTGCATTTGAAAGAGGTTTCTTTAGATGCATGTTGACGGATCTTTGGAGAGTAAACGTTGAGGATTCGTTTGTAGCGGTTGAATATTAACATCTAAGCAATCGTGAGTGCTTCCTGCTAATAAGTACCCGGTTGTTATAGCTTGTCCATACAACAACAAACTAACAATAGTTACGAGAGATCTTGGAACAGAATTCTCCTCACAGTGCACTGGGAAACTACCGTCAAACCTAAATGTAACAATAAACATGTCGCTGCGAATACTTGTTACTGCTTTATAAATCTGCATTTAGTTTGAGTCAAAGTCATCGTCACCTCCTTTCTGAAACGAGGGTCCTATATCATCTTTGAAAGCATGTGAAAGCTCTCTCACAGGCAAACAACCCATAAATGTAAAATGAAAGAATTCTATTCGACGAAAAGGGATATCAACATTACTTGTTGTTTCTTCGTGGAGGTTTTCATCTGGTTTATACGAACAACAAAAGTAACATACACATTCTTTCATTGCTAATTTTCATGATAAGCTGGTTTGCAGCTGCGATTGCCTGGGTTTTTTTTACATATCATCTGTATCCTTTTGATGTCTAATTTTAGTTCTGTGTTAAAATGGCAGGCCTTATGCCATGTGGCATTGTTGTTTTTTTTTTGGGTTTTTTTTTTTGCATGGTACAAGGAAGACCACTGCCATCATATTGTGTATACAGATTGGTCATAGACGGTTAACATCGAAGTTCTATGTATTTAACAAGATTTCCCGCCAAAGTAACATATCCGGCACCAATATTGATACACTTTGGGGTGTAGGGCATTACAGCTATTCGTCTGTCATATTTTGACAAATTATACATTTAACATTGAGAATTGAAATGGGGAAGATGTCAAAGAGACAACAAACTGACCAAAGAGCAGACAACAGCTGATTGCACCAATGGTTGTTCAATGAAGCGAGAAATTCCCGCACCTGGAGGTGGTCCTCAGCTGGTCCCTATACAAAATTGTGTACTAGTTCAGTGAAAATGGATGTCACACTAAACTCCAAAACATATAAAAGAACTTAAAATAAAGTCCAGCAAACCTCTACAACATTTGAGGAAGAACTACCTTGGCTTTGATCATCTGATGTCTCTGTTTAAATCTTTGAGAGCTCATCTTTGAATTGTTATTTAGACTCTTGATTTATAAAGTGTATGTCTATTTGCATTCAAATATAATAATGAAACAATATTGTTCACCATATGATTTGAATTTTAATGGTCTCCAAATAAATGAATAAATACATGATTCTATTACATCCTTCTTCTCACTTTTTGCAAATTAAAAGTAGACATGTTTCTTCAATTTTAACATGAAATTTTGACTGGAAGTTGACCAAACGTCACCTAATTGCTGCTTGAACAATACTGAAAACCAATAAATGTGATTCAGATCAATTAAAACATCAGGTCTTGTAGTTCAAACTAAAAAAATTGAGAGAGAATTAAGAAAAGTTGAAATTTTAACATGCATCCGCCATTTTGGATTTTACCGGAAGTTAACTATATTTTCAGCTTGCCGCCATATCTTAAATTAAATTGTCTGAGCAAAATTTGGTGCTTTTAACACGAAGTGCACAATTCCTTCATATATTGCACCTATCTGCTGGATTACAGATCTTCAAGAAGTTTTAGCAGAATCCAATATTAGGTAAGAATTTAAATTGTTATAGATAAGAAAAACTGGTAATACATAATATGGATATGGACAATAATTATACCCCCGCTCCGAAGGAGTGGTTTACTATTTCACCTCTGTCTGTCCGAACGCATTTCGGTTCGTCCCACGCATTTTTTCTCAGGAACAACATACAAGAGCATCCTGAAATTTGTTATCAGTCTTCATGTGAACATGCTTTGCTGTGTGTTTATCGATTTTTATCTTCCTGTTTACCGAATACGTATTTAATCTAACTCTTATTGGCCATGTAAGATAGTTTCGTCCTATTTTCTATAAATAAGAGGTTCCTAAAATTGTAGTTCAGGCTTAATGTGAACATGCTCTACCGTGTGATTTGTTTTCAGATTTATGTTACAAGAACGTCTCGTCCTTTTGACAATAAAATAATGACAATATGTATGCCATACAGTGCCAATTTTCAATTCTCCATTGAACATTTGGTAAAATTTAAATAGGCAAAGTGATTGTGTTTGAAGATATTTAGCTAACTTCAATAGTAAATTGAATAATTTTCTTATCCAATACATAGATTACAGTAGCCGTATTTGGCACATTTTTTTTGTTGTTGGAATTTTGGTCGCTCAATGCTTTTCAACATTATACTAGTATGGCTTTATAACTATTTTTATCTGAGCGACACTGGTGAATCTTATGAGGACGAAAAGCGCGTCTGGTGTATGAAATTATAAGCCTGGTACCTTTGATAACTGTTTACAGATTAGTCGACTAATCTATGATCTGTTAAGCATGTCGCTTGTGAGTTAAGACACAGACACATCGCATTATGTGAATACGTCGATACCACGAAAAATATCAAGATCTGAACCAAAACCTTCTATTTCGGTGATATTTTTAATCTAAATCTAAAGTTCCGTTAGATATATGAGATGCATGTTCCCATCTTAGTGTCGGTAATTAGATGTTATACACGTGCTTATATCGCAGTCCCACTAGGCCACGATCGCACTACGATCTGTGAAAAAAATGCAAATTTTGATGATCGTAGTACGATCGTGTAGATCGCAATAAGGTCGTATGACGGTCGTGGTGAGGTCTTCAAGATCGTGATGAGCGTGTCCAACTTTGAACATGTTCAAAACAATCGTGTTGCGGTCGTGGCCAAATCAGGTCGCAGTAGAAGCGTAGTGAGAGCGCACTTAGGTCGTAGTAAGATCGCAAAGATCGCTGTACCATCGTAGCGAGAGCGTAGCGAAAGCGTGATTCTATTCGGAGAGACTGTGCTACGATCTCACAGCGACGTTATTACGACCTCACTACGACCATTACGTCTCACCGCGACCCAACTGCGCTTCCACTACGACTATACCACGTTTACACCACGCTGTTCAAGACTATAGTACGATTCTAGCACGCCCTTACCGTCCTCATCACGCTCTTCTTACGACCTGACTACGTTCATAATACGACCATCATTCTCATTGTCATTTTCACGTAAAATATATTAAATCTCTCCAGGTTTTGTTTGTCTGTATGTAATTAGACTTCTTGTCCATTTTCTCTAACGGCTCAACCATGCTTCCCGTTTTTATATAGATTAGACCGTTGGTTTTCCCGTTTGAATGGTTTAACACTAGTAATATAATTTTTGGGTCCCTTTATAGCTTGCTGTTCGGTGTGAGCCAAGGCTCCGTGTTGAGGCCGTACCTTGACCTATAATGGTTTACTTTTATTCATTGTTACTTGGATGGAGAGTTGTCTCATTGGCACTCATATCACATCTTCCTATATCTATTGACACATCTGTGTCATCTCTGCTATCGTTCACTAAAATATCGTCATTTGAGCTTTATGGACCAGCAATATGTTGTAATTTAGGTTGGATTGGTCGGTTCGACATCTCTGCTTTGTCAGGATTCGTTAATATCATAGCCCCCTGCCTCTACATCAACATAAAATTGAGAATGGAAATGGGGAATGTGTCAAAGAGACAACAACCCGACCATAGAACAGACAACAGCAGAAGATCACCAACAGGTCTTTAATGCAGCGAGAAATTCCCGCACCCGGAGACGTCCCCTATCACAACGCCCACGTGTTCTAGTAGATTTTGGTGGCATGACTGTATTGTTTCCGAATTAATCAAAAATAGAAGGAAAGGAACTGCATTGATATGGAACACGATGTTGACGTTTTTGCTGAGAACGTAGTAAGATCGCGGTATGAACGTAGTATAATCGTAGTAAGAACGTGCTATAATCGAGTAGAAGCGTGGTAAGATCGCAAAGTGTTGCAATCGGATAACTCGTGGTATGGTCGTAGTGAGAACGTGATGAGCGTAGAATGATCTTGATAAGCGTAGTGAGATCGCAAAATAAGTGCGTTAAGAACGTGGTATAATCGTAGCGGGATCGTTGTAGAAGCGTAATGAGGACGTAGTAGCATCGTGAAAGCAACGGAAATTTACATTTTCATGCCACTCATACCGCGACCTCACCACGATATAAATTTATTTTAGATCGCGGTGAGCGTGGTGCGATCGTGGTCTAGTGGGACTGGGGCTTAACCTAATTTTCCTTCCTTACGAAACGCGCGTCTGGCGTTTAAAGGGCATACGATACAGTTTTGATCCCATAATGAATTTTGATGAAAATTTCCAAATAGGCTATTTTTTATCTGATGTTATCAAATATGTATAAAAAAAATATGCCTTCATGTGCTACTTATTGAGTAAATTGAGTTCGAAATTTCAGATATTTGCTAAAAATTCGGATTTGTTGATGTATTTTTCCTTTCAACAGAAATGCATTACTTTTTTGTTTTAAAAGATAAACACCAGCTGTTTTTTGTTGAATTATTTGTAAACTATGTTTAATATAAATGTCCTATAAATGTGTGCATTTTATTTTTACAAGCAACTTAAATTTATCAAATGTTCATGTATGTAGAAAAAAAACGTCATTTTTTGCTGTATATTCATCAAATTTAAATAAAATGCATTATTGACTTTTTCATGAAAATTGGTACACATAATCTTCATATGTTATCAAATCAATTGTCATTTCTTAAAAGAGGGGTCCATGAACTTGTATTCAAGATAAATAAGTTTGAATGATAACAAACAGTCGATTACTGCATTTTTTCCTGATATGTCACAGTTTGACGATCCACTTCCCTCCTCTCCACCCTTGGCGGATTGAGATAGAATATCGGAGACACAAGGTATGATTTTCATTGGTTGCAGTCGAAAATCGCTGCATCCAATCAAAAAGCGCCTATAAGATGATCACGTGTAAATGTAGAAAGTGTATGTAAATAATTGCCACGTGCTGATTGTGCAACAAGTCTTTACATCCCTAAGCAAACGACTATATTTAGTGACAAGTTGAAGGTTTTTAATCAACTAATTGAAGTTCTTGTCTATGTTTTTTGTACAAATGCGTGAATGTCAAAGTAAATTTTCGTTTCCTGCTTTACCAAGTGTGTAGAGTCTAAACGCTACCGTGTTTTAACCTCCAAATTGAAAAGTTCAAGTGCTACCATTGGTCAAGAATAATGTATTCGGAATGGGCGTGACTTTAATCTACCGATAGATTTCGCAACATTGTTATCACAAATGTTGGCTTGATCTGTCAAGGGTGGAGAGGAGGGAAGTGGATCGTAACCCTTGGCTAGCGAAGATGAGATACCAGAGGGACAGTCAAACTCATAAATCGAAAATAAACTGACAACGAAGAAAAAAAGAAAACGACAAATAGACAAACAATAGTACAGATGACACAACATAAATTATAAGCCTGGTACCTTTGATAACTATTAGGTAAAATAATATCACCAATATATCTAAAAGTGAAATTAAGAACTCGGAAAGATGTATTTCTGTGTTTAGGCATTTTACGAACTCGGATTGATATGGGTACACAAGCAATTAGGTCAGGATAGTTGACCATTTAGTTCCCGTTGGCATACAGACTTATTGTTGAACATGTCTAAATATGATTCTTGTACGTCAAACACATATATTGGCGATAACAAATTTCCAGCACTTTGATGACATTGTCATTTGGAATCCGTGGTCCTTTAAAACATAGAAAAATTAAAAGTGTTGATGTTATAACAAAATTTTAATTCATGAGGTTGAAAAGTTGATCTTAAGAACTTGTGAATCCATGTCTGACTGACTGTACTGATTATGTACATCTCCTTACTATATTTGCAAGACCCCGTTCTGCTGTTAATATAATTGTCATCAGAACTACAGAAAGATGTTTAGTCAAAAATAATGCCATCCTCTTTTCCACGAAATTGATATAACCAGATACGGCTTATAACAGATCGTTCTGCATGATACTTAGTTTACTTTGCTATGTATTGTTTCTGTTGTTTTATTTTTGGTCATAGTGATGTCTTTTTTTTTTTTACTTGACTGAAAATTTCAGTGACCTCTTGTATCTTGCTATCTTCTGTTGTTATAAGTTTTGATATCCATTGTTCGAAAGTGAAATTTATATCTTCCTCCTATGCTTAAATCGAAGAAGAAAAAAATTACGAATCTGTAATTAATTTTTAATTCTTCTCTTTCATGCATTACGTAGGCGTACGCGTTAAATTTCAAGATTTGTTGTGTAGTCCATATCGGTGATGATTTTTTTGTTAGTCCATCCAAATAAACCAGATGCAATGTTTACGTCGGCGAAAAGTCATTGATTTATATTTACATTTGCATACTTTTTTATTTAATTGTATTCTGTTTTATAGTCTGGTAAACTTGATTTAAAAACGTTAAGCACATCACACATATGCTGATTATATGTATACTATATATATATTCAATAGCTTACTAAATATCTGGACTATACACAAAGTAAACAACGAAACACCAAAAGCTACCAGATCTACTGACAATTTTCCTTCAATAATTGGATACAACCTGAGTGATCTTGAATCCGTATTGTGTGTTTACCTTGTCTACGAGGACTTAACATTAAGAGGATGGGAAGCAGACGAATGTAAAAACGAAACAGTGGTTAATTATCCACTGTGTGATGACAGCGTACATGGTATTTTTTTTTTCTAGCTTCAAACTTATCTTTTATGTCATCATTACTTTTATAAATTGATATTTGGGTAGAGAGTTGTCTTATTGGCACTCATACCAAATTTTCCTATATCTATATCATATTAATTTAAACTGTGCTTGTAATGTTACCTAATCAAGAAATAAAAACTTCAGCCTGTTTCCAACTTCGGTAAAAAAATTAATAACTACCTCATTCACACTACATCAGTGACAATTGACCAGTTGAAGTGATGGAACAGCATCAAGGTAGACTAAAATACCAATATGTCAATTTGAATGCCCCAATTGGTATGTCAATTTTACAAACTGTTCCAACAATAGGTATAGGAAAAAAGTGAAATAACAAAAACACTCCGAGGAAAATTCAAAACGGCAAAATCAAATGATAAAACACTTCAATCGAATGTACAACAACTGCCATATTCCTGACTTGGTACAGGCATTCTCAAACGTAGAACATGGTGGATTGAACCTGGTTTTATAGCGCTAAACCTCTCACTTGTATGACAGTCGCATCAAATTCCATTAATAGAAGCAGCAATTTTGATACATCATTGTCAACTTATCATTACATGTATTGCAACATTCTTATTAATTTGATTTCCCCTATTAAAGCTTCAATGGAGATAACGTTGTATCAAGAAAAGGTGGATTGGAAAGAAGCAAAGAGTTATTGTGAATACAAAAGTAGTGCACTGATTAACCTAGACAGTAGCTTTAACTATGTCAGACTTTTTGCAGCATCGACGTTTGAATTAAACCTAAAAAGGTTTGAACTAAACCAATCAAGGTTTACAATATTGTATGTAACCCCTTTCAAAACTTTAAAGTTTTAAGAAATATTAATTCACTGGCTTAACAGTATTATTAAACCAAGAAGTAAAATCCCATAAAGGAAAATCTTTTACGAGTGTTCAAATCTCGTTACATAAAATGAAAACGACTCAAACTTAAAATGTGCATCCATTCACTTACATAACTAACAAATCAAAAGGCGATCGAGTGGCATTAACCATAAGTTCAGTGTTAATGCATCCACCTAACATAAAGCTTAATCATACATAATGTCGAATGGACAACAACTCTCATATTCCTGACTTGGTACAGGCATTCTCAAACGTAGAACATGGTGGATTGAACCTGGTTTTATAGCGCTAAACCTCTCACTTGTATGACAGTCGCATCAAATTCCATTATATACCACTCGAAAGCATATCATCTTTACTATCATTTTTGCCCGGTTGACAAATTTTCGTACTGTGCAATTAGTGTCAAATCAAGATCAAAGGTCAAGAACGAACAATATCTTATTTCTTAAGATGTCAGCAGTGTTGCATATTATGTCTTCTGATCAATAATACAATGTATGAAAACATACAAGGCGCAACGTAAATTTTGACCGACGAGAAATGATCTTTCCGTAAGGAGCATAAGGGGTTAACGTTTTTTGAAGACAAAATTACTTTAACAACTAAACCAAAATTGTTCGACCCATGATGTTTCAGCAAGGACACCTGGGACCAATGAACTTGATAGGTCAAGTGTCACGGTCATGGGAGTCTTAAAATTTTGTCGGTACAGAGTTATCTGCCCAAAACCAGAAAACTTTGTTATCATTCAAACACCGTATTAGGTTGGGGAAAAACAGAGGATGAAAATTTGTACGTTGACCTTGACATTTGACCTTACATCATGGAATGGGATAATCTCAGAAACCAGATTGTGGATTTGCGTTGCTTGGGATGTTTGCATAATAGACGCTTTCGCTTCCGACGCATCTGGTATCATACCTTTTTTACAAAATTATCCAATTCCTTCAGATTTTCCGAATTACCTAGATTTGTATCTTTCTTCTCGATTAATTATATTTGAATATCAATAAACCACTGTTGCCTAAATTTTATTCGTATCTAAATACAAGTTTATCATTACAAGGCGGATCGAAAGTACTGCGATTATATTGGTCTATATTATTTAAAGAACAGCAAGCCAAAGGAAATTCGGTGAGGTTTTACATGGTCATCGTAATTACTTAGTATTTTTTTTATTTTTTTACAATTGCCATGAACACTATCTCCTTCTCAAAATGTTTATTCTTGTAGATATTTTATATCACAATTTTTCTAAATATTGATACACATTCTAACCACACGAAATTTCATTTTTTATATAAATTTCATTTTTTATAGCGAGGTGTTATTTTGGGTTGAGCCATTAAAGTATCCAGATGCAGTCGTTGAGGAAACAATGTGTGATTATGGGGTTGTTCTACCTCCTCCCTTTGGATTTTATTATATGGAGAGGGACAGAGAGTCCTGTACAAAGCCTCTACATGACATTATGTGCATAAAACAAACAGGTTATTAACTTATTTAAGACATTCTCTTTATAAATTTTGCAATCCACGTGAATCATGGTGAATGATAGAGGATGCGATAGTGGTTTATTATTATTATCAAACTTTCAATGTTTACCAATGTATTAACAAATAGGTACCAGGCTTATAATTTGATACGCCATACGTGCGTTTCGTGTACATATGATTCATCATTGACGCTTAGATCGAACTAGTTAAAAAACCATACAAACATAAAGTTGAAGAGCATTGATGACCCAAAATTTCGAAAATTTGCGCAATAGCTAAGGTTATCTATGCATGGGATAAAAAAATTCTACGTTTTTCGAATAATTCATACTTTTGCAAACAGATAATTTATAAAAATGACAATAATTGATATTCGTGTCAACACTGAAGTGCTAAATACTGGGCTTGTGATACCATCGGGGACGAAACGTCCACCAGCAGTAACATTAACCCAGTGATTCAAATAGTTATCAAAGGTACCAGGCTCTAGTTTGATACGACAGACGCGCGTTTCGTCTACATTAGACTCACCAGTTACACTTAGATCAAATCAGTTAGAAAGCCAAACAAATATAAAATTAGAGTATTGGGTGGTAATTTCAAAGGAAATCTTAAGGTGGTACTCAACACTTTCACTAAAATTTATTTGGCTCGTTTAATTTTCATAAAATTTTGTCAAAGTAAATAAACAAAAATATAAAAATTTGAAAAATTTTGAACCAACCGTTTTGTCAGCAAAATTACACTGGTTATATAGCAATTTGACAAACACCAATTTTGATCATTGAGAATCTTAATATTCCTTTTACAACACAATGTTATTAAAACGTTTAGCTGACTTTACAGAGTTATCTCCTGTAGTGTTAGGTACCACCTTAACTTTCATATTTATACTAAACAAATAACTGAAACAAATATCACAGACAGCAACTCACGAAAATCAATGAATTACAATTTCCTGAATTGGGACTGTCACAAAAAATATTCTGAGAATATGAAAAAATCGGTAAAATATTTTTATTCATTTGGGGATATATTACCTTTTTTACTTCTAATTTTACACATAATTGTTTTCCAGAAAAAATTTCTTTTGTTCAAGTTACTTATAACGTTACTAACGACGTACTTCTATTGACAAGTATCATAGCCAGCAGACCAGCCGAATGTGAAGAACATTGTATTGCAATTATAAAGTATGGCATTGACTGTGACGGATTTAACTTCAATAGGACAAGTCACGAGTGCTTATTCTTGGCAGTACCGTATGAATTTTATTTATACGAATCAAGAAACCCAGCCGTTTTTGTTTCTTATAAATATGAAATAACTGATGAAATGTTGGTTTTCCTGGTGACATATGGCAAAGGTATGTTGCAAGCATTTGTTTGAATAAGACAAAGGATTGTGATACAATTAAGTTTATTGTAATAATTAATCTCGCATGTTTGTCCATCATTCAAAAATCGTAATAATAAATGCACGTAATCACTTCTTAATTTATAGTATACGCAGATACAGCCTATTGGACAAAATGCTTTCATCATACGCGTACATTCAAAGAATGGAATGAAAAACAAAATTAAAACAAGGATGAAAACGCACTACTTTGGCATATTATAATATCAATGGTTACAAAAGGAAAAGGATAACATTGAACAATGTAAAACCAGAATTTAATAGGACAAAAAGCAAAATTGAATTCAAATGTCGATTTCTTTTCTTGTTTAAAGAAATCAAATACGAAAATGAAAAGAATTTCGTTTTCCGTTTAGGTTTTGGAGAAATCAAAAACGAAAAACGAAAACACTTTTGTTATTCTTTTTGGTTTTTTGAAAAATCAAAAACCAAAAATGAAAACACTGGAGTTTTTTGTTTTTTTGTTTTTTGTTTTATATTTCAAAACGAAAAACGAATGAACGCAAATATATACGGACCAAAATTGACAATTTTTTTTATCCAAATTTTTACAACAAAATATTTTTGTTTTCATCAGGAGACAATTTGAAAAGAGTATATTATTTCAATATATTAATCATTATAGATAGTAATGCACACAATCATGACTAGAATATTAAGTCTGTCGAAACCTGTGATTTAGATTTTCTAGATTTAGATTTTGATGAAATGCTAAGCAATTTGTTATATTTCACAAAAATCTGTTATGTTGGCCTCTTTGGTGTGAAAATGTAAGCGTTTTGATTGAAAAATTCGACAAAAATCATTATTTATTACTTTCTCACGTGCCTTTACATAAACGTAAAGCAGTTTTCATATTTAAATACAGACTTGACCAAATAAAACATCATGAAGCAGGCCGGCAACACAACAGCGTGACACTTGGACCAACACAATAATTTATTCCGGATGAGATGAAGAAAAATATACGCAGATGTAAAAAGATAACAATGACAAACACTTGAAATAAAACATCCGTGTTCATTTAAATTTAAAAAATTAGCAACATAAATTCGTCCACATCCTGGTGTCAAATTTGGAACGATAATATGCTGTTATTCTGCTATTGATAAATACAGAGACAACAGGGTTTCAAAATGTTTCAAAAAGTGATGTAATAGAAAATCATGTACCTGAAAATATGTACTAAAGAATCCATGAACAGAAGGTAAGGAAACTTTATTTTGACTTTATTAATTTGCAGTGACAATTGGAGAGTACAAACCTATGAATGAGGATGAGTTTCAAATCCAGAATCATTACAACACAGGTAAAATGATCACTGATCAGCAGTGTATGCATCGTTTATATTTAGTAGATAATTCATTGATAACCTTTATTCGAGGGGTTGATATTGATGGAAATTTGAAAGTGTACATTAATATATAATCTTATAACATCTCCGGTATAAAAGTGATGCAGTGTTATTCCTAGCTTCAGATTTAAGTCTTACCATTTTGTATAATTCCTTTAGTTTGTCGTTAAATTAAGACAGCAGCAGTTTACAGCTGTTCAAATCTCATAAACGATAAAGAAGGCAAATCTGATAAAATATTCAAATAGAAAATTTTAAATTTTAAATAAGTATTTCGTACCAATTTAAAACATTGAATTGTTTTTCACGTAATAAACATGTAACAAAATTGGAAAAAAATAAGCTCTACACAACACATGGACATATAGCATGGTAAACATCTATCAACAATTAAACTTCCATCAGATGCCAGGGTGTGTTTGATATTGACGTGTAATGTTATCTTTTGTGTTGATCAAGTAATAGTACAGCCTCACAAACACAGGTATACAATAACCTGATGCAGAATCCAGAAACAATACAAACTGTGTTCATTTAGACTTTTTCTGTTAGGTCGATTGAATACTGCAGCATATTTTCATCTTCGTAATTTCCAATATTTGATTGCACCTAATTTCTTCTTATAACGAATGCTTGTGATTAAACTGGTTGAGTCCATTGTTTTTGACAAGCTTAATGTTAGTACTGCAAAGTTGGGATCACAAAACCTCCCGAATTTATACGAGGTTTCTATGTCAAGATTTCCGAGGCTGTACCGTTCGAAGAATACATTAAAATCAATATATAATATTTCTTTTATTTTTTATGTCAACACCTCCAGCGAATATATCAGTTCTGTAACTAAACACTTTTATTGATTTGCTATTCATAATGACTTGGTCAAAATATTCTAAAATATTAAATACTTTGACAGTCCATTTTCCAAGTGTTCCTCTTTTAAAAAATATATGGCTGTCCGACCCGTAAGCTCTACATAAGAACTTTCACCCTCCCTATTCATTTGAGGTATCTTTAAAATTAAGGATTTATCAGAAGCTTCCTGTAAGAGAACAAAGCGCTTCCAAATATGTCAATTTGTTGAATTGAAACTTTTTTTTACCATGAATGCAACTTTGAACAAAAAGGCTATTCTTAAATTTTAACAAAGGGTTTTTTGTAAAGTTGAATTCGTTGCGTCGAATTTTAAATGGGCAAACAAAGAATTGTTTGACAGTTATTTATTTTCTGTGTAGCACATAACCAGGGATATGTTCTACATACGCATTTTCAATGTATGTTTACTTCAAGTTGCAATGAGTAACATGATGGGTATCACTACTTGCTTACATTTCCGGATTTTGCTTTTGAAGCAACATAGTCTCTCGCGTTTGAACATCGGTTATCTTGGTGGTGTAGACTTGATTTTTATCTGGATTAAGCCAAGATGTTGTTCGATTATCTTTGAATAATCGTTCTTTAGCAGATGCTTACCTTGTCGATGCATCCAATTTTGCTGTAGCGATTCCCTCGATGATTGATTGTTATTTTGATTTGTATCTTTTTAATCGATTTATTGAATTTGAACCTCGGCATACAACCGTAGCCTTTCATTGACTATGATTTCTGATTGATTGTCAATTGATATTTTCTTCACCTTTTCATGTCATCGATGAAGATCTAACATCAACAACATGTATAATAGTCATAAAACACATTTGCTATAACGGATCCGGCGTTTTACGTTTCCGCAAATTGGCACTACGTTTCCGCATTAAAATTCCTACGTTTCCGCAATAATGTAGTACCTTTTTCCGCCTTTTTTACATTGTTTTTGTTAAAGGTTGTGTACGTTTCCGCATTTTTATTTTTAATGTATGTCTCTTCTGTTTGCCAGGTAAACCTGGGGCGTGTTTTATTTTTGTTCTTCAGTAGTGTCTGGTGTTTAACGCTACTTTAAACACTTTTGGGTTATTCTGGGATCATTCGTCTTAATATGTCGCTAATGCCTATGTTTTCGTTTTTAATTGTAAATTGATTGATTGTTTGTTTGTTGCTATTTGATTTACGCCAGTGTTAAATATTCCACCGGAACTCAAATCAGTGTGAAGTGGATGTAAGCAAATATATGCAACCTTTAGGCCTTCAATAATGACAAAAACCAATACTGTAAAGTCGTCTAGAAAAGGCCCTACATGAAAAGTGTAAAACAATTCAAACGAAAATTATACATAACAAAACATTTTACAAAATATCAAATATGAGTAAAGACCTGAACCATCAACAACCACTAAACTACTAGAGACCAAATCACACAGAAATTAACAGCTATATATCACCGTTCGGCCTTCAACAATAAGCAAAGCCCATATCACATAGTCATCTTTAAAAGGCACCAAAATCACAAATGTAAACATTGTAAAACAAAACAAACGAGAAAACTGTCCAATATCTTCGCTTTATACCAAAGAAATTCATAATAAAATACAAATCAATAAAAAAAATACTGTAATAAAATAAAGGTTTATGTATCATTAATTCCATTTTTTTTACATGTGAAATACAGGTAAAAATGCGGAAATGTAATGTCTATTTTTTTCGGAAAAGTAATGCACGAAAATGCGGAAACGTAAAACTGGATATTTGCTAAAATTGCGGAAATGTAATACGCCCAACGGCTCATTATAACCTTTATACATGTATAATCGTGTGTAAAGAAAAAAATAAAAAGATAATATCCTTTTCAATTTAAGCTTCAACAGTTGGGAAAACTATTACTAAGACTAAACTAACTAGTACAGGTGGCAATGCAGAAGGTATGAATTTGATCTTGTCTACACTTATTTAAAACCATAATGGCTTCTATCTAGCACAAACAAGTCCAGTTTTAAAATATTCTAAAAATCTTTGTAAAACAGTTAAGAAGATAGAAGTTTTCTAAGACTGTTATCAAAACATCAAAACCGTACGTGTAAAAACAGAAAATTTCGAGAGTGAAATTTCACTTTTAAAAACAATAAAAAACATACAGTTGTCTGCACTTCAATATAGTTTTTTTTGTGTGTATCAGATGTCGAAACAAAAAATCATAAGATCTGTTCATTCAAGTTCTTATAATCGAAGTGATTGTCCTTATGTAAGGATTGAAAACAGTTTACTCTTTTTCCTTTACATAACTATTCCTCAATATAATTAGGGACAGTTTGAAAGAACAAGTCCAACTTTGTTTAATAGAAAAGAATGGTCGACGCAGAAAAAAAATCCAGTTTTAGGAAGAGCCACATTATAGATCGAAAAATTAGTCCGACCAAAACACCAATTCAACAAAACTGACATCATTTAGAAAGGATTTTTTTTTGTGTTACGCTGTAGAACGTGTTAATAACATACAATCGACATTCTCTGGGGGAAAATCACAAAAATACCGAACTCTGCGGAAAATTCCAAACGGAGAGACCCTTATCAAATGGCAAAATCAAAAGCTCAAACACAACAAACAAATTGATAACAACTGTCATTTTCCTGATTTAATACAGGCATTTTCTTATTAAGAAAATGGTGGATTAAACTTGATTTAGTAGCTAGCTAAACCTCTCACTTGTATGACAGTCGCATTAAATTCAATTATATTGACAGCGATGTGTAAATAAGACAAACAGACATAATAGGTAAAAATGTCAAAACAGGGATACAACCGTTAACATTGTGTTATTATCTTAATCACTATATCAAACAAATATGCAACGAAGAACCACAAAAGGGCATGTAGATTATTGCGTTGCGTTGTGTATTTGATCGTAAGCTAACTAAGGCGTTAAAGATAGAACTACGTCTGCCATTATACGTTTCTATTCAATACAACATAAAGTATTACAATTACGCGACGTCACAAAGATAGTGGCCGTACCGCAAAAAGGTACGTTAATATTAGCGCAATTCTTTACATTCTGGGGCCGCAGAAAATGATATTTAACTCAAATTTGAAATACAATATGAAAAATTCGTAAATTTGAAATTAAATGTCTGATCAATTGTGAAATAAAATGAAATAAAATCATAGTTAAAGTCTCTCAATATTTTTAACAGTTCACGTCTGAATAATTTAACACTACAAGTCTATCTAATAACCGTAGTTAATTGAACAGTCTATACATCCACTAATTTCTCCAGGGCAGAAAAGTTCATTCACTGTCATCATTTGTACTGCGTATTTCCAACGGATAGAGCTTCACAATCGGACGGTTGGTGATTCCTGTGTCGGTCTTGATAACAGCTGATCGAATGAGTCCATCCTTTCCACGAACTAAATCTTGTACAACTGCTAATTTCCACATTATACGATTTGTGTCATTGTGTACTTGTACAATGTCACCTATTTGTATTGTTTGTTCGTTTCTTCCAGATGTACGGTGGAATTCATGGAGTGACGTCAGATATTCGTTATTCCATCTTGAGCGAAAATCGTTGATTAGTTCATTATTTCTTTGTAAATTTTTATTCAGTTTCACGTGCAAATCTTCGGAAGTAACACTGTTAATATTCTGTTCCGATTGGTTGTCAAGTCGACGACCATATAAAAGGTGCGCTGGCGTCAGCGGTTCGGGATCTTTAATATCAGTAGAAATGTGAGTTATAGGACGATTGTTTAGAGTTCCCTCGATTTCGATTATAATTGTATTCAACATTTCCGTAGAGACACATGACTTTCCTAGTATTGCTTTAATTGACTTTTTCGTGAGTCCAATTAGGCGTTCCCAAAAGCCTCCAAACCACGGTGCTCGGTTGGGTATGAATTTCCACTCCGTTCCTTGATCGGCAAGTTTTTCTTGTATTCGGTTGTCTTTGCTTGATCTTGTAATCTTTTCGGCGGCTGCCTTGAAGGTTGTTGCATTATCGGACAACATAATCCTTGGTGTAGATCTCCTAGCGACAAATCTTTTAAAAGCAAGCATGAAAGACTCCTCGGTTAAATCTGTGACTATCTCCAAGTGTATAGCTCGTGTAGCGGCGCAAGTGAATAAACAAATATATGTTTTGCTTAATTCGTTGTGTTTTCCTTTTGTATACAAAGCTCCTGTGAAATCAACGCCGGTTACTGAAAAAGGATAATCGTAGTTGACTCGATCTTTAGGTAGCGGTGGCGGATCGGGTGCGCTGTAAGGCATTCCTGATATTTTAATGCATTGGACGCAGTTACGAATTTGTGATTTTACGCACTGCCTTATTCTCGGTATCCAATATTTCTGTTGAATATATGCGATTGTACTGTTAAGTCCGGCATGCAAAGTCTTTGTGTGTGCATCCATTACGATTAAGGACGTAAGACTGTGGTGTGTTGGCAATAACAACGGATATTTAGTACTCTCCTTCACAGGTGCGTTTTGTATTCTCCCGGTACAACGTAGTAATCCATTTTTGTCTGTATATAGTTTAAGTTGTCGAACAAGTGGCACTTTTTTCTCTGAAGATGAATTCAAGCTTTCAATTTCATCCTTAAAAGTTTCCTGTTGTACTGTCATTATTAGAACTTTTAATGCTTTACATCGCTCCTCAACACTGATAAATCCGATTGACCGTTTATCTTTTGAATTCCGTATATTCTGTATAAAACGCATGACGTATGCTGTTACTCTAATTGCTTTTTCTAAAGAGCTGTATCGTTGTATATCTATACATGAAATTGTCTGTGTTAACGCATTTGTACTTTCATCGTCTGCTTTTTCATCGCTAACAGTTATCATCGTGCTGCATTCTTCAATTTTCCTCGTCCATGTCGGCCAATTCTCACGATTTAAAATCCATTGTGGACCGTTCATCCATAAGCTGTTGTTATAAAGTTGTTTAGCGCAAATTCCGCGAGTTAGGTAATCAGCTGGATTGTCATCTGTTGGACAATAATTCCATTCAGCATTCTCTGTTAATTTTCTTATTTCTTTAAGTCGATTTGCCACGAACGGTTTTAAGATTTTTGACGATTTAATCCAACTCAAAACAATTTGACTATCGCTCCACATATACACATGTTCTGTTGTTATGACTTTAAGAAGATGCGTTGCTAATCTGGCGCCGATAAGCGCGCCCATAAGTTCTAAACGTGGTAATGAAATCGGTTTTACGGGTACTACTCTGTTTTTAGCCATGACGATGACCGATGAATTTACTGTAACTAAGTAAGCACAAGCTCCGTATGCTAACTGACTGGCGTCTGTGAAAATGTGTAGCGACGTTTTCTCGTTAATAATTCCTTCCGTTAACATTCGTGGAAATACTATTTTGGTAGCCTCCTCGATATCTAAAGCTATTACCTGCCATTTACTTCTCAGTTCGTCGGACAAACATTCATCCCAATCCAACTTTGCCTTCCATAAAGTCTGCATAAACAGCTTAGCTTTCACCGTAATTGGCGTGATTAATCCAAGGGGGTCGAAAATTCTAGAAGATGTGCGCAAAACCTCACGTTTTGTTATCATTTTGTTCTTTTCCATAAATTCAATCTGTTGAAATTTCAAATCGTCGGATTCCCTATCCCATCTCATGCCTAAAATTTTGACTATGTCGTCATTGTCGCCGATCTTGTCTTGTCCTGCGACGTTCTGTAATTCCGTACTATTAGAATTCCAAGACCGTAAGTTGAATCCTGCCTCTGACAATAATGTTCTTGACTCCGTGTAGAATTTTAAAAGGGATTGTTTATCTGTAAAACTGGTTAGAACGTTATCCACGTATAAATTTCTCTGTAATTCTGTTGATGTAGTTGACGGATTGTCTCTAAAATGTTTCATGAATGGCGAACAGGTGGCGCCGAAAAGTACAACCTTAAACCGGTAAGTAATCAAACGGCTTTCTGTGTCCATGGGATTCTCTAACCAATAAAATCTTGTGACATCTCTGTCATCAACATCTAATTCAATATGCAAAAATGCTTTTTCAATGTCTGCTGTAACTGCATATTTGTACATTCTAAAGCGTACTAATATCTCCGTCAAATCAGTCATAATTGGTGGATATGTTGCTAGACAATCGTTAAGACAAGGACTACTGGCATTCGCTCTACAGCTACAGTTATATACTATGCGTATCGGGGTGGTGACTGAATCCTTTTTTAAGGGATGATGCGGAATGTAATGAACCTTGTTTGTGCATGTACTTTCATCACATACCTTTTCAATGAATCCTCTTTGTTCTTGGTCTGTAATTATCTCACCATACTTTCGGAACATCTCGGGATCCTTCTTAAGGCGACGAATAACGCTTTCCGTTCTGCGTTTTGCGATGTCTTCATTTGTCGGTAGTTCTGGCGCATTCTCTCTCCATGGTAATTTCGTAATATACTTATCATTTTTCTTCGTAATAGAGGTTTGTAAGTAATTTTCAATTGATTCAGCTAGGTCTGGATCATTTTGTTCTTTAGCGTCAATTCCCAACGATTCAAGCTGCCAAAATTTTTCAAGATCGCACTCTTCTTGTTTGTGACATACTAGTATATTCATCATTGAGAAAGATGCATTACTGGTTCTTGTAGGGACAGGACCGGAAAGTAAATATCCAACACAGCTAACTGCAGTTGGACCGTTTCCACGCACTATTTTGTCTTGAACTATGTCCCAGTAGAAATCACCTCCAATTAATAAGGATATTTCAAATTGCTCTCCATCCATGACTGGGTGTGCTAATTGTAGACCACGTAAATATGAAAACTTCTGCGTTATTCCTATGTTGTGAGTTTGAAGTGGTGAAGCAATGGTTGGTACAATTAAAACTTTAATAGGAATTAATTCTCCTTCGGTCGACTTAAGATTAATTGTTGTTTTGTCAAGATTTCTCACCTTTTTCGTAGTACTTCCAAATGTAGCTATACTTAATGTTTCAGACCCCTCTATTTTAATGTCCAATTTAGCTGCTAGTTCTTCCGTTATAAATGAGCGCTGAGCTCCCTCGTCAAAGAGTATTCTTGCATCTATACATGTATTTTTGTGAACGACTGGACTGAATGCGGTTTTCAGTAAAACAGTGGACCTTTCTTCGCTAGCGGTATACAACATAGAAGTTTCTGTGTCTACTTTATTTTGCGATTGTTCAGTTTCAATAGGATGTTTATTTGAGTACAAGTTCTGTTTACATAATGAAGAGTGATGCTTCCGGTGGCAACACTTACACGTATTCTTGGATTTGCAATCGGCTATTTTATGCTTACCTAAACAATTAAAGCATAACCTCTTTTCTTTTATAATGGCTACTCTTTTATCGTGATCTATGACATCTTTACATTCGTTAGGCCAGTGGTTTCCGTCACAATATGTGCATTGTTTCTTCCGATTCGAGTTGAATGATTTGTCTGTTGTGTTTATCGGACGGGTTTTATCTGTAGTTACTCGTTTAACGCCTGTTATGAAATTTGCGCTAGGTGTTGCGGTTGAATACGTCTGTGTATAATCTCCGTATCCGGACTCTTGAATAGAAATCTCTTTACCTATCGCGTTTCGAAGCGATTGAATATTCCAACTGTCGCTCCCGTTTTCTCGTGTTATATTTTTTCGTACTTCATGCGGTATCTTCCCGAGAATTACTGGTATCAATAACGATCCGTACATTTCCTGACATTGTCCGAGAGACTCTAGACCCCGTATGTAGGCTTCCGATTTGTCATGAAATGTTCTCAAACTTTCTAATGTATCATGTGGTGCGGGTATATCAAGTAGTGCTCTCATATATGCATTAATGATTTTATGTGGTTGCCCATAGCGGTTTCTCAATAATTCAATTGCTTTGTGGTAGTTTGGATTTGTCATGGTCAATCCTGAAATTACGTTTGCAGCTTCAAATTGAAGCAATGAGTTCAAGTACGAAAATTTCTGAATGTCAGTTAATGTGTGATTGTGATGAATCGTGGTCTCGTATGAATCCAGAAATATTGCCATTGTAGAATGTCTCCATTAAAATTGGGAAGAGATAGCTTTGGTAGGCGATGGTTATTACTTGAGGTAGAACTTGACTGAGATAATGGCTGACTTGTGTGAGTAAAGGGGTTTGTGTACGGAACAAACTCTGGTGCGTTTGAATCTAGTATAGAAGATGTTGCGTTTGTTACGGGCTTTAAGAACTTCTTAAATTTTCGAATTTTACCCTCTAAATCTAAATAATACTCATCTGTTTCAAGAATTTCATTTGTAATATCTTCTGATTCGACTGCATTTAATATCTGTTCATCTATTGAGGCTAACGTCTTCTTTTTCTTCTCAATTGCTTCGAGCAATGTTGATACTTCCTCCGTGTCTATTTGTGAATCTCCGATTGAAGTCACGGCACCAATGTAGATTATTGCGTTGCGTTGTGTATTTGATCGTAAGCTAACTAAGGCGTTAAAGATAGAACTACGTCTGCCATTATACGTTTCTATTCAATACAACATAAAGTATTACAATTACGCGACGTCACAAAGATAGTGGCCGTTCCGCAAAAAGGTACGTTAATATTAGCGCAATTCTTTACAGGGCATATAGACAAAGCACATAGGCAAAAATGGAGGACAAAAATACAAAATTTTACTATAGCACAATAACAAAATGACGGGATGTACAAGTACCGAGCAACGTCAAATGGATATCACAAAAAGTACATTAAACAATAAAAGTAATATTCAAACAGACAAATAATACTACAACATGTTATTAAGATGATAAACAATCAGAAACAAGAAAATACTTCAAGACCATCGTGTATTATTTGTGAAATTGAAACGGAATATTCATCAAAAAGGTTTTGGTATCTTCCAATGAACTTTTTAAGAAAAAAGAAGAACGTTCTTTGAAATAACCCTGGTTCATAATTTTCTGCTCAGACACTGGTGTGAGTAGCAGCTGCAAGCTCTTGAATATCGAATAAGTTGGGAAATGTATATTCCATATGCAGTTGAAGCTGGTATATTGCTACTTAGGTCGGGGAAATTGATAATTTCAAAATTTGAATCGTCTCTTTTGTCATAGATTCTTGTACTGAGATGACCGTGTATGACAAATTCGAGGTATAAGTTTACAAATGAGGCGGAGGAAGTAGTGTCTGTTGTTTCTTTAATTTCTAGTTCTGGGGGATACATTTATGGAACCCAATCAAAAACGTTTGGATTATAAATGGAAAGAACATCATCAATATATCTGAATGTGAAATTAATTGACCTGGCTTCTTGGATCTTCTTGTTTTTTACAAGTGTCTGAAGGAACTCCGACTCATGTGAAAATAAAAAGAGGTCGGCCAGTAGAGGCGCACAATTCGTTCCAATAGAAATGCCGACAATTTGTTGTAATGTCAACCTATAATTTTAACAAATATGTTGCCAATAAGAAACCCCAGCATACTGATAACTTTTTTCGGGAAGCATGTTTAACTTTTTGTTCATTATTTATAAAATATGCCGTCTAGTATGGTATCCCAAATCAATAAATTCATAGTGTATGCTACAATTTAAACGATAAACGATTTTTCTATTTCTCATAGGCAATGAGAAATATAGAGGGTTGACAAATCACAAGTGTTGATAGAACTTATTTCAGAAAAAGTTCGAGATTTAAAGTATCCAGAAGTTTTTTTTTAGAGTTTTTAAGAATCGACATATGGTTAATACCACTACGCGAGTAAATAGTACTAAATTATAAATCACAAGTGTTGATAGATATAAAAAGAAGATGTGGTATGATTGCCAATAAGACAACTGTCCACAAGAGACCAAAATGACACAGACATTAACAATTATAGGTCATCGTACGGCCTTTAACAATGTGCAAAGCCCATACCGCACAGTCAGCTATAAAAGACCCCGATATGACAATGTAAAAAAAATCAAACGAGAAAACTAACGGCCTTGTTTGTATAAAAAAAAAACGAAAAACAAATATGTAACACATAAACAAACGACAACCACTGAATTAAAACGACAACCACTGAATTGCAGGCTCCTGACTTGGGACGGTCACATACATAAATAATGTGGCGGGGTTAAACATGCTAGCGGGATCCCAACCCTCCCATAACCTGGGACAGTGGTATAACAGTACAACATAAGAACAAACTATAAAAATCAGTTGAAAAAGGCTTAGCTCATCAGATGGACAAAAATACATGTGGACGTGGCCTGATACTTGTACATCCCGACAACAAAAAGACACTAGGAACAGATCTAATAGAACTTATTCAGAAAAAGTTCGAGATTTAAAAGTATCCAGAAGGTGTTTTTTTTAGTTTTTTTAGAATCCACATATGGTTAATACCACTACGCGAGTAAATAGTACTTAATTATAATCCTGGTACCTTTGATAGTTTTTTACACCGCTGGGTCAATGCGACTGCTGGTGGACGTTTCGTCCCCGAGGGTATCACCAGCCCAGTAGTCAGCACTTCAGTGTTGACATGAATGTAAATTTTTATCAATCTAATGGACAATTCTTTAGTCTAACATGAAGATGAACCGGCAATAGACCGTTGTTTGTATGGGATTTTGTGAAGCTTGGGTATCCAAAACAAACAATGTCAGTCCTCCAATGTGTTGTTCACTGAAGCCATTAAGGACTTATGATTCGCCAAAATCTCATCCTTGTCAAATGATATGTTTTTGTATGTGGGACTACCTGGGAGCTTATGTATTCCTAATTCTTTTATAAGACACTCGTAGTAGTACGATTTACATTCAAAGACAATATTATGTGAAGCTTTGTCCGCAGGAACAACAATATACTTGTTTTCTTTTCTGAGAGCTTTAGACAAACCTGACATTATTAATGTCTTTTTTTAATTTTTAAAATAACAGATATATTCACTCAAAATAAAATCAAACATCTCTTTGTTTCCAATAGGACGATTATTGACGATTACCATGGGCGTGGTTGGCGCTGTAGCAAGTTTTATTCTGTTGTTCAAAGTCGTATCAATAGTACATAAAGTTCAATGTATGGAATCATCACTTGCTGACGTAAGTAAAAAAGTATAGCAAAACTACTGAGTTCGACGGCAACACAATATATACACGACTAAATATAAGATATTATAAAATACGCAAATCCATGATTGATACATTATAGTATAAAGTTATAAGCCCGTCCATTCCCCTGGAACTTGTTACAATAAATCTTGTATTTTATGGAGTATTTACAAAATGTGTACACAATATTTGATTTCATTCCCTTTTATTTATATTTATTTTTAGATTATTTGCAGCATTTTAATAGAACTTTAGTTATTCTGACATTTGTAGCATGTACTTACCTCAATAAATGCCGCTTCACATTATCGTTCCACAAATTAAATCGTTTAATTGGTGCCATAAGAGCAGCTGTTAAAGGATTTAGCTTCAATGATTTAGACTTATTTTTCCATTAACAAAATGTTAACATGACTTCTAGTTGCATACAAACCGGTTTTTAGCAGTTTTGTCGATTCTATTAAAGACTAGTGTGGAATCACATTCTCTCACAGTACACAAAAAAAAGTAACACAGCAGCAGTATAAATAGATTGTAAGCGGAAGCTTTGGAAACGTTAAAGTTTTAGCTTCACTATTTGACACAATTGCTTCAAAGTGTATAATTTCCAGTAAACCTTAAACCTTATCTCATATAGGACAGATAACAAAATAATCTGCGACAAGAGAAATGAGATTAGTTGAAGGTGATATGCAATGGAACACTGTTAAAAAAACATTAATACAAGGAAAAATAAAAGAGATTTGAAATACTAAGTATACCAAAGGGATATTCAAAATCAAAAGTCGATGACAAACTGACAACGCCGTGACAGAAAAAACGGAAAACGACTAAAAGACAAACAGCCGTATTAAGGTGGTACCGAACACTTTCACTAAAATTAATTTGGCTCGTTTAATTTTCATAAAAAAATTTGACAAAGTATTTACTTCGACCCTTTGACAAAAATATAAAAATTTGAACCAACCATTTTATCTGAAAAATTACACTGGTTATATAGCAGTTTGACAAACACAAATTTTGATCATTGAGAAGCTTAATATTCCCTTTACAACACAACGTAATTAAAACGTTTAGTTGATTTTACAGAGTTATCTCCCTGTAGTGTTAGGTACCACCTTAAACAGAAATACAAAACAAATCAAAATACCCGCACACAAGAGGTATATTATCGCTGAAATGCCTATTTTGCTATTTACTATTTTTGAAATTGCCTTGAATCTCCCCCTGAATCAAATGCCAATTATGGCCATTACACAGCCATCTCTCCGTGTTTCGTAAATGTCTCTATGGAATGGTATCTATAATGTATAATGGATATATCCAACCACCATTAACACCGGACGAATGATCGTAAAATTCAATGAATTTAAAACTGAAAATTTGAAATATTTATGATACCTATTATGTTACTTGCTTAAAAAATAAGGCATTGTGATAATAAGATATACATTACATCGTATTAGAATATAAAATAAAAACTTATCCTTTTCTAATTTACGGTCAAAACACACTGAAATAGTAGTATCATGATAGATATGAAATTATGTCGAAGAACTACCTCAGAAGTAAACAAATTCTTCTCATTTTCCCTGATATACTTTCTTTTCAAAATTAAGTATTAAATTTGTTTATATTTTGGGATCATTTACCAATGTAACAGGAATTCAAATAAAAAAAAGGATGACTCTGTTACAGGAGAACAAAACAAGAAAGGAATCCGAAGAGCAGTTAAGGGATTCATTTACAGTTGAATTGCCAGATGATGATGGTGAAAGTATACTTACTAAAGGAGTAAACTCTAGAAACATTCCACCAATTTTTTACATGGATATTATTGAATAACTGATTGTACTGAATATATCAATTAATACATAGTATGTGTCAATAGTGTTTTATATTCCAATGCTTAGAGGTATCTGTTACAAAGAGTTTTGTTTATTGTTAAACACAACATATGAAATCTCTGTCGATGTCATGTCATTTTGTAAATGATTAAGGGATGACTTTTTGAATTTTGATTGATTTGCCTTCATATTTATAGAAATCATCCTAAAAAAAATTAAAAAAACCGGCCTGTATATTAAGATATTGAAAATAGTACTTCCAATTTACCAATTGATCATGTTGAGGAGAGAGAGAGAGGAGAGAGAGAGAGAGAGAGAGAGAGAGAGAGAGAGAGAGAGAGAGAGAGAGAGAGAGAGAGAGAGAGAGAGAGAGAGAGAGAGAGAGAGAGAGATAGGAGAGAGAGAGAGAGAGAGAGACAGAGAGAGACAGAGAGAGAGAGACAGAGAGACAGACAGACAGACAGACAGACAGACAGACAGACAGACTACATGACTACATGACTGCTATTTATAGTCATTTTGATGAAGTCACAATAGAAGACAAGATGCTGGTAAAACGTTAACCATGAAATATTACATCCTGTTTGTGTTTATCTCAACAATCAAATTCAGCTGAAAGGGGTTTACGTAATAATTATAATAATAGTTCGAAAACAAGTGTAGTTTAACAGTGTATGGTAATAGACAACTTTGAGTTTGATGCATTTCCGCCAAAAACTTTGGTTTTAGTGAACATTATTCGTGCGTTTAGGGGCGTCGTCATCTCCGTTCCAGTGTTGAGGGAGTGGTTGGAAAACTATAAAGCTATATTGCACAAATTATTCGGCAAATTAAATTCTCATATTTGTGTTTCAGCACAGCTGTCATTAGGGAATTGTTATTAAGTACCTACAGAACAAATATTATTTCTAGTTTAGCCTGCACAATGACGATCACTAAGATGCTTGATGAACGTTTATAGTGCAGGGTTACCTTTATCTGATAAATGAATGACGTCATAAAGGCGCGCATGATTGACGAGTTTTTTTCCATTGACGGACAAACTCGAAAGTGGTCTATTATTATTATTGACCCAAACGGAACAAAAGTTTTTTTTTGTCCGAAAATGTTTTAATAAGCAAAATAGAAATTACACTGATTATTTTCTGATTCCACACAAGAATATAATAATAGCACATTGTTTTATTATAAATCTATATGAAAAGTCTGGAACATTAAAATAGGTTATGGGCAGTCTTTCAGTCAATTGTTATAGTTATTATTTCAGGAAGCAACACATTTAGGAGTGTGGTTTTGCATTTTGGTCAAGTTTGCTTTTTTCAAATATAAACTTTATACATGTTTTAACTTCTCTGTAACCTTTGTACTAGCATGGTTTTATTAGAATAAATTATGTATTAAGACAGTCAGTATTTTCATATTCGGACAGACCATACACCCTGACATTATTGTAATGTTTACAAACTTTTTTCATATGCACTTATTGATTCAATTTTCCGAGAGAGAGAAATAAGAGATACCTGAAAATAATTTCAGAAAGCGATATAACATAACCTCCAGCCAATGTAGAATAAAGAAAACACAGCAATATGCTAAGTAAATCTCAGTTTAAAAGAACTCTGAGTCCGATTTCAGAAAAGTTAACAAAAGAAACTAAGCAAAATGACAATGATACATAAATTAACAAAGGACTACTAGCAATAACTGACATCCCAGCTTCAGACCCCAATTGATACAAGTATCTTGTCTTAGGGAGGGATAAATCCTACTTTGTAAAGAATCACTCTGATTCAAACAAAAAATTCTCTGAAACTGATATTATCAAGATGCTTGATTTCTTGATTGACAACATATTTGTTACGTTCGGAGGACGTGTTTTTCAACAGACTGTCGGCATTCCAATGGGAACAAAACTGTGCCCCTCTACTCGCCGACTTGTTTCTTTATTATTATGAGGCTGACTTCATGCAGGAACTTCTTAGGAAGAAAGATAAGAAGTTAGCAATATCCTTTAACTCTACTTTCCGCTATATAGATGATGTTCTTTCACTAAACAATTCAAAATTTGGTGACTATGTGGAACGCATCTATCCAATCGAACTAGAGATAAAGGATACTACAGATACAGTTAAGTCGGCTTCATATCTTGACTTACATCTAGAAATTGACAATGAGGGTCGGTTGAAAACAAAACTTTACGACAAAAGAGATGATTTCAGCTTTCCAATTGTGAACTTTCCATTTCTAAGTAGCAACATTCCAGCAGCACCTGCATACGGGATATATATCTCCCAATTGATACGATATTCCCGTGCTTGCATTTCCTATCATGATTTTCTTGATAGAGATTTGCTGCTCACAAGGAAGCTATTAAACCAAGAGTTCCAAATGGTGAAGTTGAAATCATCCCTTCGTAAATTTTACGGACGCCATCACGAGTTGGTTGACCGTTATGGAATAACCGTTTCACAAATGATATCGGATATGTTCCTTACGTCGTAACTACAATCCCCTTCCCTTTCATGAATATGACCTACCGAATTAGACTATTTACCGGATTTGTAATCACTTAAGCAACACGACGGGTGCCACATGTGGAGCAGGATCTGCTTACCCTTCCGGAGCACCTGAGATCACCCTAGTTTTTGGTTCGTGTTGTTTATTCTTTAGTTTTCTATGTTGTGTCGTGTGTACTATTGTTTTTCTGTGTCTTTTTTTATTTTTAGCCATGGCGTTGTCAGTTTGTTTTAGATTTATGAGTTTGACTGTCCCTTTGGTATCTTTCGTCCCTCTTTTGAACTGATTGAGAGATTAGGTCTTTATCATATGAAAATCAAGCACAATCCATCCCGTTATTTAACACAATTATTGAAAGCAGATATCATTTTTTTTTATATAGATCTAATACAGCTTAAAATACAAAATATGAAGTCACTTTTGTGCGCGTCATACAAAATGCAATACTATTTATAATCCACAAAATGTGTACTCTCCAGCCAGATGGTAAATTGGAAAGATCACCATTTAAAAACTCGAAAAGAATTATCAACATGTGTTCATAAAGTGAGATGTGTATCTCCAATATGTCTGAAATTATTTTTAAGATTGAATTATCATGGTTGCCTTTTCATAGGCGAGGCTTACTTGTTTGAAAAAGCCTGTTAGTTTATTTAATGCACCTACCTAACATACCATGCAACATTGACATAGGTCAAGAATGAAAATTCATAAATTTTGCATGAATTAAACAAAATTCCTTTTTCTGGTATTCTATCTAGTTTCTACAAATCTAATTGAACCTAATGCAATAATTAAATTCAAAAGCAAAAAAAGATGTTCCTTGTAAAATATTTAAGAAGTCCTCCTAAAAAAACCGACAAGATGGCAAAAACATTTTTTTTGTAGCTTTAATCTCTATATGCCTTAAATACAGCGAAAGTATCGTAAATGGTTAAAAGATAAATGTTTTCACCAATTTAAACAGAAATAATGTTACTGGTTCTTGGAACAGCTTTCTATTGATGATTTTAAAGTCGCTCAAAATACAGCTATCTGGAAATAGGGATCAATTTATATTTCGCATCTGACAAAGGGAACATTATTGCAAAAGGAATGTGCTAGGAAAAGTAAAATGATAAAAATACCGTTCTCCAATGAAAATTCAAAACGGAAAGTCCATTGGCAAATGGCAAAATCAAAAGCTCAAACACATCACATGAACGGAAAAATCTGTCATATTCCTGACTGAGTACAGGCTAGTATGATAAAAAACAAAAAATATGCATTTCGAAGTCTAACTTAAATACCACTTGGAGTCATGTAGAAATACTTGACATTCCATCATGGCCTTTTTCCTTATTCAACGAACCAGAAACAGTTATAAGGTTGTTTTGATTTGTGAATACTGTATATATCATGCGCTTTTAAATCAAAATTTAAGGTTATTTTTATATATAAGCAAATTGTTAGGTAAATTTAGTTATTTTATTAAATTTCTCTTCAACTGCATGATATGATGATAGCTATTCTTCCTGAGATAATAAGTGAACGTTCGTAATTTTAATCTGTGCCTATGAAAATGTATTCGAAAAAACTTTAGATAAATAAAGGCAACAGTAGTATACCTCTGTTCAGTAGTCATTAACAAATTTAGCAAAAAACCTATCCGGTAGAGAGGTCCAATATAAAAAATATTTACCAAAAAATGGCTTAAAGACAACCAACCATTTCAAAAACATATAAAATAATATCATCTACAATTTTCACTTTATGCATTTGTCTATGTTTCAATTCAATATAGCCATACATATTATGATTGTCCGTGTACAATCTCATAGTTTGCCATGCTTTAAGCAATATGTGACAGATGAACCACACCAAGTCACCTTCTGCTATATTCTCATTAATTTAGCCATATGATTTGGCGCAACACATGGTCAATAAACGTTTGTATCGGGATGGACCAATTATACATTTATATCAAGATCAGGCTTTGAGCGTTCCTAATGAAGGTAATCCAGAAAAGCACTTCGGACATTTTATGATAAATAGCAGTTAATCCCTGTCATTTTTCTTTTTTCAAACGTTATCTTATTAAGAGGTTGCCAGAATATGCAAACATGCTGTCATCTTGAAAACAAAAAAATGTCTTTACTTGCTTTTTTATTTGTCGGAAATTGAATATTTTGCATACGTGTTAAAAAAAAAGGTTAGAACATATGATAGATATGCTTTTAAGTGATATATGATTTAGCTTAATACGAGGCAGGTGCAGTAGAAATTCGTATATTCTTAAAACTAGTCCAATATTACACAATTATAAAAATCGTTAAAGTCTATTACCATGGATAGCTCGCCTGTCCAACTGCCAGTCAAAACTTCGTGATTCTATAATATAGACTTCAACTTCGTACATCTCAGTCAAAAAACTAAATAAGATATTCAATATTTAGTGTACACTTCATATTATTGAATTATTAAGCAGGAGAGTATCACAGTAAATAAATTTATATGTTGATATGATCTTTTAATTTCTATACATACATGAGAGATGAACACACAAATAAATCAAATATATAAGTAGTAGCAAAGGGACACTGTAACAAAAACATTGAATATTGAAGGTGTCACCATGCTTGCTTCTCCTGAAACGAAAAATCATTTAACCATAGATGCAAAGTATAAAATATAGCAGATTACCAGGTTGAATTGTTATTATCAAATAAGGCTTATAAGATTTCATCATCAATACATGGTTGTGATTTCAAATCTGTACTGATTTTTGTGTTTATTTGATACATTTGACGCGGCTCTATACATATGCATCCCGTCATTGTATTATTGTGCTATGGTAAGTTTTTGTATTCTTGTCTTTCATACTTGCCAATAAGCTTTGTCTATATGCCTTTGTGAGCTTCTTTGTTCATATTTGTCTGTTTTAATAGTGTTTAAAATTATAGCACAATGCTGACTGTTGTACCCTCTTTTTAGACATGTTTACCTATTATATCTGTTGGTTTTTTTTGCATATTGGTCAAGTTGACTTTTGAAATATAAAAATTATTATGTTACTGACAGTTGAAGAATATTGCAGCCCTAAAGTGGTTTTACATGACTGTCATGGTTGTTTTTATATGAGTTATGGGTAACTTTCTGTTTAATATTTTGAATGCATAGTTTAAATTCCCTGTAACATTTGTACTTGCATGGTTTTATGAGAATTAACTATATATCAAGACACAAGTGAAATGTATATCTCCAATTTTTATGAAATTATTTTAGAGATTAAATTATCATGGTTGACTTTTTATAGGCGAGGCTGACATGTTTAAAAAAGCCTGTCAGTAAACTAATGTAATGCAGCTACCTAACATTCCATGCAACATTGACATAGGTCAAGAATGAACATTCATTAATTTTGCATGAATTAAACAAAATACCCTTTTCTGGTACTCTATTTAGTTTCTGCAAATCTTATTGAAAAGAATGCAATAAGCAATGGCAAAATAAGATGTTCATTGTACAATATATAAAAAGTTCTCCTAAAAAAATGGCGTAAACGATAAGATGGCACAACATTTTTTTGGTGGCAATAATCTCTTTATGGCTTAAATACAGCGAAATTATTGTATATAGGTAATTGTTTTTTTCATCAATTTAAACTGAAATAATGTTACTGGTTCTTAGAACAGCTTTCTATTTAAGATTTTAAAGTCGCCCAAAATACAGCAATCTGGAAATAGTGATTATAAGCTTTTCTGCGTTTAGAGAATATATCGATTTTTGTTTAAATCAATATGAAAAAATATATTTCTCGTCTAAGAAACATTATTACAAAAAGGAAGTTGCTAGGAAAGGTAAAATAATACACATACCGAACTCCAATGAAATTCAAAACGGAAATTCACTATTCAATTGTAAAAATCAAAAGCACACATCAAACACATCAAACGAATGGAAAACATCTATCATATTCCTGACTTGGTACAGGCCAGTTTGATAAAAAGCAACTAGAGGCTCTAAAGAACGTGTGTCGCTCACCTTGGTCTATGTGCATAGCAAACACAAAGGACACAGATGGATTCATGACAAAATTGTGTTTTGGTGATGGTAATGTGTTTGTAGATCTTACTTTACTGAACATTCTTGCTACTTACAATTATCTCTATCTATGATAAACTTTGCCCAGAAGTGACTGGGGTAAATATTTAGTAAAAATTTACAAATATTTAAAAAATTTATGAAAATTGTTAAAAATTGACTATAAAGGACAATAACTCCTTAAGGGGTCAATTGACCACTTTGGTCAAGTTGACTTATTTGTAGGTCTTACTTTGCTGTACAAAATTGCTATTTACAGTTTATCTCTATCTATAATAATTAACAAGATAATAACCAAAAGCTGCAAAATGTTCTTAAAATTACCAATTTAGGGTAGCAGCCCGAAAACAAGTTGCTCGATTGGTCCAAATTTCAGGGCAGATAGATCTTGACCTCATGAACAACTTTATCCACAGCAGATTTTCTCTAAATGCTTTGGGTTCAGAGAAATGAGCTAAAAACTGCATTTTACCCCATGTACTATACTATTTTTAGCCATGTCGGCCATCTTAGTTCCCGAGCGGGTTATCGGACACATTTTTTTATACTTGATAACCTAATGATGATTGTGGACAAGTTTGGTTAAATTTGTCTTAGGAGCTTCAGAGGAGAAAATTTTTGTAAAAGATAACAAAAATTTACAAAATATTGTTAAAAATTGATTTTAAAGGGCAATTACTCCTTACGGGGTCAACTGACCATTTTAGTCATGTTAACTTATTTGTAGATCTTACTTTGCTGAACATTATTGCTGTTTACAGTTTATCACTATCTATAACTAGAGGCTCACAGGAGATTGTGTCGCTCACCTTGGTCTATGTGCATATTAAACAATGGACACCGATAAATTCATGACAGAATTGTGTTTTGGTGATTATGATGTGTTTGTAGATCTTACTTTACTGGACATTCTTCTTGCTACAATTATCTCTATCTATAATGAACTAATGGTCCAGTATTTACAGTGGAAAACATATTCTAAAAATTTACAAAAATTTATGAAAATTGTTAAAAAAAAATTACTATAAAGGGCAATAACTCCTTAAGGGGTAAACTGAAAATTTTGCTCATGTTGACTTATTTGTAGATCTTACTTTGCTGAACATTATTGCTGTTTACAATTTATCACTATCTATAACTAGAGGCTCTCAAGAACCTGTGTCGCTCACCTTGGTCTATGTGCATATTAAACAATGGACACAGATAAATTCATGGCAAAATTGTGTTTTGGTGATCATGATGTGTTTGCAGATCTTACTTTACTGGTCATTCTTCTTGCTACAATTACCTCTATCTATAATAAACTAATGGCCCAGTATTTACAGTGGAAAATATATTCTAAAAATTTACAAAAATTTAAGAAAATTGTTAAAAAATTACTATAAAGGGCGATAACTCCTTACGGGGTAAACTGACAATTTTGGTCATGTTGACTTATATGTAGATCGTACTTTGCTGAACGTTATTGCTGTTTACAGTTTATCTCTATCTATTATAATATTCAAGATAATAACCAAACACTGCAAAATTTCCATAAAATTACTAATTCTGGGGCAGCAACCCAACAGCAGATTGTCTGTTTTGTCTGAAAATTTCAAGGCAGGTAGATCTTGACCTGATAAACAATTTATCCACTGTCAGATTTGCTCTAAATGCTTTGGTTTCAGAGATATAAGCCAAAATCTACATTTCGCCAGTATGTACTATTTTTAGCCATGGCGGCCATCTTGGTTAGTTGGCAGGGTCACGCCACACATTTTTAAAACTAGATACCCAAATGATGATTGTGGCCAAGTTTGGTTAAATTTGGCCTAGGAGTTTTAGAGGAGAAGATTTTTTAAAAGAATACTAAAATTTTAGAAAAATGGTTAAAAATTGACTATAAAGGGCAATAACTCCTAAATGGGTTAACTGACGATAATTTTGGTCATGTTAACTAATTTGTAGATCTTACTTTGCTGAACATTATTGCTGTTTACAGTTTATCTCTATCTATAATAATATTCAAGATAATAAGTAAACACTGCAAAATTTCCTTTAAATTACTAATTCAGGAGCAGCTACCCAACAACGGGTTGTCCGATTTGTCTGAAAATTTCAGGGCAGATAGCTCTTGACCTAATAGATTATTTTACCCCCATGTTAGATTTGCTCTAAATGCTTTGGTTCTAAAGTTAAAAGCCAAAATCTACATTTTACCCCTATGTTCTATTTTAAGCCATGGCGGCCATCTTGGTTTGTTGGCAGGGTCACGCCACACAGTTTTTAAACTAGATACCCCTCTGATGATTGTGGCCAAGTTTGGTTTAATTTGGCCCAGTAGTTTCAGAGGAAAAGATTTTTGGAAAAGATTACTAAGATTTACGAAAAATGGTGAAAAAATTACTATAAAGGACAACAACTCCTAAAGGGGTCAACTGACCATTTCGGTCATGTTGACTTATTTGTAAATCTGACTTTACGGTACATTATTGCTGTTTACAGTTTATCTCTATCTATAATAATATTCAAGATAATAATCAAAAACAGTAAAATTTCCTTAAAATTACCAATTTAGGGGCAGCAACCCAACAATGGGTTGTCCGATTCATATGAAAATTTCAGGGCAGATACATCATGACCTGATAAACAGATTTGCTCTTAATGCTTTGGTTTTTGAGTTATAAGCTAAAAATTGCATTTTACCCCTATGTTCTATTTTTAGCCATGGCGGCCATCTTTGTTGTTTGGCCGGGTCACCGGATACATTTTTTAAACTAGATATCCCAATGATGATTGTGGCCAAATTTGGTTTAATTTGACCCAGTAGTTTCAGAGGAGAAGATTTTTGTAAAAGTTAACGACGACGGACGATGACGACGGACGACGGACGACGGACGCAAAGTGATGGGAAAAGCTCAAAAATATACTTTTCGAACTTAAACTGAAATACCACTTGGAGTTATGTAGAAATACTTGACATTCCACCATGGCATTTTCCTTATTCAACGAACTAGAAACAATTATACGGCTGTTTTGATTTGTGAATACTGTGTATATCATGCACTTTTAAAATCACAAGTCAAGGTTATTTTATATGTAAGCAAATTGTTATGTTAATGTATTATTTTTAATATTAAATTTCACTTCAATTGCATGATATGAAGGATCACTATCGTTTCCGAGATAATAAGTGAACGTTCATAATTTTAATCTGTGCCTATGAAAATATATTTGAACAAACTTTAGATAAATAAAGGCAACAGTAGTATACATCTGTTCAATAGTCATTAACGGATTAAGCGAAATCACATTCGAGTAGAGAGGTCCAATTTAAAAAAATATTTACCCCCCAAAAAGATGGCTTAAGGACAAACAACCATTTCGAAAACATAAAATAATATCATCCACAATTTCCACTTCATGCATTTGTCTATGTTTAAATTCAATATAACCGTACATGATTGTCCGTGTACAACCTCATAGTTTCCATGCCTCAATCAATATGTGACAGATGAACCACATCAAGTCACATTCTGCTGTATTCTGATTAATTTAGCCATATAATTTGATGCAACACATGGTCAATAAACGTTTGTATCGGGATGGACCAATTATACATCTATATCAAGATCAGACTTTAAGCATTCCTAATGAAGGTAAATCCAGAAAATCACTTCGAACGCATGCAATTTATAATGTGTTGTTTTCATTTTATGATAAATAACAGTTAATCCTTTCCTTACATTTTTCTTTTTTGCAAACGTTATCTTATAAATAGATCGTAGAATATGCAAACATGCTGTCATCTTGAAAAAAAAATCTATACTTGCTTTTTTATTTGTCGGAAATTGTACCGTATGAATATTTTGCATACTTGTTCCAAAAAAGATATAACAGATTATAGATATGTTTTCGAGTGATATATGATTTAGCTTTATGCTAGGTAGGTCCATTAGAAATTCTTTTATTGTTAAAACTAGTCCAATACTACACAATTACAGAAATCTGAAAGTCTATTACAATGAATAGCTCGCCTGTCTCACTGCCATTCAAAACTGCGTAATACTATAACATAGACATCAACTTCGTACAACAGTAAAAAAATAAATAAAATATTCAATATTTCGTGTACACTTTATATTACTGAATTATTAAGCAGGAGAGTATCACAGTAAATAAATTTATATATTGATGTGATCTTGTAATTAGTATATAGACATGAGCTTATAAACACGCAAATAAATCAAATATCTAAGTAATAGCAAAGGGACACTGTAACAAAAACATTGAATACTGAAGGTGTCACCAAGCTTGCTTCTCCTGAAACGAAAAATCATTAAACCATAGATGCAAAGTATAGATCACCAGTTTGTATTGTAACAATTATGTGATTAATCTCAAATAAGGCTTATAATATTTCAATATCAATACATGGTTGTGATCTCATTTTGTGTTTCTTTGATACATATTACGTGGCTCTAAACCTATACATACCGTCATTGTGTTATTGTGCTATGGTATGTTTTTGTATTCTTGTCTTTCGTTTTTTAATGTGCTTTGTCTATATGCCTTTGTGTGCTTCTTTGTTACATAATAATGACTGTTGTACCCCTATTTTAAACAGTTTTACCTATTATGTCTGTTTGTTGCACACATCGTTGTCAATATAACGGAATTGATGCGACTGTCATACAAGTGAAAGTTTTTGCTACCTATAAAACCAGTTTTACTTAACCATGTTTCATATTAGAAAATGCCTGTGAAAAGTCAGGAATATGACAGTTATATAGTGATAATAACAACAAACAAACAAAATATAGTTTTCGGAAGGAGATAAAAACATATTTGTAACGAAGTCAAGATATTTTGGGTTTGTACAAGCAAACTGTCTAGTATCAAAAGAAAATGCTCAACTGAAATTTATTTCGTACAGAAAGTCTCTCAGAAGAAGTAATGATGTTGTTGTAATAGTTTTTATGTTACCGATTGCCGCGATAAGAATATGTGTTTCGAAAAAAATTAAGGTGTTGAATCCCACGTGGTCACTTCCTATTATTGGGAGTACGGGGATGTGCCAAAAAATATTGGTCTTAATTTTTGCGAGATTATATATAAAAATGGCCCCTTTTTTTAATATCCTATATTAAAATGCATTTATGTTTGATAACTAGATATTGATTTGTGCAACGATTTGTATAGTCTCACTAGACAAATCTTTGATTTGGGGTATGTATGATCTTCATATCAAATATAGATGTTTTGTTCGGATTCTTAAACTATGAATGGTCATTTATTATAATATAAAATTAAATCTATTCATTTGAAAGTTCACTTTTCAAAGAAGTTCCCAAAATGAAACTCGGAAATTTGTCTCTTGATTGGTATATAAGTACAGGTCATTCTTTCTGATTTATGAATATGAGTACTGAATTTCGGTGAATGTATCCATTCGTTTAATGTTTTTGAGCTTTTGAGTTTGCGATATGATTAGGGACTTTTCGTTTTGAATTTTTCTCTGAGTTCGGTATTTTTGTGATTTTACTTTTTATATTAAGATATGTGCAATTTTAAAGGCAAATAAGCCCCAATCGGCTTTCAACTCAAAAAGAATTCATGTAACATCATCTGAATCACTTATGGATGCAACATACATTGTTTCTGAACAGTTAATCATCAGGCATACCAAACATTCGAAACACAGTTATACTCACCACACAACTCACCACTGCATTCTTAAATAAGTGTAAATTATCGATTAAACAAGTCTTTGAATTAACGAAACTAATTTATTTAAACCAAGGAAAGACATTTTTAAATATTAACCAAATTAATTTTAGTGTTAAAATAACTATAATTGTAAAGTTTTGAAATTATATCACTATACAGAAGAGTGGTAGTCATTTTTTCTTTAAATTTGTTGTTATCATATTAAAATGCCATATTTAAGGGCGGGTAAAATCATTTATTACTTTTATTAGACGTCGTAATATTTTGATTGGTAGCAATCGAAATATTGACATTACTACTTTAATACAATAAAAGGAAGATTTTTGTCAAAAAACATGTTTGTTACATAGAAACCTTAGCAATGTTAAAAAGTAATTAAGATCATCAACTCGCATTATAAAGAGGATAATAAAATTACACAAATTGAGATGGCCGTCTCACATGATTTTTTACTTACTTTCCTCGGTCAATTTTCTCATCACTTATTTTATTGACGATTATGGAACTGAGATTATTTAAAAGAATATCTGTCCAAATTCAGGAAAATGACAGTTGTTTCCCATTGGTTTGATGTTTTTGAGCTTTTGCTTTTGCAATTTGTTAAGGGACTTTTCATTTAAAGTTTTCTTTAAAGCTCTTTTTTTTAATTATAAATCTTAAAGACAATTATAGATATACTATCTGACTTCAGAGTAGGAATTGGACATTTACATGATAATTTCAATTGGTATTTTAAGTGTTTGTATCCAGATTTAGTTTTCAGTAAAGGTTGAGGCCATGTTGATAGCCATCGGAAAATCTCATATTAAATTATCATATCATCAACATTGGATTTCGATTCATTCAGTACATGATATATTGTATTGCCTCCTACAAATAAAGGCAAAGAAGACATGCACAGCTACTTCTCGTATGAATACCGACTGTCTGTTGAAAAATACGTCCATCAAACGATAGAATCAGATCCAGAATTATTTTTTTTCTTTTCATAGTATGAATTATCCTCTCAGATATTTCTATCAACACAAGCTACTCTTTTTCACTAAACGAATCTCGGCTTATTATTTCAATCTGTTATTGAGTTTAAAATAGCAAAATGAGTGTAAAGGGTATATTTTTACTTTGTTTCAACAGAGGAAAAAGGCTTTTATTTCATGTTTTGTTTGACAGATACTGGAATATTTTTTTTAATCAAAATCTGATTCTTTGTCCTCAAAAAGGGTAGTTTTACAGTAATTTTGTAGCCCTGATTTAGATATTAAATAACAGAGATAATTGTAGAGAGTTTTTGTCGAGCATTACATAGATGGAGTGAAAGGAAGGATGTACTGTTTATCTATCTAGTCATTTTCTTTAGTGTACATGATAGTCACATAACCATCAATTGGTCTAGTTAGATAGATCATGAGCGTCACAATGCAATCCATTTTTATCTTGATTTTTTTTCGTAAGCCTCAAAGCCCTAACAAATCTGGTAAAGTGTGTATTTTTTTTTACCTTTTTGACTTTTTTCATAATCAAGGAGAAGTACCGACGTAGTGTTAATAAGAATGTATGTTATCGATTAACCTGTTTAAAACGCATGTTTCGGAGAATTTTCATGTTTTGCACCAAACAATTATAAGGGTAGCTCTCAGGGGAATTCAAAGCATTGGTTTGTTTACCTATCAATATCGATCGACCACAGTTCTTGATTCAACTGAATAAATCAGTTGACAAAAAAAAACGGGTTGAAATGTGAATCTTTTCTGTATAAGGAAATCAACTTTGTGTAATAAGAATAGCAAAGTTACACTCACCACAGGATCCTGAAAAAAATGTATGATTAAAGTTTTGTACTGTAAATACATTAATAACTCAATAATCATGCTGTTAATACAATGAATGATATATACGTATTTAAAAACTAAATACTTATTGTATGTTAAATGAAATAATATCACATTTTTAACAATCATTGACCTTATTATTGTTTTAATTTGTGCATGCAAAAAAACAAACAGTTCATGGGGTAGTTTATTAGGATAAGAATAAATTGAAAACAACACAGTATTTATTTCATGCGTCCGACGCACTTTTCTAGATTAAACTTCATCTGGAATTAACCGTTTCTGAATAGATATATATGAACTGAATCAGATACATAATAACGATGCGTATACAACCCAACTCACTTATTTGTACTGTCCGTATCTGTACAGGTTTTAGATTTCTATGAACGTAATTATGTATATTAGAAACTTTAACTGTAGTGTACACTTAGAAATCTGATAAAAATTCGATATCAAAACTGATATTTTACTGTGATGACAGAATTGTTTGTGCTAAAATAGATCTAAATCAAGTCTTCTTATTTCGCTTGTGTGAATACTAAGTGGCTACATAGAAAAATTTACGTGAAACGACTTTTTCAACCACTAAATTGAAACACCAATAATCTCGGAATTGTCCAATTGTGAGGATCGTGATGGAGAAAAGCTCCACTAGAACTTTCATTCGGTGTTACGGAAATAAATGCAACAAAAGTTGTTTAATGGCAAATAACTCATCATATCAAAATAAAGGACAACAGGTTAAGAAAATAAGAGAAAACTGTTACTTATTCATGATAAACTCTCGTTTTTCGTGTACACTCCCAACTGTTAAAACTAAACGTGAGTAGTTTCGAAACAGTTTTACCTTCGGCAATACCAAAATTGAAAATCGGCGGTGCATAATAGTAAAAATGAAATATCAAAATATAGTTTATTTTGTAAAACAAACGAGGCATCATAATGTTGTTATATTTTTAGATGAATATATTTGCATTGTCACCAACTTACGGACAGTTGTGAGTTGAAGAAGGGCACAATCTGTAGGAAGATCCGTCGGGCTGGACCCTGGTGAACATTTATTTGGACTTTGACTGACCATTGTAATACTGGTATCATATTCCACCTTCTAAAAGTGATATAAAAAGAAGTGTAAGACCTCGCGTTATTAACAACCATGTTCTCTTTGATAATTGTTGATAATCGCTCTCCCCGTTTACAGAATTGTCAATAAAAATGTTCAGATGCTCACCTTCGGAATATTATGTTATAATTCCAAGGTTCTTTATTACAAATGTTGAACACTAAGTACTATTTAAAGGTCTATTAACTAAAATTTTAATATGAAAGAACTGGTATAGCCAGGGAAAAAAAGTATAACGTATAACAAAAATACCGAACTGATAGAGCACCCTTATGAGCCATTACAGATTTACTAGCCCAAAATTTGACTTAACTTTCCTTAATTCAATTTTCAACGCGTAGATAATGTGTAAAATTTACAACAAAGCTCAAATATGCAAGTTAGTAGTTATTCTTTTCTGGTTAATAGCAGGTTTTCTATTTCATGTTTTCTTTCACAATGTAATTATTGTCTATATGGTTATGCGCATGCAAAACTGATTGTCTGTACCAAGTCAAGCTATTTTAGTCATGTATTGTTCGTTGTTGTTTGTCTTTGTTTGTTCGTCTATTTTCTGAGTGGTGTCGATTTTTGGTGGTTTTTGTAGTTTGCTGTATTGGCCTACATTTTTATTAATTCCATATACTTAACATAGATTGAGAAAGTATTTTGGTAACGAGAAAGGACGACATCAGGTCAGGTTGTTTCTATATACTCATGCAATCTATATAAGAGCAGTGCTATACTTTAACATTCCTTTTAAAACAGTTTTAGAAAAAATATGTTTTGAAGTATCGTAATAAAACGTTTGACAATCACCTCTGCTCTTAACAGAATTTTTAGCAAATATTCCCACCCCCGTCTTTTTCATATTTCAAACCACTTCTATCAGTATTACCCTAAATAATCGTTTGAGTATTTAAAATGAAAATGAAACAACATTGAGTTCAACTACTTCAATTCTGTACTTATACTTCCTGTCTCTTACAAATACGTTTTCTTAACTGAGACTATTTCACAATCCTAAACAAATAGTCTTTTTATTATAACATTATAAGACATTTTAATTTGTTTCATTGCTTTCTATACTGCCTTTTAAAATAGCAAGTGAAGGTCTTTAAAAACTTTATGTCTTAATGTCAGGAGGATATGAATATGGGGTTTTCTTTCTTGGTATAATTGAAAAAAAGGATGGTATCCATATCAAGGCAAACTATCAGTATGTGCACAGCAAAAAGCCAAAAATCGCAAAAAAAACTGGCTTTTTTTGTAGGTATGTACGAGAGGGATTCTGTATGAACGCTCCATTCACTTCAAGTACAGCAATGATATGATAGCAAATATAATAAAAACAAAATGCATCATATGAATGTCTGTTTTACTTACAAAACACGTAAATCGCTTTGTTGACGCTCCATTGACAGAAGTATCAAAGTTGTAAACACCTACATAGTAAACACTGGTACTTGTTGTATCCTGAACTGACTTGATACAACCTAATGATCCAGACGCTGGAATGAATAATAATAATTGATTTATTTTCATGTACATTGTAACCGTGTGATGAATGTATGTTGTGTTTTTTTGTTCATTGTTTTGCTTTGTCTTATTTTGTTTTGTTTTGGTAGTTATAAGTAGAATAAATAGGTTTTCGCTATGACAAAAAAACATTTTGTTCAGAGGATTTTAACCCAACATAAAACTGTTTTAAAATTACATCAGCCATAAATTACATTTTAGTCAAGTGAAAAATATGAATAACTTTGCTTCAATAGCTGAAGTTTATAAGTAAAATGTGTGATTTCATAGTGATACTTGTATACTGGTATGTATTTCATATAAAAAAAAAGGAAGTTGTGGTATGATTGGCAATGAGACAACTCTCCACTAGAGACCAAAATGACACAGAAATTAACAACTATAGGTCACCGTGGATGGAAAGCCAAAGTGGTATTCATTGTAGTCAGCATGAAAAGATGACGGAAATATCTTTGGTTATCAGAAATATGATTTTATAAATATGTAAGGTGAAAAAAGATTTTTAAATTCCTTACGCGATCTCGATAATCTGAAAAGACAAAAGTTAAGTTTTCCATCAGTGCAATGAAGATACTGTCTATTGCAAGACATCGTTTTTATTAAAAACAGACCATTCTTTTAGATTTTTAAAATCCAATTATCAACATTGTGTTGTATATGAAAAAATATAGCTTCTTTATAAATTTACCTGAATATCCAACGAACTGACTTCCACATGCAGTATTATTTAGAGTGATAATAGTTGTATTAGAACATCCTTCCCAGAAAGCAGATACAGCCCGTAACAGAGTAGTGATCGAATTCGCGTTTCTTTACCGTCAGAATAAGTTACGTTATCGACAAACTTATTTCAGAAGTGACATAAATTAATTTTCTTCATCGACAAAATATATCATGTCCAACGCGTAAGTTTTCATTGTTTAAGTCGAAGTTTTTTTAACACAGTAAAACATTTTTTATAATCAACCTCTGTCATTGGCATTTTCATTTTAACAGTAAAGGATCAAATACGGGATCTCCGAAATTTCTATCATTTGTTACGAGGAAATCATTATTCAATCGAACATACGTCTTTGTTCATGACACATATTATGAAATACAAAGGAGTTGAAATGATCAAATACTCTCGAACTGGCGGAAACAAAAATACATAATCTAGAATGTGTGTCCTGTCATAAACAATGGCTTCGTCGTGCGAATCGACGAGATCATGTTACATGTAACTGATCTTAGCTGTAGAAACAGTTGGTACGACCTCGATACAATCTTTATCAATTTAATATAAGCGATAAATATTCATGACTACAATGATAATGAATTTATTGGAGTCACATCCACTGTTTCTACTGTAAACATGAACTCGTCGGTTAGTGCAATGAAGACACTTTTAAAGATTGAGATTGTTGGTTTATTCTTTACACCTTCGAGGTATTAAAATTATTTCAGTGTTTATTTAAAGTTAAATTTATTTTCAAATCTCTTCTGTTTAAAATTGTCGAAACTTCCGTTTAAGATTTCTGTGGTAAACTATCTATTCATCTGTCATTTATGGAAACTAATTCACCACTTTCTGAGACATTCATTTTTATTTTACCATCAGACATGGAGCTACATTTGTGAAAACTCTCAAATTAAAGAAATTTGACATGATATACTGCAACTTTCTTATAATCAATTAAACGACTGCTTTTCTTAGATATTTGATTTTTCATGGTCAAACTTTTTCATTGTTAACGGACATTTTGAGATTTTTTATTGCAAAAAAAAATGGTGTTTTTTAAAGAAATCAACATTCAAAATGTAGAACTTCATGAACATGTACAGGAAGCTGAATTATTGCACATCTATGTACTATTTAAAATTGTACTTCGATCTGTTGCGTCCTTAAAATGTTCTGATCGTCCTAAGATTTAATGTACGGAAATGTTTCGGTAAATCAAATTCAAACCCGAATTGAATGTTTATGACACACAAAAAGAGAAACCAGAATCTCTTGATCACCAAACGTATGTACACGTTGGGGCGATTTAGAGCTTTTCAGAAGGAGTGAGATTCCACCCTTGTTGAAAGCCTTGTGGAGACCTCTAGATTTTTAAATTCCCTCCGTTTTTCTCATGGGTGGAGTGTGGTCTCTCTGTAAATTACCCCATATCTTTTCATTTTCCTATTTACCGAAGGTTCCATGTGAAAATTTCCATTGGATCATATCTGTTAACTAAATGTACAAAACAGGCTCAAGAAAAGGCGAAATTTCTTTTTCAAACCCGAACTATAGAAATCCATTTTTTCTAATACTCAGCACCTTACATTATCGTCAATGATTTCAGGCATTTGAAAAATTATATAATCATACACAAGAAAGAAACCCCGATCAGGATTTCAGCAATAATTTTTACCTATTTAATATTAAGTAAATATTAACATGTACATGTATTTGATAAAGTACAGATATAACAAAGAAACTGCCCGGTATCCGACGTAAGAGTACACTTTTTACTGCACGCGTAGTCGGGTGCGTTCACTAAATAAATAAATAAATAAATAATCTTTATTTCAAGAGGATTATCCCATTGTTAAAACTAATCTTCCTGAGAGTCCTCAAAATAATAATAACATATTTATAAGTACATAGAGTATTATAAAGTTATATTATACACAATATACAATTGTATTTAAATAATAATGAAAAAGCATATTAATTTGCACAATTTATGAAAAATTTGTAACATTTTGTTTTAAAAGATACAAGTGTATTACTCATTTTTATTTCATTTGGTAAACTGTTCCATATTTGAGAACCTGAATATGTAAATGTTTTCTTTAAAAAATTTGTTTTTGGTTTTGGAAGATTTAATAGTTTTTCATCAGCTGAACGTAAGTTATAATTTTGATTATCAGTAAAATGAAAATTTTCTTGTAAATAGTTAGGAACCATACCATTTAATGATTTAAATACAAGTATTGCCTTTTGGTATTGAATGCGTTTTTCCATATTTAACCAGTGTAAACTATTAAACAATAAACTGGATGATGTCATTATGTCAGCTTCTACTATAACCCTAGCAGATTTCTTTAATAACTTATTAAGTTTATTTATTCCACTTTCACAACAGCTTCCCCATATATTGCAACAATAATCAAATAATGGCAGAATATAAGCATTAAAATAGATAATACGTATATGCATAGGTAAATATTTTCTTATCTTTTGTAATAAATTGATTCTGTTTGATATAGTACATGACATTTTATCTATCTGCTGATTCCAATTTAGGTTTTTGTCAATATATAAACCAAGAAGTTTTTCACAATCTACATTTTCTATTTGTTCATTTGAAATATTGATATCTAAACTGTTTCTAGTGGAACAAAGCCTTTGTTTTGAACCAATAATCATTGATTTACACTTTTTGGCATTTAATTTCATACAATTTTGCGAACACCAGTTTTCAATTACATGAATATCATTTTGAAGGTTAGAAGTTAACTGAAGTAAATTATTACCTTTACAATGTAATGTAGAATCATCTGCATATAAATCTATTAATGAATGTTCTATATTAAGTGGTAAATCATTGATATATAAAATAAATAACAGAGGGCCCAGGATAGAACCTTGTGGTACCCCAGTTTTTATGCATTTAGTATTAGACATGACGTTATTGACCTTAACTTGTTGGCTTCGTTCAAACAAGTATGACTTAAACCAGTCTAGTGTACAATTTGAAACATTATAGTATTCAAGTTTTTTCAATAAAATTATATGATTAACCAGATCAAAAGCTTTCTTTAAATCTAAAGATATAACTCCGTTTATCTCTCCATTATCTATATTTGCTAACCATTCATCTACTAATTTAGTAAGAGCAGTAGTACACGAATGTTTAGGTCTGAAACCTGACTGTGTAGTATTAAGAAGGTCATTACTATTTAAAAATATATATAAACTATTAGCTATATGTCGTTCTATAATTTTTGAGAGACAAGGCAAAACTGCTATTGGTCTATAATTATCAGGATTACAGGCATCGCCACTTTTAAAAATTGGGCAAACTCTTGCAGTTTTAAAAATACTTGGAAATTTACCACTTTTGATACTTAGATTAAATATATATGTCAAGGCTGGTGCAATGACATCGCTGCACATACTCAAAATATTTGGTCCGACATCATCTAAACCAGTTGCTTTAGACTTGTCAAGTTTTTTTAAATACATATTTACATCTAAAATACTCATTTCTGGTATAATGAATTTTTCACTACCCGTTTGTAACTTTGATTTTACAAATTTATTGAGTGCATCAAAACTGGCACCATCATCATTATTACATAATTTGTTATCAACTATACCTTCAGCAATATTTGTGAAATGCACATTAAATGTATTTGCTATATCAACATCATTTTGAATTACACTATTTTTATATTCTAAATGCGTGATATTATTATGTGCTTTTTTAGGATTTAGACTTTTGACATACTTCCAAATAGTTTTACTATCTTTACAATTTGAAATAGCATTTTGGAAATATTTTTTCTTTGCCTGTTCTACTAAAAATGTAACCTTATTACGCCAAATTTTATAATTATATATATCACCAATTCTTTGAAAATAATCTCTTTGGTGTCTAGCGCTATTTATATCAGAAGTCCACCACTCTGGTTGTTGGGTATTTTTTACCCTTTTAATTTTCTTAGGAGCATGTTTGTCTAGGGTGCTGAGAAATAAATTATACCAATAATTAGCTGCTTCATCAACATCTGCAATCGATTCAATGAGATAAAAAGGAGTATTTGTTAAATTTTCAATAAATTTATTTTTATCAAATTGTTTGAATGATCTATATTCTATGGACAAATGCTCCATTTTTGATATTTTTGGGTTAAGTTTTCTTGTTACGCAAACAGGATAATGATCACTGACAGCATAACTAGGCACCTTTACTTCTATAATATGGTCTACATCGGTCGTATATATATGGTCTATGGTAGTTGCACATTTATCTGTTACTCGTGTCGGTTTATTTACAATTTGTTGTAAACCATACAAATTAATACAGTCCTTCCATTTTTGGTTTCCGACAACTGTATGATTTATATGTGAAAAGTTTATATTAAAATCTCCTAAGAGTATAATTTCTTTATTTTCTGCAGACACTACGAGGACACTTGTACTCAACTACGCATATAATACATGTATGTTCATGCATGTATATTTATATATTGGGAATTTATTTTTGTTTCCAAACAGAATTATAAGGTTATGTATAAGTGCCTCCGTTCACTGCACAATTGTAAATTGTCTTCCTAAAGACCAGCAAAAATAAATGGCACAAGTTCACGTAGTCATAAAAAAGTCGTATAATTTACGTTATTGAACAAAAAATCAGAAATACGGAATATTATATGTGAATGGTTAGGAAATCCGTGTCCCCTACATGTTTTAAAAGTCAAAGAAAAATGTTTTCCCTGATACAAGAACCAGCTTTGTGTAACCTATAGACAAATTCGTCTGGATATAAGGAAGTTAATATGTTTACTCTGAATTGAAATTATCTTTTAGAACTTTTTTTTAGTAATTGAGAACCTATGTTGTTTATGGGTAATAGGTGAAATGTTGCATGATCCCTCAAAATGACAGCAAGCGCAGTTTTCCGGACGATTTTCATTTGTACACTGCTAAAAACTGTCAGGTCCTGGCCATGGTATATTTTGGAGAAATTATTTTTTAATGATTTTTACTAAAAAAAAATATTCTCTGTGTGTGCCATTGCAAGAAATAGTTTTGCTCGTTATTTTGTCATATTAAAAAAAATTCTCAACAAAATTTTCCCGTTTAAACTGTACTAGAAAAAAGTTTGGCATGTGAAACGGACGAAGACATATTCTAACAGAAGTACAAATACCAGTCCTCCCTTTTGTGTATACATATGAGAAAACATTTCAAAGTTATTGATTGAATTCAAATCCATCACACATACGGTACACATTGTAGTCCGAAAAAATAAAGGACTTCATTCCTATCAAACACCTTTTTAATTGTTTACCAGTATATTTCTTTTAGTTTTCGGTAAAATTGTAAAGGAAATAATACTATCAAGACGTCCTTCCATAAATCTTTTTTTTTTCTGTTCTGACTTTGAAGAAATGACTACTTTTCGCCCAATCGAAATGGTGCATGGACATATTTTGTTTCATATTATTAGAATTATTTTCAATATTATCGGTATTAAACTTGATTATCGACACATGAAAGTTTGTCAGCATTGTCAATCTTTTTAACGTTAAAGTACCAATAGTTCGGTCACTACTCAATTAAGTTTGTCGATAACGTAGCTAATTTTGACGGTAAAGAAACATCAATTCGATCACTTCTCTGTTACGGGCTGTAGTCCACATTCCGATGAATCGGTTCCAAAGTTCATGGTATAGGTAAAATCACCAAGCAAAGGTACAGGAACAGCGCTTAATCCTTCCTTTGACGAAGCTGTTTAATATATAAATAAAATGATACAAGAATACGTAGATATGCGTATCATTTTAGACTCACAATAATCATATCTTTAAACCAAATCATTTTTATTTGACTTGTTTGGAGGTCCTATTAATTTTTGCTGTAGTAGTCTGCTCGGGTTTTCTCTGTCGTTGTTACAAAGTAATTGAATATGTATCACAGCTTAACTGTAATGTCAACCTTAGGTGAAATTTGCTATCCTTTATGCCCCATTCGGTAGTATAGGTCTTCACTTGATTAAGTAACTATGTATCCTTCAAATCAAGTTGGGGTCGTGAACGTTCTTTCTGAAAGTAAACACGGAAAATCGCTTTCATACCCAACAAAATTGTAAGTGTTGTTTTCATTTTTAATGATACCAATAGTGCATAAGATTGAAAACTTGTACCATGTCCTTTCAAGTGAATAAAATTGATTGTCATTCTTACCTAGGTTTGCAGTCGAAATAACACAGAAAACCTAGAACTATACTGATTCAGTATAATGGCCGTTTGAAATAGTTTTTATTTTTTTTTATTTTTAAAGTTATTGCAAATATTCGACCGTATAAAATGTTATGAAATTTAAAATGCTAGTAAATGTTTAAGTCAGTTATTCTCACCAGGATTTACAAGCATATGAAATTCACCCCTCCTGGTGATGTATTACACACTTCTGCTTCTGTAACAGTCAAAACCGTTGATGCAACCGAGACTACATCGCCAAAATCTAAATTGTCTTGATCTCCTGAAATAGTTTGCCAAAGGCTTTATCTATAAGTGTGATAAACGCAGAGCTGCAGATCATCATGTATTTTTCTTTCAAAAAATATACATGAACAAAATCATCAAAGACAACAGGCTTATAATTGGTACGCCATATTTACAAGTTTATTCTATGTAAGACTCCGCAGTGACACTCCAATCAAAAGGGTAGAAAGGCCAAGTCAAATACAGAGTTGAAGAATATTAAAACAGGTAGTTCATAAAAGACAAAGAAAGTTTATACTTATATAAATTAAAAGATTTTGTTACCCACTTACTTGATCTGAGGTAATAATAGAATGATGAAGTCGTTAATGATTTTATTTCGAAGCATATCCATACATTAACGGTAAAATTGGTAGCGTGACAGTCTCAACACTTCTGAAAAATAAAATTAATAGTAAGCATCTGTAGTATGCATATCTCTTTTATTTCTAGACAAAAATATGCATTCATTGTAAAGTTAAAGACCGTGTTTCGATGTTTAAATGTCTTTTGAAGAATTTTTATGTTTGGTGAGAGATCCCTTTACCCTGTATCCCTCATCTACTTTTACCCATATTTTTCAAAGTAAAATTCATTGTAACAAAAAAAAATAGAGTCGTCAAAATATGCCATAAAGGGGATAGGAATAAAAAGAAGTGGCATGAGTGCCAATGAAACAACTCTCCGTTCAAGTCACAATTTGTAAAAGTCAACAATTATAGGTCAAAGTACGGTCTTCAACTCGGAGCATTGGCTCACATCGAACAGCAACCTATAAATGGCCCCAAAAATGACTAGTGTAAAACCATTTAAACGGGAAAAACCAACAATCTAATCTATATAAAAAACGAGAAACAAGAACCACTTATGAACAATATCAACAAACGGCAAATACTGAACATCAGATACCATATACTAGTATTTAAAAAAAAACTCATCAAAGATACCAGGCTGTTGTATGCCAGGCATGCTTTTCATCTACAAAAGACTCAACAAAGAAGTCGAGTTAAAAATAAATGAGAGGAATATTAAATAAAATTCAATGAGATGTAGAAGCCCAACCCCAACCCCAAAACACTAACAAACAAACAAACTAACAAAACAACAAAATACAAAACACACACAACAAAATAAACACAACCCAATCAAACAAAACAAAAAACGAGACAAAAAAAACACGAAAAAAATCAACAGCATATAACATAGATACATGTTTACATGCAAGTTACTGTGAAACATTACTGATCATAAATGTACGAGCAATATGACCTATACTTAACTTACCTTGATACATATATATCTCCATTATTTAGCTGACAAGTAAAGTTTGTATTTGTGAAACAGTTACAATGAAATGTTTAATAGTTGGTCATCTGAACTATATGAGTTTAATAAGAGGAAATCATGGGAAAGCTTTTTCAAATGAATATTCAAATATATGTTTGTATAGAAAAGTGGCATGGGTGTTGTTGTTTGTTGCGGTCTGTCATAATTGTTTCTTTTTGTTTGTGGTAATGTTATAAATAAATCTATGGTTATGTTATAAATAAGGTCGTTGGTTGCTTCACAATTTTTCATGTCGAGTCTTTTTAACGGTATGAATTTTGCTCATTGTTGAAGGCCTTTCCGTGACTTCAATCGTTGCTAACTTCCACATCATTAAGTCTCTGGTGGAGAGTTGTCTCGTTGGAAATCAATGAACATCTCCTTATTTTTTAAATACTTATTAAAGAAGAGGGGCGAAAGATACCAGAGGGACAGTCTAACTCATATATCGAAAACAACCTGACAACGCCATGGCTAAAAATAAAAAAGACGAATAGAAAAATTATAGTACACAAAACACAACATAGAAGACTAAAGACTAAGCAACACGAACCCCACCAAAAACTGGGGGTGATCTCGTGTGCTCCTTGAATACTATATATGCTACTAAAACAAGAGCCATAGTTTTCGTCGTAAAGGGAGCTTTTTGTCTGTATTAGTGATGTTGATCAAAAAATTATAATTTGTCTGGTGACACGCTATGCTAATGCACCAATCTAGTGATTATTTGATTTGATGCGACATAAATATTGAGTTTTACCGCCAAACGAAATATGTTAAACAGCTCAGATGTATTTGGAAACTAGACACACAAAAGTACTACAACTACGACGAATTAACATTACATCCCAGCTCCTTTGTTCTATCAGGGGTGATCTGAGCCGGATCACCCAAACCAGATCACCCCAGTTTAAGTTTCTAAGTTTCTTTGTTATGCATGCTTTCCTTTGTTCTGTAACATTTTGGCGGGAATGTCAAATCCAGTATAAAACTTATAATTAATTATACGGAGAAGACTATCTATCAAAATTCACGTAGAAAAAATCCAGTGGATATGCTGGGATTCGAACTCAAGACCTTTAGCATATCAAGCCACGACACATACCACTTCACCAGGACGACTGGATACGATTTCTCAGAAATTTAACATACTTAAAGGAAGCAAGATATTTTTATAACTGGGGCGAGTTGGTAACCCTTTACTCAGTGGGGTTTAAACCCTTTTCGTTAAATAAATGAGTTGTCAGACTGATTTTTCAATTTGATTTAACACTTTTTTAAAGTTGGAAGAGTCGGTTACAAGAGTGAGGCGATTTTTTCATAAAGTGGCGATATAGTGTGGGCCGATTGGCCAGTGGGGCGAGTTGACATTGTTTGATATCTACTCATCGTGTTAGGGGGTCATAAAGGGTATACATCATATAGTAATATGTAAAGTATATTATAATGGTTGTGTGGCGTTCTAAACTAGATTTTATGAATTGTAAATGGTTTTTCGTCTAATCTAAAACAGCTGGGATGTAAAATAGTTATCCCATTCGGACTTGGTGTGTCAGTATAAGATCACCCTCTGGCCTCCGGCCATCGGGATGATCTTACACTGACATACCGCGTCCTTATGGGATAACTATTAAGGAACAAGCCATAAATCAATCATAAGTCATGTACCAACATTTTTATCCAAACTCAATATTACAATGTGGGTTTTTTAACCTTTGTTCATGTTTAGTATCTATGTATTGATATCAACAACCGGACCAATAACTTAGAATACAAAGTTTTAAAAACCATTTCATTGTTTAAAAATCCAATTTTAAGTTTTTAAATATGTATATTGAAAAAAAAAGAGGTTGTTAAATAGATAAAGAGCATGTGTACTTATTTTTAAAGAAGGATCGAGAATATTTTACAATAATGTAGACGACTTCGAAGGAATATATTGAAAAGATGTGTATACAAATTGAATGACTTGCGTTTTAATTTGTTGATACTGTTTGTATACATACACATCCAGCTAGTCTGTATTGATGTGAAGAAAAATCTTTAAAAAAAATTAATGAGAACACAACCAAACCAAAAAAGATATAATTTTATTATTTAAAACATTGAAAACTTGTACTGTACTTCAAAAAGGAAAGAACATATGAATGCATTGTGATTTCATACACACCAACAAGGTGTATTTGTTTATCCCACTTACCCACAGTGGACAACCCACTTTTTATACTCATAATTTGTACAAATATTGATTACAAATTAGAGATAAACCCAATTTATGGGATATCGTAGGTTCAATTGTTTTGAGAAAAGAAAAGAAAATTGTTTTTAATTGATAGTATTGGGACAGTTGATTATATATATATAGAAGTTTAGTCCGCTTTGTGTCCACTCCCTTTCTTGGACAAACGGATGCACTTGAGCTGTATGATTTTTGTTTACAGAAACCTCTTTTTCATTATTACAGTAATTGTCTATTTTTTTTATTATTTTTTTTTTTGTTCCTTTGCGATTGTTGAGATCGAAGCTGCATTTTCATATAAATATATGCTATTTGTTTATACTGTATTTTTTTTGGGCTAAGAAACTCATTTGTTAATGTTACAGTTTTTGAAAATTGGAACGGGATTAAGCTACGACAATCAGAACATATCTGTGACCTGGATATTTCATAAGTGTCCATCAAATCAGGACGGTATCCTTAAACCTTTAGATGGGATGAATTCAACTTTACCACTACTGATCTTTGGTTCAATAGTTTCCTTGTAAGAACAATTAGCCATCAGGGAAATTCATGACGCAAACATAAGCTCAGGATTATCTTGAGGTATTTACTTCATATGCAGGAGCTGCTACAATTTCGTCGAAAGGCTCCTGTAAAAAATCTGCCTCGTGTGATTTGAAAAATTAATTCAGAGCGACGGGAACAGTTGGTTCCATAGAAATACCGATTTTCTGTTGCAAAACTGGTCCTCAAAACGCTACAAATAAGTAGTCAACACAAAACAATCAAGCATCTTGTTAATGCCATTTTCAAAGAACTTTTGTTTGAATGAGAGTGGCTTTTCACAAGGTATGAATTCTCCTATCCAAAAACAAGATATTTGAACAAACATTGAAATTCTGTTTTAAGAAACAAAGATGAAAAGTTTGATCCTCGACAATAATAAATGTTATCTATCGGCGGAATGTAAGCCAACAATCGTAATAGAAACAATATAATATATTTTAGATTTTGAATCAAGATATTGTTGCAGAAATCAATGTTTTATGTTGGCGTTTATTTTTGTAGAAGTTCAGTTTTTCTTTTGTTCAGTTGTTTTCCTCTTATAGTTGATGTGTTTCACTCGATTTTGTTTCGTGACCGGAATTTGTTTTCGTTTAATCATCTTATGACTATTGAATAGCGGTGTACTACTGTTGACTTTATTGATAGCACTGAAACTTAGTAAACCACGTGTCTGTCGTGTCTATTCTTTGGTTTGTAAATTTATAACAAATAGTTTTTCCTTTAGATTTAATTGTGTTTCATATTCCCTTCATTTTATTCCTCATGCCATTGCACAAAGCAATATTTTCCATATCTATCAGTTGATGATACTGACGTTATAATGAAATCAAAAGTGATATTTCTGCACCTAATTATTCAGATTAAATAAACTTGTATATCTAAATAAGGTAAGCATTATTTTGATACGTTTGAATATTAAAATTTACAAATTGTCAATTTTCAGGGGTCAATTGATGTTCATGTCAAATCTCCTCTCTTTAAATGAATTTCTACTGTATTGCACCTAAACGACAAAAATGTCATTTGCTAAGCATTAAGGACCATAACTAATAAATGTAAAAAGTTAAAAGGTCAAATAAAGTACGAAGTTAAAGAGCATTGAGGACCAAAATTCTAAAGGTTTGCCAAATACAGCTAAGGTGATCTATTCCTGTGATAGAAAAGCCTTAGAAAACAGCTTGGAGCATCCGTTAGCAAACTTGCCCACTAGCCCGTGATACAACCCAAAATCAATATAACTAGATTTATCCCGAAAAACGTTTTAATAGAATAGAATGAATGGCAATAACACAGCAACTGAACTACACTACAAAAATTTGTATCTATCTCAACCATGTTTAAGTTGGAAAACAAATATTGATATTGATAAGCGATATCAACGCGGTGGACAATTACTAATCGAGCAATCGTTGATGCTATCGTTTGATGCTCGAGTACTCTATCAGGAATATAATCTACAAACAAAGGAACTAAAAAGTATGTATTTTACAGTATGTGGTGTGTGGTTAAACGGACGAAAACCAACTACATAAGTATCGGGGGGGGGGGGGGGGGGGGGAATTATACACACCATGATTAATAACTCATTACCAACAAGTACTAATTAAGAACAGAACAACAATCTAATCAATATAATGTAATGGACACCGTTTTAAAAAACATAATCAGGAAAAAACATATTCAAGAATAATATTTGGTAAGTAAAGAAATCAAAACAAATCAATTGTTTAGAAATGCAAAAGGATAAGAAGTTTACCTTTTCACTGTGGGTCACGATAGGATGTAACGAATTCCTTTTAACTGGAAACATGTTCTTGTCAACTATTATTGGGGACAATCGGCTTTTACCATTTTAAAATTACAGTCTTTAACTGTTGCAGACGAAAATATGGGTTCTGAATAAAGGCAACAGTATGGTGAAGTTGAAATCATCCCTTCGTAAATTTAACGGGCGCCATCACAAGATGGTTAACCGTTATGGAATAACCGTTTGTTTCACAAATGATATCGGATATGTTCCTTACGTCGTAACTACAATTCCCTTCCTTTTCATGAATGTGACCTACCGAATTAGACTATTTACCGGATTTGTTATCACATAAGCAACACGACGGGTGCCACATATGGAGCAGGATCTGCTTACCCTTCCGCAGCACCTGAGATCACCCCTAGTTTTTGATGGGGTTCGTGTTGACTTATTCTTTAGTTTTCTATGTTGTGTCATGTGTACTATTGTGTGTCTGTTTGTCTTTTTAATTTTTAGCCATGGCGTTGTCACTTTGTTTTCGATTTATGAGTTTGACTGTCCCTCTGGTATCTTTCGTCTCTCTAGCATACCGTTGTTTGAAAGTCCTGAAACGATTGAGAGAAAACAAATCCGGGTTTCAAACTAAAACTGAGGTAAACACATCAACTATAAGAGGAAAACAACGAAACAACAGAAACACTGAAGTGCAACAAAAAAAATTAGAGGCTCTAAAGAGCCTGAGTCGCTCACCTTGGTATATGTGCAAGCAGCATATTAAACGAAGGACACACATTATAGACGAGAATAGAATTCATGATAAAATTGTGTTTTGGTGATGATTGATGTGTTTGTCAATCTCACTTTACTGCACATTCTTGCTGTTTACAATTTTCTCTATCTATAATGAACTGGCTCAGAAGTTTCAAAGGAAAATATTTTGAAAAAGTTTACAAAAATTTACATAATTTACGATAATTGTTTAAAATTTACTATAAAGAGCAATAACTCCTTAAGGGGCCAATAACCGTTTTGGTAAAGTTGACTTATTTGTATATCTTACTTTGCTATAGATAATTGTTGTTTACAGTTCATCTTTATCTAAGGTAATATTGAAGATAATAACCAAAAACTGCAAAATGTTCTTAAAATTACTAATTCAGGGGCAGCAACCCAACAAACGGGTTGCCTGATTTGTCTAAAAATTTCAGGGCAGTTAGATCTTGACTTAATGAACAATTTTTCTACTGTCAGATTTGCTCTAAATGCTTTGTTTTCAGATATATTAGCCACAAACTTTTACCCCTATGTACTATTTTTAGCCATATTAGCCATCTTGCTTGGAGAGCGGGGTCATCAGACACAGTTTTAAAACTAGAAACCCCAATGATGATTGTGGCCAAGTTTGATTTAATCTGTCTGAGTAGTTTCAGAGAAGAAGAATGTGTTAAAAGACTACTAAATTTTTTGAAAAATGGTTAGAAATTGACTATAAAGGGCACTAGCTCTTAAGGGATCGACTGACAATTTTGGTCAAGTTGACTTATTTGTAGATCTTACTTGGTTGTATATTATTGCTGTAAAACAGTTTATCTCTATCTATAATATTATTCAAAATAATAACCCAAAAACTGCAAAATTTCCTTAAAATTACTTATTTAGGGGCTGCAACCCAACAACGGGTTGTCCGATTAGTCTGAAAATTCCAGGGCAGATAGATCTTGACCTGATAAACAGTTAAACCGTGTCAGATTTGCTCTAAATGCTTTGGTTTCAGAGATATAAGCCAAAATCTTTATTTTACACCTATGTTCTATTTTTAGCCATGGCGGCAATCTTGGTCGGTTGGCCGGGTCATCACACACATTTTATAAACTAGATACCCAAATGATGATTGTCTAATAAATTTGTCTAAGTAGTTTCAGAGGAGAAGATTTTTGTAAAAGAATACTAAAATTTTAGAAAATTGGTTAAGAATTGACTATAAAGGGCAATAACTCCTTAAGGGGTCAACTGACAATTTTGGTCATGTTGACTTATAGTAGATTTTACTTTGCTGAACATAATTGCTGTTTACAGTTTATCTTTACTATAATATTTTTCAAAATGATAACCAAACTAGAGTCTCTAAAGAGCCTGTGTCGCTTACCTTGGTCTATGTGCATATTAAACAAAGGACACAGATGGATTCATGACAAAATTGTGTTTTGGTGATGTTGATGCGTTCATAGATATTGGCACCCCTGTGACCCAATATTACTTTACTGAACACTCTTGCTGCTAACAATATATCTATCTATAATGCACTTTGCCCAGTTGTTACAGAGAAAACATTTTGTAAAAATTTACCAAAATTTATGAAAATTGTTACATTTTACCCTAGGTTCTACTTTTAGCCATGACAGCCATCTTGGTTGGCAGGCTGAGTCACCGGATACATATATTAAACTAGATACCCCAATGATCATGATGATTTTGGCAAAGTTTGGTTAAATTTGGCCCATTAGTTTCAGAAAAGATTTTTGTAAAAGATTACAAAAATTTAAGAAACAAGAGGCTCTCAAGAGCCTGAACCGCTCACCTTGATTTTTTTGGCATTTGTCTTTCGTTTAAGAGTTAAGTGTCCAATTTCATCTTGATTACAGTTTATCTTTATCATTAATAATATTCAAGAGTATAACCAAAAACTGCAAAATTTTCTTAAAATTACCAATTTAGTGGCAGCAACCCTACAATGGGTTATTAGATTCATCTGAAAATTTCAGGGCTGATAGAATTTTACCTTATGAACACTTTCACCTCATGTCAGATTTGCTCTCCCTGTTTTGGTTTTTGAAACATCCGCCAAAAACTGCATTTTACCCCTATGTTCTATTTTTAGCCATGGTGGCCATGATTTTTGACGAAACAGAAAATAAAACACAAACTTTATTCTAGATACCCTAAGGATCATTCAGCTTAAGTTTTATTGGAATTGGTTCAGTGGTTTCAGAAAAGAAGATTTTTTAAAGTTAGAAAACATGATAAACAAATTGTGTAAAATTGTCCTGAAAGGGCAATAACTCTTTAAGTGGCCAATTGACAATTTTGGTCATACAAAACTTATTTGTAGATCTTACAATGCTGAACATATTTGCTGTTTACAGTTTACCTTTAGCATTAATACTATTCAAGATAATAACCAAAAACTGCAAAATTTCCTTAAAATTACCAATGCTTTGGTTTCAGAGTTATAAGCCAAAATCTACATTTAACCCCTATGTTCTATTTATAGCCATGGAGGCCATCTTGGTTGGCAGTCAGGTTCACCGGACACATTTTTTGAACTAGAATTTTGGCAAAGTTTGGTTAAATTTGGCCCAGTAGTTTCAGAGGAGAAGATTTTTGTAAAAGATTATAAAAATTTAAGAAATAATGGTAAAATTGACTATAAAAGGCAATAACTCCTTAAGGGGTCAACTGACCATTTTGGTCATGTTGACTTATTTGTAGATCTTACTTTGCTGAACATTATTGCTGTTTACATTTTATCTCTATCTATAATAATATTCAAGATAATAACCAAAAACAGCAAAATTTTCTTTAAATTACCAATTCAGGGGCAGCAACCCAACAATAGGTTGTCCGATTAGTCTGAAAATTTCAGGGCAGATAAATATTGACTTGATTAAACAATTCTCTTCCATGTCAGATTTGCTCTAAATGCTTTGGTTTCAGAGTTATAAGCCAAAATCTACATTTTACCCCTATGTTCTATTTTTAGCCATGGCGGCCATCTTGGTTGGTTGGCTGGTCATCGGACACATTTTTTAAATTAGATACCCCAATGATGATTGCGGCGAAGTTTGGTTAAATTTGGTCTAGCAGTTTCAGAGGAGAAGATTTTTGTAAAAGTTAACGAACGACGCCGGACGACGGACGACAGACGACGGACGCCAAGTGATGAGAAAAGCTCACTTGGCCCTTCGGACCAGGGGAGCTAAAAACGACAATGCAACACACATAGAAACGATTTATATGATAACAACTGTCATTTTCCTGACTTGTTACAGGACATTTTAAGAAAATAATTGGGGTTTTAAACCTGGTTTTGCGGCTAGCCAAATCTTGCGCTTTTATGGCAATGTTAAATATAACACTAAAACGATAACACATGACAGGACTGCATTACAAATAAATGCAAAACATTACGGACAGAGAAATAAACATACAATAGGACATTTCGAAATGTTATTAGTTATCAAAGGTACCAGGCTTATAACTTAATACACCATACGTGCGTTTTGTCTACACCAGACCCGCCAGTGACGCTCAGCTCAATTAGTAAAGAAAACCAAACAAGTACAAAGTTGACGTGTAAATTGATTTTTAATGAGCCTATGTACTTTCGACGGATTTTGAATAATAACGTTGATCAAGCATTTGGAAGAAAATGTATTTTATTTAATAGTATGTAAATCAGTAATGCATATTCAATTGTCTAAACGAGGTTCTAAAGAATATTTATTTCATATAAAGAAGACAGCAATATTCTAACCGAAAAACCGATTAGTAGAGTATCGTTTTGGTATTCGATACTCAGTACTACTGAATGATACTCGAATACTCGGGTATATTACACGCCAAAGTAATTATTACAATTCAATTACATTGGTGTTTGATAGTGTTATGCATTATGTATACGCAATATTACATTCTGTTGAGGCAAACTTAAATAAGATAAGGGAAACCAATTCAGTACATACAGACAGACAAGGGTGAATTTTATTGACCCTGTCACCTTGCAGAAGGGCATAAACACAATCTGACAAAAACAACGATTATACATATGATATTCAAACAAATAATGAAACCATGCAATATGTGAACAAATAATAAATGTTTCAGTGGTACCTATATCTATATCAGAAGACACCAATAAAAGCTTCATTTTCTGAATTAGAGAACTAGAGGCTCTAAATAACCTGTGTCGCTCACCTTGGTCTATGTGCATTTTAAACAAAGGACACTGATGGATTAATGACAAAATTGGGCCAGGTGAACTAAAATAGTACTTTATAACATTCAACAATAGACATTGTGTTTGCTCTGCTCAAGTCTTTTCTGAGTAACACTCAATAAATCGTTGCTTCAGTGTAAGTTTAATAATATAAAATAATGCCTGTTCATGTTGAAAACTAAATAAAAATGGTTGTTACCCTTTTTAGCTCACCTGGCCCGAAGGGCCAAGTGAGCTTTTCTCATCATTTGGCGTCCGTCGTCGTTAACTTTTACAAAAATCTTCTCCTCTGAAACTACAGGCCAGATTTAACCAAGCTTGGCCACAATCATCATTGGGGTATCTAGTTTTAAAAATTTGTCCGGTTACTCGGCCAACTTACTAAGTAGGCCGCCATGGCTAAAAATAGAACATAGGGGTAAAATGTAGAATTTGGCTTATATCTCTGACACCAAAGCATTTAGAGCAAATCTGACATGAGGTAAAATTGTTTAATAGGTCATTATCTATCTGCCCTGAACAACCCGTTGTTAGGTTGCTGCCCCTGAATTGGTAAGTTTAAGAACATTTTGCCGTTTTTGGTTATTACCTTGAATATTTTTATAGATGGAGATACACTGTAAACAGCAATAATGTTCAGCAGATCTACAAATAAGTCAACATGACCAAAATGTCATTTGACCCCTTAAGGAGAAATTGCACTTTATAGTCAATTTTTTACATTTTTTTGTAAATTTTAGTAATCTTTTACAAAAATCTTCTCCTCTGAAACTACTAGGATAAATTTAACCAAAGTTATACACAATCATCATTAGGGTATCTAGTTTTAAAATTGTGTCCGATCATCCTGCCCTCGAACCAAGATGGCCGACATGGCTAATAACAGTATATAGGGTAAAATGCAGTTTTTGGCTCATATCTCTAAATCTAAAGCATTTCGAGCAAATCTTTCAAATTTAAAATTGTTCATTAGGTCAAGATCTATCTGCCCTGAAATTTTCAGACCATTCAGGCAACCTGTTGTTGGGTTTCTGCCCCTGAATTGGTAATTTTAAGAAAATTTTGCAGCTTTTGGTTATTATCTTGAATATCATTATAGATAGAGATAAACTGTAAACAGCAATAATGTACAGCAAAGTAAGACCTACAAATAAGTCAACATGATCAAAATGGTCAATTGACCCTATGGAACGCCAATACTGTCTTGTTATGACCATATACCTTTATATGATGTGCACTTACCATTGTATGATGTGCACTTGTCATTATATGATGTGCAAACACCTTTATATGACGTGCAAATATGCTTATATTATGTGCAAGTATCTTTATATGATGTCAAAATATCTTTATATGACTCCAATCCTAATTGAATATAATTGTTAGTTCTCTCCGGGACTTCGGCTTCCTCCATCAATATAAACTCCCGCCACGAAAACACATGATAGTGTTGAAAATGGCGTTAAAAACCAATCAATCAACAAATTAATCAACTTATCATCCATACCGGTATAATTATTTATATGCAAGAGAGGATAATTTTGTAGCTATCGTTATGAAATATTTTTAAAACTTATTTGAGTTCATTGGTGTCTTTTGCAATGAATAGAAATAAGAAGATGTGGTATGGACGCCAATGAGACAACTCTACATCCAAGTCATAATGTGTAAAAGTCAACAATTAAAGATCAAATTAAGGCCTTCAACACGGAGCCTTTGCTCAAACCGAACAGCAAGCTATAAATAAGGGCTCCAAAATTTGTTTCATCATATTTTCGCCGCAGCCGGGAAATTCTTCAACTAGCTCCTGTATTAGTTAATCTTAATCTTCCTCCAAAATGTTTGAAACGTTAATTGTTTTTGTTAAATTGCACTGTCTCACTTTATCTTTAAAATGCACTTTCGCTTGCGATAGCAACAGATTTGAGCCGGCATTATAGTTACTCCTCAGAAGCAGATCGGAATCAGGTATGACGTAGACAGTAATCATTCTAATCGTAATCATGTTCATTGACCATAACGACGATGAAAGCACATCATATAATGACGTTTCGACATCATATAATGAAGTTAACCGAACCACATGATATAAGATTACAAGCACATAATATAATGACACAACCACATCATATAAAGATGTTTGCACATAATATAAGGGAAAATGCACATCATATAAGGTTATTTGCACATCATATAAGTATATTTGTACATCATATAAGTACATTTGCACATCATATAAAGATATTTGCACATCATATAAGAATGTTTGCACATCATATAAGTATATTTGCACATCATATAAAGATATTTGCACATCATATAAGAATGTTTGCACATCATATAATGATGTTTGTACATCATATAATGATGCTTGCACATCATATAAGGATATTTGCACATCATATAAGGATATTTGCACATCATATAAAGGTGTTTGCACATCATATAATGACAAGTGCACATCATATAAAGGTAAATACACATCATATAAAGGTAAATGCATATCATATAAAGGTAAATGGTCATAACAAGACAGTTTTTGCGTTCCATATGAACACTTAAGGAGTTATTGACCTTTAGAGTCAATTTATAACAATTTTCATACATTTTGTAAATTTTTACAAAATATTTTCCACTAAAATTACTGGACCAAGTTCATTATAGATAGAGATAATTGATAGCATCAAGAATGTTCAGTAAAGTAAGATCTACAAACACATCACCATCACTAAAACACAATTTTGTCATCAATCTATCTGTGTCCTTTGTTTAATATGCACATAGACCAAGGTGAGCGACACAGGCTCTTTAGAGCCTCTAGTTTTGAAAATTATCATGCATGTTGTTATTTTTGACTAGGGTAAAATTATATCAGATTAAAACAAAACATTTGTCAGTGACAACACTGCTTTATTTCAAATGGGATAATATAGTTTTTATCATGTAAAAATATCTAGCAATTCATGAACAACAATTTATAACAGTCGTCAGAAAATCAAAAAGGTATGAAATATTCCATTGCTGTCAATTTGTTTTTTATAAATTATGAAATGTCTGTCATCTCTCCATCTTTGATCTCTCTATTCACTGTCCACAGTGATATCTTTACACGTTGGCACAAGGCAGTTAAAAAGGGAATAAACACGGCTACATCACTTTCTTCTTTTTGCCTTTTCCTATAACGGTAACCTTACTATATATTCTGAAAAATCTTCAAATCTGAAGAAGTTACATGCAAGATATAAGATTATGCACTATCTGTGATGATTACACATATATGTATATTTTTAGAATGAGCATTCAACTTTGTTACGTCCTACCCTAGGACACCCACATCAGAAGACTGGAATAGCTTCTCTTGGTGGGAAAGAGTTGGAAAGACATGATGCTTATATGTCTGCTGTAGAAAAGCAGACTAAAGAATTACAGGTAGGATTGGTTTTACTATGATTAATGATTTTGTATGAGTTAGAGACATGTTCAGTTTACCTGTCTACAGTAAGTCATGGTCAACTGATCAACTGTCAATATTTTTAAAATTCTGAGTATCAAAACCCCATCTAAATTTTTTCTCATATTGACAAAATTGTAAAGTTAAGACTTCAGTGTACGGTTTCTGGCTGTGCTGATATCACATATCAAGAACATGATTTTGGTGAATATTGAGGAGAAATCATTTACTTTGTTACTTTTTTCTATCAATTTTGATATATTTTGACAGGTTGTGACATTAGAACAAGCTAAGACATTTGTGGAACAGTTGTCCAGAACTGCAGAAAATCAACTGGTTCAGTATGATAATCTTCTGACTGTGGATGATGTGGAGAAAGGAAGTAAGTCATGATTTCTCATAATTTAGAAAATTATTTTGGATTGTTTGGGTTGGGAAACACTATAACCTTTTTGTCTATAGATGGTGATGATGATGAACGTAAACTCAGTTTAGAATAATTAATGCTGAAAACAATATGGTGCAATGCTGTTGGTTTTAGTTTTCAATGCAAATTGAAAGCAATAATTTTACCTTTCAGTGCTTACAAGCGCTTTGACTTTTACAGATATACTGACAAACAAGGTGGAGGCATAAAATTTAAAGAATGTCATAAATGATAAATAGGGCTTAACATTATAATTTTAACAAATTCCATACTGGTTTGACACTTTGTTGAATTATGATGCACATTTTCTAGTTATGCATATAAATGCCACTAGACATCAAGCCAACAATAGTAAATCACTCAAATGTAAATACAGGTAAATATCTTATATGGTATATATGACCTTTAATTTATGTTTGCAGGGGTAGAGGCAAAGAAATACCCAACCAGTGAACTCATAAGAAGAAGGAACCAAGGTTTACCTTTAGAAGATGATGAGGACAAAAATGCCCTCCCTGGACAGTTTAATAATTTATAACAAAGATAAATATCAAGACACTAAGTCAATCACAGTTTTCTTTAACCAGTTATTGGTGTGTAAACTAGTCCAATTAACTCACTAACCGAGGACTTTTATGTAGTTTTGGAGTTTTACACATCAGGAATTTCTAGTAAAATGTGTTTAATCCGTTTTATTCTCAACCAATACATTTGTTTTATTTTTTTCACCCAATTTCAATGTTCTCTGGACCCAGGATTCCACATGTGTAGTGTGTGTGTGTTTATCAATCATGTGTAGTGTGTGTGTGTTTATCAATCATGTGTAGTGTGTGTGTGTGTTTATCAATCATGTGTAGTGTGTGTGTGTTTATCAATCATTGTAGTGTGTGTGTGTTTATCAATCATGTGTAGTGTGTGTGTTTATCACAGTGAAATTGACATAGTATGTTCATACGTTATGTAAGTAGTCTGTTTAAATGTAAACCAAAGACTATTCACATTCAAGCATATGAAGATATGATTTAAGAATTTCATTGGTTGTTTTTTCACCCATCAATGTTCTCTGACCCAGGATCTATCATGTGTAGTGTGTGGTGTGTTTATACAGTCAATGACATAGTATTTCATACGTTATGTAAGTAGTCTGTTTAAATGTAACCAAAGACTATCACATTCAAGCATATGAAGATATGATTTAAGAATTTCATGTTTTAATTTCTTGAAAAATGGTATTCTAAAATTTGATTTTTTTCCAGATATATATGTTGTTTTGTTTACTAAATTTGTTATTATTTGAGATTTTTTATTTTTTTAATATTTAGATATGCCCTCTAATGAACTGGTTACTGAAGCTTCTGGTAAACCTCAGCTAACAGCCTCGGTCACTACAGCCAAAACTACATTGGGACATACTGCTACTATTACTGCCAGAGACAAAGCTTATCAGGTTGGTTTTAAAAGATACCACCAAAATATTAGCCACAATTTACATGTAAAAACAATCATTTATATTATAATAAGGGAGAGGGGAGGTAAGGAGGGCAACTGAAAGAGGTGAGGAAACTATTCAAATTTTAATATGAAAAATATGAATAAAGAGAATACTAGACTATTAAACTATGGGAAAGTTTTTTGCTTTTCACTTTTAGAAGTTCTTACAATCTTTCAGTCTACTCCTATGCCACTGAAACGTAATACATCAGTAATGGATTAAAAATATACACGGCTTTATCCTTAAAACAGTATTTTTGAAGAGAAAGAAACGTGGAACAATTCATTTTAACCCATTGTGAACAAAACAATATGTACAAAACCAACATAATTTCATAAAACCTTATACTTATGTATTGACCTCATTAACATTTATGGACTTTTTTTATGGACTTTTTTTATGAAATAACTTATGAAACTATCTTCTCTTTCAGGAGTATAAAAATAAGTTTGAAAAGACATTAGAAATGATAGAAGAAGAAAAACAGAAATTGTTATTAGCAGAACAAAGATGGATGGATAGCTGGAATACTTCAGTGGAAAAAGTCAAACAATTATACTGATAAAACTGTTAATTATAGCATTTACTGTGATAATTTTAAATTGCGATATTTTTTTAAGATCTTTTTTTTATATTTGACAATTTTCTCATTTATTAAAATTCCGTCCTCTCATATTTTTATTTTAGTTTATATTATGAATTCTACGAGATGCTTCTATGAATCTGATAAAGCAATTTCTTTATAAGTTCAAAGTTTTTGCTGCGTTAATGTGTAAAACTTGGACATTCTGGAAGTTCTAGAAAAGAGAGAAAAGGAAAGTTATTGTTTCCTGTTTTTTTTTTTTGCCTCATTTCTATACGAAATGTGTAATGAAAACTATGGAAAGTCAATTCATCACCATTTCCTTAAGTGCTATAGAAATAATTGAAAGAATTTACAGTTTTGATAGAAATGAAATTGAAATGTGAAAAAAAAGAAAATGAGTAACAAAGATGTGATGCATTTTTTATGTAGCTTTTTAGCTCACCTCTCCCGAAGGGACAAGTGAGCTTATGCCATCACTTGGCGTCCGTCGTCGTCCGTCGTCCGTCGTCCGTCGTCTGTCGTCGTCTGTCGTCGTAAACTATTTCAAGAATCTTCTCCTCTGAAACTACTGGGCCAAATACTTTCAAACTTTAACTGAATGTTCCTTAGGGTATCTTATTTATAAATTGTATCCGAAGTTTTGATTTATCAACAAACATGGTCGCAATTGCTAAAAATAGAACATAGGGGTCAAATGCAGTTTTTGGCTTATAACTCAAAAACCAAAGCATTTAGAGCAAATCTGACAGGGGTAATATTGTTTATCAGGTCAAGATCTATCTGCCCTGAAATTTTCAGATGAATCAGACAACCCGTTGTTGGGTTGCTGCCCCTGAATTGGTAATTTTAAGGAAATTTTGCTGTTTTTGGTTATTATCTTGAATATTATTATAGATAGAGATAAACTGTAAAGAGGAATAATGTTCAGCAAAGTAAGATTTACAAATAAGTCAACATGACGGAAATGGTCAGTTGACCCCTTTAGGAGTTATAGCCCTTTATAGTCAATTTTTAACCATTTTTCGTAAATCTTAGTAATCTTTTACAAAAATCTTCTCTGAAACTACTGGGCCAAATACTTCCAAACTTTAATTGAATGTTCCTTAGGGTATCTAGTTTGTAAATTGTATCCGAAGTTATGATCTATCAACAACATGGTCGCCATTGCTAAAAATAGAACATAGGGGTCAAATGCAGTTTTTGGCTTATAACTCAAAAACCAAAGCATTTAGAGCAAATCTGACCTGGGGTAATATTGTTTATCAGGTCAAGATCTATCTGCTCTAAAATGTTCAGATGAATCAGACAACCTGTTGTTGGGTTGCTGCCCCTGAATTGGTAATTTTAAGGAAGTTTTGCTGTTTTTGGTTATTATCTTGAATATTATTATAGATAGAGATAAACTGTAAACAGGAATAATGTTCAGCAAAGTAAGATTTACAAATAAGTCAACATGACGGAAATGGTCAGTTGACCCCTTTAGGAGTTATTGCCCTTTATAGTCAATTTTTAACCATTTTTCGTAAATCTTAGTAATCTTTTACAAAAATCTTCTCCTCTGAAACTACTGGGCCAAATACTTCCAAACTTTAACTGAATGTTCCTTAGGGTATCTAGTTTGTAAATTGTATCAGAAGTTGTGATCTATCAACAAACATGGTCGCCATTGCTAAAAATAGAACATAGGGGTCAAATGCAGTTTTTGGCTTATAACTCAAAAACCAAAGCATTTAGAGCAAATCTGACCTGGGGTAATATTGTTTATCAGGTCAAGATCTATCTGCTCTAAAATGTTCAGATGAATCAGACAACCCGTTGTTGGGTTGCTGCCCCTGAATTGGTAATTTTAAGGAAATTTTGCTGTTTTTGGTTATTATCTTGAATATTATTATAGATAGAGATAAACTGTAAAGAGGAATAATGTTCAGCAAAGTAAGATTTACAAATAAGTCAACATGACGGAAATGGTCAGTTGACCCCTTTAGGAGTTATAGCCCTTTATAGTCAATTTTTAACCATTTTTCGTAAATCTTAGTAATCTTTTACAAAAATCTTCTCTGAAACTACTGGGCCAAATACTTCCAAACTTTAATTGAATGTTCCTTAGGGTATCTAGTTTGTAAATTGTATCCGAAGTTATGATCTATCAACAAACATGGTCGCCATTGCTAAAAATAGAACATAGGGGTCAAATGCAGTTTTTGGCTTATAACTCAAAAACCAAAGCATTTAGAGCAAATCTGACCTGGGATAATATTGTTTATCAGGTCAAGATCTATCTGCTCTAAAATGTTCAGATGAATCAGACAACCTGTTGTTGGGTTGCTGCCCCTGAATTGGTAATTTTAAGGAAGTTTTGCTGTTTTTGGTTATTATCTTGAATATTATTATAGATAGAGATAAACTGTAAAGAGGAATAATGTTCAGCAAAGTAAGATTTACAAATAAGTCAACATGACGGAAATGGTCAGTTGACCCCTTTAGGAGTTATTGCCCTTTATAGTCAATTTTTAACCATTTTTCGTAAATCTTAGTAATCTTTTACAAAAATCTTCTCCTCTGAAACTACTGGGCCAAATACTTCCAAACTTTAACTGAATGTTCCTTAGGGTATCTAGTTTGTAAATTGTATCAGAAGTTGTGATCTATCAACAAACATGGTCGCCATTGCTAAAAATAGAACATAGGGGTCAAATGCAGTTTTTGGCTTATAACTCAAAAACCAAAGCATTTAGAGCAAATCTGACATGGGATAATATTGTTTATCAGGTCAAGATCTATCTGCCCTGAAATTTTCAGATGAATCAGACAACCTGTTGTTGGGTTACTGCCCTTGAATTGGTAATTTTAAAGAAATTTTGCTGTTTTTGGTTATTATCTTGAATATTATTATAGATAGAGATAAACTGTAAACAGCAATAATGTTCAGCAAAGTAAGATTTACAAATAAGTCAACATGACGGAAATGGTCAGTTGACCCCTTTAGGAGTTATAGCCCTTTATAGTCAATTTTTAACCATTTTTCGTAAATCTTAGTAATCTTTTACAAAAATCTTCTCCTCTGAAACTACTGGGCCAAATACTTCCAAACTTTAACTGAATGTTTCTTAGGGTATCTCGTTTGTAAATTATATCCGAAGTTATGATTTATCAACAAACATGGTCGCCATTGCTAAAAATAGAACATAGGGGTCAAATGCAGTTTATGGCTTATAACTCAAAAACCAAAGCATTTAGAGCAAATCTGACGTTGGGTAATATTGTTTATCAGGTCAAGATATATCTGCCCTGAAATTTTCAGATGAATCAGACAACCTGTTGTTGGGTTGCTGCCCCTGAATTGATAATTTTAAGGAAATTTTGCTGTTTTTGTTTATTATCTTGAATATAATTATAGATAGAAATAAACTGTAAACAGCAATAATGTTCAGCAAAGTAAGATCTTCAATTAAGTTAATTTGACCAAAATTGTCAATTGACCCCTTAAGGAGTTATTGCCCTTTAAAGACTTTTTTTCACAATTTGTTCATCATGTTGACTTACTTTAAAAAATCTTCTCCTTTGAAACTGCTGTATCAATTTCAGCCAAACTTAGGCTAAATGAGTTTCAGAGTATCTTGTATAAATTTTATATTTTATTTCCTTGTATGTCAAGAAACATAGCTCCTATGGCTAAAATAGAACATAGGAGAAAATGATTATTTTTTTTTGGCTTTTGAAGAAAATAGGACGATCCAAAAAACATTTAAATAAATTGAAAAGCCAAAATAATCATTGATGAGAGATTTAACCAAAAGAATTAAGGTGAGCGATTCAGGCTCTTGAGAGCCTCTTGTTTTTTGTTATACTGCATAGCTTTAAACAGATTTAGTTGGAAATGCCTTAACCTCCAATGCTCCAATACTATGGACTCATTTATAATTGTGTTACTAAAGTTTGTGGAATGAGGATAAAATGGTAATTGTATTGACTCAAATTCTTGGTTTTAAAAAAAATCTGTGACATTTTTAAAGTTTGTTTATACAAAAGAAATCCAAGAAAATTGATACCCTACAAATAATGATGTATCCACAGTTCTTGAGAAGAAACATTCCAAACTATTTATTATTTCAAGACCTTAGTGTAAATGATTGTTATATGTATACTACATTGTATTTATCAGATTTGTGAATTAAAGTGATGATATTTTAAATTTGAATATCTCTTGTTGTTGATTTGATTTAATTTTTGGTGTTTTAACACCACTTTTAAGCACCGCATTTAGGCTATTTTGTGGCGGTCAGTTTTTTTTTGTGTGGAGGAAGCCACAGTGCAGGAGAAAACCACAGAACTTTTTATAGGAAAACTGACTATTCTAGTCAATAAAGATTGGAGTCGAGTGCACCAGCACCAGCGGGGTTTGAACTCACAACCTCAGTGTTGACTGGCTAGTGGTTACAGTAGTAACACTTAGACCATTTTCTAACCTTTCTTGTTGTTAATAGCCTGTCTAAAATAATATTTTTAAGATATCTGTCGTTTTCTGTGGCAGTATTCTTTAAATGAACGTAAAAAAAGGAAGTGGGAAGTTTTACTCTGGATCAACAACCTTCATCAGGAATAATCGGTACAAAAATTTTAAAGTCATAAATGTATGAACACATTAGGTATAATATGCACAGAAAAACATGTCCTCCAAATATAACAAATTTGTTGTCATTCAAGAAATCAAGCATCTTGATAATGTCAGTTTCAAAGAATTTTTTGTTCGAATCAGAGTGATTCTTTACAAAGTAGAATTTATTTATCCCTTGAACAAGATACTTGTATCACATTGGCAATTCTTTTTTATGAAACAAAGCAATACCAACTCTTTCAATTCGTTTTTTAGTTTGAGGTTTAGCTAGCTAATAAACCAGGTTAAATCCACAATTTTCTAAATTATGAAATGTCTGTACCAAGTCAGGAATATGACAGTTGATTTTGCCATTGGACAATGGACTTTCCGATTTGAATTTTCCTTGGAGTTCGGTATTTTTGTTATTTTACCTTTTGCCAACTTTTTTGAGAAATCTTTACTTCGATAGACAATAAAATTCTTCAAGAAGATCTGAAAGCTTTTGTATTTTGAGTATCAAATTTGAGAATAAAAATATGTTACATAATGAGCTTTAAACAAAAATGAACATACTTCTATCAAATAGTCTACAACATGTTATAGCAATTTCAAAGAAATCCGTGCCTTGGTCTTAATATATCAGATGACATAAAGTGGACTGGCCATAAAGGATAAATTAGGAGCAAAAAAAGTTGTACGTTAGGTTTCATGATCAGAAACTAACGCTAATGATTTTAAAACACTAGCCTACATATCCACAGTAAGATCGTTCCTCGAAAATGGTGTTGTCATTTTGAACCCGTTAACAATCAGGTAAATACAGAGGTTATAAAGCACACAGTAAAGAAAAGCATGCTTAATCCAGCACAATTACACATCAAGATAAGCATGATGTGTAACAACTATGATTTCCAAGCTAAACCACCATCTCTCCAGGAACGGAGAAAACATCAGAGGCAGATTATTTTCTACAAAGTGATTGAGGGGTTGGTGCCTGTTATTTTAGAAATAGACTGGCAAGGAAAAAGAAATGAGTGCTTTCTAATATATAAACTTTATAGAAAGGCCACAAACCTGAAACAGCAAATTATTTAAATTGATTGATTAGAAGACAGAAAAGTGTAACACATCAATTAATTTATATTTTCATTTTAACACTATTAACTTATGAGGTAGCAAATTAAATAGTTATCAAAGGTACCAGGATTACAATTTAATACACCAGACAGACACGCGTTTCGTCTATAAATTGTACACATATCGATGCAAGTGTGTTGTGTTTGGTAAGGTATATGTGTTTATGCTATTCATAAATAGGTCTGTTTGATTAAATATATTTAAATTATACGGGTAGAATTTGATAGTGGTTTAAGTCATTCGAGTCATTGCAGTCAAGTGCGCTAGAGGTTTTTTCGAAATAAATAATTATAAAACATTTATTTACACGTGGACAGTCCAAGTTGGGTCGCAAATATTGATGTGCTAGAGACAGACAATTTTCATTGATATAAAATGAATTACGTGTATACTTATTACCTGAATAAAAATGCACTTGACTTTTGCAAGTGGCTACTCCCATGTGAAAGTTTTGTATTAAATCGACAAATGTATGTTCGGTTGAGGTTACGAAGTAGACAAAAATTAGATTCTACCACTGCATAGAGTTTGATACGATATTTATCCACTCGAAACAGTTTTAAAAATCAATATGACATTTAACTCTTGACAGTGGATAAATATCGAATTGCATGAGATTCAGTAGTGGAATCTGGTTCTCTTATGAATTTTAGACAATATGCAGACAATTTTCATCCTTCTTTTCGAAAACAAACTATAAAAATGTGTTCTTTCTACTTGACGTCATCAGGCATGGTCGCCTTTTTTCATGGCGTCACAAAAGGAATGTCATTATCGAATTTTGACCAATGAAGAACTGAGATCATACGAACCACACGTTTGTTAAATAAAAATAATCAACAGGTAATGCAAAGGATAAATCGAGTAAGCATTAGAGAAACTCTTATACATTTGCACGATATTATCTGATAAACATCGTAAATCGTAACCTTTGGGGAACAAATCAATTATGTACATGTTTTAAAGATATATTTCAAACGCCTTTTTTATGCATAAATAAATGATCATCAAAGCAAAGAATACACTTGATTATTTCATTTCTTTGCAATTTATACATTTGATGATAGGGTTACAAAAGAGATCCAATCCATTATTTGCATAGAATCCTTTATAAAAAGATACAATTTAATATCGCATCAAAGAAAACAGAAAAAATGAACATGTCACTGAAAGGACAGTTTCATCATTTCAAAGTAAATTGTGTGTTTCGATATGCAGAGATTGACATTTGGAGTTTACTAGTTTATATGTTGAAACCTTTGCAACTATAGCGGACGTTAGATGTTTCAGGTAAGACTTTATTATTATTTAGATTTCCAATGATGAATGTGATATTGACATTTGATAATATAGTGATTTCCAGTGTCGTGAATAGTATTAATTTTGTATTTTTCGATAAAAAAAATCATAATAATCAGATGTCTTTCTTTAGAAAATTTGAAAGTTCTCAAAGTTATCTCTTTAGTTTAAACATATTTATTTATAATGGATTGGGAAACAAGTTTTGCAATTTATATTAATTCATTTCCACTTTGCGGGTGCGAGTGCTGCCTTGTAGCGGCATTAGCCTGTTCTTTATCGAAATCTACAAGGGTTTCTTTTACGTGCAAGAGATATTGCTCTCTCTTAACACGGGTCAGCCGTTTATCGTCCCCTTCCGACGGACTATCATCGTTTGCTCAGGACCATACTAGCAAATGGTGTCGAGGGAGAGCCGAAAATTCAGTCACTGAAATTTTTACCCCGGAACGGGAATCGAACCAGGAACCTTTGTGTTAGTAGTCCGATGCACTAACCACTACACCACGGCTCTCTTTATCTGACAATATTGTGCTAAAATGTCTGGTTAGACAGAACGGACTATATGGATTGGTTTTTTAGCTGGGTGACACGATACCGATATAAGGTTTGTATGCATTCCTTTTTTCACAACATTTGTTTGTTGACATACTATTCCCTTTTTATCAGCGCTTTGGCTAGTAAAGAGAAATATCTAAAAAAAAAAAGCACATATTTTATAAGTTTAGCTTCCCAGCGTCTTTCAGGAACGCCATAGCAAAAAAGATGAAAGTCTATGTTTTAAATACCAACGCTTGAGACCTTATGACCAAAGAGAAATCAATACAGCAACAATCAAGGTCAGAATTCCTTGAGGGAGCTCTGTTTCTTTATAATATTTGAATTTATCAACGAAACATTTGAGAGAGGTATTTCATAGATAAAATAATCATCAATCCCTGACCATTGAGGTGATGATATCCTTTGGTACGAATAGTCTACCAACACTATCATGAATTCAGTGCGTCCAACGTACTATTCTAAATGCATCTTTATCAGGAACGCCCACAAGACAACATTTCAACGCCAATGATGTTAACGTGAATACCATTTTGACGGAAGATACATAAAAATGATACACATCTTTCAAATGTCAGCTTTTTCTTTGGGAGTTTGATTCTTAGTTTCTTAAATTTTATCAACGGAGATTTAAAGAAAGGTATTCTATAAAGAATCACCGACTGCTGAGCTGATGCTACATTCGGTATGACTTGGGGGTAAATTTAACTTTCACATCAAACGTATTCATTTAATACTGATTTTAAAAATCAAAGGTTGAAATCATTTATACTAATAACTTTGTAGTTTTGCAACACAAAACAACTATTGTCATGGGCTATACAGACGGCCAATATCAGAAAACTCTTCTACTTAGACAATAGACAACAAATAAGCATATATTTTTCTTCAAACAATTATAAAATGGAAATAATATTATATATAAATAATATTTCCTCATTAACCGTCAGTTTTGTCAAATTTCGCCAAAAGAAGCTAACATACATCGCTGGTGTATAATTGACTTGTAAGTGAAAAGGACAACCTCAATTCGATCTGTATAAAGGTTACCTTTTAGTCAACATTTAGAGGAGATTGGTTACGATTGTTTTAAACACGTGGTTCATTCATTTAAAGAATGTGAACATTAAAAAGTTAAACAAGGAACACACCAGCATTAACAGTTTTTGACTGATCCAGCCCACAAATACCATTCTTATACAGGTAAAACAATGATATCCATATATATCTAATTCATTACATGAGATTAAACATACCTATAAAAATATTATGATACGATGGCATCTGTGTCATCATTTGTTTTCAGAGAAGCTATTTTCTAATGCTTTGTAGGCTTGCTCATCTTATGTCCAGGTATTTCTGTAAGTAATATTTTCCATAAATATGCCTTTCCTTTATAAATATGCCTTTTCCTTTATAAATATGCCTTTTCCTTTATAAATATACACTATTGGAGATGACAGCGTGCAGACTGATAGAACGACATGCGCATCCCTTTGTGAACCATTACCAGGAACGTATTAGATAACGTCTGGAAAAACAAAGAAATGGAATAAATATTAAAAAAGATTTAAAGTAATAAACAATCATGTGTGTACTGAATAAAGGCAACAGTAGTATACCGCTGTTCCAAAGTCATAATCGATTAGTACTGAAATAGATTAGTCATAAATCGATTGGTACTGAAATAGATCAGTCATAAATCGATTGTTACAGAAATAGATCAGTCATAAATCGATTGTTAGTGAAATAAATTAGTCATAAATCGATTGTTAGAAAAATAGATCAGTCATATATCGATTGTTACTGAAATATGTCAGTCATAAATCGATTGGTACTGAAATAGATCAGTCATTTATCGATTATTACTAAAATAGATCAGTCATAAATCGATTGTTACTGAAATAGATCAGTTATAAATCGACTGTACTGAAATAAAGCAGCCATAAATCGATTATTACTGAAATAGATCAGTCACAAATCGATTATTACTGAAATAGATCAGTCATAAATTGATTGTTACTGAAATATGTCTGTCATAAATCGATTGTACTGAAATAGATCGTACTGTCATTCATCATTGGTCATCACCATGAATTGGTTGAGCGATACCGTACGTGTCATAACTCATTAGCGACGTGTTTTCGCAGTCATATATCTTCAAATACCATAGTTCGATTGCTCTGTAACTTTACCGATTGTGTCGTATTCCAGATTGAGACATGTGTACTGAATGTGGATTCACATGGCGTGTGATGTATGGGGTCAAACGGAACAAAAAATAGTGCTGACTGTTATTTCTACATTGAGCCATTGGTTATACCTTTAGTTGCAAAACACATTACGTAAAATAGTATGGCAACAGGCAAATATTATTGGATTGTTGTGTGATTTTTTTTATTAAAGCCTGCTTGCAGTTGATTTTTTGTATTAACACTTGTATTTTCCAATTAACAGTAATCAGAAAGACATACTTGCATACCAAGAAAAAATAACGAGATGAAAAATAGATGGACAAATACTTATGTTATGTATATTTGGGTAAGTTGGTTATGAGAGGTTATTAATAAGTAGTATCGAATCAAGATCAGGAGTTATAAAAACAAAAACAAACAGGTACTAGTATTTAAGACTAAAAACAACTTGCATATCTGCGTTATTGATCAATTTGATCAAATTATGATAAGTAACAAATTATTGATTTGTTCTTAATTGCATTTTTTTTATCGTTGATGTTAAATGCTATATAAAGTAGTATGTAATGGTCGAAATATAAACTTAATACGGTTCTTTTTTTTTTACAAGAATTGATTTGAATTTCATAAAAAAAATATGTTTTCAAAGAATTAGATAGCCTTAGCTATATAGATCCACAATATAAATAAAAGTATGCAGATGTTAATATTGATGATAATGGCTTCAATAATAACTGTTTAACATCCCAAAAAAAACATCTACTAGTTTCGTCTAGAACAACAAACGCGTTAATGACACAAAAATGTTCGCCGCGTAGTACAAGATCAGCACTTGAGAGGTATTTTTAATATGCTAGCTCATAAAATAAAAATTCGTACACAGACATCTAACACTACACAAGAAATGACTTTGAACCAACTAGCTATGTTTGTTCAACTAAGTTTAAGAATTGAAAAAAAAATCCAAAATATGTTCGGTCTATAACCCATAACCTCCAACGTTTATCACGAGCATGTAAGTTTTATCTATCTACGATAACTGAAATATAATGCATTTATCTGATCCTTATTTACTCAAGGAGGCTACACGTATTTGTCTCTGTCAATATAAAGCAATTAGTCTTAATCTTGATAAGTTCGAGGTGATCATTCTAATGCAGGACAAACTGATACGATTAACACTAGTCGAGGTTGCAGAAACCAGTTATATTACAATAAATCTTTAGAATTTCCTGGAGATATGATTTAATTTTCTTGAAAAATCAACCCAAGCTTATTGACAAATAAAATGTATGATTTCAAGTAACTGTGATGTGTGCGTACTAATATTTATAGTATAACTAATCGCCGTATTTGAATATCAAAAATAAGACAACGCGTGACCGAACGACGCATGGATTAAACGAGTGAGCAGCACGAGTTTAATCCATAGCGGCGTTCGGTCACAAGTTGTCTTATTTTTTATATTCAAATACGGCGATTAGTTATACTTTTTATTACATTGGCTAATGGCTTTTTTTATGAAATTAATGAAGAAAATGTGAGGAACTATATGTTTTTCCTACGCATTCACAATTTGTTTTGATCCGACGTTATCGACGTCTTGATAACGCCTATTGTTGTATGACGTCAGAGAGTGAAATAACCACGTTTATTTCACATGTGAAATTATCGGTTTTTATTTAACTGGGAAATCAATGTAATTTATTGCAACCAATGTAATAAGAATATATAGAAAACCTTTAGATTTATGTGTCTCTCCAGCATGGACATTTTAAAACTTACAAATACATTAAAAATGAGGCAAAAAATGTGATGTTCTGATACATATCTAATTCTCACCTTCAGAATCCTCCTGATTGCAGACAAGAAGCTAAGCAAAATTCTAAAGATTAATGATATTCAATGATTAAAAGTTGTGTCCGCACCTATCCTTACCATCAAAATCTCAAGATATTTTTGTTTTCATAAAACTTAATTTCCCCCCACTTTGATTGTATGCTGTCAAATGAGGAGACCACCATTTTGACTTCTGATTGGACCCATATGTGAAGGAAATCATAAACCTGAGTATGCTACTACTTATACTTATGTAGTATAATAGCCTTGAATTTGCTTTTATTTATTTTTGTTAGTCCACTTGATGCAATTATATACCTCATTGCTTAACTATAACATAATTTCTGCGTGGGAAACATGTTTTAGTACACCAAAAACTGGTACCTGCTACCTTTACGTTCAATAAATATCAAGGAACAAACATTAGAAAAACATATAAAAGCAATGCATAAACATGTATACATGTCAATGTACTAATTCTAATACTCTGCACCATATAAAATGGTTTTTTTTTCAGATATATTTGACCTTCACAAGGATCTTGTTCCAAAGATTTATAGAAGGTAATCCCACATATTTTATTGTGTTTTTATTTTTTTATTTCTCCACTTCCTCGGGCTCTATCATTTTATATCATAATACAGTTCGTCAAATTTCCATGAATTGAGATTTTTACTGTGACTTGACTCTTGACTGTTAGTGTTGCTCTCCACCAATTGCAACTTATTCAAATTTCTGACCAAATTGCAATTTGTTTTATATGTCATGTTTGTTCATGATTTCCATCTGTACTCATGTATAATTATTATATAAAAATGGAGACTGAAAATTCAATCAATAAGTGTCATATCTTGAACAGTTACATTGTTCAAAGTATATATCTGATACCGTTTTTCAAGCATTCCAAATTTATGACGACACACTCGACCTCGGATAAGTCGAACGTCGGATGAGTCGAATAATTGTGGTCGCTCCTTTCGACTTCGACACAACACGCTGGATGCGTTTGCTGTCAGGGAGGTTTGTATGCTACATTGAATCTGCTGTCAAAAGACATGTGAATGGTACAATCCCCTCCTTAATTGCTAAATCTGCTATTTCATAAAATATTTATAGTGTCATAATTGGTGAACTGGTATTGTTGGCCTACTGTCTCGTGACGCGCAAACAACATCTTGCATTTATGCGAATATCATGGACCCTCCATCTAAATTCATATTTTCACGTTATCATAGCCTGAAATACCTTTCATATATAAACTATATATTACATCATATTTAGCCTCTTTCTGTTGATCTCATAGGGCAACAAGGACCTCATTTTGCAATGATTAAATTGACATGGGAAAACGCTTATAATTACTGTGCATTACGAGGTCAACGGCTGGTGTATTCGATGGAATACTTTCCAGATCTTCAAGAAGTTTTAGGAGAATCCAATATTAGGTAAGAATTTAAATTGTTATAGATAAGACAAACTTTTAATACATAATATGGATATGAAAAATAATTATACCCCCGCTCCGAAGGAGTGGTATACTATTTCACCTCTGTCTGTCCGACTGCATTTCGGTTCGTCCCACGCATTTTTTCTCAGGAACAACATACCAGAGCTTCCTAAAATTTGTTATCAGCCTTCATGTGTGTTTTTCGATTTTTATCTTCCTGTTTACCGAATACTTATATATTCTAACATTTATTGGCCATATACGATAGTTTCGTCCTATTTTTCTATAAATGAGAGGTTCCTAAAATTTAAGTTCAGGCTTAATTTGAACATGATCTACCGTGTGATTTGTTTTCAGATTAATGATACATCAACTGTTTGTGTACCGAATTTTTAAAGCTGGCTTAGCAGTGTCTGAGCAGAAAGTTGATGAACCAGGGTTATGTCAAAGAACGTCTCGTCCTTTTGACCATGAAACAATGACAATATGTATGCCATACGGTGCTATTTTTCAATTCTTCATTAAACATTTTAAATTAAATTAAAATAAGCAAAGTGATTGTGTTTAACGTATTTAGCTATCTTCATTCGTATTGGACGCACTATTCAAAACTTCAATAATCAAAAATAATTCGTTATCGAACACTTAATTTGCAACAAAAGCCTTTTTTATTAAATGGTTTTATAGTGTAATGTATTTTCACAATCATGTACTGTGCGCTATTTTTGTAATTTATGAGAAATGTTTTGTATAGTTGGTTCCATTGCATATAAACATCAATATCTAAAACAACCATGAGGGATTCGTATGCACTCAAAACAGTGAGACATCTAGTATGATTCAGGGTATCAGGCATCTCCAAATACTAATCCACACTCAATGTCATAACAGGAAATAGGGTATCATCGGTAAATCTACGTATCAAATTATAAGCCTGATACCTTTGATTTTACACCACTGGGTCGATGCCACTGATGAACGTTTCGTACCCGATGGTATGACCAGCTCAGTAGTCAGCACTTCGGTGTTGACATGAATATCAAATATATGGTCATTTTTATAAATTTACTGTTTGCAAAAGAATAAATTATTCGAAATACTAAGGATTTTCTTATCCAATACATAGATTACCGTAGCCATATTTGGCACAATTTTTGGGAATTTCGGTCGCTCAATGCTCTTCAACATTATACTAGTATGGCTTTATAACTATTTTGATCTGAGGGTCACTGATGAGTCTTATGAAGACGAAAAGTGCGTCTGGTGTATGAAATTATAAGCCTGGTATCTTTGATAACTGTTTACAGATTAGTCGATTAATCTATGATCTGTTAAGCATGTCGCTTGTGAGTTAAGACACAGACACATCGCATTATGTGAATACGTCGATACCACGAAAAATATCAAGATCTGAACCAAAACCTTCTATTTCGGTGATATTCTTAATCAAAATCTAAAGTTTCGTTAGATATATGAGATGCATGTACTCATCTTAGTGTCGGTAATTAGATGTTATACACGTGCTTACCTAATTTTCCTTCCTTACGAAACGCGCGTCTGGCGTTTAAAGGGCATACGATACAGTTTTGATCCCATAATGAATTTTGATGAAAATTTGCAAATATGCTATTTTTTACCTGATGTTATCAAATATGTATTAAAAAAATATGCCTTCATGTGCTACTTTTTGAGTAAATTGAGTTCGAAATTTCAGATATTTGCTCAAATTCGGATTTGTTGATGTATTTTTCCTTTCAACAGAAATGCATTACTTTTTTGTTTTAAAGGATAAACACAAGCTGTTTTTTGTTAAATTATTTGTAAACTATAATTAATATAAATGTCCTATAAATTTGTGCATTTTATTTTTACAAGCAACTTAAATTTATCAAATGTTCATGAATGTAGAAAAAAACGTCATTTTTTTCTGCATATTTATCAAATTTAAATAAAATGCATTATTGACTTTTTCATGAAAATTGGTACACATAATCTTCATATGTTATCAAACCACATGTCATTTTTAAAAAGAGGGGTCCATGAACTTGTTTTCAAGATAAATAAGTTTGAATGATAACAAACAGTCGATTACTGCATCTTTTCCCGATATGTCACAGTTTGACGTCGCGAAAATAACAATTTACGTTAGTAACGTCATTACCTCCCCTGCAACTGTATTGTATGTCCTTAAAAAAGAGGGACGAGAGAAACAAGCATCTTCGCTAGCCAAGGGTTACATCCACTTCCCTTTCTCCACCCTTAGCGGATTGAGATAGAATATCGGAGACACAAGGTAATGATTTTCATTGGTTGCAGTCGAAAATCGCTGCATCCAATCAAAAAGCGCCTATAACATGATCACGTGTAAATCTAGAAGGTGTATGTAAACAATTGCCACGTGCTGATTGTGCAACAAGTCTTTACATCCCTAAGCATACGACTATATTTAGTGACAATTTGAAGGTTTTTAATCAACTAATTGAAGTTCTTGTGTATGTTCTTTGCACAAATGCATGAATGTCAAAGTAAATTTTCGTTTCCTGCTTTACCAAGTGTGTAGAGTCTAGACGCTACCGTGATTTTACCTCCAAATTGAAGAGTTCAAGTGTTACCATTGGTCAAGAATAATGTATTCGGAATCGGCGTGACTTTAATCTACCGATAGATGGCGCAACATTGTTATCACAAATGTTGGCTTAATCTGCCAAGGGTGAAGAGGAGGGAAGTGGATCGTAACCCTCAATGCTCTTCAACTTTGTATTTGTTTGGCTTGAATTTTTCGAAAAAACTAAGGATTTTCGTAAACCAGGCATAGATTACCTTAACCGTATTTTGGAATTTTGGATCCTCAATGCTCTTCAACTTTGTATTTGTTTGGCTTTTAAATATTTCGATATGAGCGTCACTGATGAGTCTAATGTAGACGAAACGCACGTATGGCGTACTAAATTATAATCCTGGTACCTTTGATAACTATTTAAACCACTGGGTCGATGCCACTGCTGGTGAACGTTTCGTCCCCGAGGGTATCACCAGCCCAGTTATCAACATTTCGGTGTTGACATTAATATCAATAATGTGGTCATTTTTATAAATTTCCTGTTTACAAAACTTTGAATTTTTCGAAAAAACTAAGGATTTTCTTAAACCAGGCATAGATTACCTTAACCGTATTTGGCACAACTTTTTGGAATTTTGGATCCTCAATGCTCTTCAACTTTGTATTTGTTTGGCTTTTTAATATTTCGATATGAGCGTCACTGATGAGTCTAATGTAGACGAAACGCGCGTATGGCGTACTAAATTATAATCCTGGTACCTTTGATAACTATTTAAACCACTGGGTCGATGCCACTGCTGGTGGACGTTTCGTCCCCGAGGGTATCACCAGCCCAGTAGTCAACATTTCGGTGTTTACATGAATATCAATAATGTGGTCAATTTTATAAATGAGTCTAATGTAGACGAAACGCGCGTATGGCGTACTAAATTATAATCCTGGTACCTTTGATAACTATTGGCTAGCGAAGATGAGATACCAGAGGAACAGTCAAACTCATAAATCGAAAATAAACTGACATCGCCATGGCCAAAAAAGAAAAAGACAAACAGACAAACAATAGTACAGATGACACAACATAAATTATAAGCCTTGTACCTTTGATAATAATGTGGTCCTGTTTACAAAACTTTGAATTTTTCGAAAAAAACTAAGGATTTTCTTAAACCAGGCATAGATTACCTTAGCCGTATTTGGCACAACTTTTTGGAATTTTGGATCCTCAATGCTCTTCAACTTTGTATTTGTTTGGCTTTTTAATATTTCGATATGAGCGTCACTGATGAGTCTAATGTAGACGAAACGCGCGTATGGCGTACTAAATTATAATCCTGGTACCTTTGATAACTATTGGCTAGCGAAGATGAGATACCAGAGGAACAGTCAAACTCATAAATCGAAAATAAACTGACATCGCCATGGCCAAAAAGAAAAAGACAAACAGACAAACAATAGAACAGATGACACAACATAAATTATAAGCCTTGTACCTTTGATAACTATAAGGTAAAATAATATCACCAATGTCATCTAAAAGTGAAATTAAGAACTCGGAAAGATGCATTTCTGTTTTTAGGCATTTTACGAACTCGGATTGATATGGGTACACAAGCAATTAGGTCAGGATAGTTGACCATTTAGTTCCCGTTGGCATACAGACTTATTGTTGAACATGTCTAAATATGATTCCTGTACGTCAAACACATATATTGGCGATAACAAATTTCCAGCACTTTGATGACATTGTCATTTGGAATCCGTGGTCCTTTACAACATAGAAAAATTAAAAGTGTTGATGTTAATTCATGAGGTTGATAAGTTGATCTGAAGAACTTGTGAATCCATGTCTGACTGACTGTACTGATTATGTACATCTCCTTACTATATTTGCAAGACCCCGTTCTGCTGTTAATACAATTGTCATCAGAACTACAGAAAGATGTTTAGTCAAAAATAATGCCGTCCTCTTTTCCACGAAATTGACATAACCAGATACGGCTTATCGCAGATCGTGCGGCATAATATTTAGTTTACTTTGCTATGTATTGTTTCTGTTGTTTTATTTTTGGTCATAGTAATGTCTTTTTTTTTTACTTGACTGAAAATTTCAGTGACCTCTTGTATCTTGCTATCTTCTGTTGTTATAAGTTTTGATATCAAGTGTTTAGAAGTGAGATTTATATATTCATCCTATGCTTATATCGAAGAAGTTAATTACGAATTGTAATTAATTTCTTATTCTTCTCTTTCGTGCATAACGTAGGCGTACAAGTTTAATTTCAAGATTTGTTGTGCAGTCCATGTCGATGGCGATTTTTTGTTAGGCCATTAGCGTCGGCGAAAAGTCATTGATTTATATTAACATTTTAATAAATACTTTTAGTTGAATTATTTTGTTTTATAGTCTGGTAAACTAGATTTAAAAACGTTAAGCACATCATTTATATTCTTTATATATGTATACTATATATATTCACTAGCTTACTAAATATCTGGACTATACACAAAGTAAACAACGAAACACCAAAAGCTACCAGATCTAATAAAGATTTTTCTACAACAATTGGATACAACCTGAGTGATCTTGAATCCGTATTGTGTGTTTACCTTGTCTACGAGGACTTAATGTTTAAAGGATGGGAAGCAGACGAATGCAAAAACGAAACAATGGTGCATTATCTACTGTGTGATGACAGAGTAAATGGTTTCTTGGATTATCAAAGTAAATTGAATCCATTTTAAAATCATTTCTGAATGTTTGAGCATAAAGTGATCCCCTTGACTGCAAATCGGCATGTATCCCACATTTGTTTTTATAAAGTGACAGTTGTGGCTTTTGATCAGATTTACTGAAAATGCACAGCTAATTATGTGTATTTTAAGAGAACAATATTATAGTAAACGTCATTACAATAACTGATGTAAAAACTGATCAAAGATGAAGACAAAACCAATTACAAGATAAAAAAAAGGGATTTGCAACAGTAAATGGTAAGTGCTGAATATTTATTGTTGTGTTATGTTTAATAATGCGATGTAAAATAGCACACATTTTTTTAAGAATGGTCGTTAAAGAGGGCCTTATTTTTTTATCGCTTCAGTGCCTTTGAAAGGGGTGTCTCTGTGTGTGTGTCGTGTTTTTGTGTGTGAGAGGAGTAAGTTGGTTTGTTACGAATTGCAATTGACATCCGAATTTTGTTTAATGACAACCCTGTTTTGACCTTGTTGATCCACCACATCGTTTCTGCATTTTGGTCCTTTCGAATATTGATTGTGTTATTATTAATACATCTAGCAGTGCATCACATAGTCGAATATATTGGTTGATTGATTGATTGATTGATTGATTGATTGGCTTTGAATGTCACTTTCAGCACTATTGTGCTATTTTGTGTCGGTCAGTTTTTATTGGTGTAGAAACCGGAGTGCACTTGGAGAACCACCGACCTACGGTAGGAAAACTGAAAATCTTAGTCAATAAAGATTGGCAGTGTATCACATAGTCGAATATATTGATTGATTGTTTGATTGATTGGCTTTGATGTCATTTTCAGCACTATTGATCTATTTTGTGGCGGTCAGTTTTTATTGGTGGCGGAAACAAGAGTGCCCTAGGTGAAACACCGACCTACGGTAGGAAAACTGAAAATCCTAGTCAATAAAGATTGGAGTCGAACACACCTGCCACGTTCGAACTTCGAACTTACAACCCCAGTGTTGACAGGCTAGTGATACAGTAGCTCGACTACTTAGACCACTCGGCCACCGAGTACTGATAGTCGAATGAACAGTGGAAAAAAGATAACATTTCTTTTAAACAAAATGCATAAAAACATCAGAATATATATAAAATCTATTTCTTTTAATAGAGATCAACACTACGATATCATGTTATTCCTGAATAGTATGGGATAAAGTGTATATGTATTTAACCACATGTTGGTCCGCTCCCTAATGTAATCACTTTTTTATATTATATTCAGCATGCAACTTCTTAACCTCTCAAACCCCAAAACACTTAGAAATAGGAATAAAAATACTAGACACGAATCATCTGTAACACCTAACTAAAACACTAACTTGAAGTCAGTACGTTTATCCACAACAAAAATACTGAACTCCAAGGAAAATTCAGAAAAATCAAAAGCTCAAACATATCAAACGAATAGAAAAATAAAGCAACAGTAGTATACCGCTGTTCAAAACTCATAAATCTATGGACAAAAAAGAAAATCGGGGTAACAAACTAAAACCGAGGGAAACGCATTGAATAATGAAATATAGAAAAAAATAAAAAAACAGCTGTCATATTCCTCACTTAGTAAATATTGAAAAGTTGGATTAAACCTGTTGTATAGCTAACTAACTCTCACTTGTATGTCAATTGCATAGAATTCCATTAACAACGTGTAAGCAAAATACATCAGCTTCATTTGGCTTCTTGTGGATAGTTGTCTCATTAACAATAACACCAACACTCTATTTCTATATCAATCATTCGACGCTTAGGGTTAAACAATTACAAAAGACACTGTTTGTTCATAACATGGATATTTACATCGCACTATTAAACATAACACAACAATAGATATTCAGCACTTACCATTTACTGTTGCAAATCCCTTTTTTATCTTGTAATTGGTTTTGTCTTCATCTTTGATCAGTTTTTACATCAGTTATTGTAATGACGTTTACTATAATATTGTTTCTCTTAAAATACACATAATTAGCTGTGTATTTTCAGTAAATTCTGATCAAAAGCCACAACTGCCACTATATAAAACAAATGTGGGATTTAATTTAAGGAAACCGCAACTCAATAAAAAAGAAACTAACAGCTATCTAGCTAGACAGTGAACAATTCGGGATATAGAAGAACCTTCAAAATAACATTATTTATTGGCATTGATACATGTGGTTTAGATATGTCATTAATCGATTAAGAAGACAACTCAAGGTAACAATCAAAACCTGAGAAAATTTCGAAGAGATGCAAAGTATTCGTTAATGATATTGCAACTTAACAATGTTGACTGTGACTTGACTAATGGTGTTTTATTTACCTTTACCTATTTTCAACCAGACTGTAAAATTAACAATACAATTAGGATATTCAGATTGACTATTTTGTTTTGTTAGAATCAAGTCTATTTTGATGCTACATGTACTGTTTATTTTTTTCATCAACCTTATCTTTCAGCATGCTTTTTTCTTGACGTTTTTCTCCACCAAGGGTTATTCTATTATACAATTGGCAGTGACAAAAATATTCTTGGTTTTCATTGTTTCATACCCCCAATATAGATGAGTTATATTATTTTGACCAAAAAGTATAAATTAGTGAAAACAAGGACATTACAAGTGTTTTAGCATAATAAATAAACCTCCAAATTTATAAACCTTTTACACAATATTGTCCAGTTTTCGGTCAAACAAGAAATAGCTATTCAGATGTTTTCAGTTACAGTTTTTTCTAACAATTCAGATTGATATACGAAACATTTTTTTCTTGTTCCTGCATTTTCTTATTTTGGAGTGGTATTGGGAGTGTTTGAATTTTATTGAATCAATTTAGATAAACATTTTTCTATTTGAATTCACTTTTCAGATTGCAGTGTTTTGTATTGAAATATGTTTGAATTTTGTGCATGATAATACTGTATTGACGCAATGGAATTAAACATTATATATAAGAGTGGATTTATTTGATGAAGGTGAAAATAATTCTTCCATCATGTTTTTGAGGATATTGGAAAAAATCATTGCAAAATTCTGGAACTTATATGAAGATGTGTCACCTGTTTAATTGGTATATATCATGAAAAATGAAATGAAAAGTGAATACCGTGGATACAGTCAATTTGGAAATAAAGTAAAATGTTTTCCAAAATTCATAATGTTGAGAACATAATTTTGATTGTGATATTAGAGATAACCGTTATAAACCAATGAATTTAAAAAGTAAAATATTCCAAATAAACCATTAAATTAGGCTTATATTTCTTTTTAAATAGCATACAGGAATATTGTGTAGGAATATCAAATAAATGTGTAAACGAATAAATATCACATAATGTTGGATGTGTATTATTAGTTACATAGTGTGCTAGTGACATAATACGGTATATATGGGGTGAGAGCGACGCTCGAATCCCTATATAGAATTTACTGACCCCATATATACCGTATTACGTCACTAGCACACTCTGTGACGAATTTATCTTACCGACTATCTTAACGTGTGAAACTTAGACTAGTGACCTATCAAAATGAGCAAGTCTTCAATAGTCCCAACAATAACAACTTGTTAGGTTTAAATGTGTTTTATGAATTTATTTCCGTCTTAATCATTAATTTCTTTGTCTATTGAATAAAGTTTTTATAAAGGGACGTAACACCACTACTAACCGTGTATGAAATAAGCCCCGCCTCCATACTAACCTAATATGAAATATACACGGTCTCCACGCGGCTGCTTTTAACCAATCATATTCCTAGAAATGTATAGGAGGTAAGATAAATTTGAGTCTTAGATACATGATTTTTTATAAGTTGGTATTGGCCTTATATAGCTGTCAGTAACTCCGATTACTCGGATACTCTTATGTAGCACAGGGAGAAAAGCAATCAAAATATTAAAACAAGAGGTTTAGTATGTTGTACGTTTTTATCATGTGTCCATACTCTAGCTTCCAAACAAACCATATTAGTTTAAACAGTGCCTGTAATGTCAACTAACCAAGAAAAAAACCTTAAGCCTGTTGTAACTTCGGTAAGTTTGTAAACAACTCTTCATTAACACTTCATTAGTGACAATTGACCAGGTGAAGTGATGGGACAGCATCAAGGTAGACTCTAAAATACCAATATGTCAATTTGAACGCCCCAATTGGTATGTCAATTTTACAGGCTCTTCCAACAATAGGTATAGGAAAAAAGTGAAATAACACAAATACTGAACTTTGAGGTAAATTCAAAATGGCAAAATCAAATGATAAAACACACCAAACGAATGGACAACAACTGTCATATTCCTGACTTGGTACAGGCATTCTCAAACGTAGAACATGGTGGATTGAACCTGGTTTTATAGCGCTAAACCTCTCACTTGTATGACAGTCGCATCAAATTCCATTATATTTATAAGCAAAACTTATAATACATCATTGTCAACTTATCATTACATGTATTGCGAAATTCTTATTAATTAATTTGATTTCCCTTATTAAAGCTTCAATGGAGATAACGTTGTATCAAGAAAAGGTGGATTGGAGAGAAGCAAAGAGATATTGTGAATACAAAAGTAGTACACTGATTAACCTAGACAACGGATTTAACTATGCCAGACTTTTTGGAGCATCGACATTTGAAACAAACCTAAAAAGGTTTGAACTAAACCAATCAAGGTTTACAATATTGTATGTAACCCCTTTCAAAACTTTTTCAGTGATGCTCGTGGCCAAATATTTGAAATCCAAAGCTTATATAAAAGATGAAGAGCTATAAGCCAAAAGGTCCAAAAAGTATAGCCAAATCCGTGAAAGGAATCAGAGCTTTGCATGAGGGAGATACATAACTTCCGTTAAATTTTTCAGAAAAGAAAAAAATTGCCTCAACTATTAAACAAAAGGTCATAGAACCTTTGGGTCTCTAGCACTGATATTTGGACAAATGACCTTCACAAAGGTCACAAGGTCAAAGGTAAAAGTTAGTCCCAGATAGCGCATTATGTGGTTTGACCTGTTTAAAGGGTTTAAAGTGTGTTTTAAATCAGTTTTTATGTTGACCTTTGACCTTACTACTTGTTTTTATTATATCCCAGAAACGCTTATTAGGAATTGTCAATAGGGAAAAATGTTTATGTCATCAAAGCGCAACTTGAGTACATTTTGACCAAAGATTAATGATCTTTCCGTAAGGAGCATAACCCCCGTTAACGCTTTTTGAAGACAAAATTACTTTAACACCTAAACCAAAATTCTTAGACCCATAATGTTTAAGCAAGGACACCTGGGACCAATGAACTTGATAGGTCAAATGTCAAGGTCATGACATAGATTTCAATTTTATTTTTTATTTATTTGGGAGAAGACTATATAAGTTTGATAAACTTGTGCCTCGTCCCTTTTGCATATTTAAGCAAATAAAATATGTTTAAACTAAACCTCTCAATTGTTCACAACATTTTTTTTCAGGTAACACTTCGTATCGGTCTCACAAATTCCTATCCGGGACTCACCTTGGGAGTCTTAAAATTTTGTCGGTACAGAATTATCTGCCCAAAACCAGAAAACTTTGTTATCATTCAAACACCGTATTAGGTTGGGGAAAAACAGAGGATGAAAATTTGTACGTTGACCTTGACATTTGACCTTACATCATGGTATGGGATAATCTCAGAAACCAGATTGTGGATTTGCGTTGCTTGGGATGTTTGCATAATAGACGCTTTCGCTTTCGACGCATCTTGTATCATACTTTTTTTTTTAAAATTATCCGATTCCTTCAAATTTTTGGAATTACCTAGATTTGTATCTTCCTTCTCGATTAATTATATTTGAATATCAATAAACCACTGTTGCCTTAATCTTATTCGTATCTAAATACAAGTTTATCATTACAAGGCGGATCGAAAGTACTGCGATTATATTGGTCTATATGATTTAAAGAACAGCACGCCAAAGGAAATTCGGTGAGGTTTTACATGGTCATCGTAATTACTTAGTATATTTTATTTTTGTTACAATTGCCATGAAAACTATCTGCTTCTCAAAATGTTTATTCTTGTAGATATTTTGTAATTATATCATTTTTTTCTAAATATTGATACACATTCTAACCACACGAAATTTCATTTTTTATAGCGGGGTGTCATTTTGGGTTGAGCCATTAAAGTATCAAGATGCAGTCGTTAAGGAAACAATGTGTGATTATGGGGTTGTATTTCCTCCACCCATTGGATTTTATATTATTGAGACGTACAGAGAGTCCTGCACAAAGCCTCTACATGACATTATGTGCGAAAAACAAACAGGTTATTATCTAATTTAAGACATTCTCTTTATAAATTCTGCAATCCACGTGAATCATGGTGAATGGTAGAGGATGCGATATCAAACTTTCAATGTTTACCAATGTATTAGCAAAAAGGTTCCAGGTTTATATGTGCGTTTCGTGTACATAAGACTCATAATTGACGCTTAGATCGAAATAGTTAAAAAGCCATACATACATAAAGTTGAAAAGCATTGATGACCCAAATTTCGAAAATTTGCGCAAATATAGCTAAGGTTATCTATGCATGGAATAAGAAAATTCTACGTTTTTCGAATAATTTATACTTTTGCAAACAGCTAATTTATAAAAATGACAATAATTGATATTCATCTCAACACTGAAGTGCTAAATACTGGTCTTGTGATACCCTCGGGGACGAAACGTCCACCAGCAGTAGCATTGACTCAGTGGTGTAAATAGTTATCAAAGGTACCAGGCTCTAATTTGATACGACAGACGCGCGTTTCGTCTACATATGACTCATCAGTTACGCTTAGATCAAATCAGTTAGAAAGCCAAACAAATATAAAGTTAAAGATCATTGGGTGTTAATTTCAAAGGAAATCTTAACTTTCATATTTATAGTAAACAAATAACTAAAACAAATATGACAGACAGCAACTCTCGAAAATCAATGAATTACAATTTCCTGAATTGGGACCGTCACAAAAAATTGTGTCGGGTTAAAAATAATGGTAAACGCTCACATCTTCCATTTGAACAGCCGACATAAGAACAAACTTTACTCAAAGTAAAAACTGCCCTTTTTGTATATTCTCAGAATATGAAAAAATCGGTAAATATTTTTATTCATTTGGGAATATATTACCTTTTTTACTTCTAATTTTACACATAATTGTTTTCCAGAAAAAATTTCTTTTGTTCAAGTTACTTATAACTTTACTGTCGACGTACTTCTGTTGACAAGTATCATAGCCAGCAGACCAGCCGAATGTGAAGAACATTGTATTGCAATTATAAAGTATGGCATTGACTGTGACGGATTTAACTTCAATTGGACAAGTCACGAGTGCTTATTCTTGGCAGTACCGTATGAATTTTATTTAAACGAATTAAGAAACCCAGCCGATTTTGTGTCTTATAAATATGAAATAACTGATGAAATGTTGGTTTTCCTGGTGACATATGGCAAAGGTATGTTGCAAGCATTTGTTTGAATAAGACAAAGGATTGTGATACAATTTAGTTTATTGTAATAATTAATCTCGCATGTTTGTCCATCATTCAAAAATCGCAATAATAAATGCACGTAATTACTTCTTAATTTATAGTATACGCAGATACAGCCTTTTGGACAAAAAGCTTTCATCATACGCGTACATTCAAGGAATGGGATGAAAAACAAAATTAAAACAAGGATGAAGCGCACTACTTTGGCATATAATAATATAAATGGTTAAAAAAGGAAAAGGATAACATTGAACAACGTAAAACCAGAATTGAAAAGGAAAAAAAGCAAAATTGAATTCAAATGTCGATTTCTTTTCTTGTTTAGTGAAATCAAATACGAAAATGAAATTACTTTCGTTTTCCGTTTAGGTTTTCGAGAAATCAAAAACGAAAAACGAAAACACTTTTGTTATTAATTTTATTTTTTTAGAAATCAAAAACGAAAAATGTAAACACTGGAGATATTTTTGTTTTTTGTTTATATTTCAAAACAAAAAACGAATGAACGCAAATATACACGGACCAAAATTGACAGGTTTTTTTATCCCAATTTTTACAACAAAATATTTTTGTTTTCATCAGGAGTCAATTTGAAAAGAGATTAGTATAACAATATATTAACTATTATAGATATTTATTCACACAATCATGACTAGAATATTAATTCTGTCGAAACCTGTGCCTTAGTTTTTCTAGATTTAGATTTAGTTGAAATGCTAAGCAATTTGTTATATTTCACCAAAATCTGTTTGGTGTGAAAATATAAGCGTTTTGATTGGAAAATTCGACAAAAATCGTTATTTATTATTTTCTCACGTGGCGTTTTATAAACGTAAAGCAGTTTTCATATTAAAATACAGACTTGACCAAATAAGACATTATGAAGCAGGCAGGCAACACAACAACGTGACACTTCACATTGGACCAACACAATAATTTATTCCGGATGAAGAAAATATACGCAGATGTAAAGGAGAAAATCGAAATCATAAGTCTAAGATGTACAAAGAATACCATGACAAACACTTGAAAGACGACATCCGTGTTAATCTAAACTTAAAAATCAGCAACATAAATTCGTCAAACTCCTGGTATCAAATTTGGACGATAACATGCTGTTATACTGCTAGTGAAAAATACAGATACAACAGGGTTTCAAACTGTTTCAAAAGGTGATGGATATGTAATAGAAAATCAGTTATCTAAATATATGTACGAAAGAATCCCTGAATAGAAGCTAAGGACACTTTATTTTAACTTTATTAATTTGCAGTGACAATTGGAGAGTACAAACCTATGAATGAGGATGAGTCAAGAGAGTTTCAAATCCAGAATCATTACAACACAGGTACAATGATCACTGATCAGAAGTGTATTTATCGTTTATATTTAGTAGATAAATCATTGATAACCTTTACTCGAGGAGTTGGTATTGATGGACCTTTGTAAGCGTACATTTTTATATAATCTTATAACATCTCCGGTATAAATGTGATGCAGTGTTGTTCCTAGCTTCAGATTTAAGTGTGATCATTTTGTATAATTCCTTTAAGGATGTATTCTTCTGACTTTTCAGTCTCGTTCAGTCTCGTTGAAATCTCGTTCTTAAATTATTTCCAAAACATATGATAGAAGTGGAAAATATCAATGAATTTTAAAAATATTATAATCAAACATAACTCTGTGAAAAAATTGTGTATTTACCATGAACGGTTTTTGAATAATCAACTTTTCAAATTTTACGACCATTCAAGTCAGTATTTTTAGTCAAAATTTTGAGAAAATGGGTGAGGGATACAAAAAATGATTTTACAAGAATAATATACATCCCATCTCATTTTGGTCTTTTCAAATTTCTTAGATATGTATTTTTTCAATCATTTATAACAAAAAAGTTGAATTAATATGCATTTTGTTCTTTAAAATGAGAAAAATCATAAAAATACAAAATTGGCAGTATGGTAAATTTTACACAAAAAAGCATCAAAATATGATAAAACTTTCTTATATTAACACCTACCTATAGTTTTTGTAAGTTAAATTTATTCAGATTGGTCCACTTCATCTTTATGGAAAGTATGAAAAAAAGTTTAATTGTGGAACTGTGATTTTTTTCACGATAATAGCCCAAAAATAGGTAAAAATCGATGAAAAGTGAGAAAATCATCAAAATTGGGCATTTTCAAAGGGCCGTAGCAAAAAAAGAAGCACACCACCATATGATTTTTTCTTCACCAATTGTTTTGTTACAGTCTTATAAACCTAAAAATCAGGTTAAGAAAAAAAGTTTAATTCTAGAAATTTTTGGCTCCTCAGAGGTGTACATCCTTAATTTGTCGTTAAATTAAGACAGCAGCTGTTCACAGATGTTCAAATCTCATAACCGATAAAGAAGACAAATCTGATCAAATATTCAAATCGAAAATTTTAAATAAGTATTTTGTACCAATGTAAAACATTTAATTGTTTTTCACTGAAAAAACATGTAACCAAATTGAAAAAAAAATAAGCTCTACACACGAAACATGGAGATATAGCATGGTAAACATCTATCAACAATTAAACTTCTATCAGATGCCAGGTTTGTTTGATATTGACGTGTAATGTTATCTTTTGTGTTGATCAAGTAATAGTACAGCCTCACAAACACAGGTATACAATAACCTGATGCAGAAGCCAGAAACAATACAAAATTTGTTCCTTTAGACTTTGTCTGTTAGGTCGATTGAATACGGCAGCATATTTCCATCTTCGTAATTTCCAATATTTGATTGCACCTAATTTCTTCTTATAATGAATGTTTGTGTTTAAGCTGGTTGAGTCCTTTGTTTTTGACATGCTTAATGTAAGTCGTGCAACGTTGGGATCACAAAACCTCCCGAAATTTAGACAAGGTTTCTGTGTCAAGATTTCCGAGGAAGTACCGTTCGAAGAATACATTGAAATCAATATATAATATATCTTTCATTTTTTATGTCAACATCTCCAGCGAATATAGCAGTTCTGTAATTAAACACTTTTTTTTTTGCTATTCATAATGATTTGGTCAAAATATTCTAAAATATTGAATATTTTGACAATCTATTTTCCAAGTGTACCTCTTTAAAAAAATATATATATATGACTGTCCGACCCGAAACCTCTAAATAAGAACTTTCACCCACCCTATTCAGTTAATGTATCTTTTAAATTTAGGATTAGTCAGAAGCTTCGTGTAAGAGAACAGAGCGCTTCCAAATATGTCAATTTGTTTTTAATTGACACTTTTTTTTTTATCATGAATGCAATTTTAAAGACGAATCAAAAAAGGCTAATCTTAAATTTTAACATGGGGTTGTAAAGTTAAATTCGTCGCATGGAAATTTTAACTGTCACAACAAAGATCTGATCGACATTTATTTATTATCTGTGTATCAAATAACCATAGATATGTTCTACTTGCGCATTTTCAATGTATGTTTACCTACAGTACTTGCAATGAGTAACTTGATGAGTGTCACTACTTGCTTACATTTCCAGATTTTGCTTTTGAAGCAACATAGTCTCCCGCTTTTGAACATCGGTTTATCTTGGTGGTGTAGACTTGATTTTTATCTGGATTTTTTCAAGCCAAGATGTTGTTCGACTATCTTTGAATAATCGTTCATTAGCAGAAGCTTACCTTGTCGATGCATCCAATTTTGCTGTAGCGATTCCCTCGATGAATGCTTGTTATCTTGATTGTATCTTTTTAATCGATTTATTGAATTTGAACCTCGTTATACAACCGTAGCCTTAAAATGACTATGATTTCTGATTGATTGTCAATTGAGACTTTCTTCACCTTTTCGTGTCATCGATGAAGTCTAACATCAACAACATATATAATTAAAAATAGTCATAAAACATTTGCTCTAACTGTATCCTATCATTATAAACTAGCTTTATACATGTATGATCTTGTGTAAGGAAAAAAATACAAATAATATTTTTTACAATTTAAGCTTCAACAGTTGGGAAAACTATTACTACGCCTAAACCAACTAGTACAGGTGGTGGCAATGCAGAAGGTATGGATTTGATATTGTTTACCCTTATTAATAATCATAATGGCACACAAACAAGTCCAGATGTAATACATTTTTTAATCCTTGTAAAACAGCAAAGAAGACAGAAGTTTTCACAGACTGTTTATCAAAACATCAAAACCGTACGTGTAAAAACAGAAAAGTTCTAAAGTGGACAATTCACTTTTTAAACAAAACAAATATACAGTTGTCTGCACTGCAATATAGTTTTTTTTTGTCTACATTATATCAATTGCTTTATAACGGTTTTATGTGTGGACGATTCACATGGAAACTAAGCAATGTTATAATGTTGAATCTGTCAAATGCTACATTCAAGATGTTTCCGAATTATTAAAATCTATTTTATTAGTAAACAAACCCAGACTTTATAGTTACAGTAAAACTACCTTTCTACGCAAGGGGCTGTGTGTATCAGATGTGGAAACAGACAAAATCAAAAGATCTACACAAGCTCTTATAATTTAAGTGTTTGTCCTTATGTAGGGACAGTTTGAAAGAACAAGTCCAACTTTGTTTAATAGAAAAGAATGGTCGACGCAGAAAATAAATCTAGTTTTAGGAAGAGCAACGTTATAGATCGAAAAACTAATCGGACCAACACATCAATTTAACAAAACTGACATAATTTAGAAATGATTTTTTTGTGTTACGCTGTAGAACGTGTTTATAACATACAATCGACATTCTTTAGGAAAATCACAAAAATACCGAACTCTGCAGAAAATTCAAAACGGAGAGACCCTTATCAAATGGCAAAATCAAAAGCTCAAACACCACAAACGAATGGATACCAACTGTCATATTCCTGACTTAATACAGTCATTTTCTTATTTAAAAAATGGTGGATTAAACTTTGTTTAATAGCTAGCTAAACCTCTCACTTGTATGACAGTCGCATAAAATTCCATTATATTGACAACGATGTGTGACTAAGACAAACAGATATAATAGGTAAAAATGTCAAAACAGGGGTAAACCGTCAACATTGTGTTATTATCTTAATTACTATAAAAACAAACAAATATGTAACAAAGAAACACAAAAGGTCATAGACAAAGCACAAAACTGAAGAACAAAAATACAAAATTTTACTATAGCACAATAACAAAATGACGGGATGTACAAGTACCGAGCAACGTCAAATGGATATCACAAAAAATACATTAAATACAGTAAAAGTAATATTCAAAATGACAAATAACTATAACATGTTATTAAGATGATAAACAATGTCAGTACCAAGAAAATACTTCAAGACCATCGTGTATTATTTGTGAAGTTGAAACGGAATATTCATCAAAAAGGTCTTGGTATCTTCCGATGAAGTTTTTCAAAAAAAGGACGAACGTTCTTTGATATAGCCCTGGTTCATAATTTTCTGCTCAGACACTGGTGTGAGTAGCAGCTGCAAGCTCTTGAATAAGTTGGGGAATGTATATCCCATATGCAGTTGAAGTTGGTATATTGCTACTAAGGTCGGGGAAATGATAATTTTAAAATTCGAATCGTCTCTTTTGTCATAGATCCGTGTACTGAGATGACCGTGTATGACAAATTCGAGGTATACTAGTAAGTCTACACATGAGGCGGAGGAAGTAGTGTCTGTTTTTTCTTTAATTTCTAGTTCTGGGGGATATATTTATGGAAACCAATCAGAAAAGTTTGGATTATAAATGGTAAGAACATCTTCAATATATCTGAGTGTGAAATTAATTGACCTGGCTTCTTTGATTTTCTTGTTTTTAACAAGTGTCAGAAGGAACTCCGACTCATATGAATATAAAAAGAGGTCGGCATGTAGAGGCAAACAATTCGTTCCCATAGGAATGCCGACAATTTGTTGTGAAGTCAACCTACAATTTCAACAAATATGTTGTCAATTAGAAACTCCAGCATACTGATCACTTTTTCCGTGTAGCATGTTTTACCTTTTTGTTCACTATTAATAAGATATGCCGTATGGTATCCAAAATCAATAAATTTATAGTGTATGCTACAATTTAGACGATTTTTCTATTTCTCATGGGCAATGAGAAATATAGAGGGTTGAAAAATCACAAGTGTTGATAGAACTAATTTCAGAAAAAAGTTTGAGATTTAAAAGAATCCAGGAGTTTTTTCTTAGAGTTTTTTAGAATCCAGATACGGTTAATACCACTACAGTCAGGATTCTACTTCGTCAAAATTTTCTCCCCATTACGCCAGTTCATTTTCACAATCGTAACAATGGAAGCCACTGTAGGGATGACGCGCTGCCAATTTTACTCTTGAAAACCGATAAATTTTTCCATATAGCACCATTACGATCCTTAAATGTCAGTTGTATTTTAAAAGACAAATGTATCTACTAGCTAATGAGCATCAGTTAATGATGATCTTGTCTGCATTGGTTCAACTTAAAACTGTTGTCTGATCGGTTGTCAGGTGGAATTTTCGAAAAATCATAAACATTTAAAAAAAAGTCTAATTATTTATTTCGTGGAAGGGCAGATTAGATTTTGTTAGTGGTTGAAGACTATAAACCCTAGTTATCGCACTCAAATTAATTTTTTTCTTTCGAAGATATGCATTTTCATCATCCAACTTTAAAGTCATCAGAAACAAGTGACCGGTGAAAAATAATGTTCTTCCAATTCTTGAACCAATGCATACAAACATCATTAACTTAGTCTTCTGTGCACGAATTTATCATATTTTTTGTGTAAATTTCGTATATTCGTCAATTTTTTTTTCAATCGGTCAGTGTTGTTGTGAAAATATGGCAGGTAATTAAAGTTCGTGTTTTGAAGCCGAAGATTAACGATTGTCACCTGTTTGTCAACAATCGACAAAAAATCAACAAAAAAGCATGGAAATTGAGCACGTGTTTAACATGTAAATTCAGATAATAGTTTATTTTAAGGACATCCATGCGTATTGTGATCACCGGATTTTTACGAGATGGGTCACACTGAGGTCACTTTGCATAAGGAAAATATGTCGGGGGAATTGCTTCCTGGAAGGAAGCAATTAAAATAAATGAAACTTCTTCTTAATATGAATAAATTAATTAATTTTCTTCAGAAAAAAGTATATGTACATAAGTTTTATAATGAAAACTATCCATTGAGTTATAAAAAAACATATGCATTATTTTTTTTTGATTTGAGGTTTCTTATGACTTTAAAGTCTTAAGAAACGAGTGACTGGTGAAAAATAATGTTCATCCAATTTTTAAAGCAATGCATGTATATATCATAAACTTAGTCCTCTGTGCACGATTTTATCATTTTTACGCAAATATATCGTATAATCGTCAATTTTTTTTCTATCTGTCTGTTATGATTTTACAAATATGGCTACTCATTAAATGCCGTGTTTTGAAGCCGAAGTTTACCGATTGTCACCTTATAGTAAATAATCAACAAAAAGCATTGGTATTTAGCACGTGTTTAACATATACAATCAGGTAATTGTTTATTTTAATGACAGATTCATGCGTATTTCTATCACCGGATTTTTAGGAGGAGGGTCACGCTTAGGTCACTATGCATACGGAAAATATGTCGGCGAATTGCTTCCTGGCAGCAAGCAATTAAAAATAAGTAAACTTCTTCTAAATGTGGACAAATTAAAGAATTTCCTCAGAAAAAAGTATATGTACATAAGTTGTATAATGAAAACTATCCATTTAGTTTTAAAAAACATATGCATATTTTTTTTAATTTTAGGTTTCATATGACTTTAAAGACTGTCGTCAAGTCTTTTTAGTAAAAAAAAATAGCTATTCGAACACACCTACTCTGTTTTTGTGATTCATTAGATATATATTTCACTTGACCGATATGTTTCATCTTTTAGTAATGTGATTTTTTTATGTTATAAAGTCAACCTGTAGCTTTGAAATATAAAAATGATAGAATCTGAAGCGAGATGATGTATTGAATATTCTTGCTTAGTACGATTTCAAGATAAAATAATCAACTCAAACACGCCCTAACATAAAAAGGTGCACTCGATTTTCTTTTTCGATATAATTGTTACCCATTTTTTGGAATTTTTTCTTGAGTCACATAATGGAAGAGGTGGTGATTTTTTTTTTAAATCGGAGGTTTTGCATTTTCTTCATCCAACTTGATAGATACCCATGTCGTCGACTTGATATCTAATTTTTCTGCTGAACTATGTCATAGATACATTGAAAACTTATGCAAATGGTGTTTTAAAATAAAACACTTCGTTATTGAGAAGAAAATTGTCATTTTATTTGTTTCTATTAACTTTTAAAATTTGTGTTACTATAGTAATCATTACAGTAGGCATTTATCGCCTTCTCTAACAAAGACCTTCGATTCTTTTGTTCTATTTCAACCAGGTTTCCGCCTGACTACGCGAGTAAATAGTACTAAATTATAATCCTGGTACCTTTGATAATAGTTATCAAAGGTACCAGGATTATAATTTAGTACGCCAGACGCGCGTTTCGTCTACATAAGACTCATCAGTGACGCTCATATCAAAATATTTATAAAGCCAAATAAGTACAAAGTTGAAGAGTATTGAGGATCCAAAATTCCAAAAAGTTGTGCCAAATACGGCTTAGGTAGCACTCCACAGTTAGGTGTGTAGTTTCGCATTTTGGCCCCTGTGGATTTTTCAAATATGAGAGCTAGTGTGCAATAAAATTCATTTTTGGATAGCTGAGTATTAAAATAGCCTTTGTATTGGGTTTATATGAACATCAAGATTATGTAATGTATGTAATATATGCTGTTTTCTGTATGACAGTCCGTATTTGCATGTCCCTACCATACATTGGTCCGGCAATTATTGTAATGTTTTTTTCCAACTTTTTATCGCACGAACTTTGTGATTGGATTTTACGAAAAAATGAGGCGAAAGACACCCATTTTTTATTTGATCATTAGGAAGATTTATGAAAACAGTTTCTAAAAAGGTATCACTCAAAGGCATTGAAATTCTAGTTTGATCCAAATTTTGGGGGATATGTGACATATCCACCCCCCTTTTTGCAATATTTTATGGTAAATAAATGCAGAATGTTGCCATGGATACACATAAAAGGAATTAATTTTCACTCTTTTAACTATTGAAAATCAAATCTATGGAGTATACTGATTACATACATATGCACATGTACAACACAAACAGTTAGGTTAATGTATTAGAAATCCAGGAATAGGAGATGATAAAACATTTTGTGGCTCATTTTTGATTTTATTTTCTAACTGTGGAGTGCTACCTTATGGCACATCAGAAAGCACAGAAATGCACTTTTTAAGATAAATTTTACCCCAAATCTTTTGTCTTTAATGTTCTTGTTTTAGTTCTGAAGGTTAAAAATCTGCTAGGAATGCAATTTATGTTTATTTTATTGTTTACTGTCCTTAGCAACCAAATATACACATTTTGGCACTTAGACATGTTGCGGTCTTAAATTTGTACTCCATTAGCTTCGCCATTGTAACCAAAGATTGCGCTTTATATGATATCCTCAGAATGTATCGCTTCATATTTTTGAATGCGAGTAAGTCAAATAAACATTTTTAGTAGGATTTTATATTATAATTTGGCATTAATTAGATTTAATGATGCCAGTACTGCTAGAAATTTATACCCTGCTTGAGAGCTTCTAAACCAAGGTTAGGTATGCTATTTACAGCAAAATTGACCTATAAGTGCTTTCAAATACCTAAAAATTGTACAATTTGTCCTCTTTTAAGGTAATTTTATGATTTTGATTAACATAATGGGAAAAGTTTTAGAAATTTACCCCAAAAATGAGACAGACTTGAAGTTTTTCACTATGATCCAGCATTTATTTTTAAATCACTTTTTGTCGCGTTTCAACATCAACTGCTAACCTTCATAAAATCTTTATTACTGAACCAATTTTAAAAACTAAGGTACCATTTTCATCGTAACAGCTAGTAGAACACAGAAAATATAACAAAAATTGAGGCAGGAGGGGAAAAATTTCACCTTAAGGTAGCACTCCACAGTTAGGTGTGTAGTTTCGCATTTTGGCCCCTGTGGATTTTTCAAATATGAGAGCTAGTGTGCAATAAAATTCATTTTTGGATAGCTGAGTATTAAAATAGCCTTTGTATTGGGTTTATATGAACATCAAGATTATGTAATGTATGTAATATAGGCTGTTTTCTGTATGACAGTCCGTATTTGCATGTCCCTACCATACATTGGTCCGGCAATTATTGTAATGTTTTTTTCCAACTTTTTATCGCACGAACTTTGTGATTGGATTTTACGAAAAAATGAGGCGAAAGACACCCATTTTTTATTTGATCATTAGGAAGATTTATGAAAACAGTTTCTGAAAAGGTATCACTCAAAGGCATTGAAATTCTAGTTTGATCCAAATTTTGGGGGGATATGTGACATATCCACCCCCCTTTTTGCAATATTTTATGGTAAATAAATGCAGAATGTTGCCATGGATACACATAAAAGGAATTAATTTTCACTCTTTTAACTATTGAAAATCAAATCTATGGAGTATACTGATTACATACATATGCACATGTACAACACAAACAGTTAGGTTAATGTATTAGAAATCCAGGAATAGGAGATGATAAAACATTTTGTGGCTCATTTTTGATTTTATTTTCTAACTGTGGAGTGCTACATGCCTGGGATAAGAAAGTCCTTAGTTTTTCGATAAATTCAAAGTTTTGTAAACAGGAAATTTATAAAAATGACCACATTATTGATTTTCATGTCAACACCGAAGTGTTGACTACTGGGCTGGTGATACTCTCGGGGACGAAACGTCTCCCAGCAGTGGCATCGACCCAGTGGTGTAAATAGTTATCAAAGGTACCAGTATTTTAATAAAGTACGCCAGACGCGCGTTTCGTCTACATAAGACTCATCAGTAACGCTTATATCGAAATATTTATAAAGCCAAACAAGTACAAAATTGAAGAGCATTGAGGATCCAAAATTCCAAAAAGTTGTGCCAAATACTGCTAAGGTAATCTATGCCTTGGATAAAAAATCCTTAGTTATTCGAAAAATTCAAAGTTTTGTAAACAGGAAATTTATCAAAAAGATGACAATATTGTATTCATGCCAACACTCAACACTTCTGTCTGGTGATACCCTCGGGGACAAAACGTCCACCAGCAGTGGCATCGACCAAGTGATAACTATTTACACCACTGGGTTGATGCCACTGCTGGTGGACGTTTCGTCCCCGAGGGTATCACCAGCCCAGTTGTCTGCAACGCGTCTGGCGTACTAAATTATAATCCTGGTACCTTCACAATATTCTGAAGACCCTCTGTTACTGCGGATAGAATGTTTGTCAATCTGATGGACAATTCTTTAGTCGCACATGCAGATGAACCGGTAATAGACCGTTGTTTGTATGGATCTTGTGAAGCGTATGTATCCAATACAAACACGGTAAGTCCTCCAATTTGTTGTTCAATGTAATGTTCGTTGAAGCCATGAAGGACTTATGATTCGGCAAAATCTCATCCTTGTCAAATGATATGTGTTTGTATGTGGGACGACCTGAGAGCTCATTTATCCCTAATTCTTTTATAAGACAATCGTAGTAGTACGATTTACATACAAAGACAATATATTAAACTATATTAAAGAAATTTATCCTGTTGAACTTACTTTAAATAAAGCTAATACTAACAATGACCACTGCCCTTTCCTCGATCTTGATATCTATATCACTAACGGAAAGCTGAATACTAAAATTTATGATAAAAGAGATGATTTTTCATTTCCTATCGTTAATTATCCATTTTTAGATGGTGACGTTCCCTTGTCACCATCTTACGGTGTTTATATATCTCAACTTGTACGATTCGCTCGTGTATGTAACAATGTTTTAGATTTTAACGAGAGAAATTTATGCATTACTGAAAAATTATTACACCAGGGTTTTCGATATCACAAACTAGTCAAAACATTTACTAAATTTTATCATCGGTATAAGGACATCATTCGTAAATATAGCTCAACATGCAGACTTCTTATACGTTCAGGTATTTCACATCCAATTTTTTATGGAAATATTCTTTATAAAGCACAAAGGTGTCAGTATTCACCTCAAAAATTAACAAAACCTTTGAATAGACTTATTAAGAAGGGATATAGTTACGATACTGTTGTCAGGTCATTAAAGATTGCATATTTTGGCGTTAATATTGATTCACTTATAGGGTCTTTGCATCGGAACTAAACACATTTATTCAAAAACCAGTTGTTGGCATGACACGGGTTATGTTTTTCTCATATATGTCATGATGGTATGATACTAAACCCCTAACGGGAAGGATTGTGCCTGATGTTCATATGATAAAATCATAATCTTCAGTCAGTTTATTTGAAGTCTGGAGCTGGCATGTCAGTTTCTCGCTACATTGAAGACCTGTTGGTGACCTTCTGCTGTTGTTTTTTTCTATGGTCGGGTTGTTGTCTCTTTGGCACATTCCCCATTTCCATTCTCAATTTTAAAGACAATATTATGTCAAGCTTTGTCCGCAGGAACAACAATATACTTTTCTCTTCTTTTCTAAGAGCTTTATACAAACCTGATATTATTTATGACTTTTTTTTTATTTTAAAATAACAAATATATTAACCCAAAATGAAATAAAAAATTACTTTGTTTCCAATAGGACGATTATTGACGATTACCATGGGCGTGGTTGGCGCAGTAGCAAGTTTTATTGTGATGTTCAAAGTCGTATCAATAGTACATAAAGTTCAATATATGGAATCATCACTTGCAGGCGTAAGTAAAAAAAAATATAACAAAACTACTGAATTCGACCGCAACACAATATATACATGACTAAATATAAGATATAATAAAATACGTGAATCCATGATTGATACATTATTTTATAAAGTTATAAGCCCGTCCATCCCCCCTGGCACTTGGTACAATAAATCTTGCATTTTATGGAGTATTTACAAAATTTGTACACGATATTTGATTTCATACTATTTTATTTATATTTATTTTAGATTATTTGCTGCATTTTAATAGAACTCATGTCATTCTGACATTTAGAACATATATTGTCCTCAATAAATGCCGCTTCACTGTATCGTTCTGAAACTGTTACCCAATTTAAATCGTTTAATTGGTTCAATAAGAGCAGCTATTTATGGATTTAGACTTATTTTTACATTAACAAAATGTTAACATGACTTTAAGTTTCATGAAACAGGTCCTTAGCAGTTTTTTCGATTTAATTAAAGACTAGTGTGGAATCACATTATCTCACAGTACAGAAAATAAAACTAACACAGCAGATGTATGACTGCATTGTAAGCAGAAGCTTTGGAAACGTTAAAGTTTTAGCTACACTATTTGACACAATTGCTTCAAATTGTATAATTTCCAATAAACCTAAAAATTATCTCATAAAGGTCAGATAACAAATTATCGACAAGAGGAATGAGATTAGTTGAAGGTGATATGCAATGGAACAAGTAAAAAAAGACCTTAAGGATGTACTTAGGTGAGGTTTTGGAATTTGTGTCAAATGTTCGGACTCCTTGGTCTTTTTCCATACAACACAATGTTAAATATTTTGCCCATAACACCCAATTACTTTTTCATATAAGACTTAATAGCTCATTAAAGGTCATTTACCAAAATTTTAGAAGATTCTTGATGTTCTTTCTTTTGTTTTGAGACCCAAATGATACCAATGCAAATATAAGGTAAAAGTCCGAGTCAGCATTTTCCCGCCATATTTTAAACCTCAAATATCTCAAAAGGTAGGTCCATGACCTATCATTTTTTTCAGCTTATCTTTATCCTTAATTGATGCTCTACCAGCTTATAGTATCAAATTTATTTTCTTAATTTATTAATTTTTACCTAACCTCACCCAAGTACATCCTTAATACAAAGAAAAATAAAAGAGATGTGGAATATACCAAAGGGATATTCAAAATCATAAGTCGATGACAAACGGACAACGCCGTGACAAAAAAAAAAACGGAAAACGACTAAAAGACAAACAGCAATATGCAAAACACAATTATACAGAAATACAAAAAAAAATCAAAATACCCGCACATAAGATGTACATTATCGTTGAAATGCCTATTTTGTAATCTACTATTTTTGAAACTGCCTTGAATCTCCCCTGAATCAAATGCCACTTATACACCATTACAACAATCTCTTCGTGTTTCGTAATTGTTTCTATGGAGTGATCTTTGTAATGTATTAGTGATATATCCAACCACCATTAACAGCGGATGAATGATCTTAAAATTCAATGAATTTAAAACTGAATGTTTGAAATATTTATGAAACCTGTTATGTTACTTGCTTAAAAAATAAGAAATTGTGATAATAAGATATATTTTACTTCGTATTAGAATATAAAATAAAAACATCTTTTTCTAATGTACGGTCAAAAACACAATAATATAGTATTATCATGATAGAGATGTAATTATGTCGAAGCACTTCCTCAAAGTAAACAAATTATTTTCATATTCCCTAATATACTTTTTTTTCTCCAAAAATAAACTTTATCTTGTTCATCGACTGCTTAGATCTTTTATGAATCAAAATGAACCATCGATTTCTTTATATTTTGGCATCGTTTACCAATGTCTCCTAAATGAATTATAGGTATTACCAACGTTATTTCAACTGATCGGGCGGAACTTACGTTTTAATTTGCATAAGGACAGTCTATTTGAAGATGTGTGTGATAAGGATATGATTGCCGTTATAATTATTACTGATTTCTATCACCTATCAGTGTCATCAAAAGTATTTACAAAAGAATGACTAGACACTTCATTGATGCGTTTATTCGAAAACACCTATCTATAGATGGACTGGTTTATTATGAGCGAACCGGTTAACCTCCGCCCAGTCAAGTGAAATAAATTGAGTAAATAAGATTCAAATATTTTTTTTGAAGTATAATTATGTTACAGGACAAAAAAACAAGGAAGGACTCTGAAGAGCAGTTAAAGGATTCATTAACAATTGAATTGTTAAATCATGATGTTGAAAGAATACTCACAAAAGGAGTAAACACTAGAGGCATTCCACCAAATTGCCACCTGGATATTGTTGAATAACTGATTGTACTGAGTATATCAATTAATAAGTGTTTATGCGCAATGCAAAAGCATGTGTGCACTTAAAACAATTTTTGTATTCAACTAAATAATGGAGATATCTAAAACATCTAGACTACATGACTACTATTTATAGTCATTATAATGAAGCCACACTAGAAAATGCTGGTTAAATTTTAACCATGAAGTATTACATTCTGTTTATGTTTATCTCAAAAATACAAAAATAAAGTGTATAGTAATTATTATTATTGACCCAAACGGCACAAAAGTTTTTGTTTTTTTTTGTCCGAAAATGTTTTGATAAGTAAAATAGAAATGACACTGTTTATTTTCTGATTCTGCACAAGAACAACAATAGCACATTGTTTTTATCTTAACATCGTATGAAAAGTCAGAACATTAAAATAAGTTACGTTCAATCTTTCAGTCAATTGTCAGGGTTATAATTTCAGGAAGCAACACACAGTTGCGAGTGTGGTTTTGCATGTTGGTCAAGTTGACTTTTGAAATATATAAATATAGTTATGTTATTGACAGTTGAAGCCCTAAAAGTGGTTTTATATGACTGTCATGATTGTTTTTATATGAGTTATGGGTAACTTTCTGTTTAATATTTTGAATGCATATTTTAAATTCTCTGTAACTTTTGTACTTGCATGGTTTTATGAGAATAAACTATATGTCAAGATATTCAGTATTTCAATTCCAGATAGACCATACATCTTGAAATTATTGTAATTCTACATATTACATAACCTCTAGCCAATGTAAAATAAAGAAACACACAGTAAAACTCAGTTTAAAAAGAAGTCTGAGTCCGATGTCAGACTAGGTAACAAAAGAAACTAAGCAAAATGACAATGATACACAAATTAACACAAAGAACTACTAGCAGTTAATGACATGTCGGCTCAAGACCTCAATTAAACTGATTGAGAGATTATGTCTTTATCATATAAAAATCAAGCACAATCCATCCCGTTCATACCATCATAAAATATATGAGAAGAATAGTTGACATGACGTTATCTTTAATAAACATACACGACAAATACAGTTCTGTACAACTAGTTAGTTATACTTGATAAATGCATTTGCAAATCTAAAAGAACATTAATAGTGTCATGTAAGACTGTCCCTTTCAACAGGATGGCCTTCGTATTCAAATATAGTTTAATAAAGGCAACAATGGTATACCGCTGTTCGAAATTCATAAAACGATAGAGAAAAAACAAAACCGGGTTACAAACTAAAACTGAGGGAAACGTATCAAATATAAGAGAACTACGACACAACAGAAACACAACATTAAAATGTAACACACACAAAAACAAAGTATAATATAACAATGGACATTTTCCTGACTTGGTACAGGGCATTTTAAGAAAAAAATGGTGGGTTGAACCTGGTTTTGTGGCATGCCAAATCTCCCGCTTTGATGGCAGTGTTAATTATAACATTAAAATGACAACATTACACGACAGGGTTACAATAAATAAACAGATAAATGGAAGAAAATATATGACAAAGAAACAAACGAATAATAGCCATCAAAAGGTAACAGGTTAAAAAATATGTTTTATACGCCAGACGCGCGCTACGTCCACACAAAACTATGCTCAGATGTTAAAAGTTTGAAAGCCATAACAACTACAAAGTTGAAGATCACCGAGGACCAAAAGTTCCAAAAAGCTGTAGGCCAGGGTTATCCGCCTGGCACAAAAACATCATTATTATCAAGAATAATACATAGTTTTGCAAACAGTAAATTTTATAAAATGACTATATAATAGATATACATGAATTAACTGAAGTGGTGGCTAGCTATAGAATAAAAACGAATACATTACAAAATAACAGTCCTGTTAGCCATAGTCAGTGCAACGCCCAAAGTGACGTCACAAGAATCCTTATGAGGAATGTATATTGGAGGTTCTTCCAAGTGTTCCACTAAACCCCTTTCTAAAGTTCTTACTGCCATACTCACTGCAGTCAAAGAAGGACTTCAGAAATATTTCGAAACGGCATATTCAAGAAGTGGTGTTAATCAGATGTGGATACTGAAAAATTCAAAGAGTTATTGGTGAATTTACAATCTTAATCATTAAAACATTGTACCAACATTAAAACCTTTGATTTTTCAACTCTGTATACCACTATTCCACATACTAAACTCAAAGCTCGACTGAAAGAACTCGTCAGCTTATGTTTCTTTAACAAAAAGGGCACTAGACGTTTTAAATATCTAGTTTTGGGCTGGAATTCAGCTTACTTTGTGAAAAATCATACAGAGTCAAGGAGAAAATATACCGACGAAGACATCACTGCCATGCTGGACTTTTTAATTGACAACATATTTGTTGAATTTGGAGGTTTGGTCTTCCAACAGACTATTGGAATCCCAATGGGTACCAATTGCGCTCCTCTACTTGCAGATTTGTTTTTATATTCTTATGAAGCAGAATTTATCCAAGGGCTTGTACAGAAAGGAGAAAAGAAATTAGCCCAGTCCATTAATTTCACCTTTCGGTATATTGATGATGTACTGTCTCTTAATAATTAATAGATTCAGTGATCACTTACATTTAACATATTCAAGTGAACTTGAAATTAAAGATACTACCGACACAGATAAATCTGCTTCATATTTATACTTTTTTCTCGAAATGACTACTGATGGTAGGTTGAATACCAATATTTATGACAAACGCTATGATTTTAATTTTCCTATAGTCAACTTTCCATTTCTGTGTAGCAACATCCCAGCGGCACCAGCATATGGAGTACATGTGTCTCAATTGATACGTTACTCTAGAGCTAGCTCAAAGTACGTTGATTTTGTTGAACGAGGAATACTGTTTTCTCAAAAGTTGCTAAAACAGGGCTATGAATCAATCAAATTAGGGATGGGTACTCTCCAGCCAGATGGTAATTTGGAAAGATCACCATCTAAAAACTCGAAAAGAATTATCAACATGTGTTCATATAGTGAGATGTGTATCTCTAATATGTATGAAATTATTTTAGAGATTGAATTATCATGGTTGACTTTTTTATATGCGAGGCTGACATGTTTGAAAAAGCCTGTTAGTTAACTAATTTAATGCACCTACCTAACATACCAAGCAACATTGACATAGGTCAAGAATGAACATTCATAAATTTGGCATGAATTAAACAAAATTCCCTTTTCTGGTATTCTATCTAGTTTATACTCAATGCTCTTCAATTTTGTACTTGTTTGGCTTTATAAATATTTTGATATGAGCGTCACTGATGAGTCTTATGTAGACGAAACGCGCGTCTGGCGTACTTAATTAAAATACTGGTACCTTTAGTAACTATTTACACCATTGGGTCGATGCCACTGCTGGTAGACGTTTCGTCCCCGAGGGTATCACCAGCCCAGTAGTCAACATTTCGGGGTTGACATGAATATCAATAATGTGGTCATTTTTTAAAAATTTCCTGTTTACAAAACTTTGAATTTTTCTAATAACTAAAGATTTTCTTAAAACCCAAAGGGATAGATTACCTTAGCCGTATTTGGCAAAACTTTTTGGAATTTTGGATCCTCAATGCTCTTCAATTTTGTACTTGTTTGGCTTTATAAATATTTCGATATGAGCGTCACTGATGAGTCTTATGTAGATGAAACGTGCGTCTGGTGTACTAAATTATAATCCTGGTACCTTTAATAACTATTTACGCCACTGGGTCGATGCCACTGCTGGTAGACGTTTCGTCCCCGAGAGTATCACCAGCCCAGTAGTCAACCCTTCGGTGTTGACATGAATATCAATAATGTGGTCATGTTTTAAAAATTTCCTGTTTACAAAACTTTGAATTTTTCGAATAACTAAGGATTTTCTTATCCAAGGCATAGATTACCTTAGCAGTATTTGGCACAACTTTTTGGAATTTTGGATCCTCAATGCTCTTCAATTTTGTACTTGTCTGGCTTTATAAATATTTCGATATAAGCGTTCACTGATGAGTCTTATGTAGACGAAACGCGCGTCTGGCGTACTTTATTAAAATACTGGTACCTTTGATAACTATTTACACCACTGGGTCGATGCCACTGCTGGTGGACGTTTCGTCCCCGAGGGTATCACCAGCCCAGTAGTCAACATTTCGGTGTTGACATGCATATCAATAATGTGGTCATTTTTGTATTTCCTGTTTACAAAACTTTAAATTCTTCGAATAACTAAGGATTTTCTTATCCCAAGCATAGATTACCTTAGCCGTATGTGGCACAACTTTTTGGAATTTTGAATCCTCAATGCTCTTCAATTTTATACTTGTTTGGCTTTATAAATATTTTGATATGAGCGTCACTGATGAGTCTTATGTAGACGAAACGCGCGTCACGCGTACTTAATTAAAATCCTGGTACCTTTGATAACTATTCTACAAATCTTATTGAACCTAATGCAATATTTAAATTCAAAAGCAAAATAAGATGTTCATTGTAAAATATTTAAGAAGTCTTCCTAAAAAAAATTTGGTCTAAACGACAAGATGGCAAAAACATTTGTTTTTTGTGGCAATAATCTCTATATGCCTTATAAACAGCGAAAGTATCGTATATAGGTAAAAGATTTTTGTTCTCGTCAATTTAAACAGAAATAATGTTACTGGTTCTTCAAACAGCTTTCTATTGGTGATTTTAAAGTCGCCAAAAATACAGCTATCTGGAAATAGGTATCATTTGCTTTTCTGTGTTTAGGGAAAACATATAGATTTTTGTTTTATCAATATGAAAAATTATATTTCTCATCTGAGAAAGGGAACATTATTGCAAAAGGAATGTAAGGAAAAGTAAAATAGTAAAAACACCGTACTTCAATGAAAACTCAAAACGGAAAGTTCATTGGCAAATGGCAAAATCAAAAGCTCAAACACATCAAACGAGCGGAAAACAACTGTCATATTCCTGACTTGGTACAGGCTAGTATGATAAAAAGCAACAATATGCATTTCGAAGTCTAACTTAAATACCACTTTGAGTCATGTAGAAATACTTGACATTCCATCATGGCCTTTTTCCTTATTCAACGAACCAGAAACAATTCTAAGGCTATTTTGATTTGTGAATACTGTGTATATCATGCGGTTTTAAGTCAAAATTTAAGATTATTTATATGTAGGCAAATTGTTAGGTAAATGTAGTTATTTTAATAAGTTTCACTTAAACTACAAAATATGTAGGATAACTATCCTTCCTGAGATAATAAGTGAACGTTCATAATTTTAATCTGTGCCTATGAAAATGTATTTGAACAAACTTTAGAAAAATAAAGGCAACAATAGTATACCGCTGTTAAATAGTCATAAACAGAATAAGTGACAAAATATCTGGGAAGAGAGGTCCATCTGGGAAGAGAGGTTCAATATTAAAAATATTTACAAAAAAATGGCTTAAACGAAAACAATTATTTCCAAAACCTCAAATAATATCATCCACAATTTTCACCTTTTGCATTTGTCTATGTTTAAGTTCAATATAACCATACATATCATAATTGTCCGTGTACAACATCATAGTTTGCCATGCTTCAAGCAATATGTGACAGATAAACCACTACAAGTCATCATCTGCTGTATTCTGAATGTCGTTTATGCCATTTTTTTGTAAATGTTTTTAATATTGGACATCTCTACCCAGATATGTTTTCATTTATTCTGTTTATGACTATTCATTAATTAAGCCATATCATTTAATGCACCACATGTTCAATAAACGTTTCCACCTCAGGAATAGATTACCTTAGCTGTATTTGGCAAAACTTTAAGGAAATGTTGGTCCTCAATGTTGTTCAACAGGTATAGCCAGGGGAAAAAAGTATAACAAAAATACCGAACTGCATTTTATCCCTATGTTCTATTTTTAGCCATGTCTGCCATGTTGGTCATTGAACACATTGTTTAAAACTAGATACCCTAGTGATGATTTTGGCCAAGTGTGTATAAATTTGTCTCAGTAGTTTCAGACAAGAAGATTTTTGTAAAAGATTACATAAATTCACGAAAAATTGTTAGAAATTACTATAAAGGACAATAACTCCTAAAGGGGTCATCGGACATATTTTAAATCTAGATACACTAGTGATGATTGTGGCCAAGTTTGGTTAAATTTGGCCCAGTAAGTTCAGAGGAGAATATTTTTGTAAAAGTTAACAGACGACAATGACGACAGAAGATGGACGCCAAGTGATGAGAAAAGCTCACTTGACCTTTCAGGTCAGGTGAGCTAAAAAAGCAAACTTTTTCAAGACATTGCTGATGGCTGAAAGTGTAGTGTTTAGTACTTTAAATACCGGTAGTAACAAATGTCTATGTTTAGTTGGCAACTTGACACATCAATTCAACCTTAATATTAAAGGTTTGTACTTTTTTACAGACAATTATCTGTAGTAAGGGTTCAAAAAATAATTCAAATACAGTGTAAAAAGATTGTTGCCATTGGACAGAGATGCAAATATATGGCAAATTCAGCATTTTTTTTAATTTATAAAGGGACACAGATTGATGCCACACAAATTCTAACTTGATCTGTGTTTAATACATACCAGCTTTGATATGTGTTTAATATATATGCACCAGCTTTGATAAGTGTGTAATTTTCACTTCTGTATCTCTTACCATAATTTTGTAAAAAAATATTCAATTCTCCATTTATACTGTATACCTTACAACAAAATTATTTTCTTTTACCTGTGTACATTAATCTATTTGGCGGCAAGGCTATCTGTTTATCCATTTGAAAATGGTTTTACCAAGTCAGGAATATGACAGTTCTTGTCCATTCGTTTTTGATGTGTTTTGTTATTTGATTTTGCCATGTGATTATGGACTTTCCGATTGGATTTTCCTCTGAGTTCAGTATTTTTGTGATTTTACTTTTTAAAGGTTATGGTTGACTTCTGAAGTTATTTAACATCTCACAGTGGTATACTACTGTTGCCTTTACTTTGACCTATAATGTTTTTTTCTTTTACAAATTGTGACTTGGATGGAGAGTTGTCTCATTGGCACTCACACCACATCTTATATCTATTGATAGTGTTATGCATTCTGTAGAAGTTACATCACATTATGTTGAGGCAAACTTGACTGAGAAGTAAACCAATTCAGTACATACAGACAGACAAGGTCACAAGGGTGAATTTTATTGACCCTGTGACCTTGCAGTAAGGCATAAACAAAATAAACAGCCATATACATATGATATACAAACAAATACTGAAACCATGCAGTATGTGAACAAATACCTATATTCATATCATCAAGACATCATAAAAGCTTCATTTTCAGAATCAGAGAAATCTTATGTATTAGAAAAGATAATACTAAGTTGAAAAACTTGTGTCTAATTGATTTGTCATTTTTGAACAATTAAATATGTTTAAACTAGAGAAAACTTGAACTCTGTTATAATTCCATTTCTTAAATATTGAAAACGTAATCCTAAAAATAAAAAAAAAGTACTTTTTAACATTCAGCAATAGACCTTTTGTTTGCTCTGCTCAAGTCCTATCCTGAGTAACACTCAATAAATCATTGCTTCTGTGTAAATTTAATGATATAAAATAATGCCTGTTCATGTTGAAAACTAAATAAAAATGGTGGTTACCCTTCTTTTTTTTAAATTATTATGCATGTTGTTATTTTGGACTAGGGTATAATTATATCAAATAAAAATAACTACATTTGTCATTGACAACAATGCTTTATTTTAGATGGGATAATATCATATTTATCTTGTAAAAATATCTAACAATTCATTATCAACAATTTATAACAGTCTGGAAAAAAACAAAATGTATACAATATTCCATTGCTGTCCATTTGTCTTTCATAAATTATGAAATGTCTGTCATCTCTCCATCTTCCATCTCTCTATTCTTTTGTCTACAGTGATATCTTTATATGTGGGAACAAGGCACTGCCTGGCAGGTAAATAGGTAATTACTAGTAACACAGCTACTTCACTTTCTTCTTTTTTGCCTTTTCCTGTAAATGAAAACATTATATATATATACATTCAGGTGGCTGAGTGGTCTAAATATCCCAATAACATATAGGCAGTATTTGACACTCTCAGAATTTATGAATTTGGCAATTTTTCTATCTATAATACTTTTCAAGACATAAAAATAAAATGAAAAAGTTGACTAGGACTGTTGCAAAGTCAAGCAATACAACTGTGAATATGTACCTCACATGGCCATAAGGGTCAAATGAACTAAAAATTAGGATTGCTTGCTGTGAGAAGTCTGATTTTGTAATGTTCTGTATAATTTTATGTTACATTTGAGATGTACTAATACATCCAATAAAAAATATTCTGCAGTAATTGTGGTGTGAAATGTAAAATTTAAAACAATTATTACAATATTAAGACACGATGTGTCTTGAATCTATTAAAGAAATAAAGTACCTTTATTTTTGTATCTGGACTTTCTCTTTTGAACTTCTTAAGATCAGCTGTGAACAGTACCTTAAAGTAAAAGATACATAAATGTGCAAACAATACAAATTAATAAATTTGCAAACAGATCTATACAAAAACAATTTTATTTTTAATCATCATTTGAACTATAAGTTGGCATTAGTTATTGCATCAATCTGACATTTTAGTCATGACTTTGTAAAATTTATTGTTCATGAATGACCATATCAAAACTATGTTTAAAACTTACAGAACCATTTGGAAAATCAATTTAAGGGGTAGATCTAGGTTAAGGGAAATAACTCTTAAAATCATCAGTACATTTGTGTCAACCATTTTCAAAAATATATTCTAAGTTTCTAGGTTACATAGATATTTTCAATCTGTTTCAGGTAAATGCTTAAAATACATTGATGAAACTTTACTTTTACAAACACATAACTGATTTAAAGAGTAATCTCCCTGAAACAAGGTCTACCACCTTAATCTGATCACTTATATCAATGGTTGTATATTCAATGTCTACCATAAACTTTTGAACAAAACTTACCGAATGTGCCCATCCAGCATATGGTCCCCACAGACTTCTGAAATGATCTCCTATAAAATAAAGTGGCAGTTACAGATAAACCAGTGAAGTAAACTGTGTTGATCAATGGAATACATTGATTCAATATTTCCTTGAAGATTCATTTTTGAAAAGCTACTATTTAGTATTGTAGAATGATTTAGTTTGCTTACTTCTTAGATTGCTTAAGTGATTGAAAGAAATGACTGACTTTTGCAAGTAGAAACAACTCTTTTAATTTTCAACCACTGGCTTAACAGAATTTTTGCTGGTTGATCAAATTAAGTATTGTAGCTCACAGCAAAATTCTATTTGGCCAAAGGGCAACTTGCTAACAAGTATACTAGCTTTATTCTCATTTAACTAATTTGAGACCAATTAGCAGGCACATTTTCATCCCTTGTAATGGGCAGATTATCTTTATTACACTAAATAACTTGTGTTAATGGCATCTACTTATATAAAATAAAATATTCAAGGTTGTCATTGTCTCTGGTGTGTGGTTTATGATTTCCAAAGGGCAATATAGCGCCTAAGACTGTGTCAAAGAGCAATATAAGCGCAGTAGGCGCTGTGTCAAAAAACAATGTAAGGTTAGGGTTAGAGTTAGGGTTAGGTTTCATGTTGGGGTTTAGGGTTATCTTGCCCATAGTTTTTGTCAAAGTTCATTATAGCTTAGTAGGCAGTGTCAATTGGAAGTCTAGTGCGTAGCTGTGTCATGGAATCTAGCGCGTAGGCTGTGTCAATTGGAAGTCTAGGATCGTAGGCTTTGACAAACATCAATCTAACTCTGTTGGCCGTGTTTAATACCAATCTATCGACGTTAGGCTGTATCAAAGAGCAATATAGCGCCCAAGGCTGTGTCGAATAGCCATCTAAGTTAGGATTAGAGTTAGGGATTAAGTTAGATTTAGGGTTAGGGTTAGAGTTGAAGTTAGATTTTGGATAAGGATTAGCGGGTTAAAGTTAGATTTAGGGTTAGGGTTAGAGTTGAAGTTAGATTTGGGGTAAGCATTAGCTGGTTAAAGTAAGATTTAGGGTTAGGGTTCATGTTAGGGTTTAGGGTTATCTTTCCAAAAGTCCAATAGGGCTACGTATAAAGGTAGTGACAATTTAACAGAAAAAAATAAAGATGTTATAGTTTTTAACTTTCTGAAGTTAATTGTTGTTTTATACATTAATTTAAAATGTCAATTTGTTGTATGTGTCGATGTGTCTATATGTCAATGTTCTATGTGTCAATGTGTCTGTGATAGACACTACGTTATCAGGCATCTATATAATTGGGTATGTATATATCATACTTGGTGTATGAATATATTTAAATTGTTATTTTTTAAGGAATACTGTTCCCTACTCCAGTTGAGCCCCTGAAACTGTGAAAAATATTCCAATCCTTATATAAAATGAGAATGGAAATGGGGAGTGTGTCAAAGAGACAACAACCCGACCAAATAAATAACAACAGCAGAGGGTCACCAACAGGTCTTCAATGTAGCGAGAAATTCCCGCACCCGGAGGCATCCTTCAGCTGGCCCCTAAACAAATATATACTAGTCCTGTGATTATGAACGCCATACTAATTTCCAAATTGTACACAAGAAACTAAAATTAAAATAATACAAGACTAACAAAGGCCAGAGGCTCCTGACTTGGGACAGGCGCAAAAATGCGGCGGGGTTAAACATGTTTGTGAGATCTCAACCCTCCCCCTATACCTCTAACCAATGTAGAAAAGTAAACGCATAACAATACGCACATTAAAATTCAGTTCAAGTGAAGTCCGAGTCTGATGTCAGAAGATGTAACCAAAGAAAATGAACAAAATGACAATAATACATAAATAACAACAGACTACTAGCAGTTAACTGACATGCCAGCTCCAGACTTCAAATAAACTGACTGAAAGATTATGATTTCATCATATGAACATCAGGCACAATCCTTCCCGTTAGGGGTTTAGTATCATACCATCATAACATATATGAGAAAAACATAACCCGTGTCATGCCAACAACTGTTTTTAGAATAAATGTGTTTAGTTCTGATGCAAAGACCTTATCAGTGACTCAATATTAACGCCAAAATATGCAATCTTTAATGACTTGACAACAGTATCGTAATTATATCCCTTCTTAATAAGTCTATTCAAAGGTTTTGTAAGTTTCTGAGGTGAATACTGACACCTTTGTGCTTTATAAAGAATATTTCCATAAAAAATTGGATGTGAAATACGTGAACGTATTAGAAGTCTGCATGTTGAGCTATATTTACGAATGATGTCTTTATACCGATGATAAAATTTAGTAAATGTTTTGACTAGTTTGTGATATCGAAAACCCTGGTGTAATAATTTTTCAGTAATACATAAATTTCTCTCGTTAAAATCTAAAACATTGTTACATACACGAGCGAATCGTACAAGTTGAGATATATAAACACCGTAAGATAGTGACAAGGGAACGTCACCATCTAAAAACGGATAATTAACGATAGGAAATGAAAAATCATCCCTTTTATCATAAATTTTAGTATTCAGCTTTCCATTAGTGATATAGATATCAAGATCAAGAAAAGGGCAGTGGTCATTGTTAGTTTTAGCTTTATTTAAAGTAAGTTCAACAGGATAAATTTCATTAATATACATACTGAAGTCGTCATTATTGAGAGCCAAAATATCATCCAAATATCTAAAAGTATTATTAAATTTGTTTATCAGATGTTGTTTCGATGGGTCTTTGCCTGTATATTTTATAGTTGTGATTAGTAAATTTCATGAAAATGACAGTTTAATGCTCAGTTTCCAGATGTCTAAAGGATATGCTGATGTTTGGTTTTCATTTAAGCAAGGCATGACCAAATTCGTATTCAGAAACATTTCATAATTATCCTTGTTTAACATCAATTTAAAAAAAAATAGATTGGAAAAGTTTGTGTGCACCCAAGAAACAACTTTATATCTGGTGAGATAATCACTCAGACTATGTAAATTGATATAAAAAGGCATCTCTTAAATCATTTTGCTGTTTCTTGGCTGTAAATAATGTTTCCACAAAAAGAAATAAAGATGGAAAACTGTTTTTTCCATTTACGAAAATGGTGCGTATTATGACGTAATTTAGTCTTCAAAACGTCAAAAATAATATATGTTATTCTTTTATGTGTTTTCATTTTACATGTTTTATGCATTTTGTGGTGGGATATAGAATTGAACTTTATGCAATTAAAATTTTCAGCTTATTCAAAAAAAGAGAATTTCGAGTTTTTTCTCCCTACCTATTTCTTTATATAGATTATCTGTTAAAGATTTTGACTGTTTTAATTTTGGTATATAATCTCTTGCTGCTATTTGCCACACATGGGTGTCGACTGGAATGGCCTCGGCTTTGTCCATTGACATCAAACAAACACAATCTGCTACCTTAATATAAAAAACAAAATAGATAAAAAATATTATTTCAAAAACAGCACTTTTGATATGTATCATAAGATTAATTTAGATCATTTAATATCTGATACATGTTTATTTACAAAAATGTAATTGTTCTTGAATAAAGTAGTTGAATTAGCAAATTGTGCAATATAAATTCTGAAATTTATTAATGACATGTAACAGTCATTCAAAAGTATTGAATTAATGCAAAACAAATGAAAGTTTTCCAGAGAGTCATCTCCCCTTGGTCAAGGTATTTAAACTTTTGTCTGTTCTATTGTCCCATTGAATAAATACAATGGCTATTTTCTGTGTAGTTTATTCACAAGGATCTTTAAATTTGTTCTTAGAGAAATCTATCACTCATTGATTTATTCGATAATTAACCTGTGTGAAAAAAAATATCTTCTAGAGAAAGATTCTGAATGTTTATGTACAAAAAATACTTCAATTCACTTTTGACATTTATTTACCACACTTCTTTACAATCTGAAAATGAAACTAATACTTTACAATTACTGTGCGTCCAAAAAAGTTATAAACATCCATTTAATTTTATCAGAAAGATTTTGTTCACAGTATTTAAATGAAATAGCTCTTTTTTTTTCTTTTCTGCATTTCAATGCAAATGCAAATGCAACAAAATGGTTTTTTTCATTTAATTTTTTCAGAAAGATTTTTTTCAGTTTCAAAATTAAATAGCTCTTTTTTTATTTTCTTATCTGCGTTAAAATACAAATGCAACAATATTTTTTTAATAAAAATTTCCCTTTTTCAAAATCTAACATACCTTAGCACCTACACCATTGAGTTTCATTAATTGCTGCTTTGCTTCTTCGTATGGCTGTTCTCTCAAACTAAATAAAAAATCCTCTCCGCCATTCTCGTTGAGGTAGCAAGCTGATGAACTAATGTATTTGGCCCGATAACCAAAACCTAGCTGTCTCAATTTTTCTTCCACACCTTCACCTGCCAGCGATGATATGGACGGGAAGGCAAAATAAGCCTGACCATCTAATTCTATTATCTTCTCACCATAATGTTCACATAATTTTTCTACCATTGAACTTATTCTAGATATATGGTTATTTGAAGAACAAATGAATGAAAATAAATTTTCAACAGGGTGCTGACGAAGCATTCTAACTCCTTGAAAGTTTTCAGATTTATCCCGGAAATTTGGGTCGCTGAGCGACCATTGTGAATAGTGATCTTGGAGTTTAACAGAGAGCTGTAAATAATCACTTAAAATGTTGAGTTCATTATCACCTTCAATTCCTATATTTTCACAACAAATGTGTTTTTCTTCAATAGTTCTGGTCATCTGTTCTGTTGTCCCCATTTTGGTTAATTTTCTACGCTTTTTGGTGGGTGGACATTTTTCTATCTTGGTCGGTTGTTGAATAGATTTACTATGAGTGGTATAAAAGATCTCATTTTCATTTTGTTTCAGCTTCCATACTCGCCCTGCTAATACCCCAACCCAAGTACCAGGGATATTCTCTTTCCATCTGTAAAATATTCATAATTTTAAAAAGATTGTTCTATGTACAATGTACATACTGTATGTGCCTATTTTTGCATTATAACTTTAATTGTTACCACCTTCTTTCCCTTTTAAGTTTTTTTAAGTTCATAAAGTTCAGACATACATAATTGTAATTTAAATAACATGAATAAACTAAGTATGAATGGAATTGTTATACATGTACATTAGAGATTTTACTGCAAAAATTCAAAATAACATTTCATTATACTATCTTAATAAAATATCAAATATATTTTGGGTAGAAGTCAAATTTCAATTTAAACTTTATATATACCAGCATGACTAGATAGAACATTGAATATAAAGGTGCTACTATTTGATTTTTATGTGTGAACTTTTATAGCTGAGTATGCAGTATGGGCTTTGCTCATTGTTGAAGGCCATACAGTGACCTATAGTTGTTAATTTCTGTGTCATTTAGTCTCTTGTGGAGAGTTCTTTCTGTCCTGCATTTATTAATTTTTTTTTCACTCTTCGGTCATACCTTTTTTTTATTGGTTTATACTGACTTATTTTACAGAAATTGTCTTCCTGCATTTTTTTTTTACTCAAAACTCCTGTCTTGCCTTTTTTACAAATTTCAAGCTAGCCAAAATCTTCGAACTTTTTTGTAAAAGTTGCACATGAAAATTTTTATCAAATGGACTTCATTCTCTTTCACATATAACATCACAATAAAGAAACTGAGTGAATTAAAAGTATAAATGGTGAGCCAAAAAATGGGCAAGCAGACCCTGTGCCTAGTGCAAATAATTATGAAGTCTAACTCTTGCAAGAGACTCCATGACAAATTGCCCCACTGGCAAATCGCCCCGCAGCTAATCACCTCACTTTTTCACCAACTCGCCCCACTTTCTGAAAATCACCCCACTTTTGTTTACAAACTCGCCCCACTCGAAAATAGGTTGGATAACTTGCTCAATTTTAAAAAGGGTAAAAATTCCTATGAAATAAGGTCTGCCAACTCGCCCCACTTGTGAAAAATAGATAAATACTAATGAATTTTAGTAATTGCCTAATTGCCCAACTTGATGCAAAAGATGCAATGCCGTTGTATATCTTTGTTCCTGTCCCAATCATAAATAAAATCAATACATATGAACACCTTGGATCAACATGTTTTCTCATTTGAATGGTTTTACACTAGTCATTTTGGGGCCCTTTATAGCTTACATTTGTACTTTGTGGTGTGAGCCAAGGCTTGGTGTTGAAGACTATTTTGTAGTTCTTTTCTATTTGTTGAAATAAAACAGAAAGAAGTTAGTATCAGTATTTCTGTGACGTGAATGCCAACAAGCCCCACTTGTGAAAAACCAAGAAATCCTGATGAATTGAATCTTGCCAACTCTTACTGGGGACCAGGCCACTTATGAAAAATAGAAAAGTCCTGGTGAATTGAGTCATGCCACCTCATAGTCAATAACAATAATCTAATAAATTTTTGTTTTTAAGTGGGGCGAGTTGGCAGACCTGAAAATTATATATTGATCTAGATTTTACCTTTTTTCATTAAGTGGGGTGCGTATGCAGGAGAAAAATTAAAGGGATTTAACCCTTTTCACAAGTGGGCTATTTTTTTAAAAGTGGGGCGAGTTGGTACACCAGTTTGGGTGGATTTTTTCAAAAGTGGGGCAATTTGATGTGGGGCAATTTGGTGTGGGGCGATTTGTCCTGCCTATCTTGCAAGCTAGGCTATTTTAGGAAGGCTTTCCAGGAAAAAAATAAAAAACCCTTGCAAGACGTCATAATTATTTGGACTAACCCCTAGTCCAAATAATGATGACATCTCAAAAAGCTAATATATTTTTTCTTTGACGCTTAACATTGTCACAGGTAGCCCTCAAAGCAAAAATGCAAAATAGCCTTCCAAGATGTTGGACTAGACTAACCCCATGCCATGCCCTAGTCTGCATATGTTAAAATTTCTATTGAAACTCAATCAAACCAAAAGAATTCTGAAACTGACACCATTTCGACTTGGATCTGTACAACTTGATAACATAATTGGCATAAACAACAAAATGAACAACATTCCCTCCCCCTTTTTTCTGTAAGCCTTGAGAAGCAACAACGACATCAGTAAAACTAACAACAACAACACATGATTTAAGCTAAGTGTAAACCTGAATGACTGTCCACATGCCAGTGTTTTATCAAGCCGTAATTCTTTGATCGGACACATAAATGACTTGAAAGTTGATTCAATCATGGGCGCAGCCATGTTTTTCTCTTTCACGTTCAGTGCGAGATTTATCGTTGTTGCGGGCAACGTTTACAAATGGCGGCCACTAGCCAAGGTACAGATGATCAAGGTGAATTGTTTGATTCCCCTTTTGTCTTTCTGTCTACCCCTAAAAAATTTAACACTTGCAATTCGGTAGTTTATTTACATTAAAATTATGGCGTTAAAATGTATCCTATATCTCAATGAAACGCATGACTGACAAAGTAATTATAAGACCTTGTTTTGAGAAGGAAGTGACATTATGAAGATGCAAGTCTGCTTTTATTCAATGATTTTGGTTGAAATTTTGATATTTTCCCAGGCCTTGCCTTGTCTGTTCACTGGAGTACACATAGCCTCACCGGACACAATTACGAACGATTTTTGAACTGTGATTAATATTTTTTTATGTAGACTACTTTTCTTGAATTTTTTATACCATAGAATTTAAGATGTATGAAGACTTTCCATTTTGCATCATATCCCACGTAAATTTTTATGCACGTTGGGATACTTTAGTAAGATTTGCGTGACCTCGTTTTACGGGTCAAGAGAGCCACATATGGACGCAATTCCGAACAGCACTATATTGATATATCTTGCAGAAGAAATCAATGACAACAGTCTATATTGACAAAGCATACATTAATCTTTATCTCAAACACATTTTCATAGGAAAACAAAAAGCACAAGTTTGATTTTTACTTCAATTACTTCAGCAGTGGTTGCAGAGGAAATGTCGGTCATGTGTAAAGGAAAGATTTCTGAATTTTTTTGTTTTTGTGTAAGTTCCTCCTTTGAAGGAGCACTAAATTCAAGTTTATCCATTTCGATGGTGTACTTATCATTCATCTATGATTTTTTTTATATTGGTCAACATTTCTTTCGGAGTTCTCTGGACTTTTCAATAAAATTAACATATTTTCTTTTGGCCATAAATAGGTTCACAAGAGTCTAAAAAACGTCAATTGTGGGGTTATTTGGGCATGATAAAAGGCATCACACGCACATGAACAGAATCAGGAGATATTTTTCTTTCTATATATACTGAGTGCCAATGAAAACGCAACACTTTTGTTTTTCAAAAAAAACTTATAATTTTTATTTTATTTATATTAGAACTTTGTATAGTTGGTTGAAAATGACTTTTAAGACAATTGTCGACAATTTTACGGTTGAGTGATTTTTGGAACAAATGCGAAGTAAGGGTTATTTTGAACGGACATAAACCGAGTTCACCGCTTTTCAACGTACCCACCATTTTCACGATTTTGTCATTTAAAGCTTGGCTAATGTCATGAATTTTCCCGCCCTTATTGTTAACAAACTGCAATAAACATCTGAGTAAAAGCCAGGACTTTCTGACAACCAGCGACATGCAGTTTTGGGCATGATCCAATGAAGCCTTTCACAGTATACAATTACGAGAAGACTGAAGTTGTAGCCTCTACAATAACCCAAATCATCCACAAATTCAACCAAAATGAATCATTCAATGATAAGCCACATCCCAGGATACAAAAAGCAAGAAACGCTCAGCAAGACCGATACATTTGGTCTTTAACACATCCGATATCGACTCTGATGGCTGTTCAAAGGTCACGAGAGTTCAATGGTGGTCACGTTAGAACCTTTGGAGCAATTTCAGTAAAGCACCATTTGCGCAGAAATTGTTAAAGAGCACCACAGTCTTTCCTTAGTGACATCTAAACGGCCGTCTGGCGTAAACATCGAATTCTGTAGACCAACAAACATTCATTATGTACCAAAAAACATCAGTGGTGGTTACATAGACATTTGGCACGCACCTTGGCCAAAAGTCTTGCTTTTCGCCGGATTTTGGTCCAAACGAGCAAATTTTGCAACAGATTTAACAAGGTTTAGACGATGAAAACCACCACCAATATCATAAAGTCAGCTTGAGTTTGCTTTGCGGGACAAGTGGAATAAAATTCCACGGGATCACATTAAACGTCCGGGATGATCAACTCCACGGAGCTGTGGATATTGCACTGCACCACGGGGTTGTAACATTTTGTGTTAGGACTGTGAGTTGATGATTCTACATTGGATGTTTCGTTTACCTATTGCGCACGAAAGATGACAAGGAAACAGTTTCTGTTTGATATCGATCTATTGTTAAAATTGTTAATTTTCAAGAACAATTTATTTTGAAAGATTATCATTTCTAGTATAAATTTTATTTTTGAAAAACCAAGTGTTGCGTTTTCATTGGCACTCAGTATATTAACAAAAGAAGGCAATATGCACTTACCTTTATGTATTTTTTTATATAACTTCCAGGTCAGATTGCCGTTCTTATAATATTTTCAGAATGATTTTGTCATCGTCATCAACATTCACCAAGTGCACATAAATTGTATTATCATGAAAACAAGGGATTTTTAATAGGGTTTTTATTTATAAAAACATTTATTGATAAATATAAACAAATATGATCTCAGAGGGCAAACATTGGAAATCGTTCGTAATTGTGTCCAGTCGTAATTGCGTCCTGTGGGGCTAAGTAAGCGATAACCCATAATTTAACTGAGGGTAATAATACACCTATAATCGCTAAAATTCCCGGCTGACTTGAGAATCTGTCCCATTTGAACTATTGACGTCATACAACAATAACTATTCCATTGTGTCGTCAGATATTTTGTATTATGACGTCAAAATTTATGGGGAACCTTTGTGATGTTCATTAATGGCGGAATATAGCGATTAGATGTATTGGGGTAACGGTTATTTCAAGTGCATGACTATAAATCGACTGAGTTTGATAAATTAAAAAAAAAACGGTAAATAATTATTTTAGACCTTTGACAAATCAAGATAAGGATTTTTTGACGAATCACAATAAAATTTTAACCCAGTTTGATGCTATAGTACTATATAGTAGAAAAATGACTGCTTGACTCTTATGGCAGTCAAAAATGGGGATGACTCAGACTGTTTGAAGCCTGACTGTTGAGGACATTCTTACCCTCTTTAACAGGTTGGGCAGGATCCTCAGTTATGGGTTTTATACCCCAATCATCAATACACATGTACACCTTATTGCTATTTGTCCGCCATTACTGAATATCACACAGGTTCCCGTAAAATTTTGATGTCACAAAACAAAATATCTGACGCCACAATGGAAAAGTGATTGTTGTATGCGTCAAAAGTTCATTCGTCCGGGTCAGTCGGGATTAGCGATAAGGTGTATTGCCTGACATTACAAAGGTTCCTGTAAAATTTGATTTAAATTCACAATAGAAAATATCTTGACGTCACAAAGGAAAGTGATTGTAACATTGATGTATAACATCAGTAGTGGCACAGATTTATAGATCAAGTGTTGTAGATTTCCAAATACTGAAATAGCAATATGGTCCAACTTGTATTTTCAGTGAAAAAAATATAACTTTGGATTAACAGATCTCATGACAAGTTGAAGTCACTAGTTGAGTAGGAAGTCCTTACCCTTCCAGCATGTCCAGAGCACCAGAGTTCATACATGTACATGTATAAAATGTACCTAGTTGTTTGGTTGAGTTTAGTGTCTCCCAATCTGTAGTTGTATATAACATGTACATGTATAACTTCTATTTAGTGTTTTGTGGATTGTTGGTAAAATCTTTTTTTCTATGTCAGTAAGCTGACTTAATTAAAATCAATTGTTTTTCCTAGTTTCCATTTATTGTATAAACTGTAGAAGCCACAGTCTGTATTAAGTCATTTCATACTTTCTAGCTCAAGAAAAAAAATGTGTAAACCAATATAAAATTCCATAGTAGTTCAAAATATAAAACTTCAACGAAAGATCCAAGCAACACTGTACACCCCTGAATAAATTAATCAAAAGACCACATGTATACACTTAAAACAGTTTTTTGGGAACAATCTTATAATTTCAAATCCTGTACAATTGGACATGTATTCAATCAATTTGAAATAAAATAGTTACAACTGTTTACACAATTTGCTTTCTGTAAATAAATGGAAAAATCGACAGATCCTGGGAACACATTTATTTCAAAAATTCAAAACAACATGCAAAAATGCCAACTTTATTTATTATACTTTAGAGGGAAAAGACATTTTTTATATATATATAATATACACATCTTTAAAACATCTGCAATTGCAAACAATTGTTGTGAAAGAACTTCAATTTTATAGACCACAATGAAATGTTTAATTAGAATCAGGAAGTATCATACAGGGCTCACGCTACCAGGCGACTTGGGCGAAGAAGTCGCCTTCCCGACCGTCACTTCGCTTTCCCCGACCCCCAAAAGCGAAAACAAGTCGCCCTGTTCTTGACGACAGTCGCTTTCAGTCGCTTCCGTCATCGGACATTTTCAATTTTTACCAAGTTGATGAAACATCAAATTTTTATTGATAATTAAAGAAATTCAGACATAAACGATCCATTATCTTTTGAAAAGAGGTTGAAGCATTGTCTTCGCAGTGTGTAGCAGGTTATTTGATAAAAATACAACTTTTTATCACTTCGTGCATTTCCGCAAGTACCGGTGCTTGTTACTCGAAAACGTACATCAACCTCAATTTCGGCGGCAAAATAAGTTTTTTACTTCATTTAAACGTGATAAAAGTTGCCTCCAGTAAATTTTGATCCATTTATTGCATTAAAAACGTCATGTTCCTTTCCAAATAACTTGTCAAACATCGTTTATTTTTGTAAATTTTCTTGCATTCGTCCGCCATTGACCGATTTCTAATCTCCGGATCTGAACCGGACTAGCTATGACCGAAATCCGTACTTTTACAATAATTACTACGGACGCACGGATGGAACAGCTGACAGAAGAAGGGAAAAAATACGCATTCCACACGCATTAAGAGACTTTTGGTTACATCTAATTGATTGGTGTATATAATTCCTTATATTTTTTATGGATTGTTTCAAACTATTGATTAAAGTTGCTTAACTCTGAGACTATTATACTAATATCAATATATTATGGCCCAGCTTAATAACTTTTATATTTTTTTATGAGAAACACTGAATGTCATACACAAGATAATTTTTAATTAAATTGTAATTGATATATTATAATTTCTTTACATTTTTTTAAATATTTTTTATTTTTTTAGTGCTAGATGTTTAGTTGGTAGTTTCTCACAAGCTTAAACAACTTTTAATTTCAAATGTTACTTTAATTGTAATTTTTTTACTCAGATATGAATTGAACAGTATAAAAAGAACATTATTTACATATGGCCCTTTATACTATTGTAAAATCCAAACATTGTATCGCACCGCGCGAATGAGCACTTCTCTTTCAAATCTCACCACTTCTCCCTATCAGTTTCAAAAAGAGAAGTCACTTCTCCCTATAATTCTGAAGTAGTGTGAGCCCTGTCATAATGATAATAAACTGGGTACATGTATATTTTTACAATTTTGAAATATCATTGTCATATTTTATTTATGTAATAATTTCATAATTTTGTAAATATAGGTTAAATCCAGTGAGCTAGCCTGAAGTAAAAAGTCACCATGGTTAGCATACCTGACTGGTCGAAGTTCTCCCGGGTCCATGACACCTTAAAAGAGCCAGCAAACATACTGATGAACAAGTATTACAAACAAAGGGAAGAGGAGACCATAAGACTAGCGGAGGAACATGGATACTTCCTGGTCCCAACTCAGGGATACCTCATTAAAAACATGGGTCCTTTGAATGGGCGACGGGTCAAGGATACAAACAAAATTTATCTTGTAAAGCTTGTTGGTGTTCATCTAAGGAAAATTGGAGACATCTCATATTGTATAAACTTAAGGATCTGCATCTTGCATAATAATTTCTTAACAAAAATTGATGGCCTAGCAACCTGCCGTCAACTAATTAAGCTGGATCTTCATTCAAATCAGGTAAAATTAAATATATTCCTTGGGCATTCATGTATTTATTGACATGTATGAGGAGGTTATGGTCCATATTCTACAAATTTACCAGTATCTTACTGACATGAAAATATTTACAGATTAAGAAGTGGAACAGTTTTTCAGTTGTATATTTTTATAAACCTTGTCCTATTTAGAATAGGATTTATAAAACAAATCAAACTTTAATACATGTATATAAAATAGGATTGTTGGATGTTAATGTGTAGCAAATCAAAAACCATTGAGAGTAAAGATCAAACCAAGAATAGCATTACACTTATTAATTTTTATATAAAATGACAAGGGGAGATAATTACTAGTGTCACATACATGTATAACATGCATAGAGCATAAATGCTGACTTAAAGTACATGTAGGTAGAATTGATTATTTCTACAAAGTTTTTCTTAGTTCAAATTGTTTTAACTTGTCTTGAAGTTGAATATAAGAAAAGTTATACATTGTATGACAATATCACTCGAAATAAAATAAAAAAATGTTTGTAGCGAATGACACATATAAATTGTCAACTCAGTGCCATCATGGCAATATTCTATTGTAAAATAGTGATTATCATGCTTTATAAAATACTGAAAAAATGGATTAAGCAAACAAGTTATTCACTAAAACATGTGGTTAAATATAAAGTGTGTATTATATAGCCTACAAATTTTTCAGCTAACATCAGTACCAGGGATTGCATTTTGGTCATCGTTGCGGCATCTGAGGTTTTTATTGCTGCATGATAATCCTCTTGGGAAGTATGAAACATTACAAAACATTGCTACATGTCCAAGTCTTATGGGCCTAACATTGTATGATACACCACTTGGACTGAAGAGGAATTATCGGCATCATGTTGTCAACAGTATTTGGTCACTTAAGGCTTTAGATCATTATGTAATATCAGATGAAGAGATAATTGAAGATGCAATATTTGGTGGAAGATTTTGTACATTGACTGAAGAATTTAAGATCAACCTTTGCCCACCATGGTATGAGGTAGGTACATGTATTAACTTAATAGTATTCACATGATGAAGTTTTTGTTCTGCTTAGTGAAGTTAATTTTGATATTGGTGTCATTAGAATAGATAATACAACTAAAGCAAAAAGTTTGTTATGATGAAATTACCAGGACAGATGACTAGTAAAATAGCAATGCCATTAGTGAAAAAAAGTATTTAAGATTAATATTGATAGTAATTATCAAAATATGTATTGTAGCTTAATTAAAAATCCCAACTCAAGTGGCGACTATAGGGTTTATAAAAAAAATGAAAGAAATCAATTCAAAATCAAATTATGCTGTTTGTCACATAAAGAGAGATGATACACTTACATGCCTTCCAAATAAAAAAGTGCATACCTATGTAAATTTTAAGACATTTGAAACCGCTTTGTCATTTTTCCTAAAATCATTGATAAGATTGTCTTTGATCTTTTTGTTAGTTGTCAAGGCTATTCAAACTGATTTTTACTGTTTTTACTGTTACATCTCAATCACTGGCTCTTGCCACATCCAAATATTTTTGTTTTGTATATATATAAATTGCTGCATTGATCTTTTTGATTATAAGGATGGAACTTTAGAGGAAGAAATGGCTCTTTTACGGAGGACAGAAGCAGAAATTAATAAGATTATGGCTCACCATTCACCAGTCCTTATAATTCAAAGACACATTAGAGGCGTTTTAACAAGAAAAAGGTATGAAAAAATAATAAATGAAGACTTTTATTTGACTGCTTGAAATATTTTTTTATAATATTTTAGTGTAATGATATATACAGGCTCTTAAGGAGGCTCACGGGTACAAAAATTTCATTACTAATTTTATTTATTACACTATTAGTTATTTCTTGATGATATAGTACAAAAATCAACAACAAAAAATCGATTTGGTTTGGTCCCAGATGACTTTTTAAATGTTTATATCATTGAAAAAGCTCCAAATTATCTCCCTATGGTGCTAAAATGCTATTTTTTTTGCATTAACATTGAAATATCTTATTTAACTCATTGGTGACCTATATTTTTTATTATTGTTTTCAAATAAGCTGTACATAAACTAAATAATTGTAAAATTTTAGCGATTTCTGTAATTTAGTTCAATTTTATTTTGATATAACCTCTATTTCTCCTATTAGTTCAACAGAAAAAAAGGACATTAACAAAAATGTATGCTTCTTTTAGAGGTAGATTGTGAGCTTAAATGAACAGTGACCCCATTTTTTATTTCATTTTTCTATATGAGTATATGAGAAAGTTTATTTATAGAAAAATATAGCAAACTCCTATATTAGAAAAAAAAAGATTTATAGTGAGCCCCTTAAAAGAACTTTAAACATATTTGTGACTGAGTTACCATACACATGTTTAACCCAATATATATAGTCTTTTCCATCAATTCATAGTGTTTTTTAATTCAATAAATATATCTCTTCTAAAAAATAATGTACAATATATTATAACTTATGGAAGAAAACTTTTTTATCAGTGGGAAACCTAATACATTTTTTGTACCATGAAATCTATGGACATAAATATCTCATGAATCATAAGTATAAATCCACAATAATTTTCTTGAAATTGTGAATTACAATTTAAATTTGACTTTGAAGTATTCAAATGATTTAAAGAATAGAAATCAATATTTCTCAAGTGAAACAACTTGCTTTCAAAGAATTTACTTATAATTTTGAATTTTCCAACAATAAAGAGCTATAACTTGGGACTGTAAAAATGACTACCCTACTTTTGGTGGTCAAAAACATTCTAATAATTCTAGTATATATTTGTTTAGGGGCCAGCTGAAGGATGACTCCGGGTGCAGAAATTTCTCGCTGCATTGAAGACCTGTTGGTGACCTTCTGCTGTTGTCTGTTCTATGGTCGGGTTGTTGTCTCTTTGACACATTCCCCATTTCTATTCTCAATTTTATTGTCTATTTAATATCTGGAAACCAAAAGTGTAATGGTCAGGCATACAGATGGAGAGCAGAGAAACAAACAGGATTCTAATGTATGCCTCCGACTCTGTGGAGCGGGTGTATAATGAAGAGAATATCTTTTATGATGTTTAACTAATTTTTTTAGGTTTGGCAGCTTTGGTAATAAATCCAAAGGTTACAGATCAGTTGAGATGCCTCATACCTCTGATGCTGTACCTCCTCCACCCTCAACCTCACCTGCCTTTACTCTGTGTAACCAGGATTTATCTGTTGGAACCAGTGCGAATTTGACTCCTATAACAAAAATCGTAGACCAGAATCATCAGCACCAAGTGATATAACAGAAGTACACACTTCTTCAAAGGTTAATAATTATATAATATATAATAATATTTATTGCGCAAAAGCTGTTGAAAATAATAAGAAGGATATCTTAAATCCACTGTGTGATTGTGAGACCTAACATATAAAAGTAGGACGATGTGCTATCATTCCAAATGAGACATCTATCAATTGGAGACCAAATGGTGGAGATGTAAGCAACTTTAGATCACTTAATCATGATGTTTACATGCTGACATAAACAATCAAACAAAGCTTGAAATGACTTACATTCCCTTAAAATAATATAAACAAATTGTCATAAAAACATTCAGTATACAGCCATATAGATAAAAGAAATCTATAGTTTTTTCAAATGGTATAATCTGTAATTAAGGAGTTTTAAAATAACTGTTAACAACTATGATATTGCTGTTGAATTGATTACAAAATGTTAATTAATACATTATTCTACACTTGAGAATTTTGCATTACATCGCTACATTCTTGTTTCAAATAAATACAAGGCCCCCATACCTTGACATTTTTACATTCTTCAGATAATCAGGTTTCTTAATAGGTGTGTTTGTAAAGTGAAACATACATTCCTTGACTGGACCATTGATATTTGGTTTGCTGTCCAATAAGTATAATTTTTTTTTCATTTTCATACTGAATTATAACAGAAAATCATGCTAAAGTATCTTCTGAATCTACCAACATTGTCTCTATCAAGAAGAAAATAAAATGATGAATGTATAGAAATTTTGAATTTCTCAAATTAATTATTAGTTTTAGATGGGATATATATAGAATAATACATGGCAAAATCCATATCGCATAATGTATCACCACGAGAAACCAATATCAGTCCTGAGGGCGATACCGGGTATGCGATACTGGGTATGCGATACTGGGTATGCAATACAGGTTTAGCTAAAATGTATGCTATACGGAGTAAGCGATACAGGGTAGGTGATACAGACTGAAAAAAGAACCTTTATTAGATATACAAAATTGCTGTATTTTGTACTAAATATATGATAAATGTATTTATATAAATGTGAGAAAAAATGTTCAACCTCCTGATTAGTTTGGTTGGCTAATTATCAACAAAATATCTTAAGAGTTTGTCTTGAAAAAAGATGTATTTGTCTCATTTTAGGTGAATGAGCCCTACCCTACACCACAGCCTCAAACACCTCATACTCAAGATGAAATTGAGTCTCCAAAGAAGAAGAAAAACTTATTGATAAACCTAGCTAAGTTACAGTCAGGAACTTTTTCAACATTGTATGATGAGGCAATTGCCATAGAAACTATTTTACCAGAACTGACCTTTGAAAGTGTTTCAACCCCTTTAGAAACAAAGAGATATAGAAGGAGGAAGAAATCAGAGCAGCAGAAGAGAATTGTAAAAAGTGTCAAGCAGTTTTTTGGACCAGTTGTCGACTCAGCAGATCAGCAGGAACCTGAGAAAGAGGTAGATGATGACACACCAATAACACAATATCGTCTGAGGGGTGTTCGTCCAGAAACAGGATATATTGATGCTAAAACTCAGCTCATTTTGTATAACCAGGAAGCTGGAAGGATGGTTAGGGATGCTGAAGATGAAATACACATAAGGACTAATAATATGCCAAGACCTAAAATTTCACCAAGAAAAAATATTAACAATGACCAAAGAATTTTTGCACGTGTTCACGGCACCATGGGTATTTCAAGTTTGCTAGCTGTGCATCAAGCATATCGAGATAGGGAAAAGGCAGAAAGGTCTGCCGCAAGAATAGAAAACATTTTAAAGTTACACGATGAAAAAGATCGGGCAAAGGAAAGAATTAGATTGTTTAATGAAGAAAAAAGAAACCAAGCTTTACGAAAAAGAGACCAAGAAAGAGCCAATATGTTAGAAGCTTTAGAAAGACGTGAAATGAGAAGGTTAAGTTATTTAGATAAAAGGCATGATATTAAAGCAAGGTCATCAGAAATGTCAAGAACATTCAAAGCTGACTTTACGTTTATAACTGAATTCAGTACCCAGCATACATCTGTATCAAATGCTTTAATGCGACACGACAAACAAACAAAACAGGAAGATCGTGTTGCAGCAAAATCAGATTTGGTTTCGAATTTGAAAACAACAAAACAAGACCAATCAGATATAGTTAAAAAGTATCTAGAGCATCGTCAGCTAATGAGGCAGACAGAATCGTCCTTTGCTAAAAATGAACTTGATTCCAGGATGCTACAAGAAGCAAATGAAAGGATCATGGAAGCAAAAACAAGGGTGGCTCAACAAAAGCAAAGAAAAGAGACTGTAAAAACCTTTTATCCTCTTCCTCAAACAGTAACTCCTGCACCAAATGTAGACACTTCTGAGAGGCTATCAGCACCTCCCCGATATACTCCAGGCGCTACTCATTTTGAGGCAAATGCTTTATTAGCAGAAGGACGTATTGGAAAACACCATACAATGATTTTATGAGATCATACTTTGCTCTTCCTTTCAGTTTCATGTATTGTTCTGAACTTCTCAGATTCATCTAATTTTGTTCCTAATGAACACACCGTGCATGAATTTAAATGCCAAAATGAGTGCTCACTTGAAATTTGGTAAATACTGTGAAAGTTTGTTTCTCATGCAGGTATGACTTCTTATAAAATCATGTAGGAAGGAGTACACTAATTAGCTCTTACATGTACCAGTATATTAAGTGAATGAATCATTGTCTTTCAATCAGCCAAGAATAACCAAGTGAGAATATTGAAGAAAATTGATACATGTAATATGTTTAGAGCTATTCCAGAAAAAAATATATATTGGGGGTTGGAAGACACTTTATTAATTTGTATGGGTGGGGGCTTCAAGGTCCACGAAGATGAAATTGTATGGTTAGGCATGCAAAGTAAATGCAGTTTTATGGGTAATGGCCTTAAAATAAAGAGTATTCCAACCCCTTCATATTGCTTTATCTTGAATAGCCTTTGGTCTTATAGTGCTATCATTTTTGTTGCATAGATATTTATCAGGGTACATTTAAACTTATAGTCAAAATATATGTTTAAGCATCAGATTTCCATATAATAAGTCTGATTAAGCTTAGATCTTTAAATAAAAAAACTTTCTAAAATTAAGAAAATAATCCTATAAAAAAAAGAAAGATATTTTTTCTCTTTTAATCAATTGTGATGTGCAAATATATTAAGCTTGTGGAAAGCATAATGTGTAATATAAAATAAGTATTGTTTGACTTGAAAAAAGAAAAGAAAAACAAATCAACATAAAAATAACCAAAGTTATTAGAATTGAATCTCAATATATATTCAAAAAATGTCACCTAAAGACACATATTGACCAACCTACTGGTATTTGATAAAACTAACACAACTTCACCAGGTATGATAAGTCTATTTTCCAAATGTTTGACATAGTTGGCAGTACTAGTGTAACTTTTAGTTTTGTCCAGTCTTTCTAGACGAGACTGATCAAAATCCTAGTTTCTTTTACCATAATACATAATCATTAAATTTTGTTTATGTGTCAGTCCAAGTGGGGGTTCTTATCACAAATATATCGTAAGTTATACTGCTATGTTCATGACTTGATATGAATAGTTTTTCTGGTACTATTTTTTGTGGTATTGGGTTGCTGTAACATTGGCATGACCCACATCACCTTAAATTAATAGTATAAATGATTTTTTTTATCATTTTATCTAAAAAAAAAAGATAAATTTCTTTCAAAATGTTTTTAATTTTCTTTCAAAAATCTTCCAAAAATAATTTAAAATTATAATGATAAAAACAACGTCTGCCTTTATGAGTCTCAAAATAAGTTGAATTAATGTGAATCCAGAATTGTTATTTTATGGTGATCTTTAAAAGTAGAAAAAATTTGTAAAGAGAAAAATCTTGCCAAAATTAAGCTTTAATTGATTTGATTAGTACTAGAATGTTTTACATTTATGTTTTAGATGGTCAACTTCATAAATTTTGCCTATTGTTCAATCTCAAAAACCTTGTAATTGTTTGCCGTAGCATAGATATTATTAGAAAACCATATTTACATACAGTTGTCTTTTGGAAAACATCAAGTCAAAATCAAATTGACATTTTTTTTTTAACAATTTCATTTTTTCCCCTACTATATAGAAAAATCTTTCAAGAGATTTAAAACTTTGAAATGTTTTAATCAATTCCGAAGCTGTCATGTCTTGTCTAAGTTGATAGTGGATTGATTTATGAACAATTTTTTATTGAAGTCCAAGATTTCTATATGTTGTCATGCAGATTTTTGTATTCTTAAAGAATTTTGTTGTGATATAATCTTTTTGTTCTGGTGCAACGTTAAGCAATCTTCAATCAATGTAAGGAAACTGGTTTATTTTATCAGTTTTCAGCTTCAACAAATGTAGTAGGACAAAGAAATGATATATGTTTTGAGATTCGGATAAAAAATTACAATTTAAACCAGGTTGTCCTTAAGTGTTTATGTTGTGAAGTTGTGAACTCAAGCATTTCATAGTATTTGACTATTTTATAACTTGTAGATTGTTGTCTTCTTATGTAATTTTGAAGGACTTAAATATTTGCTGATTATTACTTAAGGTGGTACCTAACACTACAGGGAGATAACTCTGTAAAATCAGTAGAACGTTTTAATGACGTTGTGTTCATAAGGGAATATTAAGCTTCTCAATGATCAAAATAAGTGTTTGTCAAACTGCTATATAACCAGTGTATTTTTTCTGATTAAACGGTTGGTTCAAATTTTTTGAAATTTTTATATTTTTGTCAAAGGGTCAAAGTAAATACTTTGTCAAAATTTTAAGAAAATTAAACGATCCAAATTAATTTTAGTTAAAGTGTTAGGTACCACCTTAATATTGAAAATTAGTGTTACTCAAAGCTGCATACATGTAATCCATATATAGTCCCCTAAACAAACTTTTATTTTATAATAGCATCAACAGCATCATTTACTTGAAGACAGTTTTGTATAAAATTGTCTAACTATTGTCAATCAATTAGCCAAAAGTTCATTTAAATTTGAAACATATGTTTAATTATCATTATATACAGAATGGAATTTTATTTTACTAATTTAAAAGATGGAGAAATCATTGTCAAATTTATTTTTCCTGCTTTTATGTTTTCTTCACCTGGCATGATAGTAAATGTAATACAAAACTATGAACTTTACTCCTTTTTTTATCATTGATTTTTTAAGACCTGCAAACTAAGGTTTTTTAATATTTTTTTATTAGGTTTTGAAATTTTGATGTAATGCAAGATTTTGTTTTGTTTCTTTGAGTTATGTCACATATTCTCTTTGCATTCTCACTCATTTTATTGGATACAAGATTTACAATAATAACAGACTATTGTACTTCAATCATTTTATCAATTGAAAGCTGTTGTGCAAATGAATTGAACAATTTGCAGTGTAAATACACTTCAAATCTGTAAATACTGATAGAACTGCTAGACCACCATATATTACTTGGCTTTTGAAAACAATCATAGTCTTTTTGACGGCATTACTGATATTGTTATTGGTGCTTTCTGAATAAAGCCATGATGGCATTTGATATTGATATAAGTATTAGTAGCCATTCATACCTGCCAACTTTTCAAAATGCCCATGGGGGTTTTGCGTTCAAGATGGCTGACATAGTCCTAAAAAACCTTCAAGGGGCCTGCAAATACATTTTAATGTTGTTTTTTGGCTTCTTCATACTTTTATAAGCCTAAAGTCATTGTAAAATTAATTGTTTTGTTTAAATTGTGGACAAAATTGCTCTTTCAAAATTTCAATTTGGGAGCCTCCAAGGGGGAAATCCCCTGCAAATAGTGACAGTTGGCAGGTATGGCCATTATCACATTATGACAGTGACTTATTCATTGAGCTAAAAAATAAAACAAGATTTATCAATCCTGCATTCTAAAGTCTTATAACAATCTCAGACCTTTTCCTCCTTGATAATATACACTTCATTGTCCTTATACATGTAAGAACCTAACTCATTCTTGTATTAAAAAATGTACACAAAAACATTGTGATTGGGTTTTAAACTTCCTATACAATAGAAATTCAACCAATGATACAACATTATAATCTTTTTTGGGGTACAAACGATCAAAAACTTAAATTACCCATAGTCCTTTAGTTTCGGAAACAGTTAAATTAAATGAATGTGAAATATTGTTGCAGGCCTATGTAGCAGAAAAAAACTTGTGTAAAACCAAATTAGTTGTTTTGGTTGTTAGCTATTTATGACTGGTTGTAAGTAAAACAATGGTTAGGCAGGCGCGGATCCAGAGGGGGGGTTCCAGGGGTTGGAACCCCCCCCCTTTTTTTTGGACGATCAATGCATTTGAATGGGGACATGTAATTGGAACCCCCCCCTTTGTCCTGGGTTAGGAACCCCCCTTTTTAAAAGGGCTAGATCCGCCCCTGTTAGGTAACATTAGCCTGTTTTCATTTAATTCAAATATGATTGTTTTTGTCTAATGCCTTCTATTTATCTTATGGCATTGATATATCTTTATGCTCCATTGCTAACAAAATGTTGTATGTGTATTTATTATAATATAAGGAGTAATTGACTTGTAACTATACTAATGTCAGTTGGCCTTGACCTCAATAGCATAATCTACTGATCTTCCCAATAATTGATATACTAGTGTTCAGTTAAAACAGTTGACAGGCCAGAAGTTTTTGTGTCAATCTTTGTCAAATTTAGGGAGCTACCATTTGATTTTTATGGGGGGGCTAGGATGAAAATTTTTGTCCTGCATTTTTTTTTAGTTGTAATCTCTGTCCTGCCTTTTTATTTTTCACTCTATTCGGTCCTGCTTTTTTTTTTTAGTTTATCCTGATTTTTTTTTCAAATTTCATCCTAGCCCGCCCAATAAAATCAAATGGTAGCTCCCTTATGCAGTAGCTTAATATTTTCTTTTTTCTTTGTTTTATTAAAAAAAAAATGTATTTCTATTGTTACAAAATCTTGTAAATATGTATATAATTAAGTTCATTAACAAAATTGTACTCATTTTAATTGTTAATGTATTGTGTGTTAGATTAGTAATTAATGTTAGTCAAAATAACTTCTAGTCTTTTATTGTATATCATATTTATGAGTGATATCTGCTTAAACTTATATTTTTGCTGAAAATTGCAGACAAGGAATATATTTAATAATTGTGATTATATTTAGTGCAGACTCTTTTTTTATACAATAACAGTCTATTGTTCTGCATGCAGAAAAACACTTAGCTTTGTATTTTTAGCAAAACAAAACTTGTAAAATAATGATATATTTTTTTCAAGTATTTTCTATTTAATCCTATAAAATTTTGGTACAATTACAATTATAACACTCTTGACTTGAAAATCAACCAATCAAAATACTTGATTCTGTGTCCTGAGCACAAAGTTTTCATGCTCAACTTCAAAATATGAGAATTTTCAGTTTCCTCGCTCTTGTTTGTTCAAAACCACTTGAAATAACAAAACAAGGTAATACAAAGTTTTACAAATTGTGACTTGGATGGAGAGTTGTCTCATTGGCACTGACATACCACATCTTCTTATATTTATATGCAAATTACTCAAGTGATTTACAAATGTATGTTGATTTATTTACATCATAGCACCTCATTTATTAAGGAGGCAGACCTAGGTTAAGTGAAATAACTCTGAAAATCCTCAGTACGTTTGTGTCAGCCATTTTCATAAATATGTTCTAAGCTTCTAGGATACATAGATTATTTCCAATCTGTTTCAGGTAAATGCTTAAAATTTATTGACAAAACTTGGCTTTTACAAACACATTACTGATTTAAAGAGTTATCTCCCTGAACCAAGGTCTACCCCCTTAATTTGTTGTCTGCATAGTTTGAATGTACACCATTGTTGTATGGTTTTATTTAATCACTGTGATATAATTGTTTTGTTTTAAGTTATTTCTTTATCTTTCTCAGCTTTTTGATATTGTTTATTTTTTTTTAATATTTGTAAATAAACAATTTTAAAATAATTTTGTTCATGATATTTATTTGAAATAAACCCAACTTAAGGGGGTATCCCTTGGTTCAGGGAGATAACTCTTTAAATCAGTTATGCGTTTGTAAAATCAAGTTTCGTCAATGAATTTTAAGCATTTACCTGAAACAGATTGGAAATAATCTATGTATCTTAGAAGCTTAGAACATATTAATGAAAATGGCTGATACAAACATACTGATGATTTTTAGAGTTATATCCCTTAACCTAGGTCTACCTTTTAAAAGGCTGGATTGCACAGAATTATTCTTAAACTAGGGTGAATGGTCTATAACATGAAAATATACTGTGGATTCATAATTATTGGTTGGATACCAATTTTCATGGGATTCGTGGGTATAGGTGAAACACAAATTCAAATGTTCAATGAATTATAAATTTTCTATAGGCTTTCTACACAGAAATAGACAAAACCATGAAATGAAATATCTAAGAAAATGAAACTTTTCCTCAATCCACTGAAGTAAAATGAATCTACAGTAAAGCATAACAAATTGAAGAGAACAAATCTAAAAACAACTACAGATAACTTTTAGAATTTGGGTGAAAAAATGTATAGAAAATGGGATACAAATACTTCGACATATGAAATAGGATAGCAGGCGCATTATTTGCACACAATCTGTCTGCTAGACATGTACACTTTACAATCATTCCATTCACCAAATATAGTTGACCTTTTGCTTCTAGTACATATATTTGATCAACTTACAAAGTCATGAAATCTAATTATTTGCCAATGAACCATGAAAATAATGAGGTCAAAGTCATATCTTGTATGAACCCTCCAAAACAGACATGTACGCCTTACAATCGGTCCATGCTCCAAATATAAGTACATGTACCCTGTTGTTTCTAATATCTTAGAAATAGAACAAACCACAAAGACTGAATAATGTCTGGTGAACTGGGAAAATGAAGTCATGGTCAGATCAACCTGCCAGACTGACATGTACACCTTATGATCCTTCAAAACATCAAATATAGTGACCCTATTGGTTGAGTATCTGAAAAATTAACCAAACCACACAAAAACTTAACATTGTCTAATGAACCATGAAAAAAAGCTCCAGGTCAGATGAAACCTGCCAGTAGGACAAGCACGACTTATAATCAATCATTACACAAAATATAGTTGGCCTTATACTTATAGTTTGAGAGGTACTAACTTAACAACATACAAACTTTGATCACTCATACATGCAATTAGTTTGTGGACAGTCGAAACCTGTCTGATGTTGCAAGAAACCAATATACCAAATATGGTTATCCTATTACTCATATGATATGAAGCTTAGCAACACTTGCTTCATTCAAACGCCCAAACAGGAGGAAGTAATTTTAGCAAGAATTAGACTGCTGTCTTTTCGTTTTTTGCTATGATGTTGTGTGGCAGTTTGACTAATGAATTTTGAATATCTCCCATGGCGCACGAGATTACCCCAGGTTTTGGTGAGGTTCATGTTGCTCATTCTTTAGTTTTTCTAAGTTGTGTTCTGTATCTGTTGTTTGATTGTCCCTTTGTTATCTTTTCACATTTCTTTTGGAATCTTCTTCCTCTATTTTTATCTAGTTATTGTATGAGAATTTTTGAGATGCACATTAATTGCTGGAAAAGAAGAATTCTTCAATGAATCCATTTAATATCTTATCTGAATAATTCTAGCCACTTTTCATTTGAAAGCTGTAAGAAACAAGAATGTGTTCACAGTACACATGCCCCACTCGCATTATCAATTTCTATGTTCAGTGGACTGTGAAATTGGTGTAAAAATCTAATTTGGCATTAAAATTAGAAAGATCATATCATAGGGAACATGTGTACTAAGTTTGAAGTTGATTGGACCTCAACTTCATCAAAAACTACCTCGACCAAAACCTTAACCTGAAGCAGGACTGACGAACGAATGAACAGAGGGACAGATGAACGGACGCACAGACCAGAAAACATAATGCCCCTCTGCTATCGTAGGTGGGGCATAAAAAGAATAAAAAGATTCTTTTTCCAAATTGTATTGCACTATTACAACAGATATATGAAGAATTTGTATCACAGATCTAAGACAAACAATAAAAATCAGTATCAAGGAGAGTATCTTGGTGATCTAGACTAATGTTAATAAGTCCTTCCACAGGTGAATAAAAATGCTATAATCAGCAAAAATCAATTGTTGTGTAACTGTTCAATAATGGCATGAGTGAAGTCATTGGTTGTTGAATGACCGCCTAGATCCTTGGTTCTTACCTAAAATAGAAAAAAGCAATATAGTTTAATTTACATGTATGAAAAGTGGTATATTTTTAAAAGAAAAAGTTTGTTACAACTTTCATCCTTTAAACTTGTATTTTTTCAACAATCTTTGTGATTATCAAAAGAGAATTGTATTCTTAAATATGCATGTCTTACTAGCCACTCGTTGAGTAGGCAGTAGAGAGCTAATAAAAAGGTTAATGTCATTTTCCTATGATTTTCTTAAAATAAAATAATGGCGCTTCTATTATTAGAACCATTTGATTTCAAATGATACAACAAATAATGATAGTAAACAAAATGATCTGTTAAAAGAGAACTCCTCCAGACTGATGAGTTGCTCAAATAAGACAGATATCATGGTTATTCTGCTATCTTCATCATGTCCTAGGCCTGATACATGAGGACAATGAAGAAAGTTTATTGCTTCAGGCAGGTTTTATTGAAGTAAAAGATAAATTCGATATGTTTTTAAATTCAAAATATCATAATGTTTTCAATTTCAGACTTATTACTTCATTTGTATTTACATGAGCAACATGAGGGGAGACACATGTGAAGCAGGAACTTCCAGTGCAACACCGTCTGATACAGAGATCCCCTATTTTTCATGTTGAACAGTTCTTAGTTTTCTCTGTTTAGTACACTGTTGTTTGTCTTTTGGGCTTTTTAGTTTTTTGTCATGGCGTTGTCATTTTATTTTTGACTTTGAGTTTTAAATGTATTATGGTATTTGTCGTCTCTCTTTTCCAAAGAATAAACTTACTTTTGCTGATTTGATCACTCTATGGACAGCATCTTCTATAACCTTAGCATGGTAATCCAGATGTATATGTTTCAGCATGTTACAACCACTTAGTAATACTGCTGTTGGATTGGCAATGTTCCTACCAACTGCATCTGCAAAGGCATGTCTAGCACCCTGATGGTAAAATAATAATCATTGAAATTATATGAAATTCACAAAACAACTAGGATTTACATTAGAAACTTGCTAAAGCAAATAAGTTTACATTGATCACTGAAACAAACAAAAATAAAGTCAAAACCAAATACTTCTGTCAAAATACATGAATTATGTAGGCCTAATAACCAATTAACAGACAATTTGTTTTTTTAAACTATTTTTGATAGTTAATAAAAAAAACTAGCCTATGAAACCACAAAAACTTAATGTTGATTTCATTCATTTTACAATAAATATTAGGTAGAGGATACCAGAAACTTAAAAAAAAAAAAGCCATGTATAGCTATAATACAAAACAATTATTGTCTAGCATCTACCTTCTGCGACTTAAAAGTTAAATACAATTCGATTACACAGTTCATTTGCTATGATTGACATACAGGTGTCTTGCGATCTGCGACTTTAGTCACATGTTGCCAAAAAATATACTAAGGTTTATTCTTTTTAATAAAGAATAACTAACTCCATCATTTTGTATTTGGCTTATTAAATCTAATGATGCAATACTGTGTTTGATTGTATCTTCAACTACAAATTACTTCAATCAAAGCGCTGTAAGCGCTGAAGGCAGTTAACCAAAAACCAAGGCAACCGTAATTATGAAAACTGTGGCAATGTTGCCTCAACATTAAACATTCATATATAGTACATTCATGTTTTTCTAATGATTTATTTATTAAGGCAAATAATTTATATGTTATCAAGGTTTCAAAAGCAATGCATATATCAATGTATATTTTTTATGGTGAGTCTGCAGTAATGCAAGTTCCCAATGATTGCAGTTGTTCTACTTGGTAGTTAACCTTGGTTTTATTCGACTGCTAGAAGTTCAATTTGACGTAGTATGAACATGTAATAGTATGAATGGACTGGTTTCCCTGGAAAGAAAACTGAGTTTGTGTTCTATAGTACAAAAGTTATGAGACATGAATCAGACAAATGTTCACTACAACAGGGATCAAAGATGAGGTCTGACTGACTTGCCCATAGTAAATGTAAATGCTTTGTTATTTTGTCCAATACATATGAATATATATAATTTAGGTGTGGGAATCTCAACGGTTTTCAAGTTCTCAAACAGGTAGGGGTAGGCAGAGGATTTAGGGGCAGGGGGCCCGGTCCCTCCTTTTTGGGAAAAAATTTGGTTGCTTATATAGGGAATCACTGAAGCCTGACTGGAGCGGGCCCCTCTTAGGTCAGTCAGTGGGCCCCACTTATGAAAATTTCTGGATCCGCCACTGGGGGTAGGGTGACCCTAGGGACTTCCCCTACATTTCATTGTATTTGTTAAATTATCCCATACATGAATATATATGGTTTAGGGGTGGGGATCTCATTGGTTTCCAAGTTCTCAAACAGGAAGGGTAGGGTGACCCAAGGGACTCCCCCTATATTTCATTTAATTAGTTATATTGATCCATACATGAATATATATTGTTTTGGTGTGGGGATCTCGACCGTTTCCAAGTTCTCAAACAGGAGGGTTGGGATGACCACAGGGACTTACTTCCCTTATATTTCATTTGATTTGTTATATTGTCCCATACATGAGTATATATGGTTTAGGTGTAAGGATCTTGACCATTTCCAAGTTCTCAAACAGGAGGGTGAACAGTGACCTCAGGGACTCCCCCTATCTTTCATCTGATTTGTTATATTGTCCCATACATGAATATATATGGTTTAGGGATGGGGATCTCGACCATTTTTAAATTCTAAAACAGGAGGGGTGGGGTGACCCCTAGCGACTTTTCCTATATTTCATTTGATTTTTCATATTGTCACAAACATGAATATATATGGTTAAGGGGTGTGGATCTAGACCGTTTCCAAGTTCTCAAACAGGAGGGGGTGGGGTTACTCCAGGGACTCCCCCTATATTTCATTTTTTATTTATTATATTGTCCTATACTTGAATATATGCAGGGGCGGATTCAGACGGGGGAGGGTTGCGGGCTTGCACCCCCCTTAAATTTGCAAAGCATGGGTTGTTCTCAGCTTAATAAAGAAAATTCCGATAATTTTACCTCAATTTTATTTAGCCTCGCTCTGCTCGGCGAAAATTTAAGTTTGCGCCCCTCCAAACCTAAAATCCTTGATCTGCCCCTCATATGGTTTAGGGGTGGGGAGTTCGACCGTTTCCAAGTTATCAAACAGGAGGGGGTAGAGTGACCCAAAGAATGCCACCTATATATCATATGATTTCCTTACATTAAGGTATATATGATATAGTTGCATTATTTGTGAAAATAAAGAATGAAACTTTCAGCTACTTTAATTGACCCTTCAAAATTGAGAAAAAAACAAATAACCCCTCGAAATTGCAGTAATATGTTTACACTTTAAAAGCATCTCACATGCATTATCATCATTTATCATTTATAAAGAAAATTTAGACTGTGACCATGAACATGTATATTGTTAGATATACTGTTCCCAGCTGTCACGTTGTATTGGATTTTTAAATTAAAATTTATCAAAAAGTAATTTTTAGTTTCTGAATAAAATATTTTTCTGCTTTTTCTTTCTTTTACATATATCTTTTGGTTTACAATACTAGTGTTTATATTCATTTACCATGCATAGATGTATTTTTTCACCTGCTTGGATTTATTTTGTAAATGATCGTCAAACCCAGAATTACCCTTATCCGCTTCCGGAATCGGATCCGATTTTGTAAAATTTTGTCTTCACGGCCGCCATTGTTATGTGTTTACAATGTTGTTTTTGTCAATCAGATACGATTTTACTCGAATTTATACAATATTTGTCGGCGATTTTCTGTGTAAAGCTAGCGGTTGAACAAAATGAACATCGCCGTCATGAATAATAATGATAAAAATAAGTTTTAAGCTCGTTTAATTGGAGACTTTGGTGAACATGGTGAAAAGGTTTGCAAAGTAATTTCTTATCTTCTTTCAAATGTAAGGTGACTACGTCGGGCGTAGCTAGAAACCAACTATCCTAGTCGAAATTCCGCTTGCAAAAGTGGAAGGTCTCGGACCACCGCTAATTTGCACACCTACCTCCAAATTGAAAAGCTACGAAAATTTCTTTTTCTAATTTGAAATTGCCGCCAACAGCATGAACAGTTGAATTATATAATAGACTACTGACGTAGTTGTACTACGTATTGATGACAAACAATATTCCTACGACTTTTGTCATTTGGGAAATCTAAACTGCTTGTCTTAAGAGATTTTCGGCGATTAAATATTTCATACAATTGTTCTTTGACATCTTAGCTAAAAGCACAAGTCATAATGAACTACACAAGGATTTTTAATAAGCACTACTTCCTATGTGTAACTTTAAAACTTTTGGATAAATCGACGATCATTTAAGGTTTTTCTGGTCATTTTTTTTGTAATCCAGAATAAAAACTATTAAAAAAGTGTTCAATTAGTTATATATAACATAGTAACAAGCTAGATAATAACAATGGCAAGTATTTCAGGATTTATTGGGTAGAACACAAATCTAGGGTGCTCGCATAATGCAGCTTAACTGCATAAAAATATATGTATTTACCTGTTCAAACATGGCAGAGTCCCGACTATAACTTTCTCCAGGTACTACACCAGCCCCACCCACCAGGCCTGCTGCTAGGTTATCAACAATATTACCATACAAGTTAGGCATTACCATTACATCAAACTGGTGAGGATTTGACACCAACTACAATTAAATATCATTTATAATAGTGATATAATAAATTGTTAGAATTTGTTGTTGAGGGACCAAACAAAGAAATCCAGTTTTTTTCTAACTTGGCTATGAAAACTTGATATAAAATAAAGTAAAATTTAAATAATTCAAAATATTATTTTATTGAGCATTGAATGTTTATTTCGATTCTAAAATTATTATAAACTTCAGAGTTGAATATTTTTCTACAGTAAATAAAACTAATTACTGAAGTATGTATTCTAAAGGGAGATAATAATACAATAAAATCAATATATAACTAAGATTATCTCCCTTTCATATAATGCTTTCTATATTTCAAAAGGACTTAGTTTGAATTGATTTCTACAGCTACATTTCTTACTTATAAGAAAAACTTTGCATACCTGCATACAACAGTTGTCAATGATCATATTCTCAAACTTTATTGTAGGATAGTAACTGGCAACTTCTTCACAACACTGTAAAAATAATCCGTCACCTAGTTTCCTGGAAAATATTACAAAAACCTAATCAGGGCTGTTCCAGGAAAATGTATGTCCCATCCAGGAAAGGCAATTTTTTAAAATTTTATATTGGTTGTTGTATTTGAAATACCAAAATGTAAAGGGAGTGTTGATAGTGTTGTATCTAATTATTTTCATTTCTATGGGTGTTTTTATTTTTTGTTTGTTATATCTTTAATAGATTTTCTGTTATATTGCATGTCTTATAATACCTATAAAATTTGTAAAACAATGGTAGATAATATAGCATACATACATGATGTTAGCTTTGTGTACAGCTGTTACTTTGTTTCTTTTATGTTTAACAGCATAGTCAAAAGCAAACTTGGCAATTCTCCTCGACTTTTCTCTTGTTATGATTTTTAAACATTCTACTACACCTTTCACACTCTGAAAAATTGAAACAATTGAACACAAAAATCAAATGATATACAATGTTTAGAAATTTATTAGTAACAAGAGGCTGTCACAACGACAGCAAACCGGATTTATTAATATTTATTTGTGTCCTGGCAATATCACAAGAGCCATTACTGATGAATGGTAAAAGTGAAAATCGTCAATATCAAATTTGACCTCCATTTTGTCATCAGTATCAACATACTAAAATTTGAAAAGCTTAAATTGAATGGTTCATGAGTAAATGCAACAACGTGAATGGAAACGCCATTTTACAATCTTTCAAGAACCATAACGCCTGAACGGTAAAAGTCAAAATCGTCATTATTGAACTTGACCCCCATTTTGTCATCAGTAACAACATATTAAAATTTGGGAAGCTTTGGGAGAACAGTTCATGCGTAAATGCACGGACATGACTGGAAACTTCCATTTTTCAATCTTTCAAGAACCATAACTCCTGAACGGTAAAAGTCAAAATCGCCATTATTGAACTTGACCTTCATTTAGTTGTCAGTAACAACATATTAAAATTTTAAAAGCTTTGGTTGAACGGTTCATGAGTTAACATTTGATTGCCGCCCGCCTGACCGTACATCCCCAAATCAATAACTGACATTTTTGTCACAAAAATCCGGTTAAAAATGAAATGATATACAATGTTTAGATATTCAGTTTTTATTTTAATTTCATTGACACATCACCAGGGTGGTATAATCAAACCTTTCTTAGATTCAGATTGCCTTAATCAAGACTTATGAAACACATGCACTATCTATATATCCTATATACTTTAATATAACACATATTCAACTCTATTTTTTTTTTAATGTCATACTGCAAGTCTAATAGTTTCAAATAAGTTGTTTCTACAAGAAAATGCATGTACCAAGTCAGGAATATGACAGCTGTTATTTATCCCTTTTATGTGTTTGAGATTTTGATTTTGCCATTTGATTATGGACTTTCCTTTTTGAATTTTCCTCGTAGTTGAGTATTTTTATGATTCTATTTGGTAGACAAAGTAATAACAGTTGACATACATGAAGCTTGCCTCTGGTTATGGGAATTTTTTTTTGCTGTGTTGAAGACCAATTGATGGCCCTTGGCTGTTCTCTTTATTTTTCTAATTTCCCGATTTTTTTTATTGTACTAATGAACTTAAAATCGTTCAAAAACATGTCGATCCGGAATGTCAAGTTGATTAATATCCGGATCTGCGCAGAAATCTACTTCCGTTTGCGGTCTTGTTTGCATGAGACTTTGAATAAAATGTATATTTATCAGTCCAAGAAAGGAACTCAATAAAAATTCATTTTAAAAATTGTTTGTTATAAAAAAGATGTTACCTAATGACAGCGTTTCTTTGTTTCAGTGAATATGACGTTATAACGTCACAACTAAAGCCCTAACAACAGAACCAAAAGCGGAAATGTTACGGTATTTTCGTTTCTCTTTTTAACATGTTTGATTTTTTTTAAAACCAACATACAGACTTCGTCCCCATTTCACAGGTAATGCCTGCCTCATATTAGTTAAATAAATACCTCATGTTCTAAAGCACTGTATTCTCCTTCTGTCTGTTCTCTTATAATAACAAAATCTAAGTTATTATGTTTGGTCTTCAATCCAGGTAAACTTTTAATAACAACAACATTGGCGAATAAATCTAATTCTGATCTGAAATTATATAAGTCAAAGTTATATTACACTTATACATGTTAAAAGATGACTGAGGTTAACTTATGTTCTCACAAATGGTCACTTCAATTCATAATTTTTCTTGGAACCATTATCAATAGAAGACTGGTGAATTAACCTGGAATTTACCAGAGTTCAATCAGTCTAGAACAATTTTGGCCTCAACACCTGACATTTATTTAAAAATCACTCAAAAACCAAGTAGTCCGTAAATCTGACACAAATTTTCAAAACCTCACCTAATAAAAATCCTTAACATTACAATTCAGGTCAAGGTCATTATGAGGCTAAATCTACACTGACCAAGGAAACTTCTTCCAGCATAAACAAAAACATGTGATAATCAATTTCCATGCAACTTGTCAGTAAAATCATATTTTAAAAGGCACCAAAATCAACATTGATAAAGTGTTCTCTAAATTTACTGAAGGTCCACATGGCAATTTTTTGTGATTTTTTTTTTAAGTTAAGCTTTGTACTTTTCAATATCAGGGGCGGATCCAGCCATTTGAAAAGGGGGGGGGGGGGGGGTCCCAACCCAGGATAAAGGGGGGTTTCCAACCACAAGTCCCCATTCAAATGCATTGATTGTAAAAACAAAAAGGGGGGTTCCAACCCCCTGAACCCCTCCACCCCTGGATCCGCCACTGAATATCATTTATACATGATATATCAGCATCAAAACTGTTATATTCAGCTGTAGATATACCAGTTTTCATATTTTGCATTACAATTATTATTCTGACTTTACCTGAGTTTCATATTAAGTGTCTGTAGTATTCCACCTTTAAAATGAGAAGGAGTTGTAATAATGCCTTTTATACCAACACCATTTCTTTTGAACGATTCTACAACTGTATCTAAACTCACACTTTGACCCTGTTGAACTTCACTGAAAGAAAACAAAAACAAACATACAACATTGAGTTTCATAGCATAAATTTTATAACTCTAACAGTATAATTTAGTTTTGGTAAAATCAATCAAGAATCGACTTGCACCTTTATCTTGTTTTCTTTGTATCAAATAGGGAAATATTTAGCAGCCGAGATATAGATTTTTTTTTCTGTACAAGATTTCTCTAAATATTTTGTCAGAATTTTAATATGTTTCTCGATTTTCAGTAGTTTTCATTGATGTGTAGATGTTCATATATTCTTGTGCATGGCCCCAAAAAAAATCTGTGAACAATTTGATTTTTAAATAATCTGTTCCTTTTCCTAAATAATCATTCAGAACATAACTTAATGATTTTTCTATAATATTTATGTTTGATTACCTGAGAAAATATTCCTCGAATTCTATTGGTACACCTGCATGTGTAAAGACATCCCTTAAACTGTTCATCATGTCTGGTCCCACTCCATCTCCAGGAACCAGTGTAGCTACTTGTTTCCCTACTGGACTGGCCTAAAACATTATTGGGAGAGAAAATTAATACATTTGTATTTTACAAAACCTGAGATTGATGCAAGGTAAAAAAAAATAAAAGCAACTGTTTCCTTCTGCAATTGACAAATTTTGTTATTTTAATGGTTTTTAAGATTTAATATACTTTATAAACATGATAAACAAAAATTAAAATTAAGTGTGTTATTGTACCAGAAAAAATGTTTGCAAGGTTCATGTAAATAGCCAAGCCCATCTAAAAGCTATAGCTATAGCTATATCCTTGAAAATTCACTAAAATATATGATCTGCTTTTATTTTGGTAACTGAATAATTTTTTTTAATGAAGGAAAAGCATAAACATGTACATGTAGTGTACGCTGTAATGCTTCTGTACACCAGAACTTACTACACTCTGACACACAGGAAGTGAATCGTGAATACATCTCTCTACATTCCTCAACAGATCTTGTTTCTGAAAAAAACCCACAAAAACAGAATTTAAAATAAATTATAAAAAATGTAAGCAAAAAGATACAATTAATGTAGGCATTGAGAAAAAATAATTAAGAATATAATAAAAAAAACACACAATCATACGAATATTATAATACCTTATAGCAGGATAATCAATAAAATTGAGAATGGAAATGGGGAATGTGTCAAAGAGACAACAACCCGAACAAATAAAAAACAACAGCAGAGGTATATATCGGGTAGTATATGGTCAACAACATGTGATGGCAAATAATCCTACCAAGTATGAGAGCTCTCTGTCAAATGAGCTCAGAAGAGCTGTATTCACCAGGTGACATTATTACAATACTCAAACAATTGAAGTCCCACCCCAACAACACCCGAAAAATGGTCAGTTCAAAGTGGTAGTATAATATGGTACACATTAATCAATAATGGATTCAAGATGCAATCATACTAAGGGTGACGGTTTTCTGTAAAACAGACTTGGAAAGGTTGTGTGTACATGCAGGGGGATCCAGCCATTTTTAAGGAGGGGGTGGGGGTACAACTTTCCAAACTTCACAGGTAAGTCTGTACACAGAGTAGTTTTAGAGGTGAAATTACAGCCATATTTGTCCATTTGTTAGGATGAACCTTAATGTGACCTTTGCAAATGGACTTGCCCACTAAAATGCTTTATTTGTAACTAATCAACTTTTTATCTACTAATGATGATGCCATTTATCATCAGAAAAGTAAACAAAACCCAAATATGAGTAAGATCGTTATTATTTCAATTATAAACTATATTTCTACCGCTGGACAGTTGTTGTTAGGCAGAGGACAAACCGGTAAATCCGATAGCTAATTATACTGCATACAGTATAAATAATGATATAAAATTTATTCAGAGGCTACAACTCTAACATATCCTTTACAAGTGATACACATTTAAGACTTCTTTCAACGTACATTTTTCAAAAAACGCGAAAAAGTCTGGACAATCACTGGCTGTGTCCTTCTCAAGGAAGCTGCCATCTTTGATTTCGTCACAATTGACTATAAATCGTCCCAAAATTAACTCGTCCCATTATTATCGAAAATCGATTAAACTTTACAAATACAAAATGGAATGAAAAATGATTAACTCTTTTGAAAAGTCAACAAACATTAATAAGAAACATAATTTAAATCATCTTACCATTCTAAATTTGTGACAAAAGAAATGAATTATAGACAAAGTGTCGACTTTAAGTACCGATGTCAGCCCTTTAAATGATACAACTTGAGACCACAAAGTAAATTTGGCGGAAAGTAAGATGACAGTTCATTATATTTTCCCAGTTGGTGGAAGTCCATGGTTAAAGTCTCCTAGAGAAACTGAAGTCAACAGTTCCGAAATAGCAACAATAATCTCGGATACTGACCATTTAAGTTTAAGTCTTCTATTCCAAGCAGCAGTTTCCTATGCTTCAGAAGAACTAGATGTGACATTTATTTGCCAGAAACCACTTGCCACTCTTCCAAAAACTGTTCATGGGATGCCACAGCCTGGAGCCAAAACCATTGGCACTGTCAAATTCTTGTATTTGTCTACAGAAGAAGAGTTGATAGAATATTGTTCATCAGTTCATCTAAAAACTATTTTGCCAGACATCCTGATTGTGTCAGATTTTCACCATTATCTGAGTGATGGACATTCATCCCTTGGAGAACATACAGCAGCGAGATTGTTAGCACTTATCTTAGATACATTTTGTTATATTAAGAAGAAAAAGAACTCATCTAATCATGCACTGTTGATGTCTTGTAATAGTTCTATTAAATGGATAAGTTCAGTTGTTAAAAAAATCAATTATAGTGTTCTGAAATTGACAGAAAATGAATTTAAGGAAAGCAATTTAGAGTGGTCACAACAAGATAAACAATATGCATTGCAATTTGTGTCAGAGGAACAATTATTCTTAAGGCATTTATCAGTGAAAGAAGTATAATTAAAGACAATAACTTAATAAGTCTTAACTGAGACTACTAATATTGTACTAACATGAATCTAGACTAATATGGAGTTGATATGTGGAAGTTGATACTTAGTCTCTGGTTTTAATAATCTTGTTATTTTTTTATAATTAAAGAACTAATGTCTCTAAATATTTGTGTTGAAAAATCCAAACAAAATAAAAGCACTTGTGTGCAATGCCTTAATTTAATGTATGCAATTAAACAAGAGTGTATAAATGCGCTGAAATGTCTTGCCTGTTTTACTTTATCATACAATTTATGTAGTGAATGATTCACTACATAATGTATGATAAAGTAAAACAGGCAAGAGATTCAGGAATCTGTAACATGAAGGTTTCAACACAAGTATCACACATTAAACTCAACAAGAATTTGAAACACCAACACAAAAACTTAACAAAGACCAATGCACCATGAAAATGAGGTCAATGTCTTATGATACTAGCTAGAATAACATGTACACCTAACAATCCTTTTATACACTCCATATAGTTGACCTATTACATATAGTATTTGAAAAACAGACAAAGGCACTAATGAACAATGAAAATGAGCGCAAGGTCAGATGATACCTGCCAGACAGACTTGTACACCTTACAATTTCTATATACCAAATATAGTTGACCTATTGCTTATAGTACATGAAAAACAGACAACCTCAAAACTAAACAATGACCAATGAACCATGAAAATGAGGTCAAGGTCATGATACTGGCTAGAACAACAGGTACACCTTGCAATCCTTTTATACACTCCATATAGTTGACCTATTACATATAGCACTTGAAAAACAGACAAAACATAAAAAAACTTAACATGGACCATTGAACCATGAAAATAAGGGCGGAAAACTGCCAGACTGTAATGTACCCATTACAGTCATTCCATACACCATATTTAGTTATCCTACTGTTTGTAGTATTTGAGAAACAGACCTAATTATGTAACTTTAACAGGGTCTAACCTTGATCACTGACTCATGAAATAAAGGCAAGGTCAGGTTTCCCTGCAGGCGAGACAAAAATGTAAGATCCTATTTTTTTTTAACTATAATACATTTGTATGTCAACATTGGCAAAATCAGTATTTCTAATAAAAAAAAAATGACAAACTTTCATTTAAATTTGTTATACTAGTAAAAAGTGGAAAGACAAAATTGTTTTCTGATAAAGTAATTATCCATCTGCCATATCTGATTCATAAAATTCTTTACACCCCCTCCAAAAAAAAAACCAACAAAAGTTCTGTCAGGCATATGTTGATTGTCTCCTTCAGGCATAACTTCATTTTCATGATTCAATGAATGCATTTAAGGGCTACCATTTTATTTTATGAGGGGGAGCTAGCATGATGCATACTTCATGGTTCAATAGACAATTATACGTTTTTTTGTTATTAGGTCAGTTCCTCACAACTTTATGTGGTATATATGCAATATATAATATTGTATTGTATGTCACGTACATTTCTATCTGAAGGGATCCACTGACCCTGACCTCATTTCATAGTTTATTGAGCAATATTTTAAAAGTTTCAGTGAAAAGACCTTGACCTCATTTTCATGGTTTAATGGTCATTATTATTTTAGGTGGAAAGAAGACTTTATTAAAGTCTTCTGAATCTATACTGCCGACTGTAACATCATTGAACTCAGGAGTGTTGCCGTTTCCTTGTCACTCTGTGCTTTTCTAATTCATATATAACTTCTATGCCATTGATTATACACATGATCAATGACGATCAGTTTCAAGTTTCTCAAATAGCATCTGCATTATTTTTATAAAATAAAATGTACAGTTAGACTTCTCAAGTTTTAATACTTTAATATCTAACTTTTTATTTTGTCAATTATAAGATTGCATCTCATCTTAAATGTACGTTTTTTATTTAGGATACCAGGACCTACAAAATACCAAAGCCAAATCAATTCAAGTGTAGATCCAAAGTGTAAATGTGGTCAAATAGAAACCATGGAATATTAATTATTTACTATTTTGAAAAAGATGAAGAAGCTAGACAAAAACTAAGACATTTTTTTTTAACACTGGATCAAGACGTGACATATTCTGATGTAGAACTTGAATTGTCAATAGAAAAAAGATAGCTCTCGCGTCTCTAGAGAAACACGGTACTGATGCGATTGTTTTGCGATTTTATCCGCGAGTCACATCGATTTAAGTTTTTTTTTATTATTATTAATATTTATATAAATACAAGAAACGAAAACTTTATTTTAATCTCAATCAAACATGTAGACTAGGGCATAAAACAGTGTTATTCACTATAATTCTAATATGACGTCCTTCTTACGCTTTGTAAATAAAGCCGTGTTCTAATGAGCACAACATATGTTTGACAAATGCGCACGAACTTACTGTTTATATTAACGTTATTTCCATCGTTATACTTTAAGATATATACATTTAAGCAGCTAACATAAACTTTTATTATATATTTTTATCAAACAACATATATTTACCCTGCTCGTAGTTTTTAAACTTATTTAATATGAAATGTAATGTACAGACTCCTCGGGGAGAAAACGGGAACAGCCTAACATTTTTACGGTGTTTTCGTACGCTTCAACCTATAAAAATATTGTATTTGTACTATTAGAATCGAAATAATTCCTTCATGTCATGCTTTATGCTCATTTTAACATGGTTAGGCATAATATTTGACCACATTTTACACCTCGGTAACGCTCAGTGTAAAATAAAGACAAATATAATGCCTACCCATGTTAAAATGAGCATAGAGCATGACCTCGCTAACGCTCAGTGTAAAATAAAGACAAATATAGTGCCGACCCATGTTAAAATGAGCATAGAGCATGACATGAAGGAATTATTTCTTAAATGATATTTTTTGGCCATTCAAATTACATTGGTTTTCCCGTTTGAATGGTTTTAAATTAGTAATTTTGGGGCCCTTTATAGCTTGTTGTTCGGTGTAAGCTAAGGCTATGTGTTGAAGGCCATACCTTACCTATAATGGTTTACTTTTATAAATTGTTATTTGGATGGAGAGTTGTCTCATTGGCACTCACACCACATCTTCCTATATCTATGTATGAGGAATATGTCGATCTGTTATTTCTTTTAAAAGTTAGGGTTTTAAAATGTTTGTTTTTCTATGCTTTTGCCTTTATACCTTTCTTTTTTTTTTTAAATTAATACAACCCCGATTTAGCATGTACTACTTAGGTAAGTATTCTGACCGTAAAATTATCATTCAGAGTGAATGACCTTTGTTACTTTTTTAGTAATGTTTAATGATATTTTACTTTAATAACTTAATTAGTTTATTCACCTTTAATTCGGTCTTATGAAAGTATTACCACTAAGTGATGAAATTTTGATTTATTCTTTGGAGTGGATCTGAACATTATTTTTTTGAGTATTGTCCTTAATGTTTTCAGTGTTGACGGATTTCAGCACAATGTGATGTTGTTACAACATGACATTAACATTCTCTCTGCACCAACTTCAAATAGAAAAATAAATTAATTGGTCTAATAATCCCTATTTAGCGATATAAGTTTGTTGTTATCGGTAAGTGCTCTAAAATTAACATAATTTGAATGACGAAATTGAGAAATGAGAGAAAATTAGCATGCTTTTATGTATATTCCCTTTTTCAGACATGAACCAGACATTGCTGAAGGTCGGACTTTGACCTATAATGGTTTGATTTTACAAATTGTTACTTTGACGGAGAGTTGTCTCATTGGCGCAATTACCATACATTTTCAGAGATATTAATGAGAACCGTTTTCATGTGTTTTTTTCTATATGAAATGTATCGTTTTCGAGAAATATGTGCATATTTAATCGAAAAGGCATAATAAATCTATTGATTAACATAGCAGACTCAGTGGTCTCGTGAATATTAACGCCGGTTGTTAGCTAAGCTTTACATAAGTCAACAGTGTGACTGGTGCTTTTATATGCAAGTATAAAAATAAAGAGAGTAGGTATGATTACCAAGAAGGCAACTTTCCATCCGAGTTCAAATCAAGTGGATAAGAGTAGTACATACAATGCCTTAATAGAAAGAAGAAGAAAAAAAAACGACATAGGTCACAGAAATATGACCCCCCAAGATAGTCTCTATTATGTACCATAAAAAATATACCCTAGACATGGGTGGATTCAGCCATTTTTAAAAGTGGGGAGGTTCCAAATCAAGGATAAAAGGGGGTTGCAACCATATGTCTCCATTCAACTGCATGGATAGTCCCCAAAAAAGGGGGGTTCCGCCAGCCCCGGATCCGCCACTGCTAGATATTCACGAGTCTGACAGCAAAGGTGCATGAGCAGAGAGAAGAATACCCGATATCTCACATTGATCATCTCAACTATTGCTGGCCTTGTGAGATATTTGCAGATAATGGCTTTTCTCTCTTCTGACTTTTCAAGAATATAATAATAAATGCATGCACTTTTTGGTGACTTTGCTCTTTTGACTGATAAGTAAACCGATGTTCAGTACTTCAGTACTGAGATTGTATTTTGACAAAGTGCATTTACCTAAAATTCGGTCGTGTATTTTTAACCATGACATTTCTAAATAAGTAATCTAATAAACTATAATGATATGAATTAGGCACATTGTCAGATGTAAAGGATTTTCAATTTCACATAATTTTAGTTAAAAAAATTGAAAAATGATAGATAATTAGCTTGATTTAATCTTTTGGAGTGTATAATAAGACAAGACGCTGACATTTTGCTATTTTTGAAATAGTATAAAACCACCACGGGCCCACCACGGTAGCTGGTTTTACTACTGACAACAATGTTTTCGGTCTTCAGTCCGGTTTATTTGTTGAGTGTTCTTGGACTTTCTGGAGCCATCTCAATAGACGAGTATCTTGCTGTTGACAATTGCGATGAATATAAGCAGTAAGTACATTTCCTTTGTTGTTGTTATTTATTTAAGAAAGATACCATTAAACTTTTAGGGGGAAAAGGGGATGCTAGAATGAAATTTAAAAAAAGGTAGGTAGGAGTTTTGAGTAAAAAAAAAAGGCAGGTTGAGAAACTTTGCAAAGGAAAGGCAGGATGACAATTAATGTAAAACAAAAAGTCAGGATAAAGTAATATAAAAAGGTAGGACCTCCGGAATAGATGCAGGACATAGATTACAACTAAAAATAAAAGCAGAACAAAATTATTCATCCTAGCACACACCCACCCCACCCCCATAAATATCAAATGGTAACTCCCTAATTTTACTCCCTTTCTAAAATTTTAAGAGCCCATGATAAAATTCGATAAGTGAACCTATTTAGAGTATCTCGTTACATTATTTTCTAAAAATATCTGCGTATTGTTATGTCAAAGACAAATCTAATGATGAATATAAACAGTAAGTTATGTATTTTTCCTAATTTGATTAAATTTTACTCCCACAATGTGAAAAAATTTGAGGACTTCATTAAAAAAATCATCAAATATACCCGGGCTTATAACTCTGTGCGCAAGACGCGCGTATCGTTTACAAAAGACTCATCAGTAGTGGTCAATCATAAATAAAAAGGAGTTACAAAACCGAAATAAAATACGAAATTGTAGAGCATTGAAAACCCCAAATTCTGAAAAGGATTGACAATTATAGTATTTTCATACTGTTATATATACTACAAATATCTGCGAATATTTTTTTTAGAAGACAAATGTACAAAAGATTTTGACTAAATATAACTCATTGATATTAGAATAATTACATCACATGTATGTTTCAAGTTATAATACGTCGTTATGATTGGCTAACATCAATTTCGCGTCATTCTGGAATTAACCTTCATTTCAACATGAAATGTCACGAACTTTCCAATGGTAATAATGATGATAGAAATCGTGTTTTCATGGCCCTAGCAAAAACTTATAATTATAAGTTTTGAATGCTTCTTTTAGTATTAATTTTATAGGGTTGTACCGTGCTCACATTTTTAGAATAAAGCGCTTCATAATAAATGTACTTCATATGTCAACGCATTTACACCCAAAATTGAAATAAATTTAAAATAAGAAGCATTCTATTCTTAATGGAAAGGCAGAATGAACAAACATCCACTTCAATCATGTGAACTTTGTTGTATAGTTTTCTCATTGACAATCAGAGTATTGATATTACAGGACAGAATTAAAGGATCATATCGGGATTCATAAACAGATTTCTAAAAATATTCGCATTGTTTTAAACTCCAAAGAAAGAAATGGACAAACAAAGTCCGATGATGTACTTGCTATTTTAATTGCAGACAGTCAGCCGTGCCACTACCGACAACTGGTGACCCAAGATGTATTACGATAACACAGAACAATAAGCGCATTAATGACGGAAAGCTCCTATATACCAGCTTTACTGACCAATTGGATTTTAAAGACAATACTCCTCGCTTTTGTTTCGACCAAAGCAATAAACTTGTTGCTTTTGATGCCTCTTTTGACAGGTAAGTTGCTGACTACATATTCTTTTAATATCCATTCCCTGGTCATTCGTCACAGTTTGAGAAATTGATTAAAAGTAAGGTTTTGAGAATACTGACAGATTCAAATGCTATTTTCCCTGACCAAACAAAATCATGAAAATATTGTATCTATATCATGGTAACCGAAAACTAAGATGGAATTATTTATGAAATATTGAGTTGAAATTTCTTCAGGTACTTGAATCTGTTTGATCAAATAAATATCTCTTTTTTCATTCTGAAACGTTAAAATTCTTATATACATTGAGGTTTCTAATGTATATAGTAAGATTAATTACAAATGCAGAACAAATTTCTATAAAAAGAATGTTATTTTTTTGCCTTTTTTCAATTTTCCTTGAAGAAATAAGTCTTAGAACAGAAATGTATAGTAACGCAATATACACTATCTCAAATGACGCACACAAGTATCAAAATTTATCATTCATTTTCACCCTCTCATGATATTGTTCAGTAACCTAGCTATTACTGTAAATTATTAAACTATTGTTCCGAATCCTTGACTTCTAGAGCAATATCATTATTATATTGTTGGTGGTAATAATTAACAAAAAATTATAATTCTTAATGTTTCGCATTTATGAAATAATCACGAAAATTTCTGAATTAACGATACAAAGCAACGTGAACAAAATAAAAATATTTTAGAGCTAATTTCCTAATGCCTGTAGAGTAAAACTTTGGTTGACTCGTTTGCTTTGTTTGTATAAACGTGTACAAAGCTTTGTAATTAAGATTGACATATTTAAACAATAAATATGTAGGCATAGTTGAACCTGTACAAATTATATTTAAATTTTATTGGACACTATCCAAACTACAATTGTACAAAATACAAACAAAACCAGCAAGCTAACTAAAGTCTTGCTCTACATGCATTAGGAAATTTGCTCTAACAATCGACCTGTTTATACTATGCACTTTCACTTTACCTTATAGTAACACTCCAGACGAAGTTGCGACTGTTGAGATTACACCATGTAGAGAGGCAGGATACTGGACCAATGGAAACGTATTTTGTAATGTTCCCGAATGTTCAAAATACGTAGAGCAAACGAATACAGATTATTTTGAAGATGAACTGCATGTTACTGTGAATATGAAAGACCTTTTCGAGGTACCAGTAACAGGATTGGGAGTAACACGTGGTTTCAACGTTATAAAGTTTGATGGAACGCCCGATCATCGTTTGATATATAACACTAAGACCAATTTGACAAAAAAGCTGGACAGCGAAAAGTTTAAGGACTACTGTACTTTATATGGTCCTTGTGTTGAGGGAAAGTTCCTCGGGAGAAGCGATTTACTCTACCTTAAAGGTGGGAGACCTCCATTAGTTTTGAAGCGTCAAGGTGATGAGGTATTCATTGTTCTTAGATACGATCCAAGAATGTTTGCTTTTCGCGACCGCCCTCCTTATGTGTCCTGTTATTACACACCTGATAAAACTTCAGAGGAGTGTGACTCACCAACAGGTTCCTTTAAGTGGACAAAATTATGGCAGTCGTCACTACCTTATGAAAAAGAATGGTTGGCGTTACGCTTCTTCACTCGATGGTCTTCCAAACAAGATTGCATCATTCGAGTGACTGATACCGAGACGGGGACAGATCTTGTCAACTACACTGGGCCCTGTGGTAGATATGCTGATATGGATTTAGGGAACTTTCCTTATCCTAGGGTTGGCATCTTTGGTAAAGGTATAAATGGATCTGTCAAAATGAGATTCAAAGATCTATGTTCAAACTGGGAACAGTCATGATATCTAACGTTAATATATATGTTCCTGGTTCAAATGATGATTCTGTTCTCCTGTAAGCTCATTTACGTTTAATAGCTGTTTATAGTATGTTTGAATGTTTGAGTTTTTTTGTGCCAAAAAAAAGTTTTCTACGGGTTTCCCCGTAGTTTTCTATATTAAACTGCGTAACTGTTCCACAATGACAGCCATCATCAATATCACACCATAACCAAACACTAAAAGCTTAATTTCTGCATTATATGTGATTTGAATATGCAAGATGGTTTATAAGAACCTGTATGCATTTTTATGCATTATGCGAGCACCCTAGATTTGTGTTCCACCCAATAAATGCTGAAATACTTGCCATTGTTGGGGGGGGGGGGGGGGCAAGGGGGGTCCCAATAACAGCAAAACAGCAAATTGATTTGGCTCATAACAGATAACAAGGAATTAAAATGGACAAAAACAGATAACAGTAAATGAAATATTAAAATAATATGGTCTTTGACAAATCAGTGTTTCTTATTACGGATATCATCCTTTGTAATGCATTCCATTTTCTATGACTAGTATTTTTAGTATTAATTTATGTATCTAGAATGTGTTTAAACTACTCAATATATTATAATATTTTTTATACGCTCGTTAACGGAACGTATTATGGTATACTGTTTTCCGTCTGTTGTCAACATGTCGGACATTAACTCAAAAACTCTTTAACCAATTTGCATTAAACTTTGGGAAATTGTTTATATCTATTGACGTGAGCTCCCCCTTTTTTTTTTTTTTTTTATAAATTTTAGATTTTAATTGGGTAATGGGTTTTATTCAATAAAATTGGTGTTTTTTTTCAGTTTTCTGATAATATCTCAAAAATGCTTTCACAAAGCAAGGAATTTTGGTGAATTGTTTATATCTATGAGGTCACTTTCAATTTTTATAAATTTTAGATTTTACGTTTCCGAGTTAACGGGTTTTATTAATTAAAAAGGGGATTTTCCAGTTTTCAGACATTAAGGATGTACTTAGGTGAGGTTAGGTAAAAATGATTAAATTAAGAAATTAAAATTGATACTATAAGCTGGTAGAGCATCAATTAAGGATAAAGATAAGCTCAAAATATTGATATGTCATGGACCTCCTTTTCGAGATATTTGAGATTTAAAATATGGCGGGAAAAGGCTGACTCAGACTTTAACCTTATATTTGCATTGGTATCATTTGGGTCTCAAACAAAAGAAAGAAAATCAAGAATCTTCTAAAATTTTGGTAAATGACATTTCATGAGCTATTAAGTCTTATATGAAAAAATAAATGGGTGTTATGGAGCAAAATATTTTACATTGTATTGTATGGAAAAACACCAAGGAGTCTGAACATTTGACACAAATTCCAAAACCTCACGTAAGTACATCCTTAACACAAAAATGTTTTCAGCAGTTCTCATGAAACTTTGCTGAAATGTTTATATCTATTGTTGTAAACTCCCTTTCGATTTTTATTAATTTTAGATTTTATGTTATTGAGTTAAGGGATTTTATTCATTAGAAAAAGGTGGTATTTTCTAGTTTTCAAAAATAACTCAAAAATGCTTTCAGCAGTTCTCATGAAACGTTGGTGTGTTGTTTATATATATATTGACTGAAGCTCCCTTTGTTGCTAATAAAAAAAATGACCTAAAAGAGTTTGAATATTCTGACTTTTTCTAAATGACCATCTAATGAAGTGTGTGAATTTTTCTTAATAAGACTATGAGGCAAAGTGGTATATAGGGTAGAAAAATCAAAAGCACCAATTATAAGCATGCAATTTATCAAGTACTTCGAACGAATTTTGACACTCCAAAAGCAATTTATTCCACTATTTTCAAAGGCCTTATTTGAACAATTTTTTATCAGGTTTTTGATTGTACCAAGTGTACTAGTAAATAGAATACATAGTTTAGTAGGGAAACAATGGCTTGAAACGAAATAAATCTTTGTTTGTAATGAGTCATGTGAAGCTTCGGACCCAAGTAAATGGTTGGAACTTTCATTGTACAATGCATTTGGTTCTGCTTTGAAAAGAATCACAGAGCTGAGTCTATGTACCATATTATATAAAAGGTTAAGTGGTTGTTAGGACCTAGTCCTTAATTGAGATCCTTGTCAGATATTCCTGGCCATATGTTTTCCTTTTTGTCATATTAAGAATTGTTTTAATTTAATATGTTCGTAGGGGAAACAAGGAACATTATTCTCATACAAAAAATTAAGATAATTCTAAATACACATCCATAAAAAAATGGAATTTATTACAAAGGATAATCATAAGATATACTTGAATTGTCCTGGACCTCACTTCTGTGATGGGTATATGTTAATGGAATCCTTCTCTGAATACGGGACAAACATATTAGTAGTGGTAGATCCCAATGTCCAATGATCTTCAATTTATACCGCATATTGACTGTCAAAAAAAATGCTAACATTCCAATTTTCAATAACAGTTAACAGCAAATACATTATCACAATAACAGATAACAAAAAAACTAAAAGCCAAGAAACAGCTAACAAAGAATAAGACAATAACAGCTAACAGCAAATATATTTTCAAAATAACAGATAACAAAGAATTAAATTGCCCCATAACAGCATAACAGTTAAACCCCTAGCTTGCCCCCCCCCCCCCCCCCCATTGTTATTAACTAGCTGGCTACTATGTTATATATAACTAATTGAACACTTTTTTAATACTTTTTGTTCTGGATTTTACAAAAAATATGACCAGAAAAACCTTAAATGGTCGTCGAATCACCCAAAAGTTTTGAAGTTACACATAGGAAGTAGTGCTCATTAGGAATCCTTGTGTAGTTTATTATGACCTGTGCTTTTGGCTAAGATGTCAAAGAACAATTGTATGAAATATATAATCGCCGAAAATCTCTTAAGACGAGTAGTTTAGATTTCCCAAATGGCAAAAGTCGTAGGAATATTGTTTGTCATCAATACGTTGTACAACTACGTCAGGCTGTCAGTAGTCTATTATATAATAAGTTCGACTGTTCAAGCCGTTGGCTAACTCGAATGATTCAGCGCTCTCTATCGGTCAGTGTCCTCTCGAGTGAGTCGGAATATAACGACTGGATTATTCGGGTTATATAGCTAGTTGGCGGCAATTTCAAATTAGAAGACGAAATTTTCGTATCTTTTCAATTTACTGGAGGCAGGAGTGCAAATTATCGGTGGTCCGAGGTCCGAGACCTTCCACTTTTGCAAGCGGAATTTCGACTTCGAAAGTTGGTTTCTAGCTACGCCCGACGTAGTCACCTTCCACTTGAAAGAAAATAAGAAATATCTTTGTAAACCTTTTCACCAAAGTCTCCAAATAAACGATCTAAAAATTTATTTTTATCATTATTATTCATGACAGCGATGTTCATTTTGTTCAAACGCTAGCTTTATACAGAAAATTATGGCAAGCCGTTGTGGAATTTATTCCCTATTTATTAATATTAATAAATCATTTATTAATATTAAAAAATGATTTTTTAATATTACAAAATCATTTTTTAATAATGCCGACAAATAATGTGTAAATTCGAGTAAAATCGTATCTGATTGACAAAAACAACATTGTAAACACAATAACAATGGGTTGCACTAATGACAGGACGACTGCCCGGATAGTGACAGGACGGTTGACCGGACGACATATAAATAGTCATAACTTTTTTGTTATTCAGTAGATTTGTTTAATACAATGTGACAGCTCAGTGGGAACAGTATATTAACAATATATATGTTCATGGTCACAGTATAAATTTTCTTTATCAGTGATAAATGATGATAATGCATGCGAGATGCTTTTAAAGTATAAACATATTACTGCACAATTTTGAAGGGGTATTTTTTTCTCAATTTTGTAGGTCAATTAAAGTAGCTGGAAGTTTCTTACTTTATTTTCACAAATAATGCAACTATATTATATAATACTTGAATGTAAGCAAATCATATGATATATAGGTGGCGTCCTTTGGCCACTCAACCCCCTCCTGTTTGATAACTTGGAAAAGGTCGAGATCACCACCCCTAAATCATATGAGAGGCGGATCCAGGATTTTAGGTTAGGAGGGGCGCAAACTTAAATTTTCACCGAGCAGAGCGGGGCTAAAACAATTTTGAGGTAACATTATCAAAATATTCTTTATTAAGCTGAGAACAACCCATGCTTTGCAAATTTTTTTTTTTTGGGGGGGGCACACCCCCACCTGAATCCGCCCCTGCATATATATTCAAGTATAGGACAATATAATAAATCAAATATAATATAGGGGGAGTCCCTGGAGTTCCCCACCCCTCCTGTTTGAGAACTTGGAAACGGCCGAGATCCCCACCCCTTAACCATATGTATTCATGTTTGTGACAATACAAAAAATCAAATGAAATATAGGGAGAGTCGCTGGGGGTCATCTCCACCCCTCCTGTTTTAGAATTTAAAAACTGTCGAGATCTCCACCCCTAAACCATAAATATTCATGTATGGGACAATATAACAAATCAGATGAAATATAGGAGGAGTCTCTTGGGTAACCCCACCCCCTCCTGTTTGATAATTTGAAAACCGTTGAGATCCCCACCCCTTAACCATATGTATTCATGTATGGGACAATATAACAAATCAAATGAAATATAGGGGAAGTCCCTGTGGTCACCCCACCCCTCCTGTTTGAGAACTTGGAAATGGCCAAGATCCTCCCCCCTAAACCATATATATTCATGTATGGGCAAATATAACTAATTAAATGAAATATAAGGGGAGTCCCTGGGGTCACCCTACCCCTCCTGTTTGAGAACTTGCAAAACCTATGAGATCCCAACCCCAAACCATATATATTCATGTATGGGACAATATAACAAATCAAATGAAATGTAGGGAAGTCCCTAGGCTCACCCTACCCCAACCGGTTTGAGAACTTGAAAACCGTCCAGATCCCCACCCCTAAATTATATATATTCATGTATGGGACAAAATAACAAATCATTTACATTTACTATGGGCAGGTCTCACCTTTGATTCCTGTAGTAGTGAACATTTGTCTGATTCGTGTCTCATAACTTTTGTACTATAGAACACAAATTCAGTTTTCTTTCCAAGGGAAACCAGTCCATTAATACTATTACATGTTCGTACTAAGTCAACTTGTACCACTAGGCGTCAACTAAAACCAACGTTAACTACCAAGTAGAACAACTGCAATCATTGCGAACCATAAAAAATATGCATTGATTTGATAACATATAAATTATTTGCCTTAATAATCAATTCATTAGATAAACATAAATGTACTATATATGAATGTTTAATGTTGAAGCAACATTGCCACAGTTTTCATAATTACGTTTGCATTGGTTTTTGGTTAACTGCCTTCAGCGCTTACAAGCGCTTTGATTTTCTTTTATGGTTCTAATTTTGTCCGTTGTGCTGGACATTTCTTTCTTGGAACACTGTAGCTCAACTAAAGAAATCATCTGAGTATCATAAGAAAAAGATTTTGTTTTCATGTTTTAAATTGTTACTTAGAAGAAAGTAAAATCACAAAAATACTGAACTCCGTGGAAAATTCAAAACAGAAAGTCCCTAATCAAATGGCAAAATCAAAAGCTCAAACAAATGGATAACAACTGTCTTATTCCTGACTTGGTACAGGCATTTTTTATGTGGGAATAGCGGATTGAACCTGGTTTTATAGCTAGCTAAACCTCTCACTTGTATAACAGTCTAATCAAATTCCATTATATTGACAACGATGGTGAACAAAACAAACAGACATAATAGGTAAACATGTAAAAAAAATAGGGGTACAGCAGTCAATATTGTGTTATAATCTTAATCACTATAAAATCAAACAAATATGAAACAAAGAAACACAAAAAGGCATATATCAAATTTAACAACCTCATTTACCAAATATAGTTAACCTATTGATTATTAGGGACGACATCAAAAGTTCAATGAAGGATAAAAAAACTTAATTCAAATAGTTTTTTCACTGACCCCCCTCCCCCCCCCCCTATTAACTTAATTTGGGAAAAATTGATTGACCCATATGGATATATGTAAAAATCAATGTCGGATAACCAAATCTTGCAGCAGTTCAACCCCCCCACCCCCCCCCCCAAACTATTTGAATTAAGTTTTTTATCTTACATTGATCTTTTATGTCGTCCCTTAGTATCTGAGAAAAAGACAGAACCACAAAACTACTAAATTATTGTACAATGAACCATGAAAAGGAGATAAAGGTCAGATGAAATCAGCCAGGCAAACACATACACCTTACATTCCATACACCAACTATAGTGGACATTGCTTCTATTACCTGAAATATGGACTTGACCAGGTGAACTTAACCTTGATCACCCATCCATAAAATGAGGTTTAGGTGAGCTGAACATTGTCTAACAGACATGTTAAGCTTGAAAAGCAGCAAATACCATGTATAACTATCTTATTACTCATATAAATAAGTGTGTATTTCACATGACAAAAAACTAACTTTTTATCAAGCAGACACTCAACTATGAAAATATTTAAAAAAACAATGGACATATGACAGATGGAAACTTCATTACATAAGGCATCTGGAAACAAGGTATGAAGCATCCAGGTTTTCTATCTTCTGAAATGTAAAGGTTTATACATATAGTTTATACCACCGCTGGATAGTAATCCCTATATTTCGTGTATTGCTTCTTTTTTGTTGGAGAGGAGACAAAACTGTTATATGGGTCATTTTCAAAAAATGTTGAATTTTCAGTACACCCATGCTAAATTTTTTATTTCTAATGGAAATTTCAGTTGTAATGGTTTAAATTAAAGCTTGTCGGATTTGTGATTCAGAACATTAATAATAAACACACCTTACATCTATTTTGATAAGATTAAACAGCATTTAAGTCAGATTTTGGGGGTATTTGTGTGCGTGCAGTGTCAGAAAAACACATTTCAAATGATTTTTTTCCCGATTTTCTGATCGCCTTGATATCTGCAAAAGGGACTTTTTAAGAACGTTAATTATTACTCTAACGAAAAATCGTAGCTTCTTTATCATTGTATGCAACATATCTACAAACTAATTTCAATCAGCGTACGGGAGGTTCATGTCCATCCTGTTACCGCTACTTAAATCAGCCGTTAAATTATTCTCCCTATAAATATTGAATCAGTCAGTGTTGATTTCAAAAGTGCAAAGTAATCTTTACATTTAAAACGCATCGTTTCTTCAACGACAGTGTAGAGAAAAGAAATTTGAAGACATTTAGTGAAAAAAATAGAGTGTACTTTTTTCATGTCTATGCTGTTTCCAACAATTTTCATTAATTACACCAACAGTATGCTTATAAAAAGTGTAATAACGTGTTGGAAACCGAATTTGCAATAGAAAACCATAATCACTTCACCAAAGGGAGTAGTTATTTCAAAACAGCAATCAAAAACGAAGAAATTTGTCTATCCTGTTACTAGGGTTGCTATGGTTACAGTAACAGGATAGACATTTGTAGACAAAAACGTCGTTTAATTTTTTTATCTTAACATATAGGTGCAAAATGAATGAAATATTTCGTTGTTTGAACTCATCTTAAGGTTATAACGTCTTAAACTTCCCAATTAAGCATTTGCAGGAGCAATACTGATATCGGTAACAGGATAGACAAAAAGGTAACAGGATAGACTTTTATATAGTGATATATCAGAAACGTACCTTCCTGTTACCAATGAAATAAAGAGAAAAGTAAACTAACTTATTTGAAAGGGTGAAAAAATGCCTAACAATATAAATTGCTATCTTAGACTTGCATTACTGGTGGTAATTTTTACAACCTTTGAAAACCAATTTTTAGAGGCATTTTTCAGTACAACCTGGAAAATTGGCAAATAATCTAATATTTTACAGAATGAATATATATAGAAGTTTATTCTCTTGAAAACCATCTAATTGGCTATGTAAAACAAGCTTAACATTTTATCTAAACCTTTTCTTAATAACCCAAAGTTTCTTTTGAAAATGGTAACAGGAAAGACAAAATATTGTACCACCGATCAAAAAATGTTTCAAGATATTCTTGTATGACACCATTAAGATTGCATCTTTTAATATGTTGTTCTTAAAGTACTGTTTGTTTTGATTTGCTTATGTAGAGGGTTGTTTGAATAAGTAACTTTTAATAAATTTTTCTCAATTTCAAAATTCGACATTTTTTGAAAATGACCCATATAAGGACAATAACTCCTATAAGGAGTCCATTGACAACTTAAATCCTATCCATATGCATATCTTCAGTATATGAATAACGGCAAAATTTGAAAAAAAGTTGAAAAAATTATTTTTGGAGAAAATTGAAGAATTTTTGGCAAGGTAAATGGATAATTTATTTGTTAATGACTAGCAAAATTACCTACCAATTATTCCCCATGGATATATGGGTGGCCGTAAGGTGTCCTGTAGTTGTTAATTTCTGTGTCATTTGGTCTCTTATGGAGAGTTGTCCCTTTGGCAATCATACCACATCTTCTTTTTTATAGTGTCAATGTGATGAAAACCCAATGACACAATTTACTAGTCTAAACAATTTGTAAATGGATTTAAAAGGTACAACCAAAGATCTGAAATCAACACTGACATAAATCAAAAGATATACCTAGATGCCTTTATTGCATCGAAATTATGAGGTGATGCCAATGTCTTGGCATAAGACAATCACTGCTAATGCAAATAAACATTGTATGTTAAAATTTATTAAATATGTATGAGCAATGTCTTTATTCCTTCTCAATGAGCATTGTAGAATGTCACAAACTCTGACATCAGTTTTTTTTCTATCAAATAATAGACACCATACCCTTGCTTACAGCTAAAAAAAACATAAACAAAATGACATGATACTTTTAAATTCTTTGCAATAAATTTCAGTTATATTTTGCAGAAGAACACTTAATTAAAAAATGTTTTATTGTCAAATGAACTGTTCATAAATAATCATTTCAGAACTTGTATTACAAATTCCTGTACAAATTTGAAAAATTCTGTCTCTGGTGTAGAGGCAAAGCTTGATTGAGATAATGATCGTCCTAACATAGGTGTTGTGGTAGAAAGAGCAGGTCTTGGACTTTTGGCAGCACTAGGGGAACTTGGTGTGCCCCTTCTTAAGTATCTCTGAAGTTCCATCAAAAAGTAATTCTGTAATAAAAGAAAGTATTTAAGAAAACACATTGTTCTTTAATAATAATAGTGTAAGTATAAAAGTGATGAAATCTGTAAAATACAAAACAATTGAATAGTTTTTTCTAATTTTTTGGTTACAGTTCAAACGAGCCAAAGTTGTGAGCAATTCTTACCAAATTCTGTGACATGTAGAAATAAAAAGATGTGATATGTTTGTCAATGATACAACTCTGCACAAGAGACCATAATGACATAGAAATTAACAAATAAAGGTCACTGTACAGCCTTCAACGATGAGCAAATAGCCTATTCACTATTCCTTGACCTCAAACTAAGTTTGTGACCTTGAATTTTTTGACTTACACTTTCTTGTTAAGTGAATATTCATATCAGAGGGTGGTAAAGGGTTATTTTCATGCAACATGTTTTGCCATTTTTATTTCATGTGCAGCCGTGAAAATGTTTTTTATTTTCTTTTATTCGTGAAATCAGTAAAAAGATCAATGTACAAGACATTTTTAATTGTTCGTTCATCGTGAAATGGCAAATTTATTTCACATTCTTCTGTGCAGATACCCACCCCTTTATGCTCCTCGTATCAATTATCATCAATAAATTAGAAGAGGCAATCAAATGATTTATCTCTAATATGGAACTAGGTTGGAAATATTCAACTAAAATTGTGACCTTCATCTTTTAGCTAGAAATTCTTAAATCTTTCAATACAGTTTGAAAGTACATAAAAAGTATCATCATTAAACTCCAAGGGATATTCAAGGGATATTCAAGGAATTGACACACTAACACACAGATGCACTGATGGTCACAGAATCATTGGGTAACTGTCATAGATGTTGGGAGCCTAATAACAATTTTCAAAATAAAATTTACGGTTTGAAAAGTGTGAGTATGAGTTCTTTATGTAGCTGGATACATGTCACATCACTATACTTGCTTTTTTATAAAGTAATTAAAGAAAATAACAATACACTGCATGTAGAAGCATACCAAAGTAGAGAAAGTATGAGCACAAGCTGAACTTTGGAAATGCTTCAATTAACAATATAATCTATCCAACTGTAGGCTTCCAGTTTTCTCATCATGTTGTCAGCCAGCCATCCTTTCAGAAATTGAGTAAAGACATGATATGTTTGTACATTGAATATTTGCAAATCACACACAACTTTCATACTGGTTAACCTACTTATGCCTTAATTATTGCTGTTGTTGACATTTGGTATACTGTGGATTCATTATTATTCATGGGATACCAGATTTTTCATGGATTTTGTGGGAACAGGTGAACCACTAATTTAAATCTTCAACGAAATACAAATATCTATTTGGTTAAATGTAAACCTTGGGAAAACCACAAAATCGAATGCCCACTAAAATGCAAGATTTTCTCAATCCACAAAAAAATGGTACCCATCAAAATAAATGAATCCACAGTGTAGTTTACAATTCTTACCATTTCGGTTCCAAGCTCCCTTTTCTAACAGTTGCTTCTCACTGGAGGGAAGATGAGGATCTCTAAGATATCTGGTGGCTTGTGACATGACTATGTACAAGGCATTCTCCATTACATAATGTATCAAATTTCTGAAATAAGTTCAATATAAAGTTATAAAGATTATTTCCTCTATTCTTTATTCAATTCCCCAACAACTTATCTGGATAACCTTTCAAAATAATTGCGGTAATCTGCACATGTGAATAACACAACTGATTGTATGTTGTGCCATTATTTGAAGTCATGATAATGATCATGATCTGACTAGTGATCAACTATATGTAGAACATCTTGACGACTAAAACTCTTGTTCAGAATCAGGAAGACAGTACTTCTTAAAGAAAGATAAAACAATCAAGTTGAATACTTCATACTGTTCATGTTTTTTTGTCCAGAAAGTCCTGAGCAGAGGTGTCATATTTAAGATTGTTGAGTAAATGTTACCATAGCAACTTTTAACTATTATTATTAACAGTAGAAAGGTCAGAGAAAAGCTGAAACCAAGGCCCTCTTATATTCATAATACTCACATTTTTATTTTAAATCTCTTCAAGCATTAAACATAAGAGATTGCTCAAAATACCATTACAAACAAAAATTGTCATAACTCTAGCACACAAATAATTAACAGGGGACTGTTCAAATTTACTCATCTTATAACTTAAACAGTAAGTACTGAAACCATATATTGACTTAGCAATGTTTTTTATCAATCTAAATTTCAAACTCAATACTTACTTTGGGATTATCTCAGGACTGCCTTCTTCTGAATTGGAATTCTTGTGAGGTGACCTCACTTCCTGCTAAATAAAACAAAATAATCAATAAACAATATACAAATTTATATATGCTATCACTTTATTTATTTTGTTAAGAATTTCATTATACATTTGCCACTTTCATTTATGCCCTTTGATAGAATAAAGGCACCTTTAATAAGTCCATTTCATTCTTAGACCACAACAAAAAAGTTCAGAAAACTGTACTGTCCTTTGTTTTATTTTTTTTAATTAATAGAAGTCATAAAAATATTCTTTAAAATACTACATTAAATTACTGATAATTAATCACGGTAAATGAAAAGTTTAGTTAATTCAATATTCAAATGAAGGGTTGATCGCTTGCAAACATGTTTAACCGTGTCAAATCATGTATGTGCCAGTGGTGGATCCAGAAATTTTCATAAGTGGGGGCCCACTGACTGACCTAAGAGGGGGCCCGCTCCAGTCACGATTCAGTGATTCCCTATATAAGCAACCAAATTTTTCCCGAAAAAGGCCCCCCCCCCCTAAATCCGCCTCTGTGTGCCTATCCCAATCAGTAGCCTGTTTTTCAGTGAACATCATGTGTTGCTGTCTATCATATTTGTGTTAAATGTTTAATGTTTGGTATATAAATCAGGTCAATGGTTTTATTGTTTGAATTGTTACACATTTAGTCATAGTAGGACCTTTTAAAGCTTACTACAGGGTATGGCTTTTGATCATTATTGAAGTCTGCAAGGTGACCTATAGTTGCTTAAATCAAAGTCCTTTGGTCTCTGGTTAACTTAATAGTTGTTCCATTTTCAGTCATACCACATCTCTTATTTTTTATAAACACTTTTTTACTAACGAAGAGGGCAAACTTTTTATTTTTCAGGCATAGATGGAAAACCACTTCAAATTGAGAAAAATAATTCATTTGTTGGTTTCTTTTCTAAATTTATTGCATAGAAAACTTCTATCAAGGGAATAATTATATTTACCTTCATTAACAGCTTGACACAAACATCTCTAATACATGATGTCAATGTACCAAAGGATGGTATACTATCCTGGTCTGATGATGACCACTAAATCAAGGGAGATAATTATATTTACCTTCATTAACAGCTTGACACAAACATCTCTAGTACATGATGTCAATGTACCAAATGATGGTATACTATCCTGGTCTGGCGATGGACCACTAAATCAAGGGAGATAATTATAGTTACCTTCATTAACAGCTTGACACAAACATCTCTAATATATGATGTCAATGTACCAAAGGATGGTATACTATCCTGGTCTGGCGATGGACCACTAAATCAAGGGAGATAATTATATTTACCTTCATTAACAGCTTGACACAAACATCTCTAATACATGATGTCAATGTACCAAAGGATGGTATACTATCCTGGTCTGGTGATGGACCACTAAATCAAGGGAGATAATTATAGTTACCTTCATTAACAGTTTGACACAATCATCTCTAATACATGATGTCAATGTACCAAAGGATGGTATACTATCCTGGTCTGGTGATGGACCACTAAATCAAGGGAGATAATTATAGTTACCTTCATTAACAGTTTGACACAAACATCTCTAATACATGATGTCAATGTACCAAAGATTGGTATACTATCCTGGTCTGGTGATGGACCACTAAATCAAGGGAGATAATTATAGTTACCTTCATTAACAGTTTGACACAAACATCTCTAATACATGATGTCAATGTACCAAAGGATGGTATACTATCCTGGTCTGGTGATGGACCACTAAATCAAGGGAGATAATTATATTTACCTTCATTAACAGTTTGACACAAACATCTCTAATACATGATGTCAATGTACCAAATGATGGTATACTATCCTGGTCTGGCGATGGACCACTAAATCAAGGGAGATAATTATATTTACCTTCATTAACAGCTTGACACAAACATCTCTAGTACATGATGTCAATGTACCAAAGGATGGTATACTATCCTGGTCTGGTGATGGACCACTAAATCAAGGGAGATAATTATAGTTACCTTCATTAACAGCTTGACACAAACATCTCTAATACATGATGTCAATGTACCAAAGGATGGTATACTATCCTGGTCTGGCGATGGACCACTAAATCAAGGGAGATAATAATAGTTACCTTCATTAACAGCTTGACACAAACATCTCTAATACATGATGTCAATGTACCAAAGGATGGTATACTATCCTGGTCTGGTGATGGACCACTAAATCAAGGGAGATAATTATATTTACCTTCATTAACAGTTTGACACAAACATCTCTAATACATGATGTCAATGTACCAAAGGATGGTATACTATCCTGGTCTGGCGATGGACCACTAAATCAAGGGAGATAATTATATTTACCTTCATTAACAGCTTGACACAAACATCTCTAGTACATGATGTCAATGTACCAAAGGATGGTATACTATCCTGGTCTGGTGATGGACCACTAAATCAAGGGAGATAATTATAGCTACCTTCATTAACAGCTTGACACAAACATCTCTAATACATGATGTCAATGTACCAAAGGATGGTATACTATCCTGGTCTGGCGATGGACCACTAAATCAAGGGAGATAATAATAGTTACCTTCATTAACAGCTTGACACAAACATCTCTAATACATGATGTCAATGTACCAAAGGATGGTATACTATCCTGGTCTGGTGATGGACCACTAAATCAAGGGAGATAATAATAGTTACCTTCATTAACAGCTTGACACAAACATCTCTAATACATGATGTCAATGTACCAAAGGATGGTATACTATCCTGGTCTGGTGATGGACCACTAAATCAAGGGAGATAATTATATTTACCTTCATTAACAGTTTGACACAAACATCTCTAATACATGATGTCAATGTACCAAAGGATGGTATACTATCCTGGTCTGGCGATGGACCACTAAATCAAGGGAGATAATTATATTTACCTTCATTAACAGCTTGACACAAACATCTCTAGTACATGATGTCAATGTACCAAAGGATGGTATACTATCCTGGTCTGGTGATGGACCACTAAATCAAGGGAGATAATTATAGCTACCTTCATTAACAGCTTGACACAAACATCTCTAATACATGATGTCAATGTACCAAAGGATGGTATACTATCCTGGTCTGGCGATGGACCACTAAATCAAGGGAGATAATAATAGTTACCTTCATTAACAGCTTGACACAAACATCTCTAATACATGATGTCAATGTACCAAAGGATGGTATACTATCCTGGTCTGGTGATGGACCACTAAATCAAGGGAGATAATTATAGTTACCTTCATTAACAGCTTGACACAAACATCTCTAAGGGGACGACCATTTGATATTCTGGGGGGGGGGGGGGCAGGAGGATTTGTTTTTGATCGTTTATTTATTTTTGTAAACTAAGAGGACAGATTATTCATTTTCTGCACTATTGAAGCAAGATTTTTCATTTTCATTAAAGCAAGGGACTGATTATTCATTTTTACAATTATATTTTTGATATTCGAAAACATACAATTTTTTAAATGATTTGTTTATAAATAATACATATAGTATAGTCAAGTCATTATGTACCATTTAATTAGATTAACCATCCCCCGCTGCAGAAATGAATCTTTGGAGCCAATGAAGGCCAAAGAAGCTAAAGAACAAATGATGCAAAATCATGCTTTCTGGGTGTTCGGAAGACCCTTTCATAATCTGAAAATGAAGTTTTGATTTAATAATTTTTTGACAATATTTTGGTCTCAAAGCAAAATGTATAAATTCAGTGTAAGACTAAAGTTTCTAGGGACAACATCAAAAGACCAATGTGCATGATAAAGCAAAAATGGAATTCACATAGTTAAGCCTGTGGCTGCAGTTTTTTTTTGTTTTTTTTAAACTCATGATCAAGTTCATAACAAAATTACTAGATTACAAAAGGAATACAACACTAACAGAATACAGAAGGGCAATCAATGAACAAAAGACAAATAAATAAGAAACATTGATCCCGAAAAATCAGGGCTATAAGTCTGAGGGAAAACAGAACTTTCTTCTTGCAAGGCCGTGAACACAATTTGATATGGAGACAAGCGTTTGGTTTTGAAATTTCCTACATTTAGTTACGGCCCTGTTAAAATAAAGGTGAGGTAAGGTTTTCTGAGACAATATACTTCAAGTTAAATGAAACCAATTTTCAGACATTTCAAGTATATTTAAATAATATTTATACTTTTGTTATTAAAAAATTTGGGAAGTGTTTCACGATTATTTTCGGGAAAAAAGATGAATTTATGAAGAATCTGGTGCCATCTCATACTTTCGATTAGATCTGCTGAGTTATTTATTTTCTATACATTGCAAGTCAGGTAATTCATTTTCAAACTACCACAGAACAAACCATTTATTTTTGTGATTATCAAGGCTGAGTTATCTATTTTCAAAATCCTCCTGCCCCCCCCCCCCCCCCCCCCCCAGAATATCAAATGGTCGTCCCCTTAGCACTTATCTTAGATACATTTTGTTATATTAAGAAGAAAAAGAACTCATCTAATCATGCACTGTTGATGTCTTGTAATAGTTCTATTAAATGGATAAGTTCAGTTGCTAAAAAAATCAATTATAGTGTTCTGAAATTGACAGAAAATGAATTTAAGGAGAGCAATTTAGAGTGGTCACAACAAGATAAACAATATGCATTGCAATTTGTGTCAGAGGAACAATTATTCTTAAAGCATTTATCAGTGAAAGAAGTATAATTAAGGACAATAACTTAATAAGTTTTAACTGAGACTACTAATATTGTACTAACATGAATCTTGACTAATATGGAGTTGATATGTGGAAGTTGATACTTATAGTCTCTCAGGTTTTAATAACCTTGTTATTTTTTTTATGATTAAAGAACTAATGTCTATAAATATTTGTGTTGAAAAATCCAAACAAAATTAAAGCACTCATGTTCAATGCCTTAATTTAATGTATGCATTTTAAACAAGAGTGTATAAATGCGCTGAAATGTACAATTTATGTAGATAATCTGTATCATGAAGGTTTTACCACAATTATCACATAAACTTAACATTATCAATGTTCTATGATAGTGAGGTCATGGTCAGAAGAACCAGGTCAGAAGACTGTGAGACATGTTGACCTTACGATCATTCAATACACCAAATATAGTTGACCTGCTGCATTAAAAAAACAGCATCTAAAAGACTGACAAAATTTCAAAAATGTATCATTGATAAATGAATGAAATCGAGGTCAAGGTCAGATTATACTTGCCAGACATACATGTACACCTAAAAATTATTTAGTTTCAACTAGTTGTGTATTTCCTAAATATAGTATCATAGCTATAATTTGTATAATGTCAATTTCATCATGGACTTCACAATCAGAGGTCCATTAAGGGATGAAAATAAGACCGACATTTGTGTTACGATTAAAAAAGCTATCATTTTATTAATTTTATAGTTGCAGTATAAAAACAATATTAGGTCAATGTCATACAAATACAAACTTTTTTGTACTCGACGCAAAACTGGGGAAGGGCTCGGTACAACCTCGCCTTTCCCCAGTTTCTCAGTCTCATACAAAAAAGTTTATATTTTCCTGACATTGCCCTAATATTGTATATTTATTCACCAAAAATAGCTGACCTTTTACTTCTAACAATTTGAAACACTGACAGAAACACAAAAACTTAACAATGACCAATGAACCATGAAAATGAGGTCAAGGTCATATGAATCGATACTGGCTAGAACAACATGTAAACCTTACAATCCTTTTATACACTCCATATAGTTGACATACTACATAAAGTACTTGGAAAAACAGACAAAAACACAAAAACTTAACATTGACTAATGAACCATGAAAATGAGGTCAAGGTCAGATGATACCTGCCAGGCATACTTGTACACCTTACAATTTCTATAAACCAAATATAGTTGGCCTATTGCTTATAATACTTGAAAAACAGACATAACATAAAACCTTACAGGACCATTGAACCATGAAAATGAGGTAAGGTCTGAAAACTGCCAGACTTACATGTACCATTACAGTCATTTCATACACCACATTTAGTTATCCTATTGCTTGCAGTATTTTAGGAACAGACCTAATTATGTAACTTTAACCTTGATCACTGATCCATGAAATGAGGTCAAGGTCAGGTGAATACTGTCTGACAGACATCATTATGTAGACGTTGCAAGGAACCACTATACCAAATATAGTTATCCTATTACTCATATTAAATGATTAGTAAAGCACATGTCAAAAACTAATCACATCATCTGAAGTCATGAAGATGGAAACATTACATATACAGAACATATGAACATAGTTTATGACAAGATTAAAGTCATAGGTATCTGATACAATATATGAAGCATCATTTTGAAATCAGCTGAACAATAGATTTACGTCAAGATTTAGTATTTTTTTTCTATATATTTATTATGTCTTGCAATATCTTGACACCGATAATTACACATGATCAATGATGATCAGTTTCAAGTTTGTCAAATAGCATCTGCATCATTTATAATTATAAATCAAATGTACAATTAGACTTCTCATGTTTTAATATCTAACTTTATTATGTCAATTATAAGATTTCATCTCATCTCTGACACATGTACATACATACAGGACCTAAAAAAAATACCGAAGCAAAATCAATTCAAATCTACATCCAAAGTGTAAATGATGAATTTTTAAAAAGTTACGATTTTTAAATTTTTCGTTTGTATGCTTTTGCCTTTATTTATAACTTTCTTAAAATTTTCCAATACAACCCTGATTATCATGTACTACGTTACTGAAGTATTTTGACCTTAAATATCATTCAGAGTGAATGAACTTTGTTACTTATTTAGTCTGAACATAACTATTAGTTTATTCACTTTAATTCGGTCTATGAAAGTATTCATTTTACCACTACTTGATGGACTTTATTTCAATTTGAATCATCATTTTATAATACGTTATCAAGAACTGATGAAGGCGACTTTTTAAAAGTTCAAATAGAAAAATAAATTAATTGGTCTAATTATGAAAGTGCTCTAATAACACATTTTCAAATAGAAAAATAAGTTAATTGGTCTAAAAATCCTTATTTGACGATATAAGTTTGTTTTTAACAGTAAGTGCTCTAAAAATAAACATAATTTGTATGACATAATCATGATAATTGAGAAATGAGAGAAAATTTCAGACATGATGTCAGAACCAGACATTGCTGAAGGCCGGACTTTGACCTGTTATTGTTTACCTTAACAAATTGTGACTTTGATGGAGAGTTGTCTCATTGGCACAATTACCACATTTGTTTATAATATATATTAAGGCATTGTATGTACTACTCTTATCCACTTGATTTCAACTCGGATGGAAAGTTGCCTTCTTGGTAATCCTACCCACTCTCTTTATTTTTATACTTGCATATATAAAAGCACCAGTTAGGCTTATTGAAACGCAAAGAAAAACAATCAACTTTGATCACAGAAAGGTAGACATTGTATATATTGTGTACCCTAAAAAATATAGCCGCTAGACATGGATGGATTCAGCCTTTTTAAAAGGTAGGGAGGTTCCCAACCAATGATTTAAGGGGGGTCCCAACCATATGTCGCCATTCAAATAGATATAGGAAGATGTGGTGTGAGTGCCAATGAGACAACTCTCCATCTAAATAACAATTTATAAAAGTAAACCATTATAGGTCAATGTACGGCCTTCAACACGGAGCCTTGGCTCATAACGAACAACAAGCTATAAAGGACCCCAAAATTACTAGTGTAAAACCATTCAAACGGGGAATCCAATGGTCTGATCTATATAAAAAACGAGAAACGAGAAACACGTATAAATTACATAAATGCATTGATCGTCCCCCAAAAAAGGGGAATTCCAGCCACCTATCCGCCACTGCTAGATATTCAGGAGCCTGACAGCAAAGGTGAGGGGAAAGTACCCGATATCTCACATATATATATATATATATAGCGAAAGCAAATTTACAGATCTAACATTGTTGGGTTGATGTTTAGACGAGCTGTATATATGGTCTAGCGGAACGGCTGCAGTGCAGGCGATTTGGTGTCACGATATCACAGTAGCATGGGTTCGAATCCCGGCGAGGGAAGAACCAAAAATTTGCGAAAGCAAATTTACAGATCTAACATTGTTGGGTTGATGTTTAGACGAGTTGTATATACATTATGTACACAGCCATGTATCACCATCATTGATGGCGATCCGATGGATACATCTGTTGTAGAGTTGTCACTGACTCAGACGTACTTATAAATATAATTATTTTCTGTGACTGTATATTACATTAATTTGTAGGATCCTTTACTATAGATAATTTAGCTGATCTGTAACAATAACATCTTCATGCCTTATATATCATGTACTGTAGTACGCCGCTAGATTAAAACTGACGAGGAAAGGTAACACACGGCCAGCGAAAGCTTTTTTAATGAGAGCCCAGATGGTCGTGTGGTCTAGCGGGACGGCTGCAGTGCAGGCGATTTGGTGTCACGATATCACAGTAGCATGGGTTCGAATCCCGGCGAGGGAAGAACCAAAAATTTGCGAAAGCAAGTTTACAGATCTAACATTGTTGGGTTGATGTTTAGACGAGTTGTATATACATTATGTACACAGCCATGTATCACCATCATTGATGGCGATCCGATGGATACATCTGTTGTAGAGTTGTCACTGACTCAGACGTACTTATAAATATAATTATTTTCTGTGACTGTATATTACATTAATTTGTAGGATCCTTTACTATAGATAATTTAGCTGATCTGTAACAATAACATCTTCATGCCTTATATATCATGTACTGTAGTACGCCGCTAGATTAAAACTGACGAGGAAAGGTAACACACGGCCAGCGAAAGCTTTTTTAATGAGAGCCCAGATGGTCGTGTGGTCTAGCGGGACGGCTGCAGTGCAGGCGATTTGGTGTCACGATATCACAGTAGCATGGGTTCGAATCCGGCGAGGGAAGAACCAAAAATTTGCGAAAGCAAACAGATATAACATTGTTGGGTTGATGTTTAGACGAGTTATATATATAGATCATCTGAACTATTGCTGGCCTTGTCAAGGCCGTAGCTACCATTGAGGCAAGTGAAATTGCCTCACTAAAATTTCGACACTGATTATTTTTTTTTATACATATATATAAATATAATAGTCATTTCTTGTTCTATCTCAACCTTTATTTCTATAACTTGTCATCATTCCTTTTAAACTATTCTTCCTGGATATAACTCAGCATCTCAACGAGTGATGTTTCTCGATTACATTAACCTAGTAACGATAATCATCATGGATCTATAGCTAAAAACAGGCTCTTGCAGAAAAAGGAAAAGCGACACTGAAGGTAAAGAAGGAATAATTATAGTAAACTATTTTTTTAACAGAGTCTGAGTATTGCATATAACTTCATTAGAACAATCAAAAAACGATAAGTAGACTGACAAATAAAGTACTGGTCTTCGGAAGGGGGCAGTCCTGTCTGCGTATTCATTTCTCCGTTTCACCAACTTTTGACAAATCAAGTACTGGGCATCTCAAGGGGGCAGTCCTGTCTGCGTATTCATTTCACGAACTTTAAACTTTCTCTTTACAGATAAATGAAATATAAATAATATGAAACATGAATGTATGGATTAGTTTTTATCCATGTTTCTTTAACCTTAAAAATTGAAAGAATATTCCATATTCCAATTTGATATTATTGAGGAATGGTAGAACCTTTAACACAGGATTTTGTATTTACTTATTCGGGACTACGGAATTTCGTTTCTTTATATTCGGGGTTTCGGAATCGGACATCTCCAAACCCTTACCCCTAAATTTATAGATTCTGGAACTAAAATAACACGAACTATTTCCAGAAATGATTTGAAATTACGGAACTACATGTACAAACGTCAAAAACTCCATTCCAATTCCCCTGTACCCATATATACTTACTCTATAGATAGAATCATATACATGTATCTTATCTCATTCTTTCCCTAGTTTGTCTACTCTTTGTCAGCATAAAAGCGAGTTTAATATTTTGTAACTGCGACTGTATGATGGTGCTTACAGGAAAGCTTAATTCCCTTTTGCAAACAAAACTGTTACTACCGATGCTGCTACCGAATTGCTGGTGGAGAAGGAATTGGAAGAAGACATTGATCATTGTGTTGATGGATGTGCTACCTTTAGAAACACAGACTGCCCTGAAACAACTGAAAACTTGGAAAAGAGCATGCATGAGTGGCGCTAGATTGTGCGGTCTTGCCATGCTCCATGTTCATCGCGATAAGGATATCAGCAGACCAAATTATGATTCTGAAACGATTTGACTGAACCGGCCATAGAAAAATTTTGAAACTCTACTGAATCGATGTTTGTTCCATGTTCTAGCAGCAGACTCAAATCAGTGATATTTGGATGATTATCTTACATATAAATTTAAATAAAGTTGTTAAAAATTTGGTGTTAGTAAAAGTCTTAAAAAATGAAAAATTTATATAAAAAGTGTCCAAATTCAAAACATTATCAAACTCTCTAAAAATGCCTAGAATGCAGGATTTTGCACCATTCATTTCATACCCTCCAAAAAAAAATTTCGCCTCGCTTCGACTCGCTTCGCTCGGCTCAATTATTTTGTCTCACTAAAATAAGATGCCTAGCTACGGCCTTGCTTGTAAGCTACTTGCAATTTATTGCTTTTCTCTCTTCTGGTTTTTCAAGATTTATAAATGCAAGCACATTTTGGGGACTTCGTGCTTTTGGCTGATAAGTAAACCGATGTTTAGTACTTCAGTGGTTACAATATATCTTAACAAAGTGCAGTTATCTTAAATTCGGTCGTGTATTTTTAACCTTGAAATGACATGAAATCTTAATTTCTCTTTGAACCATGTTGATTTGAAGTTCAACGTTCTTTTTTCAAGCAACAATATGTGATTCCATGCAGAGTTCAATGTAGTATTCAGAAAAAGAAAATTATAAATAAGTAATCTAATAAACTTTAATGATACGAATTAGGCACAGTGTCAGATGTAAGGGATTTTAAATTTCACATAATTTTTGTTGAAAAATGATAGATAATTTATTAGATTGATTTAATTTTTTGGATAACTGTATATTAAGACATGACCCTGACATTTTGCTATTTTTGAAATAGTATAAAACCAACACGTACGGGCCCACCACGATCATAGCTGGTTTTACAACTGACAACAATTATGATTTTGTTTTCGGTCTACAGTCCTGTTTATGTGTTGAGTGTTCTTGGAATTTCTGGAGCGATATCAATTGACGAGTATCTTGCTGTTGACAATTGCGATAAATATAAACAGTAAGTACATTTCATTTGTTTCTAACTTTTTTAATTTATTTTAACTCCCTTTGTAAAAGTTTGAGAACCCATGTTAAAACACCTTTTAGGGTATCTCTATACATTGTTTTTTTCTAAAAATATCTTCGTATTATTATGTTATACAAATTGTCAGAGACAAATCTCAGAATGATGAATATAAACATTTAGGTTTTTTTTTTACCTAATTTAATTAAATTTTACTCCCAAAGCACAATGAGAAATAGTTTGAGGGTTCTATAAAAAACACCCTCATAAAATGTACCTGGGCTAATAATTAAGTGTGCCAGACCGCGGCGCATTTCGTCTACAAAAAAAAAACCAAACTCATCAGTAACGCTCGAACCAAAAATAAAAAGAAGTTACAAAACCGAAATAAAGTACGAAGATTGAGAGCATTGAGGACCCAAAATTCTGAAAAGGTTTGCCAAATTAAAGTTTCTTTATATTGTATTATACAAAAATATCTGCGAGTTATTTTGTACAAATATAATAATATTTCGACTACTTTTGACTCATTGATATTACATTGAAAAGCAGGAAGAACAAGCATCCACTTCATTTGAACTTTTATTGGTGTATAGTAGTTTCATTGGTGTATTGTAGTCTCATTATGAATCATACCACATCTTCTTATTCTTATAAACGTAGTTCGATAAGTATTTGAAAGGCCAAATCTCTAAACATTCCCTTTATTGATGTGTTTCATCGGAAAGACCAAGATAGTTATTCAACGATGAGCAAAAGGTCAAATTTTATTGTAGTGTTGTGCGTCTGAAGCTTTTTTCTGGACTAAGCGTCATCAGATATTTCTAAAAATATTTACTTCTTTTGTAAACTCGAAAGAAATGTACAAAAAAATCAGATGATATTCTTGCTATTTTAATTGCAGACAGTCAGCTGTGCCACTACCGACAACTGGTAACCCAAGATGTGTTACAGTAACACAGAACAATAAGCGCATTAATGACGGAAAGCTCCTATATACCAGTTTTACTGATCAATTGGATTTTAAAGACAATACTCCTCGCTTTTGTTTCGACCAAAGCAATAAACTTGTTGCTTTTGATGCCTCTTTTGACAGGTAAGTTCAGTGCTGACTACATATTCTTAATACCAATTCCCTGGTCATTCGTCACAGTTTGAGACATCGCTTAATAGTAAGGTTTTGAGAATACCGACGGATTCAAATGCTATTTTCTCTGACCAACCAAAATCATGGAGACGGAAAACTAAGATGGAATTATTTATGTAATATTTCGAGTTGAAATAACTACAGATACTTGAAACTGCTAAATCAAATAATTTTCTCTTTTTTTTCGTACTAAAACGTTAAAATTCTTATATATATACGTGGAGCTTTATAATGTATAAAGTTAGATTAATCACTATAAAATAAGCATGTTTTTTGTGTTTTTTTTTTAAATTTGCTAGAAGTAAGTCTTAGAACAGAAATGTAGCGTAAAAGTCGCACACAAGTATTGGCAGTATTAGTAAAGTTAAGGATCTGTATATCAAGACAATACTATATTATATAGTCATCAAAGGTACCAGGCTTATAGTTTGATACGCCAGACGCGCGTTTCGTCTACACAAGACTCATCAGTGACTCCGGTCAGATCAAAATAGTTAAAAAGCCAAACAAGTACAAAGTTGAAGAGCATTGAGGACCCAAAATTCCAAAAAATTGTGCCAAATCATTTGTGAAATTGATCATTTATTTTCACTCTCTTTGATATGGTTCTAACATATTTTGGTAAATTCAGAAAATTAATGCTTGCCCTATTATTGCGAATCCTTGACTATTATATACTATTATATCTTATTAATATATTGTTGATTGCAAAAAAAAAATTATTAATGAGAGTTTTTTTTAATCGCGAACCTGATGCTGTATCCTTTTTCTCATTGACGGAATAATCGCGATAATTTCTGAATTTACAATACACATCAAAAGTGAACGGAATAAGAATGTTTTAACAATCGACCTTTGGTCACCGAAGTATGATCACCTGTTTACACTAAACACTTTCATTTTCCGTTTTAGTAACACTCCAGACGAAGTTGCCACGGTTGAGATTACACCATGTAGAGAGGCAGGATACTGGACAAATGGAAACGTATTTTGTAACGTTCCTGAATGTTAAAAATATGTAGAGCAAACGAATACAGATTATTTTGAAGATGAACTGCATGTTACTGTGAATATGAAAGACCTTTTCGAGATACCGGTAACAGGATTGGGAGTAACACGTGGTTTCAATGTAATCAAGTTTGATGGAACGCCCGATCATCGTTTGATCTATAACACCAAGACCAATTTGACGAAGAAGCTGGACAGCGAAAAATTTAAAGACTACTGTAGTTTATATGGTCCTTGTGTTGAGGGAAAGTTCCTCGAAAGAAGCGATTTACTCTACCTTAAAGGTGGGAGGCCTCCATTAGTTTTTAAGCGACAAGGTGATGAGGTATTCATTGTTCTCAGGTACGATCCAAGAATGTTTGCTTTTCGTGACCGTCCTCCTTATGTGTCCTGTTATTACACACCTGATAAAACTTCAGAGGAGTGTGATTCACCAACAGGTTCCTTTAAGTGGACAAAACTATGGCAGTCTTCATTACCTTATGAAAAAGAATGGTTGTCGTTGCGTTTCTTTACTCGGTGGTCTTCCAAACAAGATTGCATCATTCGAGTGACTGATACCGAAACGGGGACTGACCTTGTTAACTTCACTGGGCCCTGTGGTAGATATGCTGATATGGATTTAGGGAACTTTCCTTATCCTAGGGTTGGCCTCTTTGGTAAAGGTATAAATGGATCTGCCAAATTGAGGTTCAAAGATCTTATTTTTAAATGATGATTCTGTTCTCCTGTAGGCTCATTTACGTTTAATTGCTCTTTCTGAACGAACTTCTAGAATAATTCCATTTTCAATAGTTTTCGGACAAACGTAGCTTCATAACATTCATTATAACATACAAAATAAACATGTTTATTTTTGAAACAGATTTGTTACAATTATTTGTTTTGGTCAAACTGAAATAAAAAAAAGTTTTATTTTCGACCTTGTCATTTACTTGTATTGCTGCCTTAATACAAGTGTGGACACAGATCAGTGTGGATATTTGACAACTTATACAAGTGTGGACACAGATCAGTGGTCGACAAAAAAGTTTTCTATGGGGTTTCCCCGTAGTGTTCTTTGTTAAACTGTGGTCCACAATGACATCCATCATCAATATCACACAAGGACCAACACTAAAATATTTAGCTGTCTGTTATTCATTATTTTGATTTTATGTTCAAGATTATATTTTAGGAAAACTTTTTGTACATGTTATATAGATTAACAAATGATTCTATTAAATACTTTTCACTTCTATGCTTTTGTATAAAAGCAAAACTCAAAATAATTGAGGAACTTATAAGCTGCATTTCTGCATTATATGTAATTTGAATATGCAACATGGTTTATAAGAGATTGTATGTATTTTATTCTCATATGGTTCTAATTATGTCTGTTGTGGTTGGGCATTTCTTCCTTGGAACACTGTAGTTCAGCTTAAAAAATCATCTGAGTACCATTGGTAAAAGATTTCGTTTACATGTCTGAAAGAAGAAAGTAAAATCACTAAAATACTGAACTCTGTGGAATATTCAAAACAGAAAGTACCTAATCAAATGGCAAAATCAAAAGCTCAAACACATCAAATGAATGGATAGCAACTGTCATGTTCCTGAACTGGCATTTCTTCTGTAGAAAATAGTGGATTGAACCTGGTTTTATAGCTATTTAAACTTCTCACTTGTATGACATTCACATCAAATTCCATTATATTGACAAAGATGTTTGAACAAAACAAACAGACATAATAGTTAACAAGAGGCTGTCACAACGACAGCAAAATGGATTTATTAACATTTATTTGTGTCCTGGCAATATCACAAGAACCATAACTGATGAATGCTGAAAGTGAAAATCGTCAATATCAAATTTGACCTCCGTTTTGTAGTTAGTGTCAACATATTAAAATTTGAAAAGCTTAGATTGAATGGTTCATTAGTAAATGCAACAACGTGAATGGAAACACCATTTTACGATCTTTCAAGAACCATAACTCCTGAACGGTAAAAGTCAAAATCGTCATTATTGAACTTGACCTTTATTTTGTCATCAGTAACAACATATTAAAATTTCAAAAGCTTTGGTTGAATGGTTTATGAGAAAATGCACGGACACGACTGGAAACACCATTTTTCAATCTTTCAAGAACCATAACTCCTGAACGGTAAAAGTCAAAATCGTCATTATTGAACTTGACCTCCATTTTGTCATCAGTAACAATATCTTAAAATTTCGGAAGCTTTGGTAGGACAGTTCATGCGTAAATGCACGGACACGACTGGAAACTCCATTTTTCAAACTTTCAAGAACCAGAACTCCTGAACCGTAAAAGTCAAAATCGTCATTATTGAACTTGACCTCCATTTTGTCATCGGTAACAACATATTAAAATTTGGGAAGCTTTGGTAGAACAGTTCATGCGTAAATGCACGGACACGACTGGAAACTCCATTTTTCAATCTTTCAAGAACCATAACTCCTGAACGGTAAAAGTCAAAATCGCCATTATTGAACTTGACCTTCATTTAGTTGTCAGTAACAACATATTAAAATTTTAAAAGCTTTGATTGAACGGTTCATGATTAATGCACGGACAACATTTGATTGATCCAGGTTTTCTATCTTCTGAAATGTAAAGGCTTATACATATAGTTTATACCACCACTGGATAGTAATCCCTATATTTCGTGTATTGCTTCTTTTTTGTTGGAGAGGAGACAAAACTGTTATATGGGTCATTTTCAAAAAATGTTGAATTTTCAGTACACCCATGCTAAATTTTTTATTTCTAATGGAAATTTCAGTTGTAAAGGTTTAAATTAAAGCTTGTCGGATTTGTGATTCAGAACATTAATAATAAACACACCTTACATCTATTTAGATAAGATTAAACTGCATTTAAGTCCGATTTTGGGGGTATTTGTGTGCGTACAGTGTCAGAAAAACACATTTCAAATGATTTTTTTCCCGATTTTCTGATCGCCTTGATATCTGCAAAAGGGACTTTTTAAGAACGTTAATTATTACTCTAACGATAAATCGTAGCTTCTTTCTCATTGTATGCAACATATCTACAAACTAAATTCAATCAGCATACGAGAGGTTCATGTCCATCCTGTTACCGCTACTTAAATCAGCCGTTAAATTATTCTCCCTATGAATATTGAATCAGTCAGTGTTGATTTCAAAAGTGCAAAGTAATCTTTACGTTTAAAACGTCTCGTTTCTTCAACGACAGTGTAGAGAAAAGAAATTTGAAGACAATTAGTGAAAAAAATAGAGTGTACTTTTTTTCATGTCTATGCTGTTTCCAACAATTTTCATTAATTACACCAACAGTATGCTTATAAAAAGTGTAATAACGTGTTGGAAACCAAATTCGCAATAGAAAACCATAATCACTTCACCAAAGGGAGTAGTTATTTCACAACAGCAATCAAAAACGAAGAAATTTGTCTATCCTGTTACTAGGGTTGCTATGGTTACAGTAACAGGATAGACAATTGTAGACAAAAACGTCGTTTAATTTTTTTATCTTAACATATAGGTGCAAAATGAATGAAATATTTCGTTGTTTGAACTCATCTTAAGGTTATAACGTCTTAAACTTCCCAACGAAGCATTTGCAGGAGCAATACTGATATCGGTAACAGGATAGACTTTTATATAGTGATATATCAGAAAAGTACCTTCCTGTTACCAATGAAATAAAGAGAAAAGTAAACTAACTTATTCGAAAGGGTGAAAAAATGCCTAACAATATAAATTGCTATCTGAGACTTGCATTACTGGTGGTAATTTTTACAACCTTTGAAAACCAATTTCTAGAGGCATTTTTCAGTACAACCTGGAAAATTGGCAAATAATCTATTATTTTACAGAATGAATATATATAGAAGTTTATTCTCTTGAAAACCATCTAATTGGCTATGTAAAACAAGCTTAACATTTTATCTAAACCTTTTCTTAATAACCCAAAGTTTCTTTTGAAAATGGTAACAGGATAGACAAAATATTGTACCACCGATCAAAAAATGTTTCAAGATATTCTTGTATAACACCATTAAGATTGCATCTTTTAATATGTTGTTCTTAAAGTACTGTTTGTTTTGATTTGCTTATGTAGAGGGTTGTTTGAATAAGAAACTTTTAATAAATTTTTCTCAATTTCAAATATGACATTTTTTGAAAATGACCCATATAAGGACATTAACTCCTATAAGGAGTCCATTGACAACTTAAATCCTATCCATATGCATATCTTCAGTATATGAATAACTGCAAAATTTGAAAAAAAGTTGAAAAAATTATTTTTGCAGAAAATTGAAGAATTTTTGGCAAAGTAAATGTATAATTTATTTGTTAATGACTAGCAAAATTACCTACCAATTATTCCCCATGGATATATGGGTGGCAGTACGGTGTCCTGTAGTTGTTAATTTCTGTGTCATTTGGTCTCTTGTGGAGAGTTGTCCCTTTGGCAATCATACCACATCTTCTTTTTTATAGTGTCAATGTGATGAAAACCCAATGACACAATTTACCATTCTAAACAATTTGTAAATGGATTTAAAAGGTACAACCAAAGATCTGAAATCAACACTGACATACATCAAAAGATATACCTAAATGCCTTTATTGCATCGAAATTATGAGGTGATGCCAATGTCTTGGCATAAGACAATCACTGCTAATGCAAATAAACATTGTATGTTAAAATTTACTAAATATGTATGAGCAATGTCTTTATTCCTTCTCAATGAGCATTGTAGAATGTCACAAACTCTGACATCAATTTTTTTTTCTATCAAATAACAGACACCATACCCTTGCTTACAGCTAAAAAAAACATAAACAAAATGACATGATACTTTTGAATTCTTTGCAATAAATTTCAGTTATATTTTGCAGAAGAACACTTAATTAAAAAATGTTTTATTGTCAAATGAACTGTTCATAATAATCATTTCAGAACTTGTATTACAAATTCCTGTACAAATTTGAAAAATTCTGTCTCTGGTGTAGATGCAAAGCTTGATTGAGATAATGATCGTCCTAACATAGGTGTTGTGGTAGAAAGAGCAGGTCTTGGACTTTTGGCAGCACTAGGGGAACTTGGTGTGCCCCTTCTTAAGTATCTCTGAAGTTCCATCAAAAAGTAATTCTGTAATAAAAGAAAGTATTTAAGAAAACACATTGTTCTTTTATAATAATAGGGTAAGTATCAAAGTCATGAAATCTGTAAAATACAAAACAATTGAATAGTTTTTCCCAATTTTTTGGTTACAATTCAAACGAGCCAAAGTTGTGAGCAATTCTTACCAAATTCTGTGATACGAAGAAATAAAAATATGTGGTATGATTGTCAATGATACAACTCTGCACAAGAGACCATAATGACATAGAAATTAACAAATAAAGGGCACTGTTCAGCCTTCAATAATGAGCAAATAGCCAATTCACTATTCCTTTACCTCAAACTAGTTTATGACCTTGAATTTTTTGTCTTACAATTTCTTATTAAGTGAATATTCATATCAGTTATCATAAATAAATTAGAAAAGACAATCAAATGATATATATCTATGGAATTAGGATGGAAATATTCAACTAAGATTTTGACCTTCATCTTTTAGCTAGAGATTTTTAAATCTTTCAATACAGTTTGGAAGTACATAACAAGTATCATTAATGAACTCCAAGGGATATTCATGGAATAGACACACTAACACACAGATGCACTGATGGATACAGAATGATAGGGTAACTGCCATAGATGTTGGGACCCTCATAACAAATTCAAAATAAAATTCACAGTTTGAAAAGTATGAGAATCAGCAGTTGTTACAAGTCCTAGCATTATGAAATGAAACACTGTAGTAGGATACCAAAGTAGAAAAAAGTAAAATCGCAAAAATACTGAGCTCAGAGGAAAATCAAATCGGAAAGTCCCTAATCACATGGCAAAATCAAATGACAAAACACATCAAAAACATGAATGGACAACAACTGCCATACTCCTGACTTGGTACTGGCATTTTTAAATATAGAAAATGCATGAGCCCAAGCTGATCTTTGGAAATTATAAAAAGAAAACTTTAGATACTTTGTGTGCATGCTTCAATTAACAATAGAATCTATTCAACCATAGGCTACAGTTTTCCCATCATGTTTTCAGTCATCCTTTCATATATTGAGTTAAGACATGACATATGTTTGTACATTGAGTATTTACAAATCAGACAAAATTTTCATAATTGTTGACCTAGTTTTGCCATAATTATTGCTATTTTAACAAACTGAGTTGATATTTGGTAAAATACTACAAAAGTAAGTTACTGATTTCATTTAGCCGCAACTCCTCTGAAACCTGTAGATTATTGCGTTGCGTTGTGTATTTGATCGTAAGCTAACTAAGGCGTTAAAGATAGAACTACGTCTGCCATTATACCTTTCTATTCAATACAACATAAAGTATTACAATTACGCGACGTCACAAAGATAGTGGCCGTACCGCAAAAAGGTACGTTAATATTAGCGCAATTCTTTACATTCTGGGGCCGCAGAAAATGATATTTAACTCAAATTTGAAATACAATATGAAAAATTCGTAAATTTGAAATTAAATGTCTGATCAATTGTGACATAAATGAAATAAAATCATAGTTAAAGTCTCTCAATATTTTTTAACTGTTCATGTCTGAATAATTTAACACTTTTACAAGTCTATCTAATAACCGTAGTTAATTGAACAGTCTATACATCCACTAATTTCTCCAGGGCAGAAAAGTTCTCCAGGGCAGAAAAGTTCTCCGGGGCAGAAAAGTTCATTCACTGTCATCATGTGTACTGCGTATTTCCAACGGATAGAGCTTCACAATCGGACGGTTGGTGATTCCTGTGTCGGTCTTGATAACAGCTGATCGAATGAGTCCATCCTTTCCACGAACTAAATCTTGTACAACTGCTAATTTCCACATTATACGATTTGTGTCATTGTGTACTTGTACAATGTCACCTATTTGTATTGTTTGTTCGTTTCTTCCAGATGTACGGTGAAATTCACGGAGTGACGTCAGATATTCGTGTTTCCATCTTGAGCGAAAATGGTTGATTAGTTCATTATTTCTCTGTAAATTTTTATTGAGTTTCACGTGCAAATCTTCGGAAGTAGCACTGTCAATATTCTGTTCCGATTGGTTGTCAAGTCGACGACCATATAAAAGGTGCGCTGGTGTCAGCGGTTCGGGATCTTTAATATCTGTAGAAATGTGAGTTATAGGACGATTGTTTAGAGTTCCCTCGATTTCGATTATAATTGTATTCAACATTTCCGTAGTGACACATGACTTTCCTAGTATTGCTTTCATTGACTTTTTCGTGAGTCCAATTAGGCGTTCCCAAAAGCCTCCAAACCACGGTGCACGGTTGGGTATGAATTTCCACTCAGTTCCTTGATCGGCAAGTTTTTCTTGTATTCGGTTGTCTTGGCTTGATCTTGTAATCTTTTCGGCGGCTGCCTTGAAGGTTGTTGCATTATCGGACAACATAATCCTTGGTGTAGATCTCCTAGCGACAAATCTTTTAAAAGCAAGCATGAAAGACTCCTCGGTTAAATCTGTGACTATCTCCAAGTGTATAGCTCGTGTAGCGGCGCAAGTGAATAAACAATTATATGTTTTGCTTAATTCGTTGTGTTTTCCTTTTGTATACAAAGCTCCTGTGAAATCAACGCCGGTTACTGAAAAAGGATAATCGTAGTTGACTCGATCTTTAGGTAGCGGTGGCGGATCGGGTGCACTATAAGGCATTCCTGATATTTTAATGCATTGAACGCATTTACGAATTTGTGATTTTACGCACTGCCTTATTCTCGGTATCCAATATTTCTGTTGAATATATGCGATTGTACTGTTAAGTCCGGCATGTAAAGTCTTTGTGTGTGCATCCATTACGATTAAGGACGTAAGACTGTGGTGTGTTGGTAATAACAACGGATATTTAGTACTCTCCTTCACAGGTGCGTTTTGTATTCTCCCGGTAGAACGTAGTAATCCATTTTTGTCTGTATATAGTTTAAGTTGTCGAACAAGTGGCACTTTTTTCTGTGACGATGAAATCAAGCTTTCAATTTCATCCTTAAATGTTTCCTGTTGTACTGTTAATATTAGAACTTTTAATGCTTTACATCGCTCCTCAACACTGATAAATCTGATTGACCGTTTATCTTTTGAATTCCGTAAATTCTGTATAAAACGCATGACGTATGCTGTTACTCTAATTGGTTTTTCTAAAGAGCTGTATCGTTGTATATCTATACATGAAATTGTCTGTGTTAAAGCATTTGTACTTTCATCGTCTGTTTTTTCATCGCTAACAGTTATCATCGTGCTGCATTCTTCAATTTTCCTCGTCCATGTCGGCCAATTTTCACGATTTAAAATCCATTGTGGACCGTTCATCCATAAGCTGTTATTATAAAGGTGTTTAGCGTAAATTCCACGAGTTAAGTAATCAGCTGGATTGTCATCTGTTGGACAATAATTCCATTCAGCATTCTCTGTTAATTTTCTTATTTCTTTAAGTCGATTTGCTACGAACGGTTTTAAGTTTTTTGACGATTTAATCCAACTCAAAACAATTTGACTATCGCTCCACATATACACATGTTCTGTTGTTATGACTTTAAGAAGATGCGTTGCTAATCTGGCGCCGATAAGCGCGCCCATAAGTTCTAAACGTGGTAATGAAATCGGTTTTACGGGTACTACTCTATTTTTAGCCATGACGATGACCGATGAATTTGCTGTAACTAAGTAAGCACAAGCTCCGTATGCTAACTGACTGGCGTCTGTGAAAATATGTAGCGACGTTTTCTCGTTAATTACTCCTTCCGTTAACATTCGTGGAAATACTATTTTGGTAGCCTCCTCGATATCTAAAGCTATTACCTGCCATTTACTTCTCAGTTCGTCGGACAAACATTCATCCCAATCCAACTTTGCCTTCCATAAAGTCTGCATAAACAGCTTAGCTTTCACCGTAATTGGCGTGATTAATCCAAGGGGGTCGAAAATTCTAGAAGATGTGCGCAAAACCTCACGTTTTGTCATCATTTTGTTCTTTTCCATAAATTCAATCTGTTGAAATTTCAAATCGTCGGATTCCCTATCCCATCTCATGCCTAAAATTTTGACTATGTCGTCATTGTCGCCGATCTTGTCTTGTCCTGCGACGTTCTGTAATTCCGTGTCTTTGATCGTAAGCTAACTAAGGCGTTAAAGATAGAACTACGTCTGCCATTATACGTTTCTATTCAATACAACATAAAGTATTACAATTACGCGACGTCACAAAGATAGTGGCCGTACCGCAAAAAGGTACGTTAATATTAGCGCAATTCTTTACATTACCATACAGTCAGAAATATTTGTGATATGACATTTAACTGTAGTGTTTTGTACTTCCTAAATTTGTCTCTGAAACAATCTATTTTCACAGAAAACACCAATTTTAGAGAAACAAATTTGGAGACCCTTAAATATCTGTTGTGTCATATATACGCTTTTGAGCATGCTCAGACGATGTACTGCCTGGAAATCCAAGTGAACGTAATTGTACAATGATTTAGCGGGAATCTTAAAGGATAGTTCACAATTCTTACCATTTCTGTTCCAAGCTCCCTTTTTAACAGTTGCTTTTCACTGGAGGGTAGGTGAGGATCTCTAAGATATCTGGTGGCTTGTGACATGACTATGTACAATGCATTCTCCATTACATAATGTATCAAATTTCTGAAATAAGTTCAATATTTATTTAATAAGACAATTTCTTCCATCCTTTTTTCAATTCTCCAACAAATTTTCTTGATAACCTTTTAAAATAATATTCTGCACATGAGACTACGGTAACTCAATTGACCATAAGTTGTGCCATTATTTAAAATCATAATTATGATTGGTCCTACTAGCATGACTAGTAATTAGCTATTTCTCAAACATCTCATTGACTTAAAATCTTGTTCAGAATTAGGAAGACAGTATTTCTTAGATAAAGATAAAATAATCAATTTGAATACCTCATACTGTTTGTATTTTTTGTCTCTAAAGTCCATATATTGGACATTTTTGTTGAGTAACTGTTACCAATAGCAACTTTTAACTCTTAATACTGAATCTGAATAAATACATTGGATGACCAGTTTATGGCATCAATGGCAACTGGAGTATTTTTGATTATTAACAATGGAAAGGTTTCAGGAAAGCTACACCTAAGGCACTCTTATATTCCTGATACTTTCGTTAACTTTTTTCAAAATCTCTTCATGTATTTCATGCTTTTTTCAAACATAAAGATTGTTCCAAAACTAAATATCATTAAAAATATTAACTGCCATAGCTCAAGTACACAAGTAATCAATAGCAGACTGTAACTTTAACATTTAGTATTGAAATAATTTTTTGACTTCGCAATGTGTTTTAAGAATCTAATTTCAAACTGAATTCTTACTTTGGGATTATCTCGGGACTGCCTTCCTCTGAGTTGGAATTCTTATGAGGTGACCTCACTTCCTGCTAAATGAAACAAAATAGTCAATACACAATAATTAATCAATATACATATCTAAATGTTATCATCCCCAGCTTTTGGGTTTCGAGTTGCTTAGTCTTTAGTTTTCTATGTTGTGTCTTCTTTACTATTATTTGCCTGTTTGTTTTTTCTATTTTAGCCATGGTGTTGTCACTTTGTTTTTGATCTATGAGTTTGAATGTCCCTCTATTATCTTTTCGACCCTGTTTTAATCATTTTGTCAAGAATTTTATAATATTTGCAACTCATTTCTGCCTTTTAATAGAACAAAGGCACCTTTAAAAAGTCCATCCCATTCTAAGCTATAGACAACAACAACAAAAATTGAGATAACTTTTTGTCCTTTTTTTAATAGAAGTAATAAAAGCATTCTTTAAAATACTACATTTAATTACAGATAATTGATCACTGTAAACGAAAAAGTTAAGTTAAAATTCAAAGGAAGAGTTGATAACTTGCAAACGTTTACTTTAAAGACTGTCAAATCATGTATGTGCCTGTCCTAATCAGGAGCCTGTTTTTTAGTGATCATTGTTTGTTGCTGTCTATCATATGCGTTTTTTGTTTATTGTTCGATACATAAATCAGGCCATTGGTTTCCTTGTTTGAATTGTTACATATTTTAGCATACTAGGGCCTTTTATAGCCTACTACAGGGTATGGCTTTTGATCATTATTGAAGGCTGTAAGGTGACTTATATTTGCTTAAATCAGTCCATTGTTCTCAGGTTTATAGTTGTCTTATTTTCAGTCATACCACATCTTTTTGTAATTTTTAGCTCACGTGGCCCAAAGGGCCATTTGAGCTTTTCTCATCACTTGGTGTCTGTCTGTCGTCAGTTGTCATCCGTCGTCCTCTGAAACTACTTGGTCAAATTTAACCAAACTTGGCCACAATTATCATTGGGATATTTAGTTTAAAAAATGTTTCAGTTGACCCAACCAACCAACCAAGATGGCCGCCATGGCTAAAAATAGAACATAAGGGTAAAATGTAGATTTTGGCTTATAATTCTGAAACCTTAAGCATTTAGAGCAAATCTGACAGTGTTAAATTGTTGATCAGGTCAAAATCTATCTGCCCTGAAATTTTCAGATGAATCGGACAACATGTTGTTAGGTTGCTGTCCCTGAATTGGTAATTTTAAGGAAATTTTGCCGTTTTTGGTCATTATCTTGAATATTATTATAGATAGAGATAAACTGTAAACAGCAATAATTGTCAGCAAAGTAAGATCTACAAATAAGTCAACATGACCAAATGGTCAGTTGACCCCTTAAGGAGTTATTGCCCTTTATAGTAAATTTTAACATTTTTCATTAATTTGGTAAATATTTGTAAATTTTACAAAATATTTTCCACTGTATCTAAAGGCCCAAGTTCATTATAGATAGGGAAAATTGTAAGTAGCAAGAATGTTCAGTAAAGTAAGATCTACAAACACATCCACATCACCAAATAACAATTTAGTCATGAATCCATCTGTGTCCTTTGTTTAATATGCACATAGACCAAGGTGAGTGACACAGGCTCTTTAGAGCCTCTAGTTTATAAACATTATTTTTCAGATAAATAGTGCAAATTTTTTTTCTAAAGACTTACCAGTGGATTGAAAAGATTTTAAGGGAAGGATAAAAATTGAAACAATTCTCTTCAAATTGAGAAAAATACTTGTTTTTTTTTCTAACTTTGTGTAGAAAAGTTTTGTCAAGGGAGATAATTATAGTTACCTTCATTAACAGCTTGACACAAACATCTCTAATACATGATGTCAATGTACCAAATGATGGTATACTATCCTGATCTGGTGATGGACCACTAAATGCTAAGGCAAGGAAAGGATCAAACTCACTATAATCCATATTCTATAAAGAAATTATGCATCGAAAGGTTAGACCATTTTGTAATTCAAACTAAAGTCCAGATTAAAGCTGAAGTTTAATTTTCCAAAATTGGTATTGTAAGTTCAGAAATTATTGCGATGTTTTTTAATTGCGAAAAATGCGACAGGGTTATAATCGCATTAATTCAAACTTGCATTTTGATTTTTTTTTATATGAATTAAACAGGATTTTTTTCAATATCGCAAAAGTTGAAATAACATTTAAGTCCAAAATGACATAATTGCAATAATAAATGCATGCTGTTGTCTTCTCTATGGTTGGGTTGTTGTCTCTTTGACACATTCCCCATTTCCATTCTCAATTTTATTATGCAATAATTTCTGAATTTACTGTCTACCTGTCAAAGTGATTTTTTTAAGATGAATGTTCATGTGAGATTTTTTGCATGTTGTAAAACTAAAATGTTTTCCCAAAGTCTAACTGCTCCTTCTGCTTGTACATTTTCATTTGGTCTGTATATCTCATAAAACCTATGATGTACTTGTATATCATTTCTTTTAGCTAAAGTACTGTACTGGATCTGTAACATTATCAGTCACATATAACATCTATGGCCATTGAAAGCATTTAGTAAGAGCTAACCTGTGTATACTTCAAAATTCTATCTTTTAGTTTTATCTTTGGATTCATTATACTGTTTTTAGGAATGAGAATAATGCACATGAATCTTGCAAACATACATGGTTATAAAGACCTTTTATTATATTATTTGTAAATAGCAAAGTATGAATTACATTTTGGTGAAGTACCAAACGAGAATGTGTCCATAGTACACGGATGCCCCACTCGCACTATCATTTTCTATGTTCAGTGACTGTGAAATTGGGGTCAAAATTATAATTTGGAATTATAATTAGAAAGATCATATCATAGGGATCATGTGTACTAAGTTTCAAGTTGATGTAACTTTAACTTCATCAAAAACTACCTTGACCAAAAACTTTAACCTGAACTTCGCACTATCATTTTCTATGTTCAGTGGACCATGAAATTAGGGTCAAAACTATAATTTGGCCTTAAAATTAGAAAGATCATATCATGGGGAACATGTGTACTAAGTTTCAAGTTGATTGGACTTCAACTTCTTCAAAAACTACCTTGACCAAAAACTTTAACTTGAAGCGAACGGACGGACGCACAGATGGAGGAACGGACGAACGGAGGCACAGACCAGAAAACATAATGCCCCTCTACTATCGTAGGTGGGGCATAAAAAATCTTTAATTAGTATTTATATATGTACTTCTGTAACACCTTAAAAGACAAATGTATTCTTTATCACGTTAGAATAACTTACCTGTTCATGTAAAATTTCACATAAATCTGGTGTGAATTTCTTCAATGAGGACAAACTATGGGAGAGAACATCTAACATTCTACAAAAGAATATACAGCAAATGAAATTTTTCTTTACAATATTTTTTTAAGGCAAGTAATTTAGTGATATTTTGGATTGTGATAAAATTTCATGTATTTAGATTTCGTTGAACTGTATTTGAATATAGAGAAATTTGTCTTGCTTCTGATTGCTGTATCAAAGGGGTCTCACTAATTAGCGACAACAAGCGTCAAGAAGCGACAACAAGCGTCAACAAGCGACAAGAAGCGACAACAAGAATTATTTTAGCGACAACAAGCGACAAGGAGACTATTTAGCGACAAGAAAACATTTTTTTTTATTAGATATAAAGAAATTTGTATTTAATGGTTTTTTTAAATATACGAGCAGATATGTCTAATTAAAATGTTTTATTATATAGATAGACAAAGAAATGAAACATTTGTGAGGAAGAAAGAGATTGTGAAGTTTATATAAGTATATTGGTAGATGAAGAAATTTAACATTTGTGAAGAAGAAAGAGATTGAGCTTCTTTTTTTTATTTTTAAATATGAAGAATATGTATAAGATAAATTTATGTATCTGTTTTCATCAAAGTCAAAGTATGAATAAACGAATGGAGATATATATGGAGCGGGCATAATGGAATATAATATTTTGATTCATTTGCTTAATACTATGCTCTAAGTGTACTCTTGTTATGTCAATTCGATGCTTTATTTATAGAACTCTCAGCCACGCTTTGCCATCTTTATTATTTAAGCGTGTTTCCAGACCCAACGATGAGGATGTGGTTCTACCTTGGGGTCCATATATTTTTTTTTTTATTTTTTTTTAAATTATTTTTAGTCATTATATAGTAATATGTACATTCCTATCTAACATAATATTTATACATTTTGTACATGGTGGTCCCATTTTGATAAGCAAACATGTGGAACATCAAATGAGATTAACGAGTCGCGTGTCCCCTGTTTTATTGCTACAATAACATCCAATTAACACCTTCAACTTTGTACACACGTCAGACTATAACAATTACACGCGCCAGAATATACAATCATTGTAAATAGTGAACACCTGTTGAAAACTCAAGATTGTCATTAATTTCCTTTCATCTTCAATCAATATGCATAAACATGATAAATATCGTTTAATGAGGCATATACAAATAAAAAGATGAAAACATTCACATTTCAATTTTCTTTTCCTCCTGTTTGATTTCAGTTCTTTGTATTTCACAATTTGTGTCAATATTTTCAGGACAATGATGCACAAATAATTCATATGCGAGCTTAATATATATTGCATGAAAAGAGTTTTAAAAAACAAATTATAAGATAAATAATATGTTCTAAAACACAAGGAAAAGTAATCTCATAATACAATAATTAAACGTAATACTGGCTGTTATTCATAATAGATGATAAAATATTATGTAAATAATGTTTCATTTTTTTCTATCAATTTTAACTTTCTTGTCGCTAAAATTATTTTCTTTTGCATATTCTTTTAATATTTATTGCAATAATTAGTTTTAATTAAAAAAAAATGTTTTCTTGTCGCTAAATAGTTTCTTGTCGCTTGTTGTCGCTAAAATAATTCTTGTTGTCGCTTCTTGTCGCTTGTTGTCGCTAATTAGTGAGACCGTATCAAAGTGTTATGTTGACTGCCAAAAAATAAGATTATTTATCAGTAAACTGCAGACAATAAATTAAATAAAACTTTTTTTCTTAAGAATCAGACGCTATTTCTTTTTCTTTTGAAGAAGCTTCTACTGTATCCCAAGTGCATTTATTATTCTATTTGAAAATTACTACTGGTATGACCCTCCATTACAGAAGTAACAAGGAGATCAACATATATATATCTTAAACTGAGACCATGCAAGCATACCACATCTTCTTTTATATAAGTACCTGTGCTGTATATGTACAAGTTGTTTTGATGGTTTATCTATATCTTCTGTTGAACTTTGTTGTTGTAAGACTGGAGAGGCGGTAAATCTTGGACGACTGGTCTGTCCATTTTGTTGCTGTAAAAGATATAGAAACATTAAACTCTTGTCATTGTTAGTGTTTATTTTAAATTCTAAGTTCATTTGTATGTTTCAGAGTTTTGTGTAGCATCCATTTTGCTGAACTAGTATAGATTATTTATTAGGGGTCAGCTATAGCCCTCCTCTGATTGCACGATTTTCTCGATGCATTTAAGACCCATTGGTGGCCTCTTTAGTCAGTTTGTTGTCTCTTTTATACATTCCCTGTTATCATTCTCTATTCCTATGAATCTTGTCAATATTCTGTAACACCTTAAAAGACAAATGTATTCTTTGTCACGTTAGAATAACTTACCTGTTCATGTAAAATTTCACATAAATCCGGTGTGAATTTCTTCAATGAGGACAAACTATGGGAGAGAACATCCAACATTTGAATACATTTTGAATGTTTTTTTAACAGAGATAAATTTTTCTCCCGAAAGAGAAACATCAGGATAAAAAAAAGCCAACTTCTATATTCTAAGGAACAAATTCCAGAAGGGAAATGTAAAATTACTTTAATAATAATGTTAGTTTCTAGCAACAGGCAAAATTAAATGCATGCTATTGCACAAATATTATAAAATAATTATTTTCGTCAGGGCTCATTGAGAATCAAAATGCATAATGTCCGGTAAAAGTCTGGCTGGGCAAAGCATGAAGCGGTCATCTACTTTTAAGTTTTAAACGCTTTTTCAGTCATTTTAACATAATTCACGATCTTTTTGACCCAACCTTTTGCCTTTAACAGGCACACATTTCAGGTCATAAAAGTGACATGATGATTAATTACTATCAAAACAACCACTACTTTAATACTTTCTAATTTTAATCAAGGCTAATTAGTTGTTAGACAGCTGAAATCTACCTGTTCAGGTGACAGGTACACTATTTTCGGCAGCAGTCCTTTAGCGCCAATTACTGTTTCTCAGGGGTATCATTTGCGCTAAATTTTGTTTTCCAAATGTATTATTTGCGCAAATAATCGGAACTCATTTGCGCCAATTTACCTGTACACATATCTATCATAAATATTAATGATTAATATTTATTCTTATTCTTATTTTTTGGCTTAAAAAGTATCATATGATCAGAGATATTTCACCATGAAGATGAGCATCTGGAGAGAAATGACTTGAAATGCAGTAAACAGTCCATGTACAGAGAGAGAGAAGAAAACTTATTGCTTTGCTGAATATTTAATACAAGATATGCCAAAAGAGAAGAAAATATAAGCTTTTGCTGATTATAGCCACATACTCTGAAACCACAAAACATACTAGTAATGGAGCAGAAGCATTCCACGGGGAATTATTATGAACTGTTTTATGTATTTCATCCTTCAATGTTTGTCTTTTTGGACAATAAAGTGAAGTCACAAGCTACTACGTACATTAAATTAGGAAGTACCCATGCAGCAGCAGTAAGAAGAAAGTATGTTTCAGAAAAGGAAACATATGCCATGTAAACTGCTGGTTCCAAGTCCGAATAAAGGTGGAGGGAAGTCATTTTTCTTCTAATAGGCACAATCGTATATTTTATTTTTGGCGCAAATGATACCATGTAACTTTTAAACAGGTGGTGCAAATGTAGCATTGGAGAAAAAAGTTGTGGCACAAAAGGACACATTTTTGGCGCAAACGGATCTCTCCCCTATTTTCAGTACCAGACATCGTATAAATTGATCGGTCTATTCACAATTATTTTCTTCCATTTTAGCGGTTCGTATCTAACTGATTTAGTCCAAAAGATCAAAGTTATATAAGAAATCTGTTTATAAACATGATTTGATGAAAAATTTAAAAAGGTTTTAGATGAAAAATTGTCAGAACTACGTTGTATGAACTAGAACATGTGTGAGCATGTGCAGAGGTGGGAAATTTAATTATGCATCCTTCAAAAATGATAAAATTATCATTGATACCTGTATCTAACGCTCTTTTCAAGTATCTTGTTGAAGAAATAACTTTGAAAGAGTTTCTCAACTCAGTCGTGCTTAGTAAACAAGCATGGATTTTACGGATCTGTTTATGGTCCATGTTTTACCATTGTCAAGTCAACATCTGGGATTAGGAAAATGTGATTTTAAAAATGAAAGTACTTAAAGTTTTTGACAACGTCATTTTGCACAAATAAAGAGTCTAATGGAGATATGAGCACGCTGATGTGCACATTTTGATTGATGCACTGCCAATTTAACAGTTAACGCCAGACCATCAAATTCATATCAAAGTAAAGTTTAATATCGTTTTTTTAATCTAATTAATGTCAATCATTGGGATGGCCATTTGATTACAATAATTGCCTTTTGTGACTTAGTCTTAGCATTATAGTGTTTAAAGTTGCTCTGATACCCATTGCCCATGTATTATTAATATACAGTGCCTTCTAACCCTTCATTTCTTCTTGAAAAGCCCTTAAATCCCTTCAACACTGAAAAAGATGGATGACATGTACAAAAATGAACAAAACTTCTGGGTTGTAAACTCATATAAAACTAAAGATTTTTTTGTTTGTTCTTTGTAATTTACTATTAATTTATATCTGAATTTCTACTTGAAACAATGTTATCATATTTCAGTTTTAACTGATGATTTATGCATTGTGACTAAAAGTTTATAAATAGATGAATAGATTATAAAATAGACTTGAACATCATATAACTAGATCATGTTAAATATACCAACCTCTAATACTTGTTGAAGATATCTTGGTCTCATAAGAAAAGCAATAAATGTTTGGGTCATATACATCATACTTGTCTGCAAAATAGGAATATTAGAATGATTAAATTATAAAAGTTAATTATCAAAAATTCCAATTTCTTGAAACACAAGTCCAAATAACGGTATTTTTAGCTAGAAAATGCACAACATCAAAGTCAGATATGAAAGAAACTCAGGAACGACACAACTAAAAATTTTCAAAATCAAAGGGAGCTTTCTCCTTTTATTCATAATGTTGTGTTTAAATTTCATTAGAATTTGCAGAGAAAAAGTAAATTTGAGTTATCATATGAATTGTTGACAGAGAGACTATAGTACTTATCCTATTATAAGTCTCATCTAAAACAGACTTATAAAAACTGAAGTAGTGCCCTTAAGAAAAGTTCTCTCAAGAAGAAATACAGAATAGCTGTAAAAAATATGACAGCACTTATGGAATGAATTGGGAAACTTTCTATAGCTTCCATGCATCATTACCAAAAGAAGTAGGTCTGGTAAGGGCTGATTTTGGCCTCAAATATCAGGTTCATCTAACGAAAAATTTTGGACACTTTTTAAACACTTAAGTGTCTATTTCAATTGATTCAATTAGTTTAAGTGAAAGATTTCAACTGATTTAGTCATTAAAAACGCTCTGATTCAAGCTTAAATATGAAAAATCTATCAAATATGCCAAAAACGTCACTTTTCAGATGGTTTTTGTCAAAAATAAAAGTGGCTGCATCCATGTTCATCATCAACCTTCATATATGTTATGTATTATCATCAAATACAACTTACATTTCAATATTATGAATGAACACGGATGCGGCCACTTTCATTTAAGACGGAAATCGTCTAAAAATTAATAAAAATGCTAAAATTGTGTAGATTTCAGTAATTTAGCATGACTAAATGATGCTAGTACCCGGTATATATGCATTGTATTGTCAAAAACAGCCCATATTTATGTGGCAGAAGCATTCTACTTTCCAGTAAATAGCTAAAAGATTCCATTTTCACAATTTAGTAAAACTGCTATATTTTGGGGCCAAAAGGGGGTCTTACTGAACCTACTCCTTTGAACTCTGTCAATATAATGAAGAAGTGCATACTCTTTAAACCTTAAAAGGTAACTTAAAATGTTAAATGAACCATTTTCTTTTAATTATTGGGATATAAGAAATAAATTCATGTTAATTCAAAATACAAATTTCTTTTTTTCCACATTATTCACCATGGTATTTATAACACTTTAAAATAAATATAAACAATTTGTTCAAGTTATTTAAATTTTTAAAATTCAGGTAATAAAAATACATTCAGTGGTGCATTTACAACAGGTAATTTCTAATAAATAAATCTTTATCACACAACTTTTATCATTTAAAAGTCTAAAGTAATCTTTAAAATTGTTTAACATGCCTCAACATTTTAACTAACTTTTAAAACTTTTACTTTTAAATCTAATTGAATATTTGATACCCTTCATAAGTTCAGAATATTTGATATGCTTCATAAGTTCAGAATATTTGATACGCTTCATAAGTTCAGAATATTTGATATGCTTCATAAGTTCAGAATATTTGATATGCTTCATAAGTTCAAAATATTTGATATGCTTCATAAGTTCAGAATATTTGATACGCTTCATAAGTTCAGAATATTTGACGCTTCATAAGTTCAGAATATTTTATATGCTTCATAAGTTCAGGATATTTGATATGCTTCATAAGTTCAGAATATTTGATACGCTTCATAACTTCATAGTACAATGAACAAAACTATAAGTGAACAGTTTTTGCCTATAAAATAACTTATCTCAAATTTTACTTGGGAGAAATTTTCCTGCATATTTTTTCATACAAAAGGTCAACAGAAAATATAACAGTGCTAGCCTTAAATCTGTTTGTCAAGTAAATTGGGTAAAAGTTTTATACAGACTGAAATGTAAAGGAAGTTAAACATACTTTTGATATTTCAAAATATAAAATGGCATTTTGGTCTCACGGACAGAGTTCTATATTTTCTATAGGACAACCTACCAATAATTCGTTTTCCCAAGGACAGTTAACCAGTACTTTGTTTTCTGAAGGACAGCCTACAAATACCTTGTTTGCCCAAGGACAGCCTACAAATACCTTGTTTTCTGAAGGACAGCCTACAAATACCTTGTTTTCTGAAGGACAGCCTACAAATACCTTGTTTTCTAAAAGACAGATTCCCTATGTCTGTCAATTATGTGAAATTTCAATAAATGTGACTAAACAATGTATGGAATGCAAACTAGAGATGTGTCAAAGATGTTGTGACAAAGTCCATCCAAAGTTCCCTTCAGCAAAGGATCATACAATGATAGACATTGGAAAATATGAGAAAAATTCGGAAGAAGATAAAACAATCTTTTCAAATTTATTGTGCAATGAACATTCTTGTAAAAAATGTTGTCACTTCTGCAAATCGTGTAATCATCTCGTGTGTTATTTGTGTATTCTATAGTCTCTCTGTCAACAATTCATATGATAACTCAAATTTACTTTTTCTCTGCAAATTCTAATGAAATTTAAACACAACATTATGAATAAAAGGAGAAAGCTCCCTTTGATTTTGAAAATTTTTAGTTGTGTATTCCATAAATTGACAGAAATTACTCATGAATTTGAATAAAAAAAAGGAGATATTAAGAAAATCACAGAAAAAAATTGATACTGGTATTCATACTCAAACGTGTAGCGGAGGAGAACTACGTAAAATCGAATTCCTTGAACATGCTAGCTTTAATAAGACAAGGCAAGAAATATTGGAATATAAGGAAGCTTTATCAAAAGCAGTAAATGAACATGCTAATGAACTGCTGGAAAAACTTTGCCAATGTCGAGATAAGGTGTCAAAATCTGTCAATCAGGAACAGAAAAAGGTGAAACAAAATCTCAAGTTTCTACTGAACCAGAAAGAGGTTGTAAAGAATATACTAAAAACAAATGATGCAAGGACAGTTTTCACCTCTGCTGATACCTTGATGAACACTATTGAGAGAGGTATGGGACCAGTAAATACAACATTTCAGCATGTGCCAAAGTTTTCTCCTGGTACAGGTAAATTGTCTGACCTTCAAAAACTCTTCGGTTCCCTTAAGAATGTCACAAGCCCGTATAACCCAGAGCCAAAAGTAATTGGAGAATACTGTACAAGTCTCAATTTATGTTACAATCTTCATGCTTCTCGAGATGGTTCAATGTGGTTAAACGATCAAACAATCTTGAAGAAGGTCGTTCCAACTCACAATGATTTAAAAATTTTGATGAACTTCAATTGCACCATTTTAAACATGTCACAAATGACAAATGGAGATTTAATTCTCACTGTTATTGGTTCATCTATTCTAAAAATAATACCATTTGGTACGACAGAATTAAAGGATTCCTGCTATGATGTATCACCATTACAACCATTTGGTGTTCATGCCACTCAAGACAACAAGGTCATAATAAGTGTCTTTGATAAAGAATCTATCAAGGAAGTTGTACAAAGAAAAGTTATAGTGATGAATCAGACAGGATTACGAGAGAAAGTTTTCGAAAATGATTGTCACAACAAACCATTATTCACTATTCCACGTCGACTAATATCCAATAACTGTAATATAATTGGCGTCATTGATTTGCTATCTGAGGACCTCAATGCAAGGACTGTTTTCTTGGATCAATCGGGCAAAATTAAGAATATATACGGAGGACACCATTCTGTAAATAGTGATGAAAACCAGTTTCGACCCAGGGACATTCTATCATTACCATCAAATAACTTTCTTGTTACAGAGCGCCAAAATCCTGTTTTACATATACTGAACAATGAAGGCGAAAGTATAACCTTTTTTAACACACTTTTGTTAGGTATACAGATGCCATATTCAATCTCTTTTTCAGAACAATATTTATTCATTAGCAGTAATCCCAGTTCTAATCCAAATGAAAATTGCAAAGAAAAAGTCAAGATATACAAACTGAAGAATTTTGAGTGCTACTGATAGCATTCTCAAAGTCATGATGTGATTTTTTTTAAATACAATAATTATAAAATAAAAATTGTTAGGTATACAGATACCATATTCAATCTCTTTTTCAGAACAATATTTATTCATTAGCAGTAATCCCAGTTCTAATCCAAATGAAAATTGCAAAGAAAAAGTCAAGATATACAAACTGAAGAATTTTGAGTGCTACTGATAGCATTCTCAAAGTCATGATGTGAAATTTTTTAAATACAATAATTATAAAATAAAAATTGTTAGGTATACAGATACCATATTCAATCTGTTTTTCAGAACAATATTTATTCATTAGCAGTAATCCCAGTTCTAATCCAAATGAAAATTGCAAAGAAAAAGTCAAGATATACAAACTGAAGAATTTTGAGTGCTACTGATAGCATTCTCAAAGTCATGATGTGAAATTTTTTAAATACAATAATTATAAAATAAAAATTGTTAGGTATACAGATACCATATTCAATCTGTTTTTCAGAACAATATTTATTCATTAGCAGTAATCCCAGTTCTAATCCAAATGAAAATTGCAAAGAAAAAGTCAAGATATACAAACTGAAGAATTTTGAGTGCTACTGATAGCATTCTCAAAGTCATGATGTGAAATTTTTTAAATACAATAATTATAAAATAAAAATTGTTAGGTATACAGATACCATATTCAATCTGTTTTTCAGAACAATATTTATTCATTAGCAGTAATCCCAGTTCTAATCCAAATGAAAATTGCAAAGAAAAAGTCAAGATATACAAACTGAAGAATTTTGAGTGCTACTGATAGCATTCTCAAAGTCATGATGTGAATTTTTTTAAATACAATAATTATAATATAAAAATTAAAATGTAATTTGTATTGTTTGTTAATTACACCTTTTACATTTAGAGTACTTATAGTTGACCAATTGTATAGTATCTAATTAAAAGTAATAACTGTGTTCAGATATCCTTATTCTGTCGACTTTCCTCTACTACAATAAATCAAAGAAGAATATGTCCAAGGACAGGATTGCCCCAGCTTAAGCTTTGCAATTATTTAAGTTAAAAAGGTGCATTACTCTTGAACAGAAAGTGACTAACTTCTCGAATTCCAAATCTGTCTGAGAGTTTTGGTTCTCAGCATTTTGTATGAGTGTTATAAAATTAGAATGAGCAAAACTTAAATTTGTGTGTGGAAACTCAAATGGGATGGATATAGATGGATGGATGCACATTCAAGGGTAACACTTAATGCCCCTTTCACTTTTAGCAGTCTATAGAAGTGTAAGCCAAGGAACACATTTTAACGAACCAATCACATTCAAGTATCATTAAATATGCAAAATCTTTCTATTCATCCATAGTAGTTTTCAAAATAATTCCAAATTTGCTATAAACTCAAAGATGGGTTATCTGATTTTTAGAAAAATTAAAGGTAGATAGATCTTGACACACTGATCATGTACAACTGACAGTTTTGTTCTCTCTGCTCTAGTTTGTAAAATATAAGACTAAATCTGCTATTTTATCTGTAGGGGTAAATTCAGTAAATAAATATACGTCATCAGGGACCACCCATTTGGGGGAGAGCTTTCTGTATAAAACTGAAGTCATGTGCTCTTCTGATTGGTAGATATTAGTTTGTAATAAATATTTTTTGGTAGATGGATCAAAACTAGAGATGAAAAAAAAATTTAAAAAAAATACTGAATGTACTAATTTTTTTACTACAGGGTTGAAAAGTAATGGGGGTCAGTATAGGAATTCAGTGTGAATCTAATTGTTTGTAAACAAGGCCATGTAAATGCCCAAAAATGCTGCATGACCCTATGTTTTTATTGTTGCAAAAGATAGGCCTACATTTGTACTTTCATCAATGATGTATAAAAGTTTCTAATTTCTAAAGGTAAATCAGGTATAAATTTAATTCCATACATGGATTAGCATTAAAGCCAATGGGAGATTTTTTACTGTATTTACCCCTGTATATTCTTTTCTTTACCTGTGGCCAATATGTTTTCATCCAACAAGAAAATATAACTTTGTAGAGGACATGCCATACATAGTTAAAGCCAAGATTTAAAACATTTCGATAAATATAAAAGACATTTTAAAACTAATTTTACTAAAACTAAAATTGGACATATTTCTTAACACTTAAAAATTTACTATCTTACACATTACAATAAACTTCCATAGTAGTCATGAAGTAGAATCAAAATCGTACAGGATTATAAGTATGCTTTTTTCTATCTTTTTGTAGTAAGGTGGCTCGGGACTATTCAACTGCGCATAATTTCACGCATGAATTACAAAGTATTTGTCGTAAATTCCATAATATTTTAAAATATTTTGACTGATTAGAAATAAAAAATCATTGTAGTTATGTGACTTATAGAATATTTTCGTTATTATCCGTATTTGCTAAAGGGTCAAAATGACATTTCACCCATTTTCACCATTTTCCAGCCAAAATAATTTTTTTCCTTATCGGTGACCTGTGTTTTTTATTTGCTCATTCTTTGAAGCTATATTTCAGCTTTTTATATAACAGTTTTGGACCAAGTGTCATAGAACGCTTTTTTGATATTCCGATAAAAATATGTCAACACCTCTATTTTCCCTATCGTTTCATTGAAAAATGGTCCAGATGACATACCTGTTTTAAAGTGAAATTTTGAGCTTAAATGGTCCGTGACCCCCTATTTTTTTTTCCGACCAATTTGATTCACTTTCTGTAAAGAATAAAATAACAAAAAAATATGGCACTTCTGATAGATACTTCGAATAGGACCGAGCCACCTTAAGAGGACATGACTGTGGTTATTCTACAGTAGTTGGTTAAAATCTCTGACCAGTTGAACATTTTGATTAGAAGAAACAAATTGCAATTTAGTCTGACTTTGGTATGAACTGCAATAGGTGGAGAGAAACTCTTACAATAAAGTCACAACAAGTGTAACTGTGAGCTACTATAAACCCGTAACCCAAATTTCAGAAATCCTTGCATTGTAGTTCCTAAGAAAAGTGCGGCGAAAAAATATTCATGGGACGGACAGGCTGACGGACGGATGGATGGACAGACAGAGGTAAAACAGTACACTTCCCCCCCCCCCCCCCCCCATTTTAAATTTTAAATAAAATTGAGAAAGGAAATGGGGAATGTGTCAAAGCGACAACAACCCGACCATAAAGCAGACAACAGTCGAAGGCCACCAATGGGTCTTCAATGTAGCGAGAATTCCCGCACCCGTAGGTGTCCTTCAGCTGGCCTCTAAAAATATGTATACTAGTACAGTGATAATGGACGTCATGCTAAACTCTGAATTATACACAAGAAACTAAAATTAAAAAACAAGACGAACAAAGGCCAGAGGCTCCTGACTTGGGACAGGCGCAAAATTGCGGCGGGGTAAAACATGTTTATGAGATCTCATACCTCCCCCTATACCTCTAGCCAATGTAGAAAAGTAACCGCATAACAATACGCACATTAAAATTCAGTTCAAGAGAAGTCCGAGTCTGATGTCAAAAGATATAACAAAAGAAAATAAAAAAAACGACAATAATACATAAATAACAACAGACTACTAGCAGTTAACTGACATGCCAGCTCCAGACCTCAATTAAACTGATTGAAAGATATGATGAAGACATAATCTTTCAGCAGGGATATAATATTTGCATAATTAAATAGCTAATTGCAGGATTAACACAAATGTGTTGAAATACTTTTAAATAGAATAAATGTAAAAATAACCAAAGGATAACATGTATGGATGGATAGAACAAGATTTCAGGCAATCCACAGGCCCTTTCCACCTTGGGAAGGGCTAGAATACTAACTCTCCTAGATCCATCTTATCCCAATTTGCATAATTGGAATCATTTTAAAATTTAAAATATCAGAGAAAAAATGTACTCTTACATTATACAATACTTACACTCATTGTGAAAATGCCTGTACCAAGTCAGGAATATGACAGTTCTTGTCCATTAATTTTTGATGCGTTTTGTTATTTGATTTTGCCATGTGATTATGGACTTCCCGAATTGATTTTCCTCTGAGTTCAGTATTTTTGTGATTTTACTTTTTTCATTTGAAGCAAGCAATATTAATAATGTTCAAGTGGCCTTGTACTTGTAGCAGGTGATTATGCAACCTTGATATCTCCAGACACAAAGGCATATCAAGTTCACATGACCAGGGTACTAAGGATTTTTAAAGGTGAGTGCAGGGACTCGTCATTTTTGGCAATGGTGAGCCTTACAGTAAGAAGAAGAGATTTTATTGCAATATGATTTTTCATTTTAGCCTCCATGACCTAATAGAACAATGAAATTACATTAAATTCAGTTTATGCAAAAATATTTCAATCTTGATTTATCTTTGGATTCACCAGTTTTGAAAATGGCGAGTCCAGACAGATTTTCATGAATCCAGGACTCCAGGATTCGCCTTTGTGGGAACCATAATAACTGTAGACCTGCATATGCACTCACTCATACTCTATAAGTTCCTGGTCAACTATGAAATTACAATAAAAATAGTATACCTGTAATTTCACAAGTGATTCTCCTAGATGAAGCCTCCATTCCCTGTTGAATTTAGATAACAGATTGATAAAGGCACAAGTTTTCTCTGCTTCTAACATGGCTGCATCTGTCATTGTAATTCTAGATCTCTCTAAACACTGAAATATTACAATAAACCATGCTTATACCTTAACTATTGTCTAATCATGCAAATATGACTTGAGACTGATTTTTTTAAAGTCACACTTGCATAAAATACCAGGAAATTTTTGAAACCTAATATCTCTTATTTGACAATTTTAATTTCAGGTTTTTCAACTTTTATTAGTGTTCCACAAATGTTTTGCAAGTATTGAGTTGCACACCAATTCACTTTTCATGGATAAGCTATGAAAGAGTAAAATAAGTGAAATAATACTTCTAAGTGTATATCACATGCATAGTTTAACTTAAAGAAATTTGAGTGTTTTATTTAGACTCTTTCAGTTTTTCTGCTCTGAACAATTAATATTTTGTCTCCAGACTATTGGTCACTAGCATACCTGATTAAAGTTATTTTGTCTCCAGACTATTGGTCACTAGCATACCTGATTAAAGTTATTTCAGCAACACATGCTATGTGAACAGAAATGTTTTTTGGGGGATTTTACTTACCATTTTATTTATTGTATTATGTTTCATATCTATATTTTATTGCAAGCTTCAGAGGAAACATAAATATTGATTAATTCAGTAATATATTAGATTTATTACATTGGTTGCAATAAATTACATTGATTTCCCAGTGAAATAAAAACAGATAATTTCACATGTGAAATAAACGTGGTTATTTCACTCCTCTGATGTCATACAAAAATAGGCGTTGTCAAGACGTCCATAATGTCGGTTCAAAACAAATTGTGAATGCGTAGAAAAAGATATAGTTCCTTACATTTTCTACTTTAAATTCATAAAAAAAAGAGTCATTTGCCAATGTAATAAAAAGAATAACTAATCAAAGAATTCAAATATCGAAAAATATTCAACTCGTGACCGAACAACACTGATAATTAACTCATGCGCTGCACACATTCATGAATTAATGGTTGTTCGGTCACTCGTTGAATATTTTTCTCTACTTGAATTCTTCGATTAGTTATTCTATAATCAACATTAAATAATTGATCATATCGAATCCAAAAAATCCTCATATCAATTATCAGATTTTCTGCAACAAAATAATAAATCACCTCTTGCATCCTGTCTTGATGAGCGCCCACAAAGTTGAGTGAATCTTCCAGGAAGGAATACTTCAATAACCCTAGGATGGTAGCATACAGATCCAGACAGACACATAATACTGTATGCCACTGACACTTATCTTCTGTACCGGCCATAGACTCTTTAGGCTGCAAAAAAAAGTGATATGATGGTCATTAAAAAAAATATTATTGAGAAATAAGATCCAGCTGAAACAGTGGCCACACATACCTGTCGATAGCAAATCCGCAAACTTTTCAATTCCTCCCTAGGGGATTAGAAGTAAAGAAGGACTGAATGTATCTGTTATCCATTTCAAAAGTCTTTTAGTATAATATTTTATGGTTCAAATGAGGGCTGTTTAGGAAAAAAATCTATGGGAGAGTTGGACACAGGATGACATTTTTAGGAGGCAAATAAATTCATATTGCAAATAATAATATAAAATGTTGGTTGTGGGGTATAATAAATTATATCCGGTCAAACACCTCTAAAGAGGAGAAATTCAAAATAAATCTGGATATTTTAGTGTGCCCTAGTAACCTTGGTATCTGTTAATATTTATAATAAAGTCTAGTCATCTTAAACCTGTGGTATGAATAAAAAAAATAATCGGTAAATGTCAACAAAACAGCAACCCAAGCACAAATTAAGACTAAGAATGACATACAATATTATAAACCAAACGTTCTTCAATAATTAGACAAGTGTCTTTTATATATCATTTAGTATGAACAAATTAAATAGTTAGTTATAATCCAAACGGTTTGACTGCAATCTCAATATCAACCACATAATTCTTTAACATCAACTAACCTTGCCTACAGACAAAGTTTTAGGGAAAAACTCTGTTTCTTTCTGGTAGAGAAGCATTACTGACAGACATGTATGCTGAACAAGGCCACTCATCACAACAGACTCTGCCCCCTAGTAATAGATATAAATAGAACAAAAAATGCAAAACAGGTAATAAACAGTTTGAATAACACATTTTTTTTTTTAATGTATTAAAAATAAAGCAGAAATCGAAAGAAAATATTAAAATGAAATAAGTTTTTACTAAGATTATTTCAATAGTTTTCAAAATCTTTTTCAAAAATGTTTTATTTTACAGAAAACTATCAGAAACGAAAAAGAAATCTGGTACAAAATAAAGAAGTCATGACAGATAACATTTTCTAATATTTCACAGCAGATTTATTAACCTATCATATGAAACATCACAATGGAACATAAATATAGTAACGCTTATATTTTGTCAAAACTGATTTCAATATTTCTGATATATAAAATTAGGCAATTTTGTATTTGATATTCATATCAAAGAGTAAACTTTTTAGCTGTTAGAGCTTACCTTTTCATTTTTGGCAATGGTGAGAAGTAAGAGAAATGCTGCATGGACATAACTCAGAGCCTGTCTAGCCTGTGGAATAGAAAATACATTGAGTACAGGGCATTTTAATTACACAAATATGATATGTTAACATTAGACAGGGAAGTATGTAGTTAGTAAGTACTTCAATGTAATAAATACTTTATTTACTGTGAACAAAATATCATTTTAACTTTCAATGATTGTCTGTTGGTTGTTTGAAAAATGGTTCAATTAAATATTGATTTAGGTGCCTGTTAAACATGTTTTGAAAAAAACTTTTTCAGAAGTTTGAAAAGGAAAAAAAACATATTATGCTTGAGACTTATAAAAACCAAAAGGTTAAAACAGAACAAACAAAACAAATTTGAGAGTTACTACCTTAATTTCAGTATAAGACATAATTTAAACTGCGCATTTACACATAAATATGTCATTTATATCAAGCAAGTACCAAATTCAATGTCCTGGACTGATAAGATTATACCTGGAGAGAAAAATGTTGTCTTTTTTTTTTGCAAGCATGAAAATTAAATTGAGAATGGAAATGGGGAATGTGCCAAAGAGACAACAACCCGACCATAGAAAAAAACAACAGCAGAAGGTCACCAACAGGTCTTCAATGTAGCGAGAAATTCCCGCACCCGGAGGTGTCCTTCAACTGGCCCCTAAACAAATATATACTAGTTCAGTGATAATGAACGCCATACTAATTTCCAAATTGTACACAAGAAACTAAAATTAAAATAATACAAGACTAACAAAGGCCAGAGGCTCCTGACTTGGGACAGGCGCAAAAATGCGGCGGGGTTAAACATGTTTGTGAGATCTCAACCCTCCCCCTATACCTCTAGCCAATGTAGAAAAGTAAACGCATAACAATACACACATTAAAATTCAGTTCAAGAGATTTTTTTGATAATTGAAAAAATGTATTTTACCTTGATGTACATTTCCATGGATGATAGTAACGTAGATAGCACCATGTGTTCTTGGATAATTGGCAACCATATCTCAGATCTCTGACACTGTAGTAGGATCTCTTGTATCAAACAACAGGCCACTATCTGAAGCTAAAACAAGATAGAAGGTAAGAATGTCTGATAGAATTAAAAGAACAGCTATATACATGCTATATACATACAAACTATGAATTTTCTACAGAAATTAAACCAGCATGATCTGAACACCTACCTAATATGCCAGCTAAATTCATCACAACAAAATCTTCAGTCTACATGGACATCAGATGTTGAAGTCTTAACTACAACTTGTATAGTTATGAAGAAAATATTTTGGTACTGGATTCATTTTCATTTATTTTGTCAACAAGAACATATTTTTCTATGTCTTTAATTTCAATTCAATATTCAAATATAAGTATTATAACATCAAAAGCAAAGTGAAGAAAAAAAAATGCCTTCGATAATCAAACCTTATTTGGATTAGATTACCTTGATTCTAACATCAGACATATTTTCTTTGTCATCAGATTTGTTTGTGAGATCCCCTGGTGGCGGAAGTTCCCGACAGCTCTGTAGTAACAATGTACACATTGAAGGCAATATTGCAACAGCAACAGCTGAATTCTCACCCAAATCTACAATCAAAAGCTCAAAATTTAATTTAGCAACACATGGTACATAGTAATTCTATTTATAATACAATAAAAGTTAAAAGCAAAACTACTTCTTAAAGTTACTGAGCAAGGTTGAATGAATGACTTTTTCTAAGCACTTCAAAATTTAACTCACTAGAACAAAATTATGATCTTACACTGATGTATTGTTTATATGGTAAGTACAAGAATGTATCAATGAAATCATACTTACTGATAGTTTTATTATCTCTGTTATACTGAAGTATGGCAGTTATAGCTCCCAGAATTCCAAGTTGTATAGTTGGTATTAATGTTTTACTGTTTGATAACATCTGAGTGATTACAGACTCCAACTCTTTAATCATTCTCATTCTGTTGGTTAAACAACTGAAAGGACAGAAATAGTGTTATCATCTAACACAGCTTCCAACATCAGTCAAGCCCTTCTGATGTCACCATAGTGTTTCAGAGGTAGCCATCTTGAAAATTGCTGGCATTGTAATGGCAAATTGTGTTTTGAGATTCCTTAATATATAAAGATGTGGTGTGCAAAATTTCTCACTAGGTGAACTCTTTTGCCATTATTTCCATAAGTAATTTTCTAGTTTTTTATGTGATTTAGCCAAAACAAAATGTTGGGAGTCTGAAAATGGTTAATTTTTCAGAAAATGATGGGTCGGTTCTACATGAAAATGTCTATATTATTATTTTCCCACTCAAAACTCTATATGAGCATGCCTAAAACCTGATGCAAAAAGAAGTTCATTAACAACATCTTGAAATATAACATTTTTTCATTCACCTTTTAGCTATTAAATCATAAAGTGCCTAATATTCCATCCTTTCCATGAAGGTTACAGTGAAAATAGATCAAAATCTAATGAAACAGTGGTCTAGGACATTAAAAGAGAGAATTCTGCTTTTCAATGGATAACAAAGACCTTATAAGGTACAGGCTGAAATTTTGCCTTAGAATTTATTATTGTACAATTTCATACCTTGTCCATAACTTGATCAATGTAAATAGCAATGCACTGATATTCTGTGACAGTTTTATTTTCAATTCTGTGTATGATTCTGCTACCTGGAATTATAAGCATATACTGTTATTGAAAATTTCACAGAAAATCTGCATTGTGAATAATTTGGATATTAAATTGAATATAACATTATAAAACATTAAATATTCAGTGTTTAAAGAAACACAAAATGCTGTTGAATGCTTTAAACGTATTACATGAAATGTATGGTTCTGAAAGGGTCAATCCTTATATATGAATCATCAAAGGCATATATCAAATAGTTTCAAGAAAATATCAATCCATGCATTTATAAAATAGTTTAGCTATATTTTCCTGAAGTACAACATTAAAATTACAATAAGCCAGATAACAATGTCAGAAACTATGATAATTACCAAAGCTTGAAGTCCCTCCAGCAAATCCACAATTATGAGTTCTTTAAGTCCTTGGGTAAGTTGAACCTCTGTGATATTACACTTGCTGACAGTGATCAGGAAATTCTTCCATCCCATTAATAGTTGTAAAGTTGGACTCTCAGATAAATTCTCTTCTTTTGTCTCTCTTTCACTTTCTGTTATCAAACAGTCCTTTAAGTACTGAAAAAAATAATCATAAAAGAGAATCATATATGTTCTCATTGGCAATCATAAAATGCTTCAACCTGCTGCATTTATTTTCACCTGACAGTCAGGAACCTGGTATTCAGTTGTTGTCATTGTTGATGTGGTTCATAAGTGTTTCTCGCTTCTCTTTTTCCTGTTTGAATGGTTTTACACTGGTCATTTTTGGGGCCCTTTATAGCTTGCTGATTGATGTGAGCCAAGACTCTGTGTTGAAAGCCATAATTTGACCTATATTGGTTTACTTTTATAAATTGTGACTTGGATGGAGAGTTGTCTCATTGGTACTCATACCACATCTTCTTATATCTATCTTCTTTATATATGAATTACTTTCCATGGATATTAGGCAAACATTAACTGGGATGCTTACCCATTTTGGGTGCAATCAGTAAACAATCATGAGTTGTACATAATTTGTGATATTTTGATCAGCTTTATTTTACTTGACCCAGTAACCCCTTCCCAACAAAACAAGACATAAATACCCAACTTTCCATCAAAATAAATCAGTAGTATTACTACTAAAAACTGCCTTGTATATAATAAAATACTGTGAAAGTACTTTAATTTGTGGGTATCAATTTTCGTGGTTTGAGCAACATTTACATGTTCGTGGGTTTTTAAATTCGTGGATTTAAGTTTTCTTGAAAAAATAAAAAATGATGAAAAATTGAAGCCATTAGAAACGAAGGATATAATTGTCTGGATTGAAGGAAATTGCAAAGTAAACATTGACCCGTATGTAGTGATCACACTTATTATAACTGAGATAGAGTGATCAACAGATTAAGATCATCAAAGGTGTTAATTAGGCCATAAACATGTCACCTAAAGAAAACAGTTACATAAATCAAATACTATAAACATTTCTTGAATTGTAAAATAATTATTATTAAAAGCAAGCCCAGCATGAAATTATTATTTCAAATACGTACATGAACAATGAGGACATGAAATGAACACTTTATCATAGAATATCAATGCCGGGAATCTGACTTTCATTGATCAAAAATATTTTGTTATGAGAATTAAAAGATCACAATTTGGACAGTTTACGTTTTTAAAGATTTAATGGGTACAATCCTGCCTACAGTTGTAGTTTATAGTGCATTTGCTCTGTGACTGCTCCGTGTATTGTAGTATTCTCAGACAGTTCGGCGATATTCAATATACTTTCTAGATCATATCAGTAGTCAAACCTACATGGGGATATTTCTATTTCTTGATTTGGACAAAGGTTGTTTTATTTCGTTGGACACTTAAATTCATGGATAAAGTCAACCACGAAAACCACGAAAATTTGTATTCCACGAATAAAAGTACTTTCACAGTATATCATTTGTCCACATCATTTAGTTGGTGTTGTTATTGTAATGTTAAGTAATAATAATTTAATTCAAATATAAACATTTTACCTCTGACCAATATTTAAATCTGTCTGCTTGGCTGACATCTTTTAGAACTTTCTTTAGTCTCACATCTAACTTAGAACTGCAAGCAGATAAATATTATCATACACTTAATGCTTTAGCCTTATTCTCTCATATAACGAAATATATTGAAATATCATTAAAAAAATCTATCATTTTAAAGGTATTGTTTACCAGTATCTAAATATTCCTTATTAACTGAACTTCTAAAAAAATGTGTATAGCATTACAACATTAACCATGAATAATAGTTCCACTGAAAAAGTGGATTTCATACATATTTTAATACAACTACTTATATCTAATAATAAGGGCATTTATTTTTGGAAAACTGAAATAAATTGTATTTACAACCTTTTGAAAATTCTATATTTAACATTTTCTTTCAATCTTGAACCAACACAACATTTGAATCTATTTGCAATATTATGAAGTTTACCTTGTAACAGAATAAATTTCCTGTGCCAAAACTTTCATCACAAATGATATTGTCTTAATCTGGTAAGGTAAAACAGGCTGAAATAAAAATAAAAATCAATCAAACATTACCTTTCTTCCACCAATATGGTTTTACAGAGATTTTTATATAAAGTATATTTTCATGAAATGATATTCCTCAAAAATGTTGAATTTGTAACTAAATTTTAATCAACAACCTCATATAACTATGATACAGAAATATCTTAATTCCTCACACAATGGGTTCCCACTTTCCAGTTATTTCTACCTTTAAATGCTACTTATCGACCAAATAGGAAGAAGAGGAGGACAGGCAAGTATAAATGGATGTATTTTAGAATACTTTCTGGTTTGAGGCATCAAAAGTTATAGTAAAGGTAAAAATTCTATGCATCATGAAATTTGCAAATTGTGTCTTCCAATACATATGTATTTCTGTGACAACCCTTAAATAAGCTAGTACCCATATCAAACATCATACAATTTTCTTTAACTTTTCATCAATATTTCAATATAATACAAAATTATTAGATGGACAGTACAAAAATAATGCCTACCTCTGGGAAAGAGAAGAAACTGGAGACACAGTAAAATAATAACTTAATAATTTTGCTCACCTGGTATTCACTGCCATTGGGTATATCTCTAGTCAGAGGAGCACAAACACTCAACCAAAACGTCTCTCTGTAAAATTTCAAAAAGAAGAAAATATTTTTTGTTCAAACAGGAAGTCAACTGACACAAACACATTTTTCTATTATGCTATGTAAGAACATAGCATAATAGTTTTCTTTAGTTCAAATTTTTTGTTACCAAAATAAAAAAATATGAATTGCAATACTGCACTCAAGTTTAAACAGACAGTACTGATATCTGACCCCTAAAAAATTCACTATGATCACTGAAACAAGTATCTGATATGCAGCTACATTCATTGCCCACGATACATTGTAGAACGAGTTAATTTCTTCAGACAATCGTTAAGTGGTAAGTAAAAGCAGTAAAAACGTTATGCATAAAAGTTAATTTTTACATAAAGTGTCAGGGGCGGATGCAGGAATTTTCGAAAGGGGGGGTGCTAACCCAGGGCACCCAGGGCAAAGGGGGGGTGCAAAACATATGTCCCGATACAAATGCATTGATCGGCAAAAATAAAGGGGGGGTGCGCACCCCCGGAACCCCCCCCCCCCCCCCCCCTGGATCCGCCACTGAGTGTTACCTTTCTCGAAGAACTGCCATTGCTGTTTCTCTCATGCCAGCCCATAATGAATGTATAAAATCTAAACAGGCACACAACAAATCTGGTGGACAATAATATTTTCCCTAAAACATAGATAACATCCATTTGTTTACCAAGACATACAACAATTATAAAAGAATATATGTCCATAGGTAATATAGACTATTAGTCCAGCTCATAATATTATTTTCATTGTTCAGTGAACCATGCAATAAATAAAAAAAACATGTAATTTGGCATATAATTAAAATAGATCACATCATAATGAGTATGTTTATTAAGTTTAAAGTTGATCACACCACAAACTCATGGCCCCTTCTGTCACAAAAAACCTAAACCTGAAAACGTCCTTGTTTCACACTATCACATTTTCAGGTTCAGGGAACCATGACATAACTGTAAAAACCATAATTTGGCATACAATTTATAAACCTCTCATCATAATCAACAAAAGACAACATGTGTACTAAGTTTCAAATTGATATAACAACAACTTTGCAAAATCAAAAACTAAGGTTTTACACATTTATCTTTGCTGCTAGCTTTTTCATTCAAATTGGCTATGCTTCTCACCTGTTTCTTTGCTTCCATTAAATTATGAACTGTCAGTAAACAACTAGTTTTGCCTAATGACAAATCCTGCAAATATAACAATGACAATCATTAAACACAGTCCATTGACAATAAGTTTGGACTTATATCCGTAATTCTTCCTTTTACCTTTAATTTCTAAAAGATAAAGATTAAGTACACAATGATGCTAAAATATTAAGAAAATCTTGTTCAATCATTCATACTTTTCTGGCAAGTTATTTTCAACTCTTCTCATGTACAACCACAGTAAATCTTGCAATTAATATCTGCCAAAAGTTTATATTCCTAAAGAAAATTTAACAGACTTATCATAATTGCTGTATTTACACCTTATGATATTTTTCATTTAAGAAACGTTAAAATCAAAACATCTATTTTGAACAAAATGACATAGCGGTCAATAAAGATCTTGATGAAATGACATCCCAACATTTTCAACAAATACTGTGGATTCATTCATTTTTCATGGGTACCTATTTTTAATGATTTGAGCGAAATTTGATTTTGAGGTTTAGACGATAATATAAAGATCAAATTTTTGTTGGATTTTTAATTTCGTAGATATATTCTTTCCACGAAATAAACAAAATTAAATCCTCCACGAAAATTTCTGGTTTTACAGTATGCATTTAGCAAAGGAATTTAGTTAGTTTTCTACCTTGTGATGTTATGTTTTAAACGAAGTCTACAAATCTCATTGTCAAGATAAACAAATCATATGGATATATAAAAAATAAATAACTCACCTTCCATCAACAAGAGCATTTATACAGTAGATTCCGGTTATTTGCATAGCCTATTTGTCAGACAAAATTATGCAATAAAGCGGAGTATGCTTATATCCGAAATGACAAATTACAGAGTCAAATAACATCGATAGAACAGATCAGTAAAAGGAATCCCTGAAGAAAGATGAACGTCTGTAATCCACATACAATATACTGAATGTTGATTTATTCTAATAAAAATTTTATGTCTACTCTAGTGTCATATGTGTTATTTTATTTTGTTTCTTTAAATAAAGATTATAAACACATTTAGTTTTAGTTTATTTGCATTCAGACTTTCCTTTACCTGGGATACGAAAATAAACTGTTCTAAAAATAGATTTGTTTCTGTGACCCATATGTACAATGTACATTGTTAGGCTTTGATTAAATTAAAATTTTAAACAATACTTCACAGTTTATAATTATTTTAACAATAGATGTGTAATGAATTGCTGTTGATATGCAGTTGGGCACTGAAGTAACAACTTGTTAGTTTCGTATATGCAAAGCAGTAATGGTGGGGCCCTATACAGGTTAATTGCTGGACACAAGTGTTGAAAGTGAGAAAATATAATAATTAAAAGTAAATGCTCTTTTCATAAAATATTAAAAACAAATGATTGATGTATAAAATTCTTTAAACATATGTAAATGCCCTATAATATTAACATTAATACAGATCACCCCAAGCCCAATAGAGTTCACATTGGTTATGATCGATAATTAGCAGGAGTTTTTGTTTTAAAAATTAACCCCAAATGTAATCTATGGACAATTATTTAAATCCAATCAATTATTAACACCCTTTGAAGTAGAATGGTCAGTGTTTTTACAACAATTATCTGTTTGACATTAATATGTCCTCGAGGCTTAAAATAGAACATGGGAAACTTTACCTGTGTAGACATCGAGGTTTATTTTTAAATGAAATTCCATAATATAAACACGAAAGAAACTGTTTTAAACTTTATTTCAATAACACAAAAGTAAATATGAAATAATAACGAAAATAAGGATGCATTCAAGAAAAATATACTTACCAAATGACCGTTTCCGGTCAAAAATATCGTCAGTTTTTACTAAGCATATCTAGACGGCAATAATTTTCTATGCAATAAACCGAAAGGCCACTTGTAGAGCTATGCATATAACCGGACAATTTAACATTAGATGAATGGGAAATGGTTTTGTGCAGGAGAAAACTATGCAATTAACCGAATTATGCTATTAAGCGGTATGCAATTAAGTGGAATCGACTGTACAAACATAACCAAAAACTTGCCTTTTTCTTTGTTTTAGAATCTGCACCAAGTGTGTTTGATGCTGGCGTACTAGGTTGAACATTTAAAAACATCTCTATAAGTCCTGGCTGTTCCTCTACACACACTGACAGTAACTCTAGTATAACAACCTTCAATCTCAAATCCTGAAGAGAAAAAAAAACAATATTTTAAGTGATAATTGGGAGACAAAAAAAAAGATACCAATATTTTTTAAAAGAATCTACATGTATTCAATTACTTGCATAATCATCAATATAATTTCGTCTCAGTTAAAATCTGTAAAGAGAATTTCCTCCATTTTACAGCCTCCCCAAAACATCTTATCTAATTAGTTAGTTTTTTTTTACAAAGCATAGTTATCACAAACAGGTTTTGTCCGTCACTCCTATTAGTTAGTATTGAAAAATGATTTTGATAAGATAACTTTCACTAGCATAAGGAATTTCCAGTTAGAAATGGACACCCTCTCCATTCCTTGTTTTTCTATAGAAACTTCCAAAAATTCTGATCTTAAGTTGATATAAGCATTTTATCTTAGGGATTTTTGTTTGCTTAACATCCAGTGGCAAATGTTTCATCCCTATTAAGGAGGATTACTCTACCAGCAAAAATGGAGGATTAGTTCTGAAAAAAAGATAATTGCTGAGAATACAATGTACTCAAAGGAAACACAAAATTCTTTTCAAATTTCACCTTTCAGAGCATACTTTTCGTACGATATTTCTACTGAATGCTATTCCATACCTCAGTTACAGCTTGTAGTCTGGTAAGATACATATCTCTGATGGCTTCAGCTTCTCCTCCTAGACAAGCTAATATAGACATTCTAGAGACCTGAAAAAAAATCAAAATATTTTGTATATCAAAGACTTTTAATAAGATAATAAATGGCAGAGAAATCTTCATGTAAAGGAATGCACATAAAATATCAATATTTCATATCTGAATAACTGTTCTCTTTATCTTGATTTTAATTACATTTATTGAGTGCATTTTTTGTATGTTTCTACGCAAGTTAAACAAGTCTACTTTTGGAACACTAATAAATCTTAAAATAAATGAAGAATGTGTCTATTGGAAACAGATCAATTTCACCAGGAACATATATATTGACGGGACTTGACACTACCTGATTGTAGTCGATTTTATTGTTGTGCCATCGTAAATAAGATACAATATGGAAACAGACATGTGTTTAAAACGGCCTCACTATTATCCTAAATATTTCTGATAATATCAATAAAATGTCATAAACTAGTTTATAGTGATGCTAGTGTATCAAACTTGTATTCTGTCACTTCAAATTTGTTAAAATCGCAAGCAGTTCATCACAGAACTGTGCAGAATGCAAACAAGGTAATAAAACAAGAATGTGTCCCAAGTACACAGATGCCCCACTCGCACTATCATTTTCTATGTTCAGTGGACCGTGAAACTGAGGTCAAAACTTTAATTTGGAATTAAAATTAGAAAGATCATATCATAGGGAACAAGTGTACTAAGTTTCAAGTTGATTAGACTTCAACTTCTTCAAAAACTACCTTGACCGAAAAACTTTAACCTGAAGCGAACGGACGCACAGACGGACAAACGGAGGCACAGACGGACAGAAGAACGAATGGAGGCACAGACGGACAGAAGAACGAATGGAGGCACAGACGGACGGACGGACGGAGGCACATACGGACGGAGGAACGGAAGCACAGACCAGAAAACATAATGCCCCTCTACTATCGTAGGTGGGGCATAAAAATGGCAGCCATTGCTGCGATGATTAACAAATTCCCAAACTATTATAAAACACTTCACATCAAATAAATCAAACTTATTTTAGTAATTTTATTTGACAAAGTGTATCTTCTAAATGATAAAACTTGTATTTATTTACGATTATAGAGTTATGTGGTTTATTTATTGAGCAGTTCCAATAGTTTTTCAGTCAGATGCTAACAAAATCCATAAATCTCGGGAAGTCTCAGGGAGTCTGAGATTTTTTCAATTTTACACTGAAAAGCGTATCAGATTCATTTCCCTTTAGGTATACTGTTCCCAGATTTCACCATTTGCATATAATGTTATAAAGGGAAACAACTCTAGGAAAAATGACACTACTCAAATTCAAACTTGAACTGTGTTTTGTGGTTATAAATATTGTTTATAAGTGTCATAACATTTGGTTGAGGAAAACTAAAGTTAGAGAATGGAAACAAATTTTGGGATATGTGTAAGGATGGACAAGGGTAACACTTAATGCCTCCTCCCCTGTGGTGGGGTACATAGACGTTAATCATCAAGTAGCTACCTCTTTATAATATATACAATTTACTTACCATAGCCAACCTCTTCAACAACAGACAAGCCAGAGTTGGTAGCCTAGGATTATGTCTATGATATATGTACTGAGCTATTGTAGCTACAATGTGTTGTGTCTGCCTTCCTGCAGGCTGTGATGAAAGAGCATTTTCCATTGGTGAAACAAGTAGGTCAGGTGACTTTAGAAGCAGAAGACGATTTAGGACAGAGAAAGACATTTGAATCAATTTAATGATTTCTGTTCCTGTACCTTCATTAATGATGCTGAAAAAAGTATAAATTATTCATTTAAAATCTGCAATTATGTTATTTTTGTCCCCAAAAGTTGATTAAACATATATGAAAAGTACAAATTTAAATTGGAAGACAAAATTCCCTTAAGTAATGCTGAAAAAGGATAAGGTAAAGTGCTTTGTCAACTATTGTATGTATTTTCATCTTTTATTTTTTATTTTTGCAAAGGTATTGTGTTTTTTCTCAATTTCATACTTTTTTATTGTCACCTCTGTATTTTCTGCCTTAACATACATGTATACCAATTAAGAGCAAAGAAAATCCTGAAATGTACATGAGGATGAAATATTCACATTGTGAGCTTTTCTTCTTCATTCATATCTGTAATATGTTAATCAAATTTGTTATTATTTTCAATCCAACAATGATGCCATTTGTATATTTTTAATGCCATAACTTGTGATTATAAGAGTTGAGATAATCCATGTCAGCTTAAATTAACCTTTTTTGTGCTATATATATTTGTGGCCAATTTTTTACTTTTCAATGAAGGCATCAGTCATAATTCCTAGTATGTTTATTTGATAAACATAACTAAATAGAATGTACAAATCTAGACTAATGTATATTTTGTTTTAAAGTAGCATTCACAATTAGTCTGGGATTAAGACTTGAAATGCCATTCCAGATCAGTCCCTATGGTTGTCCGTTAGTCAATATTCTTAAATTACCTCCCCTGCTGGGCTAGTGCATATTCTACCGTATCAGAACCCGTGCCAATAATCTCCAATAAAGCTCTTCCAGCTTCAGTAAAAAGTAGACTGTACACACAAACTTGTTGTAATTGTGGTCTGTAAACAAATTAAAATAGATGAAGCAAAATCATTTTTAGAATTCTATTCATTCTTAAATATAGTTATGGTTAGTTAACAGATTTTTGATGTTTAAGTTTATGTAATACACAATCTGTGAATAATTTGGCATTAAAATTAGAAAGATCATATCATAAGGAACATGTGTACTAAGTTTCAAGTTGATTGGACTTCAACTTCATCAAAAACTACCTCGACCAAAACCTTTAACCTACCTCGACCAAAATCTTTAACCTGAAGTGGGACGAAAGGACGGACAGAAAGACGAACGAACAAACAGACGGAAGCGAATTCCAGAAAATATAATGCCCATAAATGGGGCATAAAAAAATATTTGTTATGTGGTCACAGATTACAATTCTCTAAATATATACAAATAATTTTCTAAAAAGAACCAAAACTTAGTTAAACATTAAAGGAGATAGTTTTACACTCTCAAAGAGGATAAATATCAATGACTTAGAGTATGTAAAGATACAGTGCATTTTTTCCCGGATTTTCTTGTTTGCAGTTTTCAATATTTTTTTCATATCAAAATCAACTTTTAGAGGTTTGTTGGATACACAGTAGTTAAGTATTAGTTTCTATGTAAGGGTTAATCTAAATTGATATCAGTCTGACAAACCTCTTTAGAACTGTCTTCGGTTTTTTCGTCAGAAATGTTAAAATCTTGTGGAAAATCTCCAAACAACTATGACCTAAAAAAAACCAAGAATAAGTTAAGACATGGCAGCTAAAATCTATATGACATAAGATTCTTTTTTTATATTAAAACAACTCAGTTATTCAGCTTCTTTGTGAAATTCTAATTAACATCTTCTTTTGAATTTTTGTGACAAATATTTTTTTAAATAAATTCTGTTATCTGAAATTCCTCAACTTCCAGTATGACAACATGCTTCCAATACTTAAAATATATGATTGCTTTGTGTCTTCAAGATCCAAAAATTACTGTTACAGTAAAAATTAAAAACAAAAATTCTAGAAATATTTCAGATATATATGGAAGGTATCCGTTGTTATTTAGTGGTGTACATGTAGTAATGTACTATAATTATATTATTTATCTATGTATTTCTCTGTCCTAAATGTTATTTCTACTGTATTACTGTCATGTAATGTCATTTTAGCGGTAGTTTTAACATTACCATATAAGCGGGAGGTTTGGCTAGCCATGAAACCATTTTCACCCCACCATTTTTCTCAAAATGTCCTGTACCAAGTTAGGAATATGGCAGTTGTTATCAAATAAATCTATGCATGCTGTTTATTTTTTTTGCTGCACTTCAATGTTTCAATGTTTCCATTGTTCTATGTTTTCCTCTCATAGTTGATGTGTTCCCTCTGTTTTAGTTTATAACCTGTATTTGTTTTTCTCTCAATCGATTTATGACTTTTGAACAGAGATATATTCTTCTGTTGCCTTCGTAACATTATGTATGATTAACTGACCTATTTGTTCTCTTTTGGTTGGTACTACATATCTCCATTTCTGGAACACAGGGAACACTTCTCTCAGAATGTATAGTACAGGAGCCATTAGTTCACCCTCTATTTCATGTTCAAAGAAAGGCTGAAAAAATAATAAATAATTAAAATTAAAAAAACATAAAATAATATTTCATTTAAATCTCTTAAGTCTGCTTTATAGTTAATAGTTACTTGGAAAACATACGTAAATTTATTAATCAATTAGACTGAAACACTATAAAGTCTAAAAATTTTGCAGGGTTCTGGAAAATTACCTAGGGATATGCCTTTATAGTTACTGTAGTAAGATTGGATGATTTTGTAAAATTTATATCTTCTCATATGTCTGAACAATTTAATATTGCATACTGGCAATATCTTTGTACTGATTATCAGGTTGTCTGCATATTGATATTTTACAATCTCAATATGCAGATAACCTGGTAATCAATTTATCGGTCTGCATTTGCGTCTTTTTTTTATGTTTTTCTTTGTTTCACCAGCAAACCAGAAGATGACTCGATAAGTTCAGGTCAAACTTATCAACGTCGGTTCAAACATTACGACGTCACTGATATGTCCCTGTCAAAGTTTTTAAGGCTGAGTCAAGGTATTTGACGTCACAAAGCTGTGATATGCAATTTTATTAAGAGCCAAGCAGAGTGATATAGACAGTGGGACAAAAGATAATGTCTTTTATACAAACTCACCTGAATCAAGTTAGACATAAGATCAAGTAAAGAGCATGTAACAGGGTAGTGACCTTGTATTAACTCTGTACCAGCCAACAACTGACCATATGATCCAGCACTGACTTCTTGGCCACTGAAAATAGAGAAAGGCTGCATAAATTCTGATCAAGAAAACACAAGAGACCACATGACCCAGTAAAGCACAGAGCTCTTGTTTATATTACCATGTCGGGAATGTGAGTTGTTTTTTACTCCTTCCATTGGTTAATAATGTTTTTTTAGACTACCGCTTTTTTTAATTTATCCAGTATTTTTATTAGATTTTTTTTTTACTTAATTAGAAAAGTTGTTTTTATTCTTATCCAGCTATCAAGAGACCACACAGTCAGCACTTAGCTCTTGATTACTAAAAGAAGAGAAAAAATTGTTTTAATTATTTTTACTCATTTGAATATCAATACTGTAAATTCAGAAATTATTCCATGCATTAATGATTGTGATTTTGTCATTTTGGACTTACATGTGAATTTTTATTTTTGCAATATTGAGAAAAATCCTGTTTTATTTGTATAAAAAATTACAAAAATGCAAGTTTAAATTATTGCAATTATAAATCAGTTGCATTTTTCGCAATAATAAAAACTTTGCAATAATTTCTTAATTTACAGTTTGTAACAAATATATTTTTGTTGAAATTCCAAGCAAAGAACATTGGCATCTTACCTTACGACTTCAGCATAGTTGTCTACATTTCCTGTGAGATATGGTAACAATCCTGTTTGTTTCATACTGTGCCATACTTGTTTGGGATGTATCTTAGCAACACACTTCAGACAATCTATACATGATGATATCAAATCCAAAGGTACAGGAGTAAATCTTGAGAACCTATAAAAGAAAAACATCATGCATATAAAATTCTCCTTTTTGTCAATTCCTTTGAATAACTGGTTAACTTGGTGATGCATGATGGTTCTTTTTTAAGCCAAGATTTTTTTCACCTACAAGATTCAATTTTCAGGGTAAAAGTTTCAGTCTTCAGTGTTCCACGTGAGGTTAAATTTTGCACAATTTATCAAACCTAGTAGGTCCTTATTTATATGGCTTATTGAAGTGAAAAACCTTTATTTTCAAAACAAAAAATATATGCTGTAAGATTCACATCTTTGCAAATATTCAATATCGCCATAGCTTTTACATTTCATTCAATGGTTCTCTGCACTCTAAAAAAGCAAAGATAGTCAGATCTGCAGTCAAAAATAGCAACACGGCCAGTATCACTGCACAGAGATAATTTTTTTTACATACTATAACTGTTTTCCTCACTTTGAGGCTCATAAGGGATATTGATATGGATGATTATGCTAGTTTATACTCTTCCTTTAGAAAATACTGGGTAACACAATCAGATTAAGTCCTGTTAAGTTTGCTTGCACAATTGTTTCAGAAAAAGGGAAAGGTTGGTACCATTAAAACGTTTAATCCCGCTGCAAATGTTTGCACCTGTCCTAAGTCAGGAATCTGATGTACAGTAGTTGTCGTTTGTTTATGTAATTTATACGTGTTACTCGGTTATCGTTTTTTATATAGATTAGACCGTCGGTTTTCCCATTTAAATGGTTTTACACTAGTAATTTTGGGGCCCTTTATAGCTTGTTGTTCGGTGTGAGTCAAGGCTCTGTGTTGAAGGCCGTATATTGACCTATAATGGTTTACTTTTATAAATTTTTATTTGGATGGAGAGTTGTCTCATTGGCACGCATACCACATCTTTATATATTTATTATCATAAAGTTTTGGCATCCAGCCAATAAATCAGAATCAAGCCTTTTTTGTTAGATTTTCGATATGCAGTAAAATTTGACACAGTAATGTATAAAGTATACAGAGTATTAGTTCTCATTCATAACATGAATCAAATTTCAATTTATTTTTCCAAGCTGGTATTTCCTAGAAATGGTAGTCATTTTAATTCCTAGAAAAAAAGCACAACAATTAAAGTAGGCATACTGCCTTTATCAAGAGTTTATATCAATCCTTATACCTAATGATATGCTTGTTTGTTCCCTTTAATGGAAGAGTAGCAAGTATTTTGTATTTTGTTTAAAATTGTGCAATTCATCTGTCTTGTGTCAAGTGCAACTAAAAAATTTCAAAAGATTCTAGCATATACTTCGGATTCATTATTATTGGTGGGATACCAATTTGCGTGGTTTTCGTTGGTACAGGTGAACAACGAATTTAAATGTTCATTGAATCACAAATTTCCTATTGGGTTGTAGATAGACTTTGACAAAACGACGAAATCAAATATCCACAAAAAATGAAAGATTTCCTCAATCCACGAAAAGAAAAGAAATACAATGAGGATAATAGGCTGCTTTGAGTTGTATTGGTAGAGTGACCATGATCATCTCTAAAAAATTGAATAACATATTTTTTTTATATAGATTAGACTGTTGGTTTTCCTATTTGAATGGTTTTACACAAATCATTTTTGGGGCCCTTTATAGCTTGCTGTTCAGTGCCAAGACTCTGTGTTGAAGAAGGTACTTTGACCTATAATGGTATATTTTACAAATTGTGACTTGGATGGAGGGTTGAGACAACTCATGGCACTCATATCACATCTTCTTATATCTATAAAGTATAAAGCTGTTATGCTTATTCTCCTCACCTGTGTATAACCTGATACAAACATTCAGTAATTGGTGTCAGTTCATCTATAACAGCTGGGTATGAACTGATCATAGCTTTAACAAACTGTGTGATCAGTGTTACTTTAGTCACAAGGCTGAGAGGTACATTGCCTGAAAAAGAATTACTTGGAATAAGTTTTCATAAATAAATACAAACTAACAAATTTAAATAATCATACTAGAATGGTGAATGAATCTTCTGGGAAATATTAAGATACTGTAGATTCAGTTATAACTAAGCCTGCATTTATTATTGCAATTTTTGTAGAATGAACGAATATGCGAGATTAATTATCTGAATTTGAGAAATGTTTGACTGAAGATGTATGCATCAGATTTCAGAATCTGAGTTCTTATCATTGTGATTCTCACATTGTCACATTATAAGCCATTATTTCTAAATTTACAGCATATGGTTCTAATCAATCAGTGAAAACAAAACTTAAATATAATTTATATAAACAATAGAGATTAACTAAAGTGTGTATATTAGATCTTTAGATTTTAGTGTAGTGTTTAGATGACTTTAATTTTATACAACAGGATTTTTTTCCTTCTATTGTCTATTCTCCTGTATAAGAGGATCAGTGTTGCTCTTTGGCATTTTCTTATTAAAGGTTTGAGATATCAACATTCCACCAAAGCTATCATTAAGAAATAAATACAATTGCCTTGTAGATATTATTTATGAATAATTCAAAGTCAATCTATAAAGTTATTATTTAAACTGAAAAGAAATTTACAAGATGCCATAACAAGTTATAACTGCACCAATTTTGATTGAATAACCTCAAAGTGTTCAGAGTGAAGGGGTGTAAATATGAAAAAGAAGATGTGGTTTTATTGCCATACATGTCAAGTGACATGATATTCGCGTGTAATACACGCTTTTTCAACGGTTTACACGCGAGGATTTTGTCACACGGCGTGTACACGCTTTTCACCACTTTACACGCTTTTTCGTTCTTTTCATTTTTTGGTCGTTAGTGATATCGCTATTCTCGGGTTTTTTCCTTATTCGGCGATAAATACCGAAAAATTCGAAGTAATTGTTAGGCTGCCGTATTGTTTATTTTTCTATATGGACAAACAGTAAAAGGTAAGTAGTTTGTGATTAGTTTTAACGATTTTGTGACTTTCTTTCAAATTCACTTTATAGGGGAAATGTGCACAGAAAGAGGTCACTTTCAGGGCCTGTACCGTCGTCTAAAGTGTCGATTGTTAATAATCCAAAACGATGTGTACGGCAAGATTCAAGATTTATAAATTATATTTTGGAGTTCGAGTTTAAATGATCGAGTGACAAGTAACGCATAATTTGTGCATTCTATGTTGCAATGATAAAAAAAACAATACATGTGAGAGGAGAAATACAATGTAACTATTTGAAAAAGCATTTAACATGTTTATCTAATGGAAATCAAATTTATAAAACATTTTTCTTTTTCAATTTCAGTTTCAAATCTAGCCAACACGGCAACAGATTTCTACAGGCCATGGGGATAAAAAATATCACAGAACTGTTGGATCAGCTCTCATAGTACCAGCTTTCTTCTGATGAACTACCCAGTTTTAATCAGGCAGTAGCAATGGGAGCAATGGCAGAGATAATAGATGACATTTTACATTGCAAAAAAAAACCAACATTATGACATTCTTTCAAATCTTGATGAAGCTAATTCAGTCAAATATCAATTCCTACTGTGGGAGAGCCTTTTCAATTATAAAGAAATTGACACTGAATTCTGATCAGAACTTGACTATGTTACATTTGTATTGTGTGCTGTTATCAAATAAATGTAACTAAACTTGAAACTGGCAGTTGTTTTGAATATGTGCCTAGTGGTGGTGCTTTAAAAGCAACATACATTGTAACAGTCCACTGTTTAATACAATAAAAGTTCAGTAGAATATATATTGGTTTTTTTTATTCACAAATTTGTATGAAATTATGAACATTACCACATTCATATTAACAAGTCCGCATCGACGTCACACGTTTTTACACGCTTTTTGACATGTCATGTCATGTCATGACATGATTTCCCATTGTCAGAGGTTGACATGTATGTTCATTGCTAATAAGACAACTCTCCACAAGAGACCAAATGCCAAGTCAACCAATTATTGTCAAAACAAAAGAAACAGTAAACACCATAATTTACAATCTGAAATACCCAAATACAGCCTTTTTATTGTTTAGCCAATACTAACCAGTGCCATTTGAAGCTTGATTTAACAGATCCTCTATTTCACATATTAACAATTCCCAGCCATCGTATGTTACTTCCCATTGTATTATTGGTCCTTCTTCTGGTTTACCTACAAAGTAATCATATAACAACCAAAATGAAAATTCAATATATTTTCTTGTGAGTAAATTTTTTTCTATTTCGGGTCAACTAAAACAAGTTATACCAATTACGATAAAATGTGTTATTACTTGAATGAAGTCATGAGTGATATAATCTACAAATGACACAACATTCTTATTTCATATATTTATACACAGAAACTTTCAGTATTTTGATAAACTGTATATTTCAAAATCATAAGGAACTGATCACATTCTTTTTGTCTACTTTGGGTTTTTTTGTGGGACGAGGGATGTAAAAGAATTTGCTATTTTGGATATTTTTTTTCCAAGGGGAAGACCATTACGAATTTTTTACTTTAGATATTTGAAAAACATCTTTTATTAACTAAGTTTAAACATATTTATTTATAGTGGGTTGGAAATAAGTTATTTCAACTTATATAAATCCCTTTCCACTTTGCGGGTGCGAGTGCTGCCTTGTAGCCACATTAGCCTGCTCTTTTTTTTCGAAAATTTACAAGGGAGTCTTTTACGTGCAAGAATACCATACTCGCAAATGGTGTTAACTGAAATAATAATATAATAAACTTAGTTCAAACATATTTATTTATAGTGGATTGGAAATAAGTTATTGCAACTTATATTATATCAAGATACAATTAGACCATTTGGAGTTAACGTTAAAAAAGAATGACTTTAATTGATCAAAGCTTACATAATTTAACTTTCATTCATACAAAAGTATTATGACGTCATGTTATTGTGATGCCAAGGAAATTTATCTATAATATCTTTTCAATGATTGAAAAGGAAATACAAATGTAATGTCAGCCATGTAGTTGTGAGGAAAAATGAAGAACTGAAGAAGGCCAACGGGCGAAACGTCTCAAAAAATTGGTTTATTGATACAATTTTATAAAGTATGTTCCCTATTGGAATTTTAAAAACAATGAAATAATAAACTTTGATATTTTAATAAGTTTTATGAAATATAAATCAGTTTGATCAACACTTCACAATTTAGAAAATGAATGTTGCAATTAAGAAATGTCGCTTAATTTGTAATGGAATGTGTCTTACAATTTGACCCCAATTTTGCATAAAACCAAATTGAAGAATCATTATAAGTTCTTACCACTGTCTTGTAATATCTGTCCGTAGGTTCCTGCATCAATTTTGAAATCTTCTGTAAATAAAAATACTTAATACTTAAATGAGTACATTATAATCTAGAAAGTATATAGTTTTACTTATTGTTTATGAAATCAAAACTATCAACAAATCAGAAGACTGGTGAGATATTAAGCTTTTCTTAGGGCATCTTTGAAATAACAAATATTACTCTTTGATTTGGTTAAATATGCTTTGGGAGTTAATTCATTTGAGTAACAAGAATGTGTCCCAAGTACATGGATGCCCATCCGCACTATAATTTTCTATGTTCAGTGGACTGTGAAAATGGGATAAAATCTCTAATTGGCATTAAAATTAGAAAGATCATATCATAGGGAACATGTTTACTAAGTTGATTGAACTTCAACTTCATTAAAAACTACCTCGACCAAAAACTTTAACCTGAAGCGGGACAGACGGACGAACAATAAGCAGATGGACGCACAGACCAGAAAACATAATGCCCATAAATGGGGCATCAAAATACACCAAAGTTTGGTTTGGTTATTGGTAAGGTGAACTAAAAATTCTTAATTAGCAATGATAAATATTTTACACTTGTTATTTATATTAATATCCCTTTGTCACCTGTACTGTCATTCAATTGGATAAAAACAACTATCTAATTCCACAATTTTTTTTAAATAAATATTTAAAATGATGAAATCGTAATAATGAATGCAAGTAATAATTTATGAATTTACAGTAGTCAGTTATTCCCCCTTTTTACACAAATAGAAGAAGTTTTAGTTATTGATAAAATAGTTATTCCCCCTTTCTACATAATACAAGAAGTTTTAGTTATTGATTATATACAGACCACTGTAGAACTTCCTACCCTCCCACATACATTTTAATGGAATAGCCCTAAAAACAACTCACTCCCAGAGAAAGGAAATTTGTTTCTTGCTAGTTTCCAGATTGCTGGATCTTTAGTTGCCATGAGATCAGCTGCATAATTTCTGTCAAGAGGTTCTGTGTATCTTAGTAGGTTCTTCCATGTTTCATAAATCTATAAGTAAAATAGCAAAATGAAGAAATTGTGTTATACTTTTAAAGGGTAAATAAACATTTTTCATATTTGTACAGACAATACCAGTTCATTATAAATAAATACATAAATAAAGCAGTTATTCTAAAAGTTAAATTTATCCTGCGAAAGGCATTTTAATCTGACATGGAAAAGACTGTATATGATGCATTTATTTATGACAGAAAGTCATTGCACACATAAAATGCAAAGGAATTTTTATCGTTGTTCTTCATCTCAAAGGCAATGTAAGGCCTAGCTAACACTTCACTGTGAGTACTACAGTAAAAGTCAGTTAAACTTGAATTTATTTGATTTCATTCCCTGCATTTCATTATTTTGAAGATACTGGTGTGTACAAATGTGATAATTAAATAGACATATTTTTAAATATAAATAATAAAGCACAATGGAACAGGCCTCTTGGTTACAAAACAGATTTATAGAGAAGATGGCCAGTTTAACAGAAATAAACTTATAAGTGTTGCTGCAGTGGCAAACTGAAAAACAAAAAAAAAACTATATTCTTTAAACAACATTTTCATAGGACATTTACTTCATATCTCTTCATCAATTTGTAAATAAAACTGATTGCCAACAAGAATGTGTCCTTAGTACATAGATGCCCCACTTGCACTATCATTTTCTATGTTGAGTGGACTGTGAAATTGGGGTCAAAACTCTAATTTGGCATTAAAATTAAAATCATAATTTCATAGGGAACATGTGTACTAAGTATCAAGTTGATTGGACCTTTACTTCATCAAAAGTTACAATATCAAAAACTTTTAACCTGAAGCGGGACAGACAGACGGACTGACAACCGAGCGAACAGACCAACAGATGAGAAAACATAATGCCCATTAATGGGGCATTAAATGACTTACCCTTTTTGCACTGTTTTCATTTGCTTCTGACAAGGAAGTGCTAAACAAGACCATTGTTGTGAAATCCAACGGGAATCTAAGTTTGGCTGACTGGAATACAGTTCCTAAACCTTCATCTAAACCCTAAAAATATCAAAACAATTAAGGAAATCAACTTATTCAAATGACTTTTGTAAATAGAAAAATAAATAAAATTGTAATTTTTCTAATATATAAACACATAAAAAAAAAATTTAAAAAAAATACATAAACTAATCACCGTGAAGTTGGCAAGAGACAGTTAAATATTTTTTAAAAATATGAAAATAAGTTGTTTTCAGTAATGATGTGTATATATCAAGGCGTACCTAAACAATTAAATTAAAACAATTACAGTGCTTATCGTAAAGGCTTTGATCTTTCACTATGATTGTCACTTGTTACTTTGTATTGAATTTTTTTTTATGTTTAACCCTTTCTATCATCTAGAATCAACCACTTTTCTCCAGGTAGAATAGGTTGCTTACCTTCTGCCAAAAATCTTCAACACAGTATTCCAACTTTAGAATCTGGCAAAGATCTTTGTGTAACATCTGAATAATAAATTGGAAGAAAACATAATTATTCTAATCTGAGTGCTTGGTCTTTACCATTTAAACATATGTTGGAAGGAGCTAAGGATTTTGAAAGTGGGGTGAAATTTATCTTATTTAATAAATATAGACAAGAAGGCCGTACATTGACCTGTAATGGTTTACCTTTATAAATTGTTATTTGGATAGAGAGTTGTCTCATTGGCACTCACACCACATCTTCCTATATCAAGATAAGAATTGTATGTACTTATATCTGGTACAAAAACTGAGTGTAGAAAATTAAAATGCAACAACTATAAGAATTTCTTCTTGGCAAGAATTAGCCCCTTTCAGAATAATTATGAGGGTATTCAAATAATAATGATTAAACTTCAGATATACTCCCCTTACCTCAATTTCTCTGTCCCTGCCTAAAGTTGACTCCTCAAATGCTGACATAACATTAACAAATAGGTTATACAGCACAAACTGAGCAACAGAACAAACATACTGAAATTAGAAACATTAGATAATAAAATATTGTAGATTTATCACCTATTGTATTACAATACAAAAAAGGTGTACCAACAAAATTAAACAATATTCCTTAACTTCTGTGTTGACATGAATTACCATTGATAAATGGTCATAATTATATCTAAATTAACTCAACTCACAAAACTTTGAGTATTAAAAAAAAACTAGGGCTGTTCTACCTCAGGAATAGATTACCATAGCTGTATTTGGCGAACCTTTAAGGAATTTTTGGTCCTCAATGCTCTTCAACTTCGTTTATTTGGCCTTTTTAACTTTTTTTGATTCGAGCATCACTGATGAGATTTTGTTGAGGAAACAGTGTCTTGCGCAAATACAAAATTTCAATCCTGGTATATATGTATACATGATAAGTTCATTTACCATATTAAACTCCTCTACGATTATGCAAAAAAAAAGAAATATACAAATAACTAATTAATCTAATAAATTTCTCTTGGTGCTGTATCAGTGTTTGTGTCAAATTTCTTTAAATAAACAAGATTGTATTTAAAAAAACATTGTTTAGCAGGATAATGTGTGAAATTTGTGTTGAAAACACTGAAAGAGAGGGACCTTCCTATTGTTGGAGACTGTTATACTCCAAAGGTCCAATCATACATCTTGCTGCATGATTGTTGGTCACTAAGCATCTTGGCTTTAATATTTCTATTATAATAACAATATGTTTGACTCCATAACTGCTTCTTGATATCTAGCATGGTTGCTAAAATTCTCATTTTTTTGGTACCAATTATATTATTGAATTTCTATCATTGTAATGTCTCAGAAATTTTGTAGTGCTCTGATACACTATACTCCTTTGATTTTCTATTGTTTAATGATGATTTTGTCTTTTTTACTAAATGTTTTGGTTTTTCATTAAGGCTATTTCATTAAAATGTGTGTGGAAAGGTGGGAAGTGACTTTAAAAATATCCCTACAACCAAGAACCATTTTTTAGATAATTTTGCATAATGGTAATAAGACACATACTGAAAAAAACATTCAATACTTAAACTTCCCTTCATACCGCCCACATACATTTTAATTGAATAGACCTTATCAAAGAACTTGAGGATGAGTAACACTTTTCCAGGGACATCTTGTTCAATACTTACTGTAGTTTTACCATTAAATGGTTCTGTGTTGAGCAAGTTAAAAAGTACATCAAACACTCTAAGCTGTATGGCTAGATTACCCAGCTTTCTAGTTATGTTAAGGTCTGACTTGTCACCATATAAAAGTCTTATTGTAGCCCAGCACAGCAGTATAGGACCATGGCAAGGCTCTGATCCCATAGATGTCACTATTTTATCTACTTTCTGAAGAATACAATCATTTTATGAGTCGAATATCCTGATTTTGTAGCTATAAAAATGAAACTTTGTACAATACAAAAATGTTGATTTCTTTTCCTTTTTTCAATTCTCATTGTAGGTTTAATACATACATTTAATACTTTATTGGATAATTTTTACACAATTTCTAGTGCTGATATTTCATTTTGACACTTCTGTTGTCTGTTTTTCTTATTTTCATTATAGAATAATTTTAAACAAGAAGATACTTTTGCAATTTTATCTTAATTAGCCATATATGTGATAATGAACCCCTCTTAACAGTTTCCAGCAACTGTTGTGAAAAAAAAAATCAGTTTATACATCAGATACTTTATGCAGTCAAAAATCAATACAATAACTTTTATTCAAAAGGACAGTTGTTTCTTTCAAAGACAAGAGTTCTTACCTTGTACAAGTCTTCATCTTTTAGAATAAAATGGTCATCAAAACTGTAAAAAATTCATTTAACATTTCATAAAATGAAAATCAACTCAAAATAAAATACTGTAAAATCAGTAATTTTGTGGAGGTTTAAATTTCGTTTATTTCGTGGAAAGAATATATTCTTGAAATTAAAATACCCACGAAAATTAAATTTCATATAATATCACTTCCAATTAATGGAAACTGCAAAATTAAATCCCCATGAAATCTTGTATAGAGACAAAAACAAGAAATTTAAACCCCACAAAAATTAATGTTTTTACAGTATTTGCTTATAAAATCTTCACTTATTCATTAAATTCATTTTAAATAGTATTTCAATACTGTGCATTTGGAAAGTTGATGTGTGTTTCTTATTTAAGCTATGTGCTTGGAGGATTTTTTTCGTCAAAATTTTGTTAACGTCACAATATCATTGTTCAGTTTAATGTTTAATGAAAAACGCAGACTTAAATACCAATTAAAACTTAATATGAACCTTGACCTTTCATTGCAGACAGCACAAGATGCAAAAATAACCAGGAAACATAATCTGTGCTATCACAATGTTTTTTTTTACTATGTTGTTTCGAAATACAGAGATTCTGGTTAACCTCCAGATTTAATACCTAGCATCTGACATTTCTATTGTCCCTGAGGGGCTTTTATTCTAAACATTTTCTGGTTAATACAATCATATCATATATTGTGTTTTGTATGTATTTCATTTGTAGTCAAGTCTTCTTAATAATCACCTTCCAAGTTGGTTACAGACATGTAAGGTTTCCAAATCTACTGCTTCCAATAAAATCAACACTTCTAAGTATCTGTAAAAAGAACATAATATTTTTCTAAATCTGTTTTAAAAGAAAGGGCATGATGTTAACCACTTCTGACTGGAAAACTTTGTTTATATTAGACAGTCATTTGGTTTCCACTGGTTAGATGAATAGCAGATTTTCAAATATATCTATTACAAGATTTAGTTAAATTTGAACAGGTTTAAATTTTGTCAAGAGAGTCTTTGTTCTTCAAGAAAATAAAAATTACCCAATTTTCCTGATGAACTGCTCTGCTGTTTCTCGTAATATGTGTTTATAACTCTGTCGTCTGCCAAACCCATGTCTCTGTTTAAAGAAATAACAAGAGTGACAAAAGTATGCTTATTATCATAAACCAAACTGATGATTAATAAAAAAAACTTGTGACCAGCAATGTCATGTCCGAGTTGGAGATGTCTTCATAGTTTGTTCAGCTACAAATATGGAACACAGAAGATAAATTTTAAATATTACTCTTAACATTGACACTGTTGATATTTTAGAACAGATACTAAATTTGTGCACCATGCATACTTCTTTTCTTGACAAATACTTCATATGCACATCAATTTTTGTGTTTATTTCATTTATAAATTTCTTGAAATGTTAATCGATAGCAAGCAAATTTAAAATTCTAAAGATAAAATAAACATTTGATTTGATTGTTGGTGATTAAATGCCACTTTAAAGTACCACTTTTGGAATTTATCGTGGCAGCTAGCTTTTAATGGTGGAGGAAGCTGGAGTGGCCGGAGGAAACCATGACCACCGATAGGAAAACTGACAATCCTAGTCAATTAATATTTGGGGTTGATTGCACCCCACACAAGCACGGTTCTAACTCACAACCTCTGTGTTGACTGGCTAGTGATTACAATTGTAACAACTTAGACCACAGAGGCCCCTCGTAAAAGTTTGAAGTTCTTAAGATGAAATAATGCCGTTAGGTGATATTATTTACTGCTGCTTACCCTGAATGTTTCTATTAACTCTATCAACTGATCCACACTGATCTCAAAGTCTTTCAAGTAAATTAAGAATATCTCCAATAGTTCACTCTACAAATGATACAAAAAATAGTATAGACAAGTAAAACAGAACAAAAACAAAAATAATAATTTTTTTTCTTTAAAGAAATGTTCACAATTTTTCTAATTTTTTACTGTACTTTTTTTCCAAATACATGCATTATATGTCTAATTATTTGTCATGTTTCAGAATAGGATAACATGCACAAGTATCAAATAATATATATTGCAGTTATTCACCCGAGTTTTAATATCTGTTTTATATTTACTTTATTCTGCTTTTCATGTTTACATGTTGCTTTAAGAGGTGTAGATGTTTTTTAAAAAACTACTTTTGTTACTTTGATAACGATAACTTTTTCACAGCAATTTCAGTAACATTTTACCTGTTCTTTCAGATTCTGGTGTGCCCATATAAGTGCTTGTCTGTCAGTCTAAAAAAGAAAGAACAAAAAAATTTACATAAGTTCTGATCCGTCAATAATTGTATAGTGTAAGGGAGGTAATTTAAAATCTGATAGATGCTGGTTGATTATAAAAATTCAGCTGATAAATCACAGAAAATTGGTTTAAATTTCTTCAAAATTAAAATTACTAAATGTTTTGGTTTTTCATTAGGGCTATTTCATTAAAATGTATGTGGAAAGGTGGGAAGTGACTTTAAAAATATCCCTACAACCAAGAACCATTTTCTAGATAATTTTGCATAATGGTAATAGTGCAACGTAAATGGGTTTTCGTGTGTAAACGTATTTTTCATTCATGATCTGTCTCATTACATTATGTGTAAACGTATTTTTCATTCATAATCTGTCTCATTACATTATACCGCGCTAGCTCAGCCGTTTACGTTACTGGTAGAGAGGGTTCGGCCTGTGCTTTCGCTCCAGGACTTCTGACAGCATACTGACAATACAACGAAACAGTAAATTCAATAAATGACGGGTATACGAAACCTAAAATATGTAACTACAAAAGAGCATTTGATTGACGTCACAAAAGATCTTGTCAAGACTTCAGACTTAGAAAATCTTGTTACTGGAATTGTAAAAAAATTGTTCAGTAAGTTTGAGTCATCACTGGAAAAAAAGTTAAATGATAAAATTACTAAAATTGAAAAAGAGATGGAAGAGAAAGCAGAGGCCTTATCTATTGAAAATGAGCACCTGAAAAAGAGACTTGATGCAATGTCCTCTCATATAACCCCTATTAAGACAGACCTAGCAGAAACAGCAAAAGTTGCCAATTTGAGCAGCAACTATAACGAACAATATTCCAGAAAAAACAATATCAAGGTGTTTAACTTTCCAAGGAGAGAGAGACAAAACCTTCGCAAGGATTTCATTGAAATGGTAAAAAAGGATCTGGATGTTAGTTTAGAAGAGAGGGATGTTGTGGCAATACATAGGTTACCAGCTGTACATGAGCCAAGTCCACTTATTGTTCACTTCTTTAATAGTGATGTGAAGAGAAGTGTTATGCGTGTTAGGAAGCAATTGAATGGGAAAGTGAAATTTGTTGATGATGTCACACAAAGAAATATGGAGCTTATTCATAGGCTAGAGAAGAGCAATCATTTTGAACAGGTTTGGTACTTTAATTGTGGTGTGTATGGTAGAACAGAATGTGGGGAACAGATAAAGTTTGGGATGTATGACGACATAAACTTTAGACTCAGACAATTTAGGTCTGGGCGTTAACATTTGTGGAAAAAATATTTCTGACAATTTTCAGTTGTAATATGAGAAAAATTTGATAAATTTAACAAAAAAAGGAAATAAGAACTCTAGAATTTGCAAAAATTGTACTATACTTCAAGTATAAAACGATGCGAGTTATCTTAGTTTTATATTTATGTTTTTATTCAGTTTTTCAACAATTACTTAAAGATAATAGTTTTCAAAAACATTTGTTTGTTTGCCTGATGAATATGTGTTCTCAATATTATGTGAATATCGATACATGTATGTACATGTATAGTGTAAATGTATTTACCTCAATATGGGGTCTCTGAAACTTTTAACAGTAAATTGTCAGGGTTTGCGAGATAGTGCAAAAAGAAAAGATGTGTTTAATTTACTGAAAACAAAAATTTTTAATATTTACTGCTTACAAGATACGCATTTTACTACTGAAATTGAGAATGCTGTCAGATCCATGTGGGGTTTTGATTGTTTTTTCTCTTCTTTTTCCTCAAATTCACGAGGAGTATCAATCATGTTTAATAATAATTTTGAATTTAAAGTGCTTAAAGAAAAAAAAGACTTGAATGGCAATTACTTAGCATTAGATGTTATAATAGATAAACAGAAACTTACACTTGTGTCATTATATGGACCTAATGTAGACAGTCCTGGTTTTTATGATCAAATTATGAATGTTATTGAAGATTTTGGAAATGAAAGTTACATACTTTGTGGTGACTTTAATTTAGTATTAGATCCATGTATTGATTACTGTAATTATTTACATGTTAATAATCCCAATGCCAAAGATAAAGTTCTAGAAATTATAGATCACTGGTCCCTTGTGGACCCCTTCAGAGAACTGTTTCCTGATCTTAACAGATACACTTGGAGAAAAAAATCACCATTCAAACAAGCACGTCTTGATTTTTTTCTTATTCCAGACTGTATGTTGACAAATTTAAGAAACTGTAAAATTGAACTTAGTTATCGTTCAGATCATTCCATGGTAGTTTTAGAATTTGAATTTAATCCTTTTGTTCGAGGTAAAGGACTATGGAAATTCAATAATTCATTACTTTATGATATTGAATACATAAATATTGTTAAAGATAAGATTTTAGATGTTAAAAAACAGTATGGTGCATTGGTTTATAATTTTGAAAATATACATGAGATTAGTAATGATGATCTCCATTTTACAGTACCGGTAAATAGTCAGTTGTTTCTTGAAACTTTGTTGTTAGAAATAAGAGGTAAAACCATATCTTATTCAAGCTATAAGAAAAAACAAAGGGATAAAAAGGAAAAAGATCTATTATGTGATATTGAAATATTAGAAGCTAAACTGGAAGAAAATTTATTACATAGCTTAGAAATTAAAAAACAAGAATTAGAAAGTATAAGAAAAGAAAAGATTAGAGGTAAATTTATACGCTCTAGAGTGCAGTGGATTGAAGAAGGTGAAAAACCTACAAAGTATTTTTGCGGTCTTAAATCAAAAAATTTTACAAGCAAAATAATTCCCAAAGTCGAAAAAGATGATGGGAAAATTATTACAAACCAATTTGATATTTTAAAGGAGACAAAATATTTTTATGAAAATTTATACAAAAATAAGGATACTATTGGCAATGGGTGTAAACTGAGTGATTTAGAAAGAGATTTGAAAGATTTAAATTTTAATAAATTATCTGTGGATGAACAGTTGAATTTAGAAGGGGAGATAACTATTAATGAAGCTAGCATTACTTTACAGAAAATGAATAATAATAAATCACCAGGGTCAGATGGTTTTTCAACAGATTTTTTAAAGTTTTTCTGGAAGGATTTGAAATCTTTTGTTGTTAAATCTTTAAATTATGGGTCAAATTTGGGACATTTATCAGTGACTCAAAGACAGGGAATCATTACATGCTTACCAAAAGACAATAAACCAAGGCATTTACTAAAAAATTGGAGACCTATCTCCTTGCTTAATACTGTATACAAAATTGGTTCAGGGGTTATTGCTAGTAGATTTAAAAAAGTTTTAGACAAACTGATTGATTTAGATCAAACTGGCTTTATTAGTGGGCGTTTTATGGGGGATAACATCAGATTGATTTATGATCTTTTACAATATACAGAAGAACATAACATTCCAGGTTTATTGCTTTTAATTGATTTTGAAAAAGCATTTGATTCTCTATCTTGGGACTTTTTGTTGTCAGTATTGCAATTTCTTAATTTTGGTGAATCTATTATCAACTGGGTTAAAGTATTTTATAATAATATCTCATCTGCAGTCATTCAGGGAGGAAATCTCAGACTTTTTTTCAAATAGGACGTGGCTGTAGACAAGGGGATCCCTTCCCTACCTTTTTATACTTTGTGCAGAAATTTTGGCAATTAGAATACGGGGGAATAAAAATATTACTGGCATAACTGTGACTAGGATAGAACATAAGTTATCACAGTTTGCAGATGATACTTCACTTATATTAGATGGAAGTGAACAGTCCTTAAATCAAACTTTAAATGAATTAGATTGGTATGCAAACCTCTCGGGGCTAAATACAAACTTTTCTAAAACACAGGTAGTTTGGATTGGGAGTAAAAGATACTGTAGTGACAAACTTTGTCCAAACAGAAATTTATCCTGGGGTGCAACATCTTTTAAGTTATTGGGTATTAATTTTGACGTAGATCTTGATAAAATTATTAACATCAATTATAATGAGAGAGTTTTGCAGATAAAAAATCTAATCAAAATATGGTCAAAAAGAAATCTTACAGTAATTGGGAAAATTACAGTTGTAAAAACTCTGATTTTACCTGTCCTTAATCACCTTATAATTACATTGCCAAACCCAAATCAAGAAATTGTGAAAAAGATTAATGAGCTTATTTTTACATTTATTTGGAATTCACCTGTTCATAGAGTCAAGAAGGAGCTGTTACAAAAGGATTACAGTGAAGGTGGATTGAAAATGATCAATCTTAATTCCTTCATCATAGCACTCAAATCGACATGGGTTAGAAAACTTTTTCAATCTAATAATAAATGGAAAAATGTTTTATTTTCCACAATAAATCAAGAAAAATTATTTTAAGTTTGGAAATGGTTATTTGTCAAACATTAAAGTAAAGATGAAAAATAAATTTTGGCAGGACGTATTCCATGCATGGGACATTATTGTTGATAAAGAAGAAAAGAATATGTGGGAATATTTTTGGTCAAGCCCACTGTGGATGAATACTTGTATAAAAATAGAAAATAAACCTGTATTTTATAAAAACTGGTTTAATAAAGGTATATTTTTCAATAATGACATTGTATCAGATGCTGGAAATATTCTCAGTTTGGAACAGTTAGAAGAAACATTTAAAATTGATAGAAATGTTATGAAATATAACAGCATAATTTCAGCTGTAAAGAATGCAAGAAAAGGCTATGTTTTTGATAATTATAAACTAGTCGCCCCTTTTATTCCTTCATTTGCCAAGATTTTTTTTAAAAGCTCAAGGGGAACAAAAGACATGTATTCACTATTAATTAAAAATAATATAGTTTCAACGGGTCAGAAAAAATGGGATCAAATTGTAAAAGTAGATGAAGATGAATGGAAATTAATTTTCAAATTACCTTTTAAAGCCACAAAAATACCAAACTACAGTGGTTACAATATAGAATAAATCAGCATATTTTAGGTACAAATAAGTTTTTGAATAAAATTAATGTCATTGACAACCCAAATTGTATTTTTTGTCAAGAAGAAGTAGAAACTATTGTACATTTATTTTGGAATTGTGAGATTGTTCAAACATTCATTGATGAAATTGACTCATGGTTTTTGTCAAATGGTATAAGTGTTCCATTTACCTTAAAATATTTTTTATTTGGGGATATTACAAAATCATTTAGGGGGAATGCTGCAAATTTGATATATATGCAGATAAAACAATATATTTTCAACTGCAAATATTTTAAGAAAGCTTTGACAATGCAGGCAGTGCAAAGTAAATTAAAATCTTTATACAGCACTGAAAAAATAATTGCTGTTAAAAATAAAAGAGTAGATATTTTGACAAAAGTTGGAATGCTTTTGCTATTCTTTTCGATGAATGATCAGATATTTTTTTTACATTGTATATGTGTTCATAAATTAGTAGAAAGAAAATTGTCATATTATGATATATTGTCTATTACATGAGAAAGAACTACATAATTCATCTCTGCAAATAAAGAACCAAAAACAAACAAAAAACTTTTAACTTCCTTTAAATTTAATATTTATCTTTCAATTATCTATAATTTTGATTCTTTCTTTTGTTGTTTTTGTTGTTTTTGTTGGTTTCTTTTTTTTCTTTCTTTCTTTCTTTTTGTTTTTTGGTTATTTTTTCTTCTTTTCATAATTTTGAATTCAAAATAATCTACAGACATACTTAAAATATATATCTTATATATCTATAAATTTTACTACTTTAACTACCCACATTATATATTTTTCATAACCTGTGCATTTGTTATATTAGATAATTAGGTCTTTCCACCTTTCTTGTGGAAAGACCTATTGTATTTGTTCTGATTATTTTTTTTTTTTTCTTCCGCCTAATTTTTTTCTTGCGATGTAAAAATGTTTCAAAAGATGTCGCTTAGTTTTTTTGTATATGATATCATTCAGTCTATACGCTTTTGAAACTGACCCTGTTTAACCGAACACTTTTCTTTGTAAGAGTTATCTCCCCAAACACTGTTTTTCTTGTTATCAGATCTCCTCCGCAACCGTAAAAGAAAGCGACAAATTTATTTTTCCAAATTGCTCGTTATATCCTCAGGATGTTACGTTTTATTTTCACCGAAGCTTTACGAAGACTCCATATGAGAGTTATTTCCCCTTTTGTAATGAAATAAATGAAATAAATTTGTTACTGGAAAACCATTAGTGATAGAGGCCTAGGGTCTTTTGATTTGAGGTCCTTGGTCCAAAAAAATGAAAATGAGGTCAAGGTCAAAGGTCAAGGTCATGTTCAAAAATATGATTTTGGCTTGTTATCTCTTATTTTCAGAAATCCTATAAGATATCGACAAAATATTTTCACAAAATGTGTGTTACCGCATGGCGTAACACATAAATTTTAGTTAAAAGGGTACGTAAACATTTGATGCGACTTTTCCCCCTTTTATATCTTATATTAGTTGTATGGTAATATAACTCATTATCATTATAAAGTAAAGGCTTAGGGTCTTTTGATTTAAGATCCTTGGTCCAAAAAAATGAAAATTAGGTCAAGGTCAAAGGTCAAGGTCAAATTCTAAATTTTGATTTTTGCTTATTTTCACTCTTTTTCATTAACCTTATAAGATTTCAACAAATTATTTTTACTAAATTGTTAGTTGCGACATGTCTTAACTTATAAATTTTGATTGGAAGGGTGCGAAGAGAATAAATGGGATTTTTGCCCCTGTTATATTTAGAATTATGCGTAAAGTGATAATACAGACCTAGGGTCTTTTAATTTGGGATCCTTGGTTTATGACCTTGAAATTGAGGTCAAGGTCATAGGTTAATTGGACGTTCTAGATTTTGACCTTTGCTTGAAATTCATATTTATATATCATTTAGCCATAGGAACTGACATTTTCAACTGAATTTTAATATTTTCATATCAAAATAGATCCTTATTGGTGGAAAGACCTTCAATTGTTCTTTGAACAATTGGTTTTTAATTATGTTTGAAATTCTTAATGGTAAACTTCATTTTTGGATATTACTGATATGGTATATAATTTTTTCAAGTATGGAAAATTGTATGTAAATACTAACAAAAACTAACAGCTGTATAAATATGCTATTTACTAATGTTAACGAGGCCGGGATAAGGTACTGGTACTTGATGTTTTTAAACTAACAAATGTACAGATTTCAATAAAATATGATAAATTAAAAAAAAAAAAATATGACCAGTGATGACAATTTGCCAAGCAATGTATTTGCTCATGTAACAAATGACCAAAATTCATAAAACAGTTTCATATTTAATTGACAAAGACAATATGAATACATAAATATCGCGGTATCTCCATGTGAAAATATCAATTCAGAATTTCAATACATTGTCGAACTTCCCCTTTTTTTGAACAAACGATGCGGTGAAAAATACCCATTACAAGTTTACCAATTCAAAGAAGCGTTTGGCCTTAGTGCTATCTAATTGAATAAAATAATAAGATACTAGAATTTTGAGGTGTCCGTTTTCTTAAAATATTGAGAGCTGTACACTAGTCGTCTTTAACTAAAATATTATCCAATCAATCAGTCAACCTTCCGAGACAAAAAAAATATACCCACTGGTTCCCACCGACTTTGTTAGACTAGATCATGAACCTCATTATTCTATGACTAGGGAACAAAAATCGATCCAGTAAAAAAAACATCGCATTTCTCTATACCCGTTTAATTTTCAATCCAACCAGAGCAATGTCTGAAAACGTTTTTCAATATCATTGACCAGTTCAAGATCCAAAACCAAAACATGCGATAATACAAAATTCTATTTCAGAGTAAGGCACGAACAATTCCGTAGATTCACGACCGTTACTCCAAAATACCCCTCGGATTAACCATCTGTCTAACTATCGTTATCAAAATGAACTCCATCTCTTTAAAACCCGAAATCATAAAATATCTAGCTAGTGTACAATTCCCTCTATTTATTCTGGAACGGAAACGTAATTTAATATTTTAGAACTGTTTGACTACGAAACCGAAAAAGAAATATATCAAATGTAAAGAAATAAATATTTATATAATAAGTCAAACATCGAAATACAAAATAAAATGATTTTAAAAGTACAACTTACCAGTACGAAAGTTTTCCCCAATCTAAAGAAATACTGCCCTGACGAGGTTTAAATATCCAAGTCTGGACATTGAGTTCAAGCACGAGATAAACGATCCGCGCGAAAAAGTGACCGGACAACTATAGTTATATATAGTAACTAAAAATAGAAAAAGGGGAATTTACGATGACCCACAAACGTTACAATAGACGCATACTGAAAAAAGACCCATAACATACATTCAATAGTTAAACTTCCCTTCCTACCGTCCCACATACATTTTAATGGAATAGCCCTCATCACATGTGCCAATAATCACACTTTCATAAACTAGTTACCATAAGAACACTGTGAGTTTCCCACGTAGGTAGATTTTCATCAAGTACCCATTTCAGCTGCTCATCAATCTATAAGTGTACAAATATATACATGATAAATAGGGAATTTCAAAGTATCCCTTCAACCAAGAACCATTGTTTAGATAATTTTGCAAAAAAAGACCAATGACACATGTACATACTCAGTTTGGTACTAAATTGAACAAAATAACTTTTTTGATACCGTACATCTCTGATTATTTCCATCTATTTGGGTACATAAGAAGAAAAATGTAAGTTTTTATGCATACATAAAAAAAAATATCTGGCATGTTTGAAATACATATAGTAAAATAATACCCCATTCTCACACTATGCCATTTCAATCAGGGTCAAAATTACATACTGTGAATATCTTTACCTGCAACAAACTCTAATTTAATTTACCCTTCATTTTATGTGGAGTTAATGTGCCAGGGATGAAGCTGATTTTGTTGCCTTAAATTTACGTGAAGTGGGGTGAATGTTAGTTTGTTACTATAGTGACATGTGACATTTGATTCTGTCATTCCAAAAGAGAGAAGATAAATTATGGACAAAACACCAGAATCAATTGTTATAAGAAAAAAAAATTGACTCGTCAGGTGTAAGGGGAAGACAAGAATCTCACTATCTATATGTTGAGAGAGTAAGATACATGAGGAGTTATACTCTTCCACTCAGAGTTCCCATAATGGAGATCATAGGGTAAGGTTTTTCCTAAACTGCCCAAAAACTCATTTCAAATGATGTCTTACTGAATTTGCTGTAGGGTTGTGTGGAAAAATGATAGTGTGCGTAATTTTTTACTGATGTTTCAAGGGCATAAAAAGGTGTGTGTGTAATTAATAAATGTGTTTACACACACAAACTAGCAAACATAGGCATCAGTTTGGTTGGAAGGTTTATTTCCTACCAAAATTTTACCAATGATAACATTACTATAACTAGTATATATCACACCAAGGTAAACAAAATCTTACCTTTTTAAAAAGCAGACCATCTGTATTGAGAACTTCCATAATCTGTTGGAATTCATCCTAAAATATATTACATAAAGGGGCATGAAGATATAAGACCAATAATTTAAGCATAAATTTATACATCACAACATGTCATTTTTTGTTTGTTTATGAAAAGTGTTGCATTAATTACTACTATTAATCCAGAATAACACACTTGGCTACTTTTCACAAGAAAACATTTAGATATGATTCCAGGACATGGAGTATATTTTTGCATAATCTAGAATGAGAATGTTTGTTTGTTTCTATTCCTAAACACATTGCATTTCTAAACTTACAATAACTAGTATGTGATATCCAGCAATATGAAATGTTAAGGAATTTATTTATTTTATTATCAAGACAGAATGTTGTCTTTTACTGTGGATTCAGTATTTTATGAGGTAGTAAAATTTTCACAGGTTTAGGGTATAACATTTAACAGATTAATTTTTCAATATGCTTGTATGCAGACTTTGACTCAAATATCCACAAATACAATTGATATTCAAACCAAAAAGATGGTGTTCCCAACAATAACTAATCCACAGTATATTTATTGAGTAACACAGTGAATGTCATTTAATGTTGCAGAAAAAAGACAACTTTTCCATTATTTCTTTAAAGTAGGCCAAACTAACTGGGGAGATAAAATTTTATAGCAAAATGCCTTGAGTGTGTAGGTAAAGGTTATATCTTTGGTTAGCTTGTTTGTTAGCTGAACTGTGAAATCATTATAAGGTTAACCATACTACCCTCGTTTGGGAGTAGTCTAGTCCTATAGACAGATAGGTTGGTTATCTGTCAGACTAGTCTACTCTTAACCCTTTCACCGATAGCTGCCCAGACAGAAGCTACTCTGAGACGATGGCATCCCTGGCTACTATTACTCAAGTGGGAGATCTTCATAATAAATGTCAATAAAAACTTGTCTGTAGTTATTTGTCTTTATTTCATCATGTTCATTCACTAACACCATGTTCACAGTTTTGTTCATGTTTTGATAATTTTTTCTTCATAAAATATTCAAATTTTCAAATTTTTGGCATTATCTAGGTGAAATTCTCAAAATTCTGCTCTTTGACCCAAAATCAATTTTTTTTAACCCAAAACGGCAAAATGTTGAAAAATTTAATGAGGCTGTACAAATTCTTTACACTGAACTGATGTTAATGAGGCTGTACAAATTCTTTACACTGAACTGATGTTAATGAGGCTGTACAAATTCTTTACACTGAACTGATGTTAATGAGGCTGTACAAATTCTTTACACTGAACTGATGTTCATTTCGAGTGTTTTGTACATAAAACGACATTCTATGTCAAAAAAGTACACTAGTTTGGCTTTAATTCTTCCATATTCTTTCAAAATAATTGTTACCTCATTTCAAATTCTCGTAAATTCCATAAATTTCCTCTGATTTTGACACGGTTTTCAACAAACAGAAGCGCTATGTTTACAATTTTATCCGGGTATTCAACAAAGAAAGATAACTCGTGTGTCTGCACTGTTTTGAGCAGGAAATATAAAAGAGGTATTAGGATCCCAGTAAAACGGGACTCATCGTCAGCTGTCTGAAGCGTGAATCCAGAATCCCGGTAAAGCGGGACTCATCGGCGAAAGGGTTAAAGGAAGGTAATATACCTAACCTAATAATGACTTCACGGATCAGCTAACAAGCAAGCTAACCAAAGATATACCTTTACCTACACACTCAAGGCATTTTGCTGCAATATTTTTCTCAATGTGTTCATGACAACTAATACATACCTTATAAGGATGTGCATCATCCTGCCAAAAGTTAATGACCACTTTTATACACTGTAGAAGGTATAATCTCTCCGTAAAGTAATAGTCTCTGACCTTGTAAATCAAACTCTGACAATGTCTATCATTACTTAGTAAAGACTGAAAACAAATGAAAATTCATCATTAGTTTTGGCAAAATTAGCTATGAAAAAAAATCTATTTATGCAATTTTCATAATATAAAGAAATCACAAATTAGAGTTTTTCAAATTATTGTTTTATCCTACATAATACAATAATAATGCCACCCAAATTCAAACTTGGTCTGTGTTTTGTGGTATTAAGAATTGTGTATAAGTTTCATAACATTGGGTTGAGACAAACCAAAGTAAGAGAACAGAAACCAATTTTGGGACAGAAGAATGTACGAATGACAAAACACTAAATGCCCCCTCCTGTGACATCAAAAGCATAAAAATGATGAATAAAAAACCTTAACTCATATTCCTGAGCTATTGTATGATAAGTTTTTAAGATAAAAATTACAAAACTGTATGTGACTACCTGAAGGTTCTTCTGTGATCCTCTGTAATCACTGGCTAAAAATGAATTAAATAATTCATAGCTCCCCTCTTCATCTAGTCCCTGCAAAAGAAAAAGCAAAATAAAATCAAATTTTATATCTTTTAAATACATTTTTACTGTTAAAGACAATCCTATTAAACTAGGGAATCAATAAAACCTGTGTTAAACTCAAAGTCACAATGATGATGTTAGGCATTCAAGGGGGGAACCAACTATCATGTAATGAAAAAAAAGTTTGTTATTAATAAATCAGAAGTTAAATGGATCTACTAAAACCTTTTTTTTTAGAAATTGTGAATTCAAAAATTTTAGAAGCACGAGTACAAATTTTAAGAAAATCAAAACATGAATAATTCTACAAATTAAAAAAATTGACAATCAGTTTTGTGTTGATAGATAACTGTATCAATTTGAAATAAGTATATATAATGAAGTGACATTGTTTCAAACATTTTGTGAAAGCACTTAAGGTATACAACAACTAATTCAGGCCCAGTCGGAAAGAACACATAAGAAAGAAGTACATATTTTAAACCAGACAGTTCCTACACATAGCTGTATTTTTGTCAGTATGGAAATATTTGGGTTGTGTTGGTATCAAATGTTAACTTAGGGACTTTGGATTACTGTACAACCCTTGTTGAAAGTTTCTTTTGATTAATAAAGAAGTATATAAAATTATAACATGAGGGTACATTTGCCCTGTTGTTCAGATCAGAAGTACCTGTTTTTGTATTATCAAACTTCTGGAAACCAGAATGCTCTAATTTGCTATTAGAGTATGTTGAATTTGTCAGCATAAGTCAGGATAAGGTACAGTTTAGACATGAAATGACTGCCACCTTATTTGAACTTAAGACAGTGTAGCCTTAATGCTTGAAATTGCAGAATTTAACATAGAAAGCAACGGGGCTATGAATTAATGGTTTTATACCTTAAAGGGTTTAGGGGAAATGATTTAAAAAATAATCTTCAATAAATAAGAGCATTTCTTTTTAGTACTATCCTATTGCAACAATAATGAAAATGTCATCAATATTTCTTTATTTACAATATTACACAAAAATAAAAATATTTCTATGACACAATACCAGAAAACTGCTAAGCTTTATGAGAAAATCATGATGGACTTTTGACAGCTTCTTCTCTTTCAAAACATCTCCAGCTACAGTTCTGGAAAAAAAACATGTCATTAATAACTTTCTTTATTTCTGCTATGTTTTTTTAAAGTGTTGATATATATATTTGAATCCACACATTGAAAAGTTAAACACATCTTTTCAAATAGTAAAAAATTGCTAAATATTTTAGTATGATATGAGTTCAATTCTCAAATAAAATTCTTTTTTGACGAATAAAACAGTTGACAAACTAACAAAATAAGTATATAATAGGCATTTTTCAATAGAAAACTAAAGTACATGTGTATTTTCTATATCCCAATGATGGTAAAAAAACATTCTGTAATCAACATGAAGTTGCAAGTTTTTCTACACTTTATTGGCACTTTGCATTGTGATGTGGCTTAGTTTGATGATTGTGGTCAATATCAAGCAATGGGATTACAGTCGATTAGTCCTTAGTTATACTTAATATAGCATTTCAGAGCGAACAACATACTAACTTTAGTCCTTAGTTATACTTAATATAGCATTTCAGAGCGAACAACATAATAACTTTAGTCCTTAGTTATACTTAATATAGCATTTCAGAGCGAACAACATAATAACTTTTAAAGTACATGTTAAAAATACTTACACAGGTTTTCTGAAGAACAGGAGTCCTTTAGATATTTTGTCTTCATTCTTTTTTAATTCTCTTTTCACATACTCCTTAAAATATATCAATCAAATAAGTTGTCAAATTTTGTTATGAATTGTACATGTATGTAGAATATAAAATCCATTGCAGTATACTATATTAAACAAGGAAAAATACAAAAACTAAAGTAAAACATACATTTAGTACAATGAAATTGAGAAAAAAATTATTAAGAGCTGTTCTTCTCATTTATATCAGCAAATTTTTCTTATATTTCACAGCAAAATTAACAAATTCCTTTTTTCTTTTGGTAAACCATGAGAACAAGATATATAAATTATTATCTTAAATACTTACATTTGGTCTTAAAAATCCAGTTCCATTAATAAGCTGCCACAAATATCTGTTTCCAAAACTAAAAGAAGTAAATATTTTCCGTTAAAATATACCAACATATATTTACAAAATGAAGTCACTTCACAAATAAAGAAATTAATAAAATAACCTAAAATTTCCGTTTTTAATTTAACATTAAAAATAATTTCACACCTGTTATGTCTGTATAGATACTATTTGTACACAATAACAATACAGACTTACAATTCTTGGCACTATTCTCCTGGTAGACATCAGTTTGGTTGGATGGTATATTTCATCAGAAGTTATTATCTTTAGCCATTTCATGTTAAAAAAAAATTGATCTGAGGATACATGAACATACATTTAATTGACTTAGGCTTCTATTTTTAGTATTCTGGGAACCAGGGATACTGTTTGAAGGTCTAAAGTAGATCTGTGTGAGGCTATTTCATCATGTTTATGATGGAATTGAAAAGATTAATCATTGTAATAGATGTGCAAAATTGACAGAAAAATAGTATGCATACAATCAATGACAGTGAAATGTATCAGTATTGGTTGTAAAATATGAATATACTCAATGTAGTGAATATTGTTTGATACAGTCTGCGCCAAGAAAATTTCCAACTACTAGTCCGAAGGCTTATATTCTGACATTCTACTTATATGCCAGGGATAACGCTGTGTGTTGCCAATGTCACAATTTGCGATTTTTATTTCATCTGGCGATATTTCTGGCGCCAACATTTTCCTATGTTAAAATTTTCATTTCTTGACAATATCTATTTTCATTTTAATTGGTAAAAGTTAAAAAAATAAAATTGTACAAAATTTTACCTGGCGACAAGTTTATGACCTCAAGTTAATCAACGGTTACAACAGGAGTCATAATCTGTTGTTACAGGTAATCCTTTTATCTGATGGGTCATTAATGATCATCAACATTAATTAATTCAAATAGAATTGGTCAGTCGGCATTTTGTTTATTTCATTTGAAGAAATGTTCATACGACAACGCATTTTTCATTGTTTAACGTAGTTGTATGAAGAAAGCCTATCTGACAGGAAGTCGAAAACGATAATCAACTTGTTAAATAACATTGTTTTACTTGTTTTCCGTTAAAAAAATTTAGAAAATTCAGACGAAATTTTTCATTGACTGCCCTCAGTTATCATATATATGATACGAAAATTACAAAACCAGCCGCCATTGACCATATTTACTTCTTCTACGTACTGTGTATAATGATCCTCCAAAGAAGGAGCACACCCAAATAAAGAAAGATAACTCAATTTTACTTTTTCCTATCATTGAGATACTTACTTTAGACATGTCTAAGATATGTCTACATAATTCTGGCTTTAGAATTTATATGTTTAGGGTCTTTTTGAGTTATGGGAAGAGTTAAAGATGGTCTTAGTAGCAGTATGGGTAGGATGCCTTTTGTTATCTTTTTCTGTATCCTTTATTTTTAATACAAATTTTCACTTTTTTGTAAATTTCAACACCTCTTATTTTGTTTTCTTCATTCATTTACCCATTTGTTTCTTTTCTTTTATTTAATTTAAAGACATTTTCTCTATTCTGTAGCATATACAGACCATGAGCTAATTTATATTCTTCTACATATGAAATACTGACAACAGAAAATAAAGTACACATGTTGTTTTATTGTATGTATATAAACCCTGTGCAATAATATAACTTACTTAGTATTACATGTTAAATTATGTAAAGTGCAGGCTGAAAGCATAAGAAATTTAGATTGAACATTGTTTAAATTTTGGTAGAAGAAATAAAGGGTTTCAGGTCCGTTCGCGCCCAATACAGTTTCGCACTTTACACGTTCGCACCCAAGGTCCGTTCGCACTCTACACGTTTGCGCCCAATTCTAATTCAAATTCCAGTTAAATAATTGGAAAATCATGATTGTTGTTTTAAATCGCTTTGGTGTAAATACTGAATGTATTTATATCTTGGTATGAGTAAAACATTGAAGATTTTAAATGAAAAACACACAGCTTGGTCCCTTTGATCTGAAACAATGAAACAATAAAATATGCAATACACTATTATAACCAAAACATGATAAAATCTATTCAACACACAAAACCAGATGCTCCGCAGGGCGTAGCTTTATACGACCGCAGAGGTTGAACCCTGAACGGTTGGGGCAAGTATGGACACAACATTCAAGCTGGATTCAGCTCTAAATTTGGATTGTGATTAAATAGTTGACACAGCATAGGTTTCTGACACAGAATGAATGTGTTCTAATGAACTTAAAATTTTTGTTTTCTCTTCCCAATTTTTTTAATCACATCCCCCTTTCCCTTATTCCAAAACTAATCTCAATTAAAATTTCTAATGGAGTTTGCAACAATAACTACTCATTTAAATACATCATAAAATATTAAGATGTAAAAAAAAACTGCTTGTTATCACTGAATGGTAAAGATTATTTTAATTTATCAGTTGGTAGTAAAAAGTGAATATACATTGTATATTGTATATAACAAAGATTTAAGTTGATTCTGGACAAAGAAAGATAACTCCAATTAAAAAAAATCTTGCTATTGCACAATATTTTGCAATTAGATATTTCTTGCTTACTATTCTGGACAAAGAAAGATAACTCTTTTTAAAAAAAAAAATTGCTATTTCACAATATTGTGCAATTAGATATTTCTTGCCATTTGCGCAATACTGTGCAATTGAAAAGACTTGCTATTGCACAATACTTAATATAATAATTTTAGATCCTGATTTGGACCAACTTGAAAACTGGGCCCATAATAAAAAATCTAAGTACATTTTTGGATTCAGCATATCAAAGAACCCCAAGATTTCAATTTTTGTTAAAATCAGACTAAGTTTAATTTTGGACCCTTTGGACTTTAGTGTAGACCAATTTGAAAACAGGACCAACCAGATGCTCCGCAGGGCGTAGCTTTATACGACCGCAGAGGTTGAACCCTGAACAGTTGGGGCAAGTATGGACACAACATTCAAGCTGGATTCAGCTCTAAATTTGGATTGTGATTAAATAGTTGACACAGCATAGGTTTCTGACACAGAATGAATGTGTTCTAATGAACTTAAAATTTTTGTTTTCTCTTAGAGCAATTCACTATGCTGTTGAATATTAATCCTCTCAAAAAATGTTTGAAGAAATTTTCTTTTTTATTTATGAAATTTCAAATGAGAAAAATTGAACCCAATTTTTTAATCACATTCCCCTTTCCCTTATTCCAAAACTAATCTCAATTAAAATTTCTAATGGAGTTTGCAACAATAACTACTCATTTAAATACATCATAAAATATTAAGATGTAAAAAAACTGCTTGTTATCACTGAATGGTAAAGATTATTTTAATTACAGTTGGTAGTAAAAAGTGAATATACATTGTATATTGTATATAACAAAGATTTAAGTTGATTCTGGACAAAGAAAGATAACTCCAATTAAAAAAAATCTTGCTATTGCACAATATTTTGCAATTAGATATTTCTTGCTTACTATTCTGGACAAAGAAAGATAACTCTATATTAAAAAAAAAATTTGCTATTTCACAATATTGTGCAATTAGATATTTCTTGCCATTGCGCAATACTGTGCAATTGAAAAGACTTGCTATTGCACAATACTTAATATAATAATTTTAGATCCTGATTTGGACCAACTTGAAAACTGGGCCCATAATAAAAAATCTAAGTACATTTTTGGATTCAGCATATCAAAGAACCCCAAGATTTCAATTTTTGTTAAAATCAGACTAAGTTAATTTTGGACCCTTTGGACTTTAGTGTAGACCAATTTGAAAACAGGACCAACAATAGAACTACATACACAGTAGATTGGTTATCAAAGAACCCATTCAATTGATGAATCAAACAAGTAAATTTGGGCCACGATTTGGACCAACTTAAATGGCATATTCAAGCAATCTAAGAATTTATTAGATTCAGATATCAAGAACAACTCATTCATTTTGTCATAGATCAACTAAGTTAATTTGACCATTGACTAATGTTGACCAAATTTTGTATCGGACAAAGTAGAATTACATATCAGTCATGACATTTAGATCGGCATATCAAAGAACCAATGTATTCAATTGATGAAATCATCATTTTTTATTTATGAAACTTTGGCCAATATCTGTGGACAAAACTTCCCAAAATCACATTACCAACCTTCCTTTTATGTCATAAACTATGTATTAAATTTCATAATTGAGTTTGAACAATACTAACCTTTATATGCGAAAAATCAGAGTAAAAAACTGCTTGTTTGGGTCACTTTGATGGCCTAAATTATTTAATACAGTTGGACTAAAAAAATCAATACCATTCTATATTGTATATTAACAATGTTTAATTATTCATTGACATATAATTAAACTCAAGTATTAAAAAAAATGTATGCCCATATTTTGCTAGATTTTTTGCCCTAATTCGACTAAAGAAAAAAACTCAAAAACAACAAATTTCTATTTCACAATATTGTGCAAAATTTCATGATTTCAATAACTTCAAATAAAGTTATTGCAAACTACTTAAAAATAATATTTGGTCCTTTTTTGGACCAACTAAAATGGGACCAAATAACTAAAATCAATACAATTTTTTGTGTCAGATATTAAAAATTCCCATAGATTTATTCAACTTTTTATAAATCAGATCAAAGTAAAATTTGGAGCGGACCTTGGACTTTAGAATTAGACAAATTTCAAATGCGGTCCGATAAAAATGAAGAATCTACATACACAGTTAGATTTGGTATATCAAAGAACCCCATTTATTCAATTTTTGATGAAATCAAACAAAGTTTAATTTTGGACCCGATTTGGACCAACTTGAAAACTGGGCCAATAATCAAGAATCTAAGTACATTTTTAGATTCAGCATATCAAAGAACCTAACTCATACATTTTTTGTCAAAATCAAACTAAGTTTAATTTTGGACCCTTTGGACCTTAATGTTGACCAATTTGAAAACGGGAACCAAAGGTTAAGAATCTACATACACAGTCATGACAGTTAGATTCGGCATATCAAAGAACCCCAATTATTCAATTTTGATGAAATCAAACAAAGTTTAATTTTGGACCCTTTGGGCCCCTTATTCTGTTGGGACCAAAACTCCCAAAATCAATACCAACCTTCCTTTTATGGTCATAAACCTTGTGTTTAAATTTCATAGATTTCTAGTTTACTTATACTAACGTTATGGTGCGAAAACCAAGAAAAATGCTTATTTGGGTCCCTTTTTGGCCCCTAATTCCTAACTGTTGGGACCTAAACTCCCAAAATCAATACCAACCTTCCTTTTGTAGTCATTAACATTGTGTTTGAATTTCATTGATTTCTATTTACTTAAACTAAAGTTATTGTGCGAAAACCAAGAATAATGCTTATTTGGGCCCTTTTTTGGCCCCTAAATTCCTAAACTGTTGAAACCAAAACTCCCAAAATCAATCCCAATCGTTCTTTTGTGGTCATAAACCTTGTGTCAAAATTTCATAGATTTCTATTAACTTAAACTAAAGTTATAGTGCGAAAACCAAGAAAATGATTATTTGGGCCCTTTTTGGCCCCTAATTCCTAAAATGTTGGGACCAAAACTCCCAAAATCAATACCAACCTTCCTTTTGTGGTCATAAACCTTGTGTTAAAATTTCATAGATTTCCATTCACTTTTACTAAAGTTAGAGTGCGAAAACTAAAAGTATTCGGACGCAGGACGACGCCGCCGACGCCAACGTGATAGCAATATACGACGAAAATTTTTTCAAATTTTGCGGTCGTATAAAAATGAAGAATCTACATACACAGTTAGATTTGGTATATCAAAGAACCCCATTTATTCAATTTTTGATGAAATCAAACAAAGTTTAATTTTGGACCCTGATTTGGACCAACTTGAAAACTGGGCCAATAATCAAGAATCTAAGTACATTTTTAGATTCAGCATATCAAAGAACCTAACTGATACATTTTTTGTCAAAATCAAACTAAGTTTAATTTTGGACCCTTTGGACCTTAATGTAGACCAATTTGAAAACGGGAACAAAAGTTAAGAATCTACATACACAGTTATGACAGTTAGATTCGGCATATCAAAGAACCCCAATTATTCAATTTTGATGAAATCAAACAAAGTTTAATTTTGGACCCTTTGGGCCCCTTATTCTGTTGGGACCAAAACTCCCAAAATCAATACCAACCTTCCTTTTATGGTCATAAACCTTGTGTTTAAATTTCATAGATTTCTGTTTACTTATACTAACGTTATGGTGCGAAAACCAAGAAAAATGCTTATTTGGGTCCCTTTTTGGCCCCTAATTCCTAAACTGTTGGGACCTAAACTCCCAAAATCAATACCAACCTTCCTTTTGTAGTCATTAACATTGTGTTTAAATTTCATTGATTTCTATTTACTTAAACTAAAGTTATTGTGCGAAAACCAAGAATAATGCTTATTTGGGCCCTTTTTTGGCCCCTAATTCCTAAACTGTTGAAACCAAAACTCCCAAAATCAATCCCAACCGTTCTTTTGTGGTCATAAACCTTGTGTCAAAATTTCATAGATTTCTATTAACTTAAACTAAAGTTATAGTGCGAAAACCAAGAAAATGATTATTTGGGCCCTTTTTGGCCCCTAATTCCTAAAATGTTGGGACCAAAACTCCCAAAATCAATACCAACCTTCCTTTTGTGGTCATAAACCTTGTGTAAAAATTTCATAGATTTCCATTCACTTTTACTAAAGTTAGAGTGCGAAAACTAAAAGTATTCGGACGACGACGACGACGACAACGCCAACGTGATAGCAATATACGACGAAATTTTTTTCAAATTTTGCGGTCGTATAAAAAACATAGTCAGAATCTCACCTTATTTTGAAACAAGTCAATGAAACAAAGTAATAGTTATAGCAATACACTAACCAATTTTTGACAGAATCCCACTTTATTAAGAAAGGATTATCATTTTTTTTAACAATAAACACTATCCAAAACATCATGATTCAACACAAAAAAAAATGCTGTCTCACTTTATTTTGAGACAACGACAACAATTATACTTATAAGAATACACTTGCCAAAAGTTGATTACAAAGTTATTAAACACAAAAACCAATTAAAATTTGGCGCGAACATGTAGGGTGCGATAGGACTTTTGGTGCGAACATGTAGGGTGCGAACGTGAAAGGGGGCGAACATGAGTGGGTGCGAACGTGAGTGGGTGCGAACGTGAATGGGCGCGAACGGACCCAGATTCGGGATAAAGACTCTAGCTGGTTCTCAAGTTTGCTCCAAGTTTTAAAAAATGGCGACAAATATAGTAGCTGGCGATTTTTCTGGCTCCAACTTTTTGGGAGCCAGAACAGCCCCTGTATGCCTAAGCAAAGTTTTGCAAATTCTTGCTAGTCCAAATAAAATTTTACTATAGTCGTCGTCACGTAAAATTGGCACCATGTTTTTTGTCAAAATTTTCTTAAATATCGACCGCGTTTACTAAAGATCATGTTTTTCAATTAGCGGAATCAAATATCATTCCAAAAATCAACTACTGTCCTACCTTTTATTGTGTTTGCACTGTATAATCCTGACCTTCACATAATCCAAGATTATTTTGTATGGTGGAATCCGACATTGTTATTACCGGAAGTGTTGTCGTGGAGTTCCACGTGCTTTCCAATTTCTTGTGTCTCTCGGAGCTTTTCGTCATCTGTACTCAAAAAGCGCGGGAAATTGTATCACCAATGACAATGATATTACCGGAGGGTCTCACTAATTAGCGACAACAAGCGTCAAGAAGCGACAACAAGCGACAAGAAGCGACAACAAGCGACAAGAAGCGACAACAAGAATTATTTTAGCGACAACAAGAGACAAGAAGACTATTTAGCGACAAGAAAACATTTTTTTTAATTAGATATAAAGAAATTTGTATTTAATGGGGTTTTTTTTTTAAATATACGAGCAGATATGTCTAATTAAAATGTTTTATTATATTGGTAGATGAAGAAATTTAACATTTGTGAAGAAGAAAGAGATTGAGCTTCTTTTTTTTATTTTTAAATATGAAGAATATGTATAAGATAATGCACGGGGGGGGGGTAACTTCCTATTATTGGGTATACGGGGATGTGCCAAAAATATGGGTCATAATTTTGCGAGATTTTATATTAAAAATGACCCTCCTTTTTAATGACATCCTATATTAAAATGCATTTACGTTTGATAATTGTATATTGATTTGGGGTATGATCTACATATCATATATAAATATGCTATTGATATGTGCACCAAACGATGTCAATTCATATATAAAAACTTAAGGTTAGCTGGTATATTTATGAATTATGAGTGATGATGAGTTAGTGCTTATATAAGCATGGGTCAAATATTGTATATAAGTATATGTCATTCTTTCTTAAATATTTATATAACTATAGGTACTGAATTTCAGTGAATGTTATATTAAAATGGGTACGTTTTTTGAGACAAAAATGGCACACCCCTACCAAAAAAATATCGAAGTTACCCCCCCCCCCTCCCCGTGAGATAATGTATGTATCTGTTTTCATCAAAGTCAAAGTATGAATAAACGAATGGCGATATATATGGAGCGGGCATAATGGAATATAATATTTTGATTCTAACAGTATAATTCATTGTTTTAAAAAACAAATTATAAGATAAATAATATGTTCTAAACAAAGGAAAAGCAAGGATTTGTATAGTACTATACAAATCCTTGGGAAAAGTAATCTCATAATACAAGAATTAAACGTAATATTATACTGGCTGTTATTCATAATAGATGATAAAATATTATGTAAATAATGTTTCATTTTTTTCTATCAATTTTAACTTTCTTGTCGCTAAAATTATTTTCTTTTGCATATTCTTTTAATATTTATTGCAATAATTTATTTTAATTAAAAAACATGTTTTCTTGTCGCTAAATAGTTTCTTGTCGCTTGTTGTCGCTAAAATAATTCTTGTTGTCGCTTCTTGTCGCTTGTTGACGCTTGTTGTCGCTAAAATTGTTGTTGTCGCTAGTTAGTGAGACCGTTACCGGAGAGTAACGAATGTTATGGAATAAGGGACCCTCATAGAAACCAAGATGGCGGTTATACAATGTAAATAATCTTGAAAAATGTGAAGGTCAGGATTATACAGTGCAAACACAATAAAGGGTAGGACAGTAGTGAATATTTGGACAGGATTTTACTTCCGCTAAATTAAAAACATCATCTTGAGTAAACGCGGCTGATATTTAAATTTTTTTTTGACAAAAAACACGGTGCCAATTTTATGTGAAGGCGACTATAGTCTGGGGCATCGGACTAGTGGTTAACCATGCTAATGGTGCAGACTGTTTGTAAGATTGTGACTTTAAATTTCGGTTTATTCACCATGTTCACTCAACAATACTCGAATAGACCAATCTGAGTAATCTCAAGTGTTTTTTTTAATGAGTTACATTGACAAGGTATCATGCTGTCATTGCAATCAGTTCTTACTATGATGCTAAAACGTGAGCATAGTGCATCAGAAATGTAGGTGAAAATCCTTGAGTTTGAAAGTCATTTAATATGGGGAAACACAATGATCAGTTTAACTGTTTAAGTGGATCATGGATGATGCATTTATATTTGAGAAGGAATTCATTACCATTTCCTTCACTTGAAATTGTTTTAAGCTGGTATATGATCATTTCTTTAATGTACATGTAAGACGTCTGTCATTTCAAATTTTCATAATAATTTCTGTCTTCAAACCAGGGTGGAAAATGGCAATATTCAAATACTAGGAGTACGAAAACTAAAACTACGACACAGAATGAAGAATGGGTTCAGGCAGTTAAATGAGACCGACCAAACTAGTAATATATTAAGGAAATAAGGGAAAATCTTTAACCTTTCAGATTTCAGCTGTCCCGCCATCACATTTTATTTTACCGGAAACACAATAAAGGCACGTAAATGATAATCAATTGACGGACCTTCAAATTTCCGAGAATTTTTTTCTTCTTCTTTATCAGTTTATATATATACAGATAAACATCAGCTGGTTGATTATTACTTTCTGGCGCATGCCTGGTTTAACAATATTGTTAATGATTAAAAATATATTTTTGATTTCATAATAATTTTTCAATTTTTATGTATACATGTAAGCAATATTTTTCAATTTTTATTTTTAATTTTTGGTATAAGATAAAAACAAGATACATATTAAACATGTAGGTGTTTGTAAGTGTCAAGAAGCATCTCTCTAGTGAGTTTCTCCTTGAAGCACCCAGTAGTGTTGCTGCAGGCTATTGGTTCAGGTAATTTGACTTTGTTCCAGTCTTTTATAGTTTGGCAGAAAATGAAAATGTGTAACTGTCTTTGCTGCAACGAATTTGTCGGTATGTTTGTTCGTGGCTAGATCTGGTGTTGGATTTGCTTTTGATTAGTATGTCAGTATGTGGTATGGCAATTTTGTTAATTTTTTTTAACTACTTTTGAGTCTTCTTTCTTGTAATGTTGGCCAGTGAAGTGTGTTAAGCATGTTTGTTACACTTTCAGTATAGTGGTATTTGGAGCATACAAATCTCGCTGCACGTCTTTGGACTTTTTCTATGGAGTTAATGTTCCCTGTAGCAGTATTCAAGTTTTGGTCTTATAAGGGGCTTGGTATGCTCGGTCTTTGATGGTTACTGAGTTTATTTTTAAATTTCTTCAGATGAATCCAAGGGTCTTATTAGCTTTTGATGTCATGTTCTGAATGTGTTTGTTCCATTTTAAATTTGATGATATAGTTATACCTAAATATTTTGCATTTTCAAGACAACTGACTCAAGAATGTGACCGTGCATGTTATAATCAAAATGGACAAGTGTTTTCTTTGTGGTCACTCGAAGTATGTTGCATTTGTCAGGGTGGAACTGCATTAGCCAGTCTTGTTCCCATTTGATTGCCCCTTCTAGGTTTTCCTGGAGTTTAAGGCAATCTGATGTTGATTTTATTTGTCGGTAAATGATGCTATCGTCAGCAAAGAGCCTGATTTGACTGTGATGTAAACAGTCAGGTACGTCATTAATGTATATTAAAAATAGTATTGGACCTAATATAGTGCCCTGATGAACACCTGATGTAACTGGTATGTTGTCAGAGGAATGGTTTTCTAGCATAACTGTTTGTGAACGATTTGAAAGGAAAGATTTTATCCAGTTTGTAGCTTGATCTGATACACCGAAAAATTTAAGTTTATATAGTAAAACAGAAGTTTATTTGAAAAAGCCCCATCTAAAAATAAATGATAAATAATAGTCGTTAACTCTGAATAAATCAATACATATATATTGGTCCCAGTTTTAACCAAGAACGTGTAGAGGATCACATTAAGTTAGCGCTACTGTATTTTGCCGATTTATATAGGTTTTTGCTATTTTTGCTATTTTGCCGGTTTTAATTCAGATTTTAAGTTTATTTAATAAGAATAGAAAGAAATGGTTAAAAAAAATCATTTAAAAAGAGATCCCGAGTCTCATATAGATAAAATATGTCTTATTCTAACTAATGGTTACAAATATTTATAAGTTTGAAATTAAAAAGTAACTTTACATACATTTTAACATGTTTAATTAGAAGTCTCTAAACATATGTATGTTATAAAGATATAATAGTTAAGCAAAACATGCATATTGATACTGATATTCTAATTAAAAATCATCTTTTATAAGTTTTCAAATTAAAACTTAAATTAACAACCTAAAAATGCTTTAAAAGTGTTACACAACTAGTGCCTTGCTGTTGGTCCATTTTTTATTCAATTTCTTACACAATAAATATCTCGCCACTGCAAACATGAACTGTCTTTCGTCTTTGTGTCTGACTTTAGGTTGTGCAAATCATTTAAACCAACTTTCTTTACAGTTTTAAATTTCGCATAGTGTATTTCAGCAGTAGTTTTTGTTTGTATTTAATTTCAGCATGTTTTCTATGTCTTGTCTTCATTTTGAAGATAAATGTCTCTGTTTTGTCAAGTCTTTGAATACATTTTAATTGATTTAATAATTATATTCAGTATTTGATTTTGACACAATATGTTGTTGCCCATCTACAGTGGTACACAGTTGAATTAAAAAATGAAAAGTATGCCTAAGAATGTAGCCTGATAACAAACTCTAGTGGAGAGTTGTCGCAATGATTACAATCATACTACATCTTCTGGTATTTATTGTGTGCCATAGAAGTTTCTTCAAAACCTTTAGAAACAGAAGCACTGCTTATCTCCATCACTTTCTTTGTATAAAAGTCAGAATATGACAACAGACAATTATTCCCATATGTCGTAATGACTCTGGTTCACTACAAGAAGTTAGTGTTGATGTGTATATGCCACAAAGAGAACTGTACATGTGATAGATACATGTAGCTGTGGAATTGGCAATTATATCAGATCTCCTTTTTCATAAGATGGATAACTTGGCATCACCAAACGTAAAAAATAGTTAGTCAATACAGTGTAAACATAACAATTAGTTTATCAAATCAATAAATTTAGAACAAACGCATGTACTGAAAAAAATTGAAATGGATATACCACATTGATACTAAAAATAAGTTTAATTCTTTTTGGTGGACATATATCTGAATAACATATATTTTGAAAAAAAAAACAGCTTTTCACATTTTTTTCCATTTAACAGAATTTTTATAAATTGTTCCCATTTTCAGATACTGATTACGAGCTTCCTAAGCTGGAACAAAAATAAGAAAAGAGCGCTGATGTCTCAGATCTTTACCAATTCAAGTTCCTGTCCACTGTTTATGATACCCGTCCACTCAGCAATAGTGGAGTGACAACTTGAAAACATAAATCGACTGCTGACTTAGAAATATGAAATAGGTCCATATTGCATATATAACGTATTGACTCCTCGTGCATTATTGATGGATGTGCAAAAATGTTACGTGAATTTTCGTTCAGATAGGATAAACTTTGATCAAACCATCTCCTCTTCAAATGTTATCAACTTGAACTGAAGAGCTGATAAGTTTAAAAGATACGATACATGTTAATAATAAAAACGGTTCTCTACAATTGTATAGTACATCTACCAGGTCATATAAATGTACTACTAGGTTTTGTTAATGTCCTTGTTTGGCTTTGCGTATAGTTTATTATTTTATTAAAAACAAAAAGATATATAATAAAATAATAATTTAATTAGAAAATATAATACATATTTTAAACGATCACAAAATAATAAGAAGTCTATAATATTTCTTCTCCTTTTTTCTGTTTCCGGAAACAAGCAAACAGCGAATTGATAAAATCTCTGATGGTTGATTTCTTTGCCTTTTTAAGTCCATCTGAAAAGAAATACAATGTACTACAAAAACATGTTAGACCAAAACAACTGTGTTTGTTACATCTATTCTTTTTATTGTGAAATTTATATAATCCCTGTGTTCTGTAGACACAGGTGTGTTTATACTTCATGCTATTTACGAAACATTAGGTTATTCAATTTTCTATTTAAGAATAAGTTTCTATTCACTAAAGTTTCACAATATAGACCCTTGAACATGTAATTAGCCGTACAAGAGTATATTTTTAATGTATGGGGGGTTTCACGCTCACGTACATGTTTACCACCGCTTTGTGTCTATCACAAACTATGAGCCTATTATATACTGTCTATTATACATATAGTTCGCTTTATCTTATTTTGTAGCATAAATCAGGTATTTTTGAATTGTCTAAAATTTTGTTATCACAAGACCGTTTATAGTTTACTTAGGGTATATTAAGTTTTGCACATTGTTGAAGACTAACAAATATATACTTTTGTTATACCTTTGGTTTGTTTATTTTTAGATTGGCTATCTTCCTTCTGTCTTCTTTTCTTATCAGCTTTAAATAATTTGTTTGTTCTTTTTTCCTTCTTCTTCTCCTCCTTTTCCCCAATTGTCCTCTCGTTTTTGTCGGGAATATCCAATTCAATGTCGTTCTGTGAAATTTTAATAAATGACATTTATAATAAGAAAGTTCAGCAGACGGACGGTTGTAATCTTGCCTATATATAGATAATGAATTTTGGCTTATATGCTCTTATACTAATTTTATTTTTCAAAATGCATTTGTATCTGTTAAATTAAAATTCGTGTATAGATATTTATGTATCTATTATATAACTATAAAAATGAAATTTGTTTATCGTGTGTCTGATCAAAAATGATAGCCGTAGTCTTAGTTGTTTCATGGGGGTAGGAGACCAGACGTTTTAATCTGGCACTGTATGAAATATAACCAGAGCCTACTATCAAGTGTGTATCTTTATAAGCTAGCTATAATTGTTTTTTGACATTATTGTATTATAAAACAGTCGTTGGTTTATTTTTTGAGTTGTTTGGCCATGCGTTTTTATATATATATATATATATATATATATATATATATATATATATATATATATACGGTTTTTGATTCTTTTCTTAATTGACGACCGTACAATCACTGGGGTAAAGCTGATGACCGTAACTGCATTCACGGTCATCCCAAGATGTCGGATGAAAATTAGGTCTTACTCAGTATTTGTATTGTCTGTTTAAGTGTTTCTATATCATTTTCTTTACAAAGCATACATTGGTACGATGTAAATTTATAAAAGATTCACACGGAAATCACAAATTACTACCCAGAAATGTGTATTAATTTAAACAGGAAAATCGATTTGAAAAAATCGCTAAGATGACCGTAAATCATAATCGAGATGACCGTAACAGGACCAGCGATTCATAACAAGGGTGACCGTAATTGGTTAAAAGATGACCGTAATATGTAAAGGATGACCGTAACTTTTAAAGGATGACCGTCTATTCTAAGAAATATCTATAATTGTATTCATAGCTTTTTGTTGAGTTTGTCTCAATTAGGGGCTCGATTAGCGGATATAAATATATTTAACCAATTTCTTTAACTATTTGCCGTATTTTGAGTTTATGACAATGATAGTAAATTGCATAGTCTAGCAAATAACTCAATATTTATTGATAACGACATTAATATTTGAATACAAATTGATAGCGATACGACGAAAAAGTTGGAGAAACAAAAACCCGGTTCATTAAACATATGAATATCATGCAAGTAATCCAGCCCATGTGTATGGTTCCAGAGGAAGCACATTAAAATTTTTAAAACATCTGCCAAAAAATGACACATTCCCTTGACAACACCGGATCCGATGGACCTGCAAAATTTATTTTGCATTTAGTTGGTTTTACTGGTATTTTTTCAGTTGATAGTCCTTTTGCTTTATAACCCCTAAAAAGTTAACTCCCTAACCCTTGAACAGTTTCTTTATAGTAATGCCAGCGTTTCTGGAAATAATCTTATGGAGTATATTTTTGACTGGGATTAAAACCTTCCGACATCCAGTAACAAATGAAAAGCAATATGTTCAGTAAATATTCCATTACATATGGATTTCAATATGGAAATAAAGTCTTCGTATCGCCCGATCTCTTTTAGTTTTGCTTCAATATTTGGCAATAGTTCATAAATATAAAAAAAAAAAGATTATGTATGACTGCCAACGAAACATCTCTCCACAAGAAACCAATATGTCACGGAATTTATATATACTATAGGTCACCGTACGACCTTCAACAATGAGCAAAGTCCATACCGCAGAGTCAGCTATAAAAGGCCCCTAAATAACAATGTAAAACAATTCAAAACTAGAAAACTTACGACCTAATAAAGTTCATTTTTTTTAATTCTGTTTGACACCCTTCCACATAATCGCCACCGACTTTTTGATATTGTTTGTTCTTCTAAATTTATATTTGGCCTTTACCTTTTCCTTGCATTATTTTAAGTTTAGTTACTTTAACACCGAAATGTACAGACCGATATGAAGAATGACCAGTGTTTTCATCGAAAACTTTATTTCTAAAACTAAATGTTTGTATCAAAATGCTGTCTACATTAAATGACGTGAAATTTCAGGTGGTATAGTGATAAGACATGTACCTATCTGAAATAAAGAACATTATTTTTAAATGGTAGTTGAAAAGATATAATGTCAATGGGTGTACATGCATTGGCATTTTTAAAAAGGTGTATGTATTATTTGATATAGGAATCCCAGAAATAAAAAAAAACTTTTGACTTGTACTTGGAGGCTACATATGGTGAACTATGTATTTTTTCTTCTACCTATAGTATATGCAGTCTTATAAATACGTTTAAGACCAACACGATTTACTATTTGATACAAAAAGGGGTAATACAAATACGGATATTTCTTAGAATTGATGGTCATCCTTTTATTTTAATGTTACGGTCATCCTTCACAAATTACGGTCATCTATTTACCAATCACGGTCATCCTTGTTATATGTTACGGTCATCTTGAAAATATTTTAATCACGATTTACGGTCATCTTAGCGAAATCCTTAGCGATTTTTTCGAATCCAATTTCCAGTTTCATACACATTTCTCGGTGGTTATTTGTGATTTCCGTGTCAATCTTTTATGAATTTACATCGTACCAATGTATACTTTGTAAAGAAAATGATATAGAAACACTTAAACAAACAAAACAAATACTGACCTAATTTTTCGTCCGACATCTTGGGATGACCGTGAATGCAGTTACGGTCATCAGCTTTACCCCAGTGACAATGACCTGTATTTGTTTACATCATCGTTCTTTTGTCTCTATTGGATTGTATTTTTCATTGCAATCATACCACACCTCCTTGTTTTTATTATGATACGTATGAATTTATGTGTTTTCCCTTTCTTTCCGCGGTGTTTTTTTTTTTAAATGTCTTAGTTAAAACGTTACCTTCAAAGACAGATCTATCCATGTAGGATCTTCCTTTTGGTGGATCTGAGGTAGAGAGGGAGGCCCTGCAAATAATTGACGTTGTTAATAATTATTATATTTTTTTCAAACTGCACAATAAAATTTAAGATAAAAACAAACCTTCCCTCTATATCAACAGTAATATCATGATGCATATGGATGGAAATAAATGTATCAAAGTATCTTGATATTGTGATTTGAAATATGAAACCCTTAGGTGGCCATGTGTTATTACGGAGAAAAATGTTGCTTTTTCTAATCATATGACCATACAGGCACTATAATTGTTGACTCGGATAGCTACTGATGTCAAAGGTTAAACACATAAATTTAGTTATTGGTATTTGAAATATTTGCACTCTAATTTTGATCCCTGAGTCGGGTTTCACAAAAAAACTTACGACTAAGACTGATCGTAAGTTATGAACAATTCAGTATACTTAGTACGATCAATCTGAATCGTATTTTGTTTTTGTATGAAACAGGCTACTAGATTTGAGCAGTGCCGTTTGTGACCCTATCAGATTTGCTCTTGTCCGTTTGATCACTAGGACTATATAAAAGTAACAATTTTAATTGAAAACATATTGGGTAATTTTGATGGAGTCAGGATGCTGCTATTTATAACTTACCAACAGTTTTCTGTGTGATGTCCTGGTTTTAAGCTTCTGTCTCTGCTATTTATAACTTACCAACAGTTTTCTGTGTGCTGTCCTGGTTTTTAGCTTCTGTCTCTGCTATTTATAACTTACCAACAGTTTTCTGTGTGATGTCCTGGTTTTTAGCTGCTGTCTCTGCTATTTATAACTTACCAACAGTTTTCTGTGTGCTGTCCTGGTTTTTAGCTGCTGTCTCTGCTATTTATAACTTACCAACAGTTTTCTGTGTGCTGTCCTGGTTTTTAGCTGCTGTCTCTGCTATTTATAACTTACCAACAGTTTTCTGTGTGCTGTCCTGGTTTTTAGCTGCTGTCTCTGCTATTTATAACTTACCAACAGTTTTCTGTGTGCTGTCCTGGTTTTTAGCTGCTGTCTCTGCTATTTATAACTTACCAACAGTTTTCTGTGTGCTGTCCTGGTTTTTAGCTGCTGTCTCTGCTATTTTGTTCTGTTTGTCACTTTTGTCATTTCTGGTTTCATCTTGTTCCTTATCAAAATTATCTTGTTTGTCTCCGGCTTCATCTTGACCATTGCTGGATTCTTGTTGTACAGCATCGGTTTTAGTTTGAACTATATCGGCTTCGTCCTCCGTTTCTTCATCTAAAACATATGAAAAATACTTAAAAAAATAACTGATAATTATTTGCATATTATCCAGGAACAATATACAGAACTGTGAGTTTCATGTTTTAATTTTTTTTTACATTTACAAAATTAATTAAATTGAGTTTGCTAAATAAAAAATAATTGCCAAGCCGTGACAAAACAGGAAGATAACAGATGCATTTTAACCAAGGATTTCGTAACAATAAGCACATGTTTTGGTACGTTTTGACCTACGTTCCTGATTCAATATCTTCATTTTAACTGCATTTTCGTGTCTCTTTGTCTAGAGATCTGTTTTTCCAGTTTAATGCATTCGATAACTCACGTTCATTTAAAAGTAATTATTTTAACAAACCTCGTATATCTTCACAGATGAAGCTATCATCCTCGGGATATCTGTAAGCGCCTCTCATTAGTTCAAGTTGTGTCCAGAACTGTAACTCTGACTCTGACTGTGCCTCGTTTTTAAATTGAGTAAACAGCTTCCTGCTTGTATATTCTACAAGAAGACAGAAAAGAACTGTTCATTATTCATCCATTACTCAAAATCCGACAAAATGATAATTATTGCATTTTAATACATTTGTGTTCATCAATTAAAGAATTACATGTATAAAATCATATTTGATTTTTCGACAATGTCTATCTTATCTTTTATCAATTGAGGCAAACATTCTGTCAATTTACTTCATAAACAGTATAGACGTTAGTAGCTGAACCGTTGATCTCAGGTCATTGTGATATTTTTGACTACTTACGGACCATAGAGCTACGGATTTTTATATACGGTCCGAAAATAATCAAAAAATATGATATAAGGACATCAGAGCTACGGTTCCGCAGCTATTTTGATGTATAAAAAAACAATAAAGATATTAAAAAACAAACAAAAGAAGACAAGATGTAAGCCTGTCACCATTACAGGATTCAATATATTTATCCAAGATACACAATTTCAGGTTATAAAAAATGCACATATTTTCATACAGCTACACAAGCTATACAAAATTCAGCTACGTGTTCTGTTCCCAAATCACCAAATAAAAGTCAAACAAATCAAACATTAGAAATTCTTTGGCAATGTTCTTTCTGTAATTGAAGATTACACCGAATGCTTTTGTCCCATCTGTCAATTCTAAGTACTAGTATTCAAATTTACAAACCTGATCTTCTATATGGATCTTCATATTGTTCTTGGATTGTCTCCGCCTTAGCCCAAAATTCCCTTCCATCTTTAGAACTGGACTCCTCCTTAAGCTGAACAATGAGCTTTTTCTTCTCTATTTCTAAACCCTCGTGGGTGAAATTGTTATAGTTGAAGTCAACCATCTGAAATGACAAGGAAAAATAGGTTAAAATTCTTCTTTAAAAACATCAATCATGCCTTGCTATTTTTCTTACGATTTATTATTAAAATAAGTCATGGTTTAATATGATTACATATCTAGCATTAGTTGATTATTTATTCTTGCATGCTACACATACCAAGTATTAATAATTAAAACAGTTCGTCTACAATTTTATATACCAGAGGTATATTTATATTCACATATCTCCATTTGAGTCTTTCGCATTTTTCATGTTAAATGTGAATATAGATTTTGGATTTTTTTTTACTGCGGCTAACGCATGTCAAGGTTGTCCATGATGTTAAGTGTTTGCCTCTCCTGAAAACATACTTCATAAGTTTGACAATACCTGCTTAAAATAGAGTTTAGTTTAGTTCAATTACTTACCTTCATTTCAATTATCTGTAATATTCAGTAAAACTCTGTAAATCTGTAATAATATTGATCACAAAATACAACGATACGTTTGTCAATAACGATCTTTTACAACGACGTCGAAGACGTTACCAGTGGTGTTTCTGTGACGTTCTTTGTACTGTTCTATGTACTTCCGGAAAGTAAACCGAAATGGCACAAAGCAACATATAAAATAAATGACAGACAACATTTCAAATTAACCATTGGAAGTTAATTATCTGATTTAAAATCAGCAAATCTCAAATTCACTTTTCTTTTTGGAAGAAAGTGGAGTTTATATTGTACATATGAAATACAAACAACAAGAAAAGGCTAGTACACATACTGTTCCCACTTACAAACATACGTACTGATCGGTAATAAGATAATAAACCTTCAACTGTATATTTAGACGCGGTGTGTTTAGTTATCAAAGGTACCAGTATTATACTTTAGTGCGCCAAACAACCGGTAATCGTTCAATGTCGGGTGACTTTTATAAAATGATGCAGTTTTAGGTTACACAGAAAACAGAAAACAGAAAATTTAAAGGAAAGCGTTGGGTTTTTTTTACATTCATAATCATTGTGTGGGATTTGCTGTGTTTATGTGTTTTTTTCCCCAGAGACTGTAGACTACTTATGACCACGACTGTTTTAGATGCTTGATCTTGCTATGTTATTTTAACCAATTGTGCATGACTTCAAGTAATCTCCGTCGGTACCAATGCTTAATACTATACTTAGGTTAATTTAAAAAAAAAATGGCTGTTGCAATCGCCGCATTTGCATTTGCGCCGATTTTTTTTCATTAACGCCGATTTTTTTACAGGTAAATTTCAGGTATATTATAGGTATATTTTATTTTTCATTCATCATAGACCTACGTAAGCTAATCCGGGTCACAAAAAAAAATATTTATCTCGTAATTACGAGAAAACTATCGCGCAATTCCGCGATAATTACCTCGTTATTGCGATAATTACGAGAAAACTATGATTATCTAGTTATTGCGATAACTACGAGATAATCATTGTTATATCTCGTAATTACAAGATACTTATCGCGTAATTACGAGATAATAATCGCGTAATTACGAGAAAACTATCACGTAATTACGAGATAAGATTTTGATCTCGTAATAATGAGATAATCATCGCGTAATTACAAGATAAGAAGTTTTTCATATCTTAATTACGAGATAATCATCGCGTAATTACGAGAAAACTATTGCATATTTACGAGATAAGAAGTTTTGTGTCTCATTATTACGAGAAAACTATCTCGTTATTACGAGATTAAAATTCATTTGGCCAAGTAGATTAAGAGGGGATTTTTGTAAAAAATATACAAAAATTTACGAGAAATAGTGAAATTTACTTTAAAATTGCAGAAATGACTTTAAAGGACAATAACTGATTAAGGGCTTAATTGACAATTTTGGTCATTTGACTTATTTATATATCTTACATGGCTGAACATTTTTGCTGCTACAGTTTATATCTATCTATTATAATATTCAAGAAAATAACCAAAAACTGAAAAAAAAATCATTTAAATTACCAAATCAGGAGCAGCATCTTATTAACGGAAAGTCTGATTCGTCTGAAATTTTTTACCCTGTCATATTTGCTCTAAATGGTTTAGTTTCAAAGATATAAGCAATAAACTTCCTTTTAACCCCCCCCCCCCCCCTTTCTTTATGTTCTATTTTTAGCCATGGTGGCCATCTTGGTTGGTCCTTGGATACATTTTTTAAACTGGAAACCCTAAAGATGAATCAGGCCAAGTTTTGTTTTATTTGGCCCAGTGGTTTCTGAGGAGAAGATTTTTGTAAAAGTTAACGGACGACGATGGACGACGGACGCCAAGTGATGGGAAAAGATCACTTGACCCTTTGGGTCAGGTGAGCTAATAAAAACTAGCGCTTCATCACGTGCCCCGGAATATCTATATATCTCTATATATATATATATATATGTGTAATTTATCTTGTTATTACGAGATAGTTTTCTCGTAATTACGCGATAGTTATATACCCTAATCACTGGTGGTAAGCGGATGGTCGTAACTTAAAGTTACGACCATCCGAAAATGGGAGACAACTCTAGGGATCAGTTTTTCTTTTCCGATTTTTGTACAGTAAAAGGTTTATTTGATCCAAACTGCTTGTCACATATACACTTATCGTGAGTGCGTTGATATTGAAACCAAGTTTGATACATAAAATAATTCCAATTTTCGTAAAATAGTCATTCAAAAATTCAAGCATGATGGTCGTAACTTAAAATGTGTGATGGTCGTAACTTATCTTATAACAAAAAAAGTTATGTATATTTATCGTAAGGAAAAATGCGTCCACAAATCTGAAAGTTAAGCAAATATCCGAAATCTCGACCTCAGTTTAAAAAAAAAGCACATGAAGGTATATTTTTATTACATATTTAATTGTATCAAGTATAAAATAGCCCATATGCACATTGTCATCAAAATGCCAATATGGAATTAAAACTGTATCGTATGCACTTAAAGGTGACTGTTACGCGAGTATTTAAAGCGAACTTTTATGGAAGTATTTTAAAGTACTGTGCACGAAACCATGTTAATAAACTCACTGAACCTCGACGAGTTGAAACAAATAGTTCTATCTTTCAATTTTATTCTGGTTACACGCTATACTCATATATCTAATGTATTTGATTCCATTCTTAAGTTCAGGGTCTATAGCGGATAGTAGCGTAGATTAGGTATCAACAACCTCCTACGTTTGAAGCTAACACAAGATTCTTTGCGACCCCGTGGATTCAGAATTACAACCCATGTCAAGAAATCCTCGCTCAAAACTCCCGTGGAAAATTCTACGGTATCCATCAGTACTTACTGATTTGATTTCATCCAACAAATTAATTTATGACCTGCATGGCCCATGTGCGTGTCGCTTAAAACACGGGTATGATATAAATATGAGAGTAACTGCCTATGAATAAAATTATTGCAATTTAAATCTTCCTCAGACTGACAATTAGTTTTTTATTTCCCATAAAGACAAAGTTTGGATGAGGAATCCAATTTTGAAAGTTTATTTAAAGTAGTTTGTTCATATTCCTCTGAAAAACACTTTTCAATATTACATTTAACACTTTTTTCAATTGTTTAAACGGTACATTGAAATTAGAGTAATTTCCTGGCTATTATTTTCATATCTTTAAAAATTGTATCTGCAAATGAGTACCAAGAATAAATTCCTGTTGAATGTAAATCTATGTTTGTGTGTAGAGATTCTTTAACCAGATGATTAACATATCATTAAAGTTTATTTTATAAAAATACATGAGTGTTTGAGTTTTTATATAAGAGTTCAAAGTAAATCTTCCTAATTCCGATCTAGCAGCTATTTAGAAAATAAAGAATGATTCCTCTTAAAGTGATACTTTTCTGCTATTAAAAGCAAGAGTATTACATTACAAAAAGTATTTCAGCAGCTCTATTAGATGCCTTAAAAGCTGACTGAACATTATCCATAAACCAAATTTCAGAGTTGTTTGTCGAAATATGTCTTATAAGTGTATCAAATAATTTACATGACAAATTAGTAGTGGAAACAAAATTTAAATTGGACGTTGGTTTTCTCAATAAAAATAAAACTTTAATACCTTCTTTAAACAGCTCTTCAGTAGTTTTTGTAAAATTTCTCTATAGTTAATAATATTACCTAGAAAAATCCTTATCTTCAGTCAAAAATTTATCATTGAACAAGAGAGGTGAAGATTGTTTATAAATATTCTGAAAAACTAGAATTTTAGTCTTGTTTGTATTTACACTCAACTGCCATTTAATGAAATATTTATTTAGTTTGTCTAACGCGTTTTGAAGCCACTGGTGTGTCTCAGACAGTAACACTGGATCATCTTCGTAACTGAAAGTTTGGATACTTGAAGTATCAAGAACTGGAGGGTTACAAGTTTCACCAAAAACTGAATGCAAATCAGTAATGTAACAATTAAAACTAGAGGATCTCAAGAGCCTGTGTCGCTCACCTGACTCCTCTTTGGTTTTTGGATTCATATGATAAAAAGATAACCAGATGCTCCGCAGGGCGCAGCTTTATACGACCGCAGAGGTTGAACCCTGAACGGTTTGGGCAAGTATGGACACAACATTCAAGCTGGATTCAGCTCTAAATTTGAATTGTGATTAAATAGTTGACACAGCATAGGTTTCTGACACAGAATGAATGTGGTCTAATGAACTTAAATTTTTTTTTTGCCTTTGAGCAATTTACTATGCTGTTGAATATTAATCCTCTCAAAAAAATGTTTGAAGGAATTTTCTTTTTATTTATGAAATCTGAAATGAGAAAAATTTAACCCCCCCCCCCCCTTTTCACATCCCCCTTTCCCTTTTTCCAAAACTGATCTCAATTCAAATTTCTAATGAAGTTTGCAACAATAACTACTCATTTAAATACATCATAAAATATTAAAATGTAAAATAAAGTGCTTGTTATCACTGAATGGTAAAGATTGTTTTAATTTATCAGTTGGCAGTAAAAGTGAATATAAATTGTATATTGTATAAAACAAGGATTTAAGTTGATTCAACTACTATTCTGGACAAAAAAAGATAACTCCAATTGAAAATTTCTTGCTATTACACAATATTGTGCAATTAGATATTTCTTGCTATTGCACAATACTGTGCAATTGAAAATATTTGCTATTGCACAATACTGTGCAATTGAAGATTTCTTGCTATTGCGCAATACTGTGCAATTGAAAATTTCTTGCTATTGCACTATACTGTGCAATTGAAGATTTCTTGCTATTGATGAATACTGAACAATGGAAAATTTCTTGCTATTGCACAATACTTAATATAATAATTTTGGATCCTAATTTGAACCAACTTGAAAACTGGGCCCATAATCAAAAATCTAAGTACATGTTTAGATTCAGCATATCAAAAAAGCCCAAGAATTCAATTTTTGTTAAAATCAAACTTAGTTTAATTTTGGACCCTTTGGACCTTAATGTAGACCAATTTGAAAACGGGACCAAAAATTAAAAATCTACATACAGTTAGATTTGGCATATCAAAGAACCCCAATTATTCAATTTTTAATGAAATCAAACAAAGTTTAATTTTGGACCCTGATTTGGACCAACTTGAAAACTGGGCAAATAATCAAAAATCTAAGTGCATTTTTAGATTCAGCATATCAAGGAACCCCAAGGATTCAATTTTTGTTAAAATCAAACTAAGTTTAATTTTGGACCCTTTGGACCTTAATGTAGACCAATTTGAAAACGGGACCAAAAATTAAGAATCTACATACACAGTTAGATTCGACATATCAAAGAACCCCAATTATTCAATTTTTGATAAAATCTAACAAAGTTCAATTTTGGACCCTTTGGGTCCCTTATTCCTAAACTGTTGGGACCAAAACTCCTAAAATCAATCCGAACCTTCCTTTTATGGTCATAAACCTTGTGTTTAAATTTCATAGATTTCTATTTACTTATACTAAAGTTATGGTGCGAAAACCAAGAATAATGCTTATTTGGGCCCCTTTTTGGCCTCTAATTCCTAAACTGTTGGGACCTCAACTCCCAAAATCATTCCTAACCTTCCTTTTGTGGTCATAAACCTTGTGTTTAAATTTCATAGATTTCTATTTACTTATACTAAAGTTATTGTGCGAAAACCAAGAATAATGCTTATTTGGGCCCTTTTTTTGGCCCCTAATTCCTAAACTGTTAGAACCAAAACTCCCAAAATCAATCCCAACCTTCCTTTTGTGGTCATAAACCTTGTGTTAAAATTTCATAGATTTCTATACACTTTTACTAAAGTTAGAGTGGGAAAATTAAAAGTATTCGGACGACGACGACGACGACGACGACGCAGACGACGACGCAGACGACGCCAACGTGATATCAATATACGACCAAAAAATTTTCAATTTTTGCGGCCGTATAAAAATCATAACAGATAGTTATAATAATGTCTGAGACCAAATTTGGTTTAATATTGCTATTTTTGATTTCATTCCATTCAATGGTTCTCTAAAAGAAGACATTTGTATATATTTCCCAATGGGTCCTATATTAAACTACAACCCCCACCCCCCCCCCCCCCCCCCCCCCCCCCCCGCTGGCGGCCATCTTGAATGATGGATCGACTACAAAGTAACAACACTTGGTCAGCACCTCATACGACACATTCATGCCATATTTGGTTCCATTCCATTCAGTGGTTCTCTAGAAGAAGTTCAAAATGTAAAAAGTTAACGACGACGACGGACGCCAAGTGATGAAAATAGCTCACTTGGCTCTTCGGGCCAGGTGAGCTAAAAAGTAGGACTTCAACTGTCCCCTTGTCTTACACCTCTAATAATTGGAAAACAGAGTGTTCAGCATTAATCTTCAGTGCGGACTGTAATAAGCTATACATATTTTTTCAAAATAGTATGAAACTTCACACCAACACCATCATTTATCAATTTATACAACAGGCCATTATGCCAAACAGAGTCAAAAGCACCACGCAAATCTACAAAACAAGCTTTGTCTATTTTAACCCCCAAGTATTTGGAGACAAGAGTTTTTAAAATAAATATGCTATCAGACGTTCTATGATTTGAACGAAATCCAAATTGATGACTGGAAAACTTATATTCATATTGCTTTATTAATGTCTTTTATTTAAATAGAGCTATATAATTTTGATAGACAGTTTAAAATAGAAATACCTCTATAATTGCATATGTTTTCTTTATCTCCAGACTTATGGATTAAAACAATAAAAGCATTCTGCCAGCTGGTGGGATAAATACCAAAGTAACCAAAGTTCAACTTTCTTCAACTGTGGTGTTGGTGTTAGGCAGGGTGAAAATTTATCACCGTTTTTGTTTTCGGTGTTTTTGAATGATTTAGAAAACTTTTTTGTGGAAAATAATGTAAAAGATTTAGAATATATTTCTAAAAACTGTGAAGAACTGTTACAAGTGTTAGTAAAAATCTTTGTAATTTTGTACGCAGATGACACTGTTATTATGTCTGATAGTAAGGAAGAACTACAACATGCACTCGATGTTTTTGAACAATATTGTAACATATGGAAACTCCAAGTTAATATAGATAAAACAAAAATTATTGTGTTTAGTAAAAAAAAAGTACGAGACAACTTTGATTTTCATGTATATGGTAATGCTATAGAAGTTGTAGATTCTTACAATTATTTAGGAATAACTTTTAATTATAACGGTAATTTTTGTACTGCTAGAAAAAGGATTTTTAATCAAGCACAAAAAGCAATGTTTGCTCTCTACAGGAAGATAAAACATATATCATTGCCCATTGATATTCAGTTACAACTCTTCGATGCTGTAATCGCACCTATATTATTATATTCATCAGAGGTTTGGGGGTTTGAAAATAAACAGAATATTGAGAAAAAGCATTTGCAATTCTGTAAAAATATTCTTGGTGTTCGGAATAGTACACCAAATTTTATGGTTTACGGGGAATTAGGTCGAGTTCCGTTAGATATCTCTATAAAACTTAGGATGGCATCATTTTGGTGCAGAACTATTAAAACAGAGAGCAAACTGTCAAATATCCTTCTAAGACTTATGATTAAACTACATGAAACTAATCCTACCAAATTTAAATGGATTCAATATGTAAAATCTATATTTGATGATACAGGTCTTAGTTTTATATGGAACGATCAATTAGTTGTAAATATTGATTGGTTAAAAAGTATGGTTAAACAGCGATTAACAGATCAGTACTATCAGCATTGGTTTTCGCAGATAGATAATGCATCTAGGGGTGAATTCTATTCTTTATTCAAACTCGAGTTTGGTTTGGAACCGTATCTATTGCGATTATTACCCAAGGACAGATATTACATATCTTAACTTCGATGCTCGAATTTGAAGTTACCTATTGAGACGGGTAGATGGGCGGGGATCGCGAGGGAAAATAGAATATGTACATTATGTAATGAGGGAATAGGGGATGAGTTTCACATATTGTTTACCTGTAAACATGCTGATGTTTCTGCTCTTAGATCAAAGTTTATACCAAATTACTATGTAATGAATCCAAGCAAGAACAAATTCACTGGCTTGTTGTCTATATGTAACGTACAAGTTCAAAGGAAATTATCAATTTTCGTGAAGAAAATCATAAAATACTTAATCTAATTATACCAATTGTCTTTTAAAATATACTATGTATTTATGTTTCGTTTGTCCTGTCTCGCTATGTATTATCTTAATATGTTTGTATATATTGTCCTCTTGTACACAAGTATGTGTCTGAGGTTATGAATAAAATCTTAAATCTTAAATCTGATAAAATAAGAGTATACAATTATCTTTCGTTTCGCACTTAACATGGTACGTACCCTCTCTCTTCACCCCTTTCAGTTTTTATTATTTGGTGAAAACAACTTCACATATTATATATCATATAATATATTCATATAATAAAGGACACGTTTAAAACTATTGACGAACACTATTCGGTCCAAAATACTAAAAAAAATGTGATTTTTCTATTTTAAAACTTAAATCAAAATTTAAAAAAAAACCACTAATATTTGAAAAACTTTTTGAAATTTTGAATTCATAAGTGTTACACGGACCGAAATTCTTTAATACACCTTGTATGTTGAAATAAAAAAAACTTCATAAATATATCATATAATACTTGCTTTATTCAGTCCTTTTTAATAAAGAGTTACGACCATCACAATTTTACGTTATGACCATCCTCAACATGTTTGTTGTTTTAGTTACGACCATCATGATCGAATTTCTGAATGACTACTTTACGGAAATTAGAATGATTTTATGTATAAAAGTTTATTTCAATATCAACACACTAACGATTAGTATGTATGAGACAAGCGGTTTAGCTCAAATGAACCTTTTACTGCACGAAAATCAGAAAAGAAAAACTGACCTCCAGAGTTGTCTCCCATTTTCGGATGGTCGTAACTTTAAGTTACGACCATCCGCTTACCACCAGTGCTAATAGGCTTTCGTATATCTTTAATAATAAAAAATACGTTAAAGGTAAACAAAAAATATATCGTAGAGGACATGATTTTTGTACGAACTTTTCAAACTTCAATTGTATCAAAACTACAGATATAATGAATAATAGAGATAGGCCATTTTGTACATATTCCAAGGGGAAACTTGATGCAAAGCATTATTTTTGATGAAATTTGAAAAAAATAGGCAGGACAGGAGTTTTGAGTAAAAAAAAAGGCAGGATGAGACACTTTCAAAAAAAATTAGTCAGGACGACAATTTAGGTAAAAAAAAAGTCAGGATAAACTAAAAAAAAAAGGCAGGACCGAACAGAGTGAAAAATAAAAAGGCAGGACAGAGATTACAGCTAAAAAAAATGCAGGACAAAATTTTTCATCCTAGCCCCCCCTTTCAAATGCAATGAAACAGTAAAAAATAATGCTTTACATCAAGTTTCCCCTTGGAACATGTACTAAATGGCCTATCTCTGTTATTTATTATATCTGTAGTTTTGATACAATTGAGGTTTGAAAAATTCGTACAAAAATGGCTACAGAAGGGTACATAAACCTTAACATGAATTTCATGTTTCAAGTTCAAAAATTAAAGGACGCTTATTTTTAGTTTATTGACCGCGGTTTATCTGTTTGACAGATGACGACAGTAATGTTCCAATTTTCGTAACAACAATCTCATTCTGTCCTGTTTCCTTCGAATGTGACACACCGAATTTTACTAATCAAATGATTTGTACTTACACGAGCAACACGACGTGTACCACATTTAGACCAGGATCTGATTACCCTTTCTGGAGCACACGAGATCCCCGCAGGTGTTTGATTGGGTTCGTGTTAATCAGTTGTTAGTTTTATATGCTGTGTACTGGTTTTTTTCACCTCGTTTTAGCTCACCTTGCCCTAAGGGCCAAGTGAGCTTTTCTCATCACTTGTCGTCCGTCGTCGTCGTCCGTCGTCGTTAACTTTTACAAAAATCTTAACCTCTGAAACTACTGGGCCAAATTTAACCATACTTGGCCACAATCATCATTGGGGTATCTAGTCTAAAAATTGTGTCCGGTGACCCGGTCAACCAATTAAGATGGCCGCCATGGCTAAAAATAGACCATAGGGATAAAATGTAAGTTTTGGCTTATATCTCTAAAATCAAAGCATTTAGAGCAAATCTGACATGGGGTAAAACTGTTTATCAGGTCAAGATTTATCCGCTCCGAAATTTTCAGATAAATTGGACAACCCGTTGTTGGGTTGCTGCCCCTGATTTGGTAATTTTAAGATAATTTTGCCGTTTTTGGTTATTATCTTGAATAATATTATAGATAGAGAAAAACTGTAGACAGCATTAATGCACAGCAAAGTAAAACCTACAAACAAGTCAACATAATCAAATGGACAATTGACCTCTTAAGGAGTTATTGCCCTTTATAATAAATTTTTAACAATTTTCAAAAATTTTGTAAATTTTGTAAATTTTTAGAAAAGATTTTAACTTCTGGGATAGATTCATAGGTTCATTTGATAGAGGTAATTGTAAGCAGCAAGAATGTTCAGTAAGGTAAAATCTACCAAAACATCACCATCACCAAAACACAATTTTGTCATGAATCCATCTGTGTCCTTTGTTTATGATATGCGCATAGACCAAGGTGAGCGACACAGGCTCTTTAGAGCCTCTAGTTATTTTTGCTATGGCGTTGTCAGTTTGCTTTCGACTTAGGAGTTTGAATATTACTCTCGTATTTTTTGCCTCTCTATCAGTAGACATTTCATTTCGGTATCTATTTTATATTTTTAAAGCATTCTGCAAGGTGTGGACAGAATACTGTTACAGTAAGAGAATAGATCGAGTGAAAGTCTACGAATAGAAAAGCATTTTGTTAATCTCTGTAAAAAGTCACAAATTGGCATTTTCATGTCATGTCAAATGTTGCTGACAACATTTGAAAGGGCTCTTTCACGATCATCTTCAAGATTTATTTTAGATAAATTTATTTAAAAAACAAGAGATAATTATTAAACAAATATAAGAAAAACAGATAAAATGAATTCACTTTTAGAATAAATAATGAAGAACAAATTAGTTTAACATAAACATTTCTATCAATGACACCCGTTTCAGAATCTAATGCATCCTGGGTAGTATTTTCAAAAGCGTACACCAAAACGTTGTGATTGGTGTAAAACGTTCTAAACAATGGAAATTGAGCCAATGACGTCACGTTATTTACATTTTGGTGTACGAAAATGAGATTACACATAGTCGGTTTCTAATAAATGGTTGACTAAACATCAACAATGATATGGGTAGAGAACCAAAATGTAGACATGTAAAAATATGACATTGGTAACGAAAATAAAAAACAGACATTTAAAAATATAACATAGGTAACGAAAACAAAATGTAGATATGTAAAAAATAATTACAACTATTTCTAATGTATTTCAAACTGTTCAATTTATAACCATGTCCAATCGTTTACTTAACGTCTGTAGAACATTTAAAGGTACGCCTGAACATAGCATATGATCTTCAGTTCTTATCTAAAACACACTGTTCATTTTCAGTTCCACGGTATAGGTACTGCATGTATTATGTTGTAAGAAAATACAACTTTTCTCTTACCCACAATCGTAACATTTCGTGTTTGAAAAAACCAACATAAGCACCTAACTATCTTCTTATGCTTGCAATCAATGTTCAAAAACTGCGCAAAAACCCAACATAAGCACCCAACTATCTTCTTAAGTTTGCAATTAATGTTCAAAAACCTGCACTCAGTTTATCAATCACGAATCAGTGGTATCAAAAGACTCGACAAACTGTTTTAATCTATCCTCCTTATCCTTTGCCCCTAATCTTAATTTCTTAATATCTTGTAGTTTGATTGGTCTTCGAATGGATGAATCCTGATATTTTCTCACGCATTCTCGAACCTTGTCTATTATTAAATTTTTAAAGCGCAGAGTGTTATATTCCGTTAATTGAGTTATCCTTTCAAACGCCAGATGAGAATAATTAAAGTTGAAAGTCGAATATGGACGTTTTGGGTCGTCAAATAGTTGGAAATCACCAAACTCTTTTTCTTCATCTGTTTGTCTTGGTACATCTAAAATTTAAAATACACATTTTATGAAATATTGAAAGAAAAACGTTATTTTGATAGAATGAAATCATCAAGAGCATTTAACAGGTCAGTAAAACAATTATGGTACACTATATCCACCCATATATTAATTCTTGATCTTTTTAGTATTGTAGTATTTTAATAACTTCAGTACTATGTTTCATACAGCTTTTAAAAATATCTTTGAAATCATCAACGGCACATCATAAGTACACACTTTGACCGAACAACACAAAAGGTTTTTTTTTTCTATTTGTCATTGCTCTTAAATTTTCTATGTCTGTTTTTCTTTCTTTCAACCAATGTGTTGTCAGTTTATTTTCAACTTGTGAGTTTGAATGTAATTCTAGATATATCGCCTCTCTTTTATGACGTGTTAACAACTAGCAAACAATCTATCAATTGCAAAAAATACCAACATAAACATTACCTGGTTGTGTCTCATTCCTGAAATTTATATTTGACAAAACAAAATGTAAGATGGTAGGACATTTAGGATCTTTCCGATCTTCAAACACATAACACTCTTTTATTCCTTCCTTTTCCATTATATTGACGTCTATTGGTGGAAACGGTACATTGTTCTTGTGAGCCCAGTGTTCTGCAATCTTGATTTCCTACAAATTACAAATTGGCGTTTGTAGCATTTATACATGTTTTGCCATTCTTTGGTTTTATGAACTGCTTATTTAGTGCTTGATACTTCGTTTTGACAAGTAAATGTCTTTTAGAAGAACTTCATATCATTTGATGAAAAACAGATAAATTCTTAAAATTCTTGATATGATTCTTTCCTTTTATGCTACCTAGGCTTAAAATTCTTTATATTATACTTTCCTTTTATGCTACCTAAGCTTACAATTCTTTATATGATTCTTTCCTTTTATGCTACCTAGGCTTAAACAAAGCAAATTGGTTAATGTGTTTTAACAATTACCTTAAATGGTGGTGTATCATCAGTAGGTCTTGCACTAAAATCAAACGACAAGATAAGACCCACTTGTCTCTGGGGCCTTAGTTACAACGGGTATGGCGAATTGAATGTCAATCCCCCATCAACAACGTAGAGCTTTTTCATTGTGGTTGGAAAAAGTTCAAAAATGCCATCAAACTGATCTGAAAATACAAACAAAGATAAACTGATTGTGACTTTTCCCCTTTGTAATACTGGTTATTGCAAGCATTCCTGTTAAGTTTTGTCATAATCAATTCAATGATGGAGAAAAATCGAGTATAACGTAAGGCGACATCTACAGCGGTTCGAGCAAATTTTTTTTCGAAAAATCCAAACCAAGCCGCATTATGATAGAATATAGTGTGAACCAATAAATTATCAAATATTTATATCATCTGCCTACAAACAGTTGAAAATGTTACAAGAGATGACTTTAGGATAAATACCACTAATAGACCTCTTTGTCTTCGTTTTAAAGTCTCTTTTGGTCCATTTATACCTCTTATTTCCTCAAATATTCATCTTTTTAGGCCAATAAATAAACATTTTGGGTAAACTTTGACTTATTTATGATAGAAATGTTATAATAAATGAGTAATTGAAGTATTGAAGCTAAATGAACTATCCATATAAAAGTTTTTTGTCTCCAAGGAGGTTTCAATAAGTCCCTACGTAAAACTTAAATTTGCGCCGTTTTCCAGAGTGGTTAGTCAATAATTTGTTGTTACTATTTTGAACATGATTTTATCTTCTTATAACTATATCTTTATTAAAGAAACATTTTCAATTTCAGCTGAATACAAGAAATAAGGAGAAATAGCTCCCCAAAAAAATAAGCATGGCTTTGTTTCAAATAAAGAAGTACTTGGCATGAGTAAAGTGTTATCCTGTCCAGTACTATAGAAACAATTTCATATAATATTTCATTGCATATAAGAAAATAAACATCGCTGGAAGTTAACCAATCAAATTTTCACCTTTTTAAAACCTGTGTACAAGCTTTAGTAATCATGCAATTTCAAGTTTCTAAAATATTCTATAGAAACCTAAATAAAACAAGAGGCTCTCAAGAGCCTGAATCGCTCACCTTAATTTTTTTGGTTAAATCTCTCATCAATGATTATTCTGGCTTTTCAATTTATTTAAATGTTCTTTGAATCGTCCTATTTTCTTCAAAAGCAAAAAAAAAATCATTTTCTCCTATGTTCTATTTTAGCCATAGGAGCTATGTTTCTGACATACAAGGAAATGAAATATAAAATTTATACTAGATACTCTGAAACTCATTTAGCCTAAGTTTGGCTGAAATTGATACAGCAGTTTCAAAGGAGAAGATTTTTTAAAATAAGTCAACATGATGAACAAATTGTGAAAAAAGTCTTTAAAGGACAATAACTCCTTAAGGGGTCAATTGACAATTTTGGTCAAATTGACTTATTTGTAAATCTTACTTTGCTTAACATTTTTGCTATTAACAGTTTATCTGTATCTATAATAATATTCAAGATAATAACCAAAAACTGCAAAATTTCTTTAAAATCATCAATTCAGGGCATTATACCTGAAAAACCAGTTACCCAATTCGGCTGAAAATTTCAGGACAGGTAGACCTTGACCTAATAAATACTTTAACTTCTTGTCTTATTTGCTCTAAATGCTGGAGTTTTTGAGATATAAGCCAAAAACTGCATTTTACCCTGTGTTCTATTTTTAGCCATGACGGCCATGTTTTTTGACGAAATAAAAAATAAAGCACAAACTTTATATTAATCACCCTACTGATCATTCAGTTGAAGTTTGGTTGAATTTGGTTAAGTAGTTTTAGAGGAGAAGATTTTTTAAAGTTAGCAAATATGATGAACAAATTGTGAAAAATTGTCATTAAAGGACAATAACCCCTTAAGGGGTCAATTGACAATTTTGGTCTTATTTGTAGATCTTACTTTGCTGATCATTTTTGCTGTTTACAGTTTATCTTTATCTATAATAATATTCAAGATAATGACCAAAAACTGCAAAATTTCCTTAAAATTACCAATTAAGTGGCAGCAACCCAACAACGGTTTGTTTGATTCATCTGAAAATTTCAGGGCTGATAGATCTTGACCTAATGAACATTTTTACCCCATGTCAGATTGCTCTAAATGCTTTCGTTTTTGAGATATAAGCCAAAAACTGCATTTGACCCCTATGTTCTATTTTAAGTAACAGCGGCCATGTTTTTTGACGGATCAAAAATCGAAGCACACACTTTGTGCAGGATAATCTAAGGAACAATCATGCTAAGTTTCATCCAAATCCATTCAGTAGTTTCAGAGGAGAAGATTTTTTAAAGTTAGCAAATGTGATGAACAAATTGTGAAAAATTGTCATTAAAGGACAATAACCCCTTAAGGGGTCAATTGACAATTTTGGTCATATTAACTTATTTGTAGATCTTACTTTGCTGATCATTTTTGCTGTTTACAGTTTATCTTTATCTATAATAATATCCAAGATAATGACCAAAAACTGCAAAATTTCCTTAAAATTACCAATTAAGTGGCAGCAACCCAACAATGGTTTGTTTGATTCATCTGAAAATTTCAGGGCTGATAGATCTTGACCTAATAAACATTTTTACCCCATGTCAGATTTGCTCTAAATGCTTTCGTTTTTGAGATATAAGCCAAAAACTGCATTTGACCCCTATGTTCTATTTTAAGTAACATAGGCCATGTTTTTTGACGGATCAAAAATCGAAGCACACACTTTGTGCAGGATAATCTAAGGAACAATCATGCTAAGTTTCATTCAAATCCATTCAGTAGTTTCAGAGGAGAAGATGTTTGAAAAATTGTTAATGACGACGACGACGACGACGGACGCCAAGTGATGAGAAAAGCTCACATGGCCTTTTAGGCCAGGTGAGCTAAAAATAATGATGCTTTGAAATACCCCAGATATATGTTTATGACCCAGAAATGTTTTACTGCAATGAAATGTAGGATTAATTACGTACAACTGTCAAATTCAAGGGAGTATTTTTATCGACCAATTTTCCTATGTGTCCGGATGTGACGTATTATGAGTTGGTGTTATAACACATTAACTAATGCTCCCCTTACTTACAACATCAATTTTAAATTCTTTTTTTTTCACCTAAGATCCTCAATAGAGGGTTGGCTTACAAGGAGGTTTTTGAAACCAAGAGTTTTGAACAGTGAAGTTGAAATGACTCTTTGAAAATTTTAAGGACGTCATTATGAGTTGGTTGACCGTAATGAATAACGGTTTCACAGATGTAAGGATATGTTCTAATTGTCGTTACCCGTTTTATCCAATGTTACCTACTGACTTATGACCAGGTTTTGATTTATTTCAGCAACATGACGGGTGCAACCCGTGAAGGAATAGTAGTAAGTATCGAAGACATATAATACAGAGAGGCTAATATCCTTGAAGTATAAACAGTTTACCACCATATGTATTTATTAGTATTAAGTAAATATACTTCACATTGGTCTCTAAAATGTCAATATATTTTCTTTGCTAAATATAGTGTACCTCCCTTACGTTTATATCCGGTAGAACTGTGTTAACTTTTATTATCTAATACAGAGAGGCTAATATCCTTGAAGTATATATAAACAGTTTACCACCATATGTATTTATTAGTATTAAGTAAATATACTTCACATTGGTCTCTAAAATGTCAATATATTTTCTTTGCTAAATATAGTGTATCTCCCTTACGTTTATATCCGGTAGAACTGTGTTAACTTTTATTACGTAATTTTGCGTAGTGTCATCAATGACGTAGATAGCAAACTTGTATAAATAAGATTGATAATAATATTGGAAATACTATTGCTTTATCATTGAACAAGGAAGGACATTATTACTTTTGAAAAATGGGAACCGGAATCAGTCAAGACAAAGAAAATGAGAGAATTGGAGCAATCTTCGAGGCTATACGACACGAAAGGTTTCCGCTGGCTACAGATCTAATTTCAAAAGGCAAAGGGGTTAACTGCATCAACTATTTTGGTAGCACGCCATTAATAGAAACATGTAAGTACCGCAGAAATTCAATCAGAAAAAGGAGTGTAGTAGAATGTGACCGAGAGTCTTTTGTTAGATTTCTCATCGAAAATACTTGTGACAGCAGCAAATATGATATATATGGATGGACAGCTCTTATGTATGCAGAACGGAATGGTCATAGTAATATTGCTAATATTTTGGAGAAAAAAGAAGAAAATACTTAATCGTTTATAAGAGGAGATGTAATGCAGAATGCAGTCAACTCATTAAAACAGAACATACATCTCGTTATTGAATGGGAACATGAACTACAGCTTGAATGATCTTGTTGCCATATTCTAGCCATCACTTGAAAGTTGAACACGAAGGTATTCCGAAAGGACACGCTTTATGAATGAGAATAAAAGGAGATGAAACACAACCAAAACACGTAAAAAAACAGAAAAAAATCCAATATATTCCTTTGGAAATTAGTGATATTCTTCACAAAAATTGTACTGCTATGTCATTCAGAGACACAACTAACTGATCGTCATATATGTATTGTCAAATGTTGTAATAAATATGAAAATAACATTTCTTTATCACATATTTGTTACGAATACGTTGGGTTTTGCATATGCAATAACCACATAATTGCCCGGGGCCAAAAAGAGGTTATTGGTTATTGTGCCCCGATTCCAAATGACGCGACGTCATTGCGTACTTAACGACAATTTTTAACACTTTTGTGATAAGAAATTTAAGATTTTACCAGTTATGTTTCATTTAATTGTCGTAATTGATTTGTTTTGCTCTCAATTCTGCAGAACTTAAATATGTGATAAATAGATTATAACATATCTTTTCCATATTGGCCCTTGTATCATCCCTCGACCCATATCGGCCCTCGGCTAAAGCCTCGAGGCCGATATGGGAGTCTCGGGATGATACCAGGGATAATTTGGAAAAGGGCATGTTATAATCTATACGTATCGAAACAAAACCTTCTATCGCCATTATCAAACGTAGCTATCAATTATCCTCGCGCATTTCTAAAATCAAAAAAAAAATCCATTATCAAACGTAGCTATCAATCATTCACTCACGCGCATTTCTAAAACAAAACCGTCTACCGTCATTATCCAACGTAGCTATCAATTATCTTCGCGCATTTCTAAAATCAAAAACGTGAACACAATTTTCCAACGTAGCTATCAATCATCTAAGCACGCGCATTTCTAAAACAATACCGTCTACCGCCATTATTCAAAGTAGCTATCAATTATCTTCGCGCATTTTTAAAATAAAAAACCTGTACCCCCATTATCTAACGAAGTAATCAATCATCTACGGGCATTTCTAAAAACAAAAACGTATTTACCCATTATTCAACGTAGCTATCAATTATCTTCGCGCATTTTTTAAATAAAAAAAACCGTGTACCCCCATTATCTAACGAAGTAATCAATCATCTACGAGCATTTAAAAAAAAAACCAAAACCGTGTACCCTTATTATCTAACGTAGCATTACGGGCATTTCTAAAAATAAAAAACTCGTGTACCCCATTATCTAACGTGGCTATCAATCATTTACGCACGCGCAATTCTAAAACAAAACCATGTTCTCAATTTCCAACGTAGCCACAAATCGTCTACGCGCATTCCTAAAATTAAATGAAGGTGTTCCCTCCAATTTCTAAAGCAGCTACCAACCATCTACTTGCATTTATTAAAGTAAAAACGTTTACCTCCATAATCCAATGCACCGATCAATCATGTACGCGCATTTCTAAAAACAAAAACGTGTACCCCCATTATCCAACGTAGCAACCAACCATCTACGCGCATTTATAAACATATTTACCCAGTATCTAAAGTGATCTATCGTCAAGTATTTTTTTAATCTCTGTAAAAAGTGACAAATTTGCATTTTCAGAAAGGGCTCTTTCATGATCATCTTCAAGATTTATTTTAAATAAATTTATTTAAAAAACAAAAGATAATTATTAAACAAATATAAGAAAAACAGATAAAATGAATTCACTTTTAAAAAGATAACATAAAAATGTCTGAATGACTACTAAAACTAGAGGTAAAACATTGCAAAACATCGCTTAGGAATAAACAATGAAGAACAAATAAGTTTAACAAAAACATTTCTATCAAACAATGAAGAACAAATAAGTTTAACAAAAACATTTCTATCAATGACATCCATTCGGAATTGAGTCGGTTTCTAATAAATAGTTGACTAAGGTAGCAATACACAGTTAGGAAAAAAACTTAAAATTGACACTCATAATTTTTAAACACCCTCTTTCCCCGCCTGTCTAACAAATAAGGCTTAATATTTGTGTTATGCATGTATATATTTATAGAAGGAGAATCCCATAGATTTGATTTCTAATGGTCAGAATGGTGAAATATAATTCCTTTTGGGTGTAACCATGGCAACAATCTGCATTTCTTTGATACAAAATATAGCAAAAAAAGGGGGGGGGGGGGTACATGTCACAAAAGTCTCCAAAATTTGGTCCAAAGGAAAATTTCAATCAATTACAGTGATACCTTTCCTGAAACCATAGGTTTATATCTATCAAGTGGTCCATAAAATCATATGCATTTCTGCTCGTTTTTCCGTAAAATTGAATTGAAAAGATCGAGCGCAAAATCTTTGTTGATAAATACTACAATAATTTATGGACCTATGGACGGTATGGATAGGAAAATACTGACTGTCAAACAGATAAATGGCCCATAAAACATGCGAAAAACAATCTAAATGTTCATATAAACCCACTAAGAAGGCTATATTATTCTTCAATTATCTAAAAATCAATTTTATTGTGCAAAAACTTTCATATTTAAAAAATTCAAAATGGCAATAATGCGAAACTAAACTTCTAACTGTGTATTGCTACCTAAACATCAACAATGATATGAGTAGAGAACCAAAATGTAGACATGTAAAAATATGACATGGGTAACGAAAACATAATACAGACATGTAAAAACAAAATGTAGATATGTAAAAAATAAATACAACTATTTCTAACGTATTTCAAACTGTTCAAATCATGTTCAATCGTTTGCTTAACGTCTGTAGAACATTTCAAGGTACACCTGAATATAACATATGTTCTTCAGTTCTTATCTTAAGCATACTGTTCATAACATATGTTTTTTTTAGTTCTTATCTTAATCATAATGTTCATTTTCAATTCCACGGTATAGGTTCTGCATGTAGTATGTTGTGAGAAAATACAACTTTTATCTTACCCACAATCATAACATTTCGTGTTTGAAAAAACCCGACATAAGCACCTAACTATCTTCTTATGCTTGCAATCAATGTTCAAAAACTGCGTAAAAAACAACATAAGCACATAACTATCTTCTTATGATTTCAATCAATGTTCCAAAACTGTACTCAGTTTATCATTCATGAATCAGGGGAATCAAAAGATTCGACAAACTGTTTTAATCTATCCTCCTTATCCTTTGCTCCAAGTCTTAATTTCTTAATATCTTGTAGTTTAATTGGTCTTCGAATGGATGAATCCTGATATTTTCTCACACATTCTCGAACCTTGTCTATTATTAAATTTTTAAAGCGCAGAGTGTTATATTCAGTTAATTGAGTTATCCTTTCAAACGCCAGATGAGAATAATTAAAGTTGAAAGTCGAATATGGACGTTTTGGGTCGTCAAATAGTTGGAAATCACCAAACTCTTTTTCTTCATCTGTTTGTCTTGGTACATCTAAAATTGAAATACACATTTTATGAAATATTGAAAAGAAATCACCGTTTTGATAAAATGAAAACATCAAGAGCATTTAACAGGACAGTAAAACAATTATGGTACACTATATCCACCCATATATTAATTCTTGATCTTTTTAGTATTGTAGTATCTTAATAACTTCAGTACTATGTTTCATACAGCTTTTAAAAATATCTTTGAAATCATCAACGTATACATCATAAGTATACACTTTGACCGAACTACACAAAAGTCGTTTTTTCCAATTGTCATTGCTCTTAAATTTTTCTATGTTTTATGTCTGTTTTTCTTTCTTACAACCAATGCGTTGTCAGTTTATTTTCAACTTGTGAGTTTGAATGTACTTCTAGATATTTCGCCTCTCTTTTATGACGTGTTAACCACTAACAAACAATCTATCAATTGCAAAAAAATACCAACATAAACATTACCTGGTTGTGTCTCATTCCTGAAATTTATATTTGACAAAACAAAATGTAAGATGGTAGGACATTTAGGATCTTTCCGATCTTCAAACACATAACACTCTTTTATTCCTTCCTTTTCCATTATATTGACGTCTATTGGTGGAAACGGTACATTGTTCTTGTGAGCCCAGTGTTCTGCAATCTTGATTTCCTACAAATTACAAATTGGCGTTTGTAGCATTTATACATTTTTTGCCATTCTTTGGTTTTATGAACTGCTTATATAGTGCTTGATACTTCATTTTGACAAGTAAATGTCTTCTAGAAGAACTTCATATCATTTGATGAAAAACAGATAAATTCTTAAAATTCTTGATATGATTCTTTCCTTTTATGCTACCTAGGCTTAAAATTCTTTATATGATACTTTCCCTTTATGCTACCTAGGCTTGCAATTCTTTATATGATTCTTTCCTTTTATGCTACCTAGGCTTAAACAAAGCAAATTGGTTAATGTGTTTTAACAATTACCTTAAATGGTGGTGTATCATCAGTAGGTCTTGCACTAATATCAAACGACAAGATAAGATCCACTTGTCTCTGGGGCCTTAGTAACAACGGGTATGGCGAATTGAATGTCAATCCCCCATCAACAACGTAGAACTTTTTCATTGTGGTTGGAAAAAGTTCAAAAATGCCATCAAACTGATCTGAATATACAAACAAAGATAAACTGATTGTGACTTTTCCCCTCTGTAATACTGGTTATTGCAAGCATTCCTGTTAAGTTTTGTCATAATCAATTCAATGATGGAGAAAAATCGAGTATAACATAAGGCGACATCTACAGCGGTTCGAGCAAATTTTTTTCGAAAAATCCAAACCAAGCCGCATCATGATAGAATATAGTGTGAACCAATAAATTATCAAATATTTATCTCATCTGCCTACAAACAGTTGAAAATGTTACAAGAGATGACTTTATGATAAATACCACTAATAGACCTCTTTGTCTTCGTTTTAAAGTCTCTTTTGGTCCATTTATACCTCTTATTTCCTCAAATATTCATCTTTTTAGGCCAATAAATAAACATTTTGGGTAAACTTTGACTTATTTATGATAGAAATGTTATAATAAATGAGTAATTGAAGTATTGAAGCTAAATGAACTATCCATATAAAAGTTTTTTGTCTCCAAGGAGGTTTCAATAAGTCCCTACGTAAAACTTAAATTTGCGCCGTTTTCCAGAGTGGTTAGTCAATAATTTGTTGTTACTATTTTGAACATGATTTTATCTTCTTATAACTATATCTTTATTAAAGAAACATTTTCAATTTCAGCTGAATACAAGAAATAAGGAGAAATAGCTCCCCAAAAAAATAAGCATGGCTTTGTTTCAAATAAAGAAGTACTTGGCATGAGTAAAGTGTTATCCTGTCCAGTACTATAGAAACAATTTCATATAATATTTCATTGCATATAAGAAAATAAACATCGCTGGAAGTTAACCAATCAAATTTTCACCTTTTTAAAACCTGTGTACAAGCTTTAGTAATCATGCAATTTCAAGTTTCTAAAATATTCTATAGAAACCTAAATAAAACAAGAGGCTCTCAACAGCCTGAATCGCTCACCTTAATTTTTTTGGTTAAATCTCTCATCAATGATTATTTTGGCTTTTCAATTTATTTAAATGTTCTTTGAATCGTCCTATTTTCTTCAAAAGCAAAAAAAAAATCATTTTCTCCTATGTTCTATTTTAGCCATAGGAGCTATGTTTCTGACATACAAGGAAATGAAATATAAAATTTATACTAGATACTCTGAAACTCATTTAGCCTAAGTTTGGCTGAAATTGATACAGCAGTTTCAAAGGAGAAGATTTTTTAAAGTAAGTCAACATGATGAACAAATTGTGAAAAAAGTCTTTAAAGGGCAATAACTCCTTAAAGGGTCAATTGACAATTTTGGTCAAATTGACTTATTTGTAGATCTTACTTTGCTTAACATTTTTGCTATTAACAGTTTATCTGTATCTATAATAATATTCAAGATAATAACCAAAAACTGCAAAATTTCTTTAAAATCATCAATTCAGGGGCATTATACCTGAAAAACCAGTTACCCAATTCGGCTGAAAATTTCAGGACAGGTAGACCTTGACCTAATAAATACTTTAACTTCTTGTCTTATTTGCTCTAAATGCTGGAGTTTTTGAGATATAAGCCAAAAACTGCATTTTACCCTGTGTTCTATTTTTAGCCATGACGGCCATGTTTTTTGACGAAATAAAAAATAAAGCACAAACTTTATATTATACACCCTACTGATTATTCAGTTGAAGTTTGGTTGAATTTGGTTAAGTAGTTTTAGAGGAGAAGATTTTTTAAAGTTAGCAAATATGATGAACAAATTGTGAAAAATTGACATTAAAGGACAATAACCCCTTAAGGGGTCAATTGACAATTTTGGTCATATTAACTTATTTGTAGATCTTACTTTGCTGATCATTTTTGCTGTTTACAGTTTATCTTTATCTATAATAATATTCAAGATAATGACCAAAAACTGCAAAATTTCCTTAAAATTACCAATTAAATGGCAGCAACCCAACAATGGTTTGTTTGATTCATCTGAAAATTTCAGGGCTGATAGATCTTGACCTAATGAACATTTTTACCCCCATGTCAGATTTGCTCTAAATGCTTTCGTTTTTGAGATATAAGCCAAAAACTGCATTTGACCCCTATGTTCTATTTTAAGTAACAGCGGCCATGTTTTTTGACGGATCAAAAATCGAAGCACACACTTTGTGCAGGATAATCTAAGGAACAATCATGCTAAGTTTCATCCAAATCCATTCAGTAGTTTCAGAGGAGAAGATTTTTTAAAGTTAGCAAATGTGATGAACAAATTGTGAAAAATTGTCATTAAAGGACAATAACCCCTTAAGGGGTCAATTGACAATTTTGGTCATATTAACTTATTTGTAGATCTTACTTTGCTGATCATTTTTGCTGTTTACAGTTTATCTTTATCTATAATAATATTCAAGATAATGACCAAAAACTGCAAAATTTCCTTAAAATTACCAATTAAGTGGCAGCAACCCAACAATGGTTTGTTTGATTCATCTGAAAATTTCAGGGCTGATAGATCTTGACCTAATAAACATTTTTACCCCATGTCAGATTTGCTCTAAATGCTTTCGTTTTTGAGATATGAGCCAAAAACTGCATTTGACACCTATGTTCTATTTTAAGTAACGGCGGCCATGTTTTTTGACGGATCAAAAATCGAAGCACACACTTTGTGCAGGATAATCTAAGGAACAATCATGCTAAGTTTCATTCAAATCCATTCAGTAGTTTCAGAGGAGAAGATGTTTGAAAAATTGTTAACGACGACGACGACGACGGACGCCAAGTGATGAGAAAAGCTCACATGGCCTTTTAGGCCAGGTGAGCTAAAAATAATGATGCTTTGAAATACCGCAGATATATGTTTATGACCCAGAAATGTTTTACTGCAATGAAATGTAGGATTAATTACGTACAACTGTCAAATTCAAGGGAGTATTTTTATTGACCAATTTTCCTATGTGTCCGGATGTGACGTATTATGATTTGGTGTTATAACACATTAACTAATGCTCCCCTTACTTACAACATCAATTTTAAATTCTTTTTTTTTCACCTAAGATCCTCAATAGAGGGTTGGCTTACAAGGAGGTTTTTGAAACCAAGAGTTTTGAACAGTGAAGTTGAAATGACTCTTTGAAAATTTTAAGGACGTCATTATGAGTTGGTTGACCGTAATGGTTAACGGTTTCACAGATGTAAGGATATGTTCTAATTGTCGTTACCCGTTTTATCCAATGTTATCTACTGACTTATGACCAGGTTTTGATTTATTTCAGCAACATGACGGGTGCAACCCGTGAAGGAATAGTAGTAAGTATCGAAGACATATAATACAGAGAGGCTAATATCCTTGAAGTATAAACAGTTTACCACCATATGTATTTATTAGTATTAAGTAAATATACTTCACATTGGTCTCTAAAATGTCAATATATTTTCTTTGCTAAATATAGTGTACCTCCCTTACGTTTATATCCGGTAGAACTGTGTTAACTTTTATTATCTAATACAGAGAGGCTAATATCCTTGAAGTATATATAAACAGTTTACCACCATATGTATTTATTAGTATTAAGTAAATATACTTCACATTGGTCTCTAAAATGTCACTATATTTTCTTTGCTAAATATAGTGTATCTCCCTTACGTTTATATCCGATAGAGCTGTGTTAACTTTTATTACGTAATTTTGCGTAGTGTCATCAATGACGTAGATAGCAAACTTGTATAAATAAGATTGATAATAATATTGGAAATACTATTGCTTTATCATTGAACAAGGAAGGACATTATTACTTGGGAACCGGAATCAGTCAAGACAAAGAAAATGAGAGAATTGGAGCAATCTTCGAGGCTATACGACACGAAAGGTTTCCGCTGGCTACAGATCTAATTTCAAAAGGCAAAGGGGTTAACTGCATCAACTATTTTGGTAGCACGCCATTAATAGAAACATGTAAGAACCGCAGAAATTCAATCAGAAAAAGGAGTGTAGTAGAATGTGACCGAGAGTCTTTTGTTAGATTTCTCATCGAAAATACTTGTGATAGCAGCAAATATGATATATATGGGTGGACAGCTCTTATGTATGCAGAACAGAATGGTCATAGTAATATTGCTAATATTTTGGAGAAAAAAGAAGAAAATACTTAATCGTTTATAAGAGGAGATGTAATGCAGAATGCAGTCAACTCATTAAAACAGAACATACATCTCGTTATTGAATGGGAACATGAACTACAGCTTGAATGATCTTGTTGCCATATTCTAGCCATCACTTGAAAGTTGAACACGAAGGTATTCCGAAAGGACACGCATTATGAATGAGAATAAAAGGAGATGAAACACAACCAAAACACATAAAAAAAACAGAAAAAAATCCAATATATTCCTTTGGAAATTAGTGATATTCTTCACAAAAATTGTACTGCTATGTCATTCAGAGACACAACTAACTGATCGTCATATATGTATTGTCAAATGTTGTAATAAATATGAAAATAACATTTCTTTATCACATATTTGTTACGAATACGTTGGGTTTTGCATATGCAATAACCACATAATTGCCCGGGGCCAAAAAGAGGTTATTGGTTATTGTGCCCCGATTCCAAATGACGCGACGTCATTGCGTACTTAACGACAATTTTTAACACTTTTGTGATAAGAAATTTAAGATTTTACCAGTTATGTTTCATTAAATTGTCGTAATTGATTTGTTTTGCTCTCAATTCTGCAGAACTTAAATATGTGATAAATAGATTATAACATATCTTTTCCATATTGGCCCTTGTATCATCCCTCGACCCATATCGGCCCTCGGCTAAAGACTCGAGGCCGATATGGGAGTCTCGGGATGATACGAGGGATAATTTGGAAAAGGGCATGTTATAATCTATACGTATCGAAACAAAACCTTCTATCGCCATTATCAAACGTAGCTATCAATTATCCTCGCGCATTTCTAAAATCAAAAAAAAAATCCATTATCAAACGTAGCTATCAATCATTCACTCACGCGCATTTCTAAAACAAAACCGTCTACCGTCATTATCCAACGTAGCTATCAATTATCTTCGCGCATTTCTAAAATCAAAAACGTGAACACAATTTTCCAACGTAGCTATCAATCATCTAAGCACGCGCATGTCTAAAACAATACCGTCTACCGCCATTATTCAAAGTAGCTATCAATTATCTTCGCGCATTTTTAAAATAAAAAACCTGTACCCCCATTATCTAACGAAGTAATCAATCATCTACGGGCATTTCTAAAAACAAAAACGTATTTACCCATTATTCAACGTAGCTATCAATTATCTTCGCGCATTTTTTAAATAAAAAAAAACCGTGTACCCCCATTATCTAACGAAGTAATCAATCATCTACGAGCATTTAAAAAAAAACCAAAACCGTGTACCCTTATTATCTAACGTAGCATTACGGGCATTTCTAAAAATAAAAAACTCGTGTACCCCATTATCTAACGTGGCTATCAATCATTTACGCACGCGCAATTCTAAAACAAAACCATGTTCTCAATTTCCAACGTAGCCACAAATCGTCTACGCGCATTCCTAAAATTAAATGAAGGTGTTCCCTCCAATTTCTAAAGCAGCTACCAACCATCTACTTGCATTTATTAAAGTAAAAACGTTTACCTCCATAATCCAATGCACCGATCAATCATGTACGCGCATTTCTAAAAACAAAAACGTGTACCCCCATTATCCAACGTAGCCACCAACCATCTACGCGCATTTATAAACATATTTACCCAATATCTAAAGTGATCTATTCTATCGTCAAGTATTTTTTTATTCTCTGTAAAAAGTGACAAATTTGCATTTTCAGAAAGGGCTCTTTCATGATCATCTTCAAGATTTATTTTAAATAAATTTATTTAAAAAACAAAAGATAATTATTAAACAAATATAAGAAAAACAGATAAAATGAATTCACTTTTAAAAAGATAACATAAAAATGTCTGAATGACTACTAAAACTAGAGGTAAAACATTGCAAAACATCGCTTAGGAATAAACAATGAAGAACAAATAAGTTTAACAAAAACATTTCTATCAAACAATGAAGAACAAATAAGTTTAACAAAAACATTTCTATCAATGACATCCATTCGGAATTGAGTCGGTTTCTAATAAATAGTTGACTAAGGTAGCAATACACAGTTAGGAAAAAAACTTAAAATTGACACTCATAATTTTTAAACACCCTCTTTCCCCGCCTGTCTAACAAATAAGGCTTAATATTTGTGTTATGCATGTATATATTTATAGAAGGAGAATCCCATAGATTTGATTTCTAATGGTCATAATGGTGAAATATAATTCCTTTTGGGTGTAACCATGGCAACAATCTGCATTTCTTTGATACAAAATATAGCAAAAAAAGGGGGGGTACATGTCACAAAAGTCTCCAAAATTTGGTCCAAAGGAAAATTTCAATCAATGTGTTTATAGGTTTATATCTATCAAGTGGTCCATAAAATCATATGCATTTCTGCTCGTTTTTCCGTAAAATTGAATTGAAAAGATCGAGCGCAAAATCTTTGTTGATAAATACTACAATAATTTATGGACCTATGGACGGTATGGATAGGAAAATACTGACTGTCAAACAGATAAATGGCCTATAAAACATGCAAAAAACAATCTAAATGTTCATATAAACCCACTAAGAAGGCTATATTATTCTTCATTATCTAAAAATCAATTTTATTGTGCAAAAACTTTCATATTTAAAAAATTCAAAATGGCAATAATGCGAAACTAAACTTCTAACTGTGTATTGCTACCTAAACATCAACAATGATATGAGTAGAGAACCAAAATGTAGACATGTAAAAATATGACATGGGTAACGAAAACATAATACAGACATGTAAAAACAAAATGTAGATATGTAAAAAATAAATACAACTATTTCTAACGTATTTCAAACTGTTCAAATCATGTTCAATCGTTTGCTTAACGTCTGTAGAACATTTCAAGGTACACCTGAATATAACATATGTTCTTCAGTTCTTATCTTAAGCATACTGTTCATAACATATGTTTTTTTAGTTCTTATCTTAATCATACTGTTCATTTTCAATTCCACGGTATAGGTTCTGCATGTAGTATGTTGTGAGAAAATACAACTTTTATCTTACCCACAATCATAACATTTCGTGTTTGAAAAAACCCGACATAAGCACCTAACTATCTTCTTATGCTTGCAATCAATGTTCAAAAACTGCGTAAAAAACAACATAAGCACATAACTATCTTCTTATGCTTTCAATCAATGTTCCAAAACTGTACTCAGTTTATCATTCATGAATCAGGGGAATCAAAAGATTCGACATACTGTTTTAATCTATCCTCCTTATCCTTTGCTCCAAGTCTTAATTTCTTAATATCTTGTAGTTTAATTGGTCTTCGAATGGATGAATCCTGATATTTTTCACGCATTCTCGAACCTTGTCTATTATTAAATTTTTAAAGCGCAGAGTGTTATATTCAGTTAATTGAGTTATCCTTTCAAACGCCAGATGAGAATAATTAAAGTTGAAAGTCGAATATGGACGTTTTGGGTCGTCAAATAGTTGGAAATCACCAAACTCTTTTTCTTCATCTGTTTGTCTTGGTACATCTAAAATTGAAATACACATTTTATGAAATATTGAAAAGAAATCACCGTTTTGATAAAATGAAAACATCAAGAGCATTTAACAGGACAGTAATACAATTATGGTACAGTATATCCACACCATATATTAATTCTTGAACTTTTTAGTATTGTAGTATTTCAATAACTTCAGTACTATGTTTCATACAGCTTTTAAAAATATCTTTGAAATCATCAACGGTACATCATAAGTATACACTTTGACCGAACTACATAAAAGTCGTTTTTTCCAATTGTCATTGCTCTTAAATTTTTCTATGTTTTATGTCTGTTTTTCTTTCTTTCAACCAATGCGTTGTCAGTTTATTTTCAACTTGTGAGTTTGAATGTACTTCTAGATATTTCGCCTCTCTTTTATGACGTGTTAACCACTAACAAACAATCTATCAATTGCAAAAAAATACCAACATAAACATTACCTGGTTGTGTCTCATTCCTGAAATTTATATTTGACAAAACAAAATGTAAGATGGTAGGACATTTAGGATCTTTCCGATCTTCAAACACATAACACTCTTTTATTCCTTCCTTTTCCATTATATTGACGTCTATTGGTGGAAACGGTACATTGTTCTTGTGAGCCCAGTGTTCTGCAATCTTGATTTCCTACAAATTACAAATTGGCGTTTGTAGCATTTATACATTTTTTGCCATTCTTTGGTTTTATGAACTGCTTATATAGTGCTTGATACTTCATTTTGACAAGTAAATGTCTTCTAGAAGAACTTCATATCATTTGATGAAAAACAGATAAATTCTTAAAATTCTTGATATGATTCTTTCCTTTTATGCTATCTAGGCTTAAAATTCTTTATATGATACTTTCCTTCTATGCTACCTAGGCTTACAATTCTTTATATGATTCTTTCCTTTTATGCTACCTAGGTTTAAACAAAGCAAATTGGTTAATGTGTTTTAACAATTACCTTAAATGGTGGTGTATCATCAGTAGGTCTTGCACTAAAATCAAACGACAAGATAAGATCCACTTGTCTCTGGGGCCTTAGTAACAACGGGTATGGCGAATTGAATGTCAATCCCCCATCAACAACGTAGAGCTTTTTCATTGTGGTTGGAAAAAGTTCAAAAATGCCATCAAACTGATCTGAAAATACAAACAAAGATTTGCAATAAAAAGATGTAAATCAAAAACAATAAAAAACAATCATATGCTGTGATGCAACATATAACAAAATGTTTTCCATTCGTTAGATGTGTGTGAATTTTTGATTTTGCTGTGTTATAAAGGACAATCCGTTTTAAATTTCCATGGAGTTTGGTATTTTCGTTTTTACTTTTCCCGTGTGAAAATAACCCTACACACGCCATCACTAAAAGCAGGTATTTGAAAGATATTTAATGCGCTTACACGTGCCAAGTATTCTTTATAATTTTGTATGAATAGCAAAACCTTTTACTTTTCGATGCTTAAAACTACTTCTCCGCATGTTCAATTGAAAGATCGACTTTATTTTCTCATTAAACGGAGCACTTTTTCTACAGAAATAGGAAATGTAGATACAAATTCCTTGTATTAATTCCTGATTTTTTTTTGTAAAGGTTCTAACCGATTTCAATAACAATAAGACGGAAAATGAAGTCATCAAAATGCACGACTGTTTGATGATTTGTTTGATGGAATGATTAAAGCAGAAAATCGGGTTTCAAATTAGAACTAATTGTGCACCACAGCAGATCATTTTTTGTTGCACTCATTGAACTCATATGTATTCATACAGTACCTTCTCAAAGACAAGAAAGCATCTTGCAAAGTTCTTTCATTTGAATTTCAGATATATTGATGATGTTCTGACACCCACTATCCTACATTACAAGTAGTGCTTACATTTCATCTATCTAAGGGAACTTAAAATTAGATACTACCGAAATTAAATTGCTGCCTCATATCTTGATATTTTTAATCGATTTTGATAAACCTGAGTTTGAACAGCGGTAACTAATGTTGCCTTTATTTAAGCCTATGACAAACGTGTTGATTTCAACTTTCCAAATGCCATATCGTCATTTTTCACCTTTTAAATTCTCTCTGTTTCATCTATGGGCGTTTACATATCCCATTTAGAACGTTACGCTCATATATTAAAAAAAAACTGGTGACAAGATTTAAAAAAAAACCAATATTAAGAATACAGAAAAGAGAAGATAAAAACCCTAATGTATTTAAAGAAAGTTGTTTTTGTTATATAATTTTATTTACCTGCGGTCTCTTCATTTATAGATGTAAATGGTGAGAAGGGGTACACTTTATACAAGGATAACCCTCTCATAAAGCTGTGAACTTTTGCAGCTCTTCCTTCTATAGAATTTATCCACGAATTAGCATCAAATACTGTCCCAAGAACACTTTTCCAAAACGAATGATCCTTCTTATCGGGTTTATTTTCTTTCTTTGTTGTTTTATTCTTTCTTTTATCATTCTGTTTCTTGTCATCGGTATCATCCTCACTTTCACTTGATTCACTCTCTTCATCAGTTTGATTTCCCATATCGTCTAACAACTCTTTCGCTGTATGAAGATTAATAAGTAGATGTCAATATTGAAGACATTGCAATCAATTTAATTGTGTTTTGGAGGCTGATTGGGTTTTTATGAATTCATTATGCTTATATTTTCAGATATTTGTCAAGCCCGAAATTCCTTCTTGCATTGAGACATTGACCATTACACAAATTTTATTTGAATAAATACCATTTCATATATATCCATTTCTTAAAAACTTCAGTCATCATATGAAATACTGGTAATTGGAAAAAACTTTATCCTGGAATGGCTAATTGTAAACCAACTCTTGGGGTGTTTTTTTTGGGGGGGGGGAGGGGGCATTTGATATTAGTGTGCTGTAAAGTTATTATATATAAAGTTTGTACATTTTTATGTATTTTTCTTCTTGTCATTCACATGCCTAGTTTTAGACGCTTTTGTCATCTGATTTTCGAACCATGATATGAATCTTCACAGATAGACTTTCAACTATTTGTTTACTGAACAATAATTATATAAGATACACATATTTAGAAAAGAAAAAGTTAATGCCAAAAAATATGCTTATTCTAACATTTCATTTTTTCCCAGTATTATTTCTTCGAGTAACAGAGTGATACAAATTCAAATCAAGTATCTAATTGTCTGTACAGTGGATAAACGATTTATAAATACATAAGTGATTTCTATGATAGTTAATTTATTCAAGTTTGTGATTTTCTTAATTTGATCTAATTTTACAATATTAAACAAAACGACTAATCAACCAAACAAGTAAATGTTTCATACCCATCCGTGAATGTTATAGTTTAAGTAACCTTATGAATCAAGAGAAGACAAAAAATGCTCCAAAATTCTTCTTTAGGTATTATGTGGATCTTGAATATAAAATGAACGCACCCATTTCTTCCCTTTCATCAAAAGATGAATGACATTCATTCATTACTTTCTTGTCATCTTTCAGGAGTCGTTTCAGTTGAATACAAAATGCACTCCCCAAATACCTAAAGCATAAAAAAGTTAGTAAAAAAGTTTGTCTGTTATTTATACTTGCAATACAGTTCCAAGGATTTATATTGTTTGCTTGACATTTTTTTTTTTTTTTTTTTTTAAATATTGTGTATCTACAATGTTAATAACTTATATTTCTTTTCCCGTCTATTAAGTGCTGTGTTTATTTAGTATCATTACCAGAAAAAATAGAGTAAAATTATGCCAAAACATGTGTAATTAGAATTAATGTAGTTTAATCATCTTGAATTTCATATCGAAATGGAAATAGACTATCCTATGGAAGCATCAAATTGTCACGAGATATTCAGTTATTTGACATTGTTGAATTGCAGAAATGCGACAAGATGTAATTATGCAGACCGACAAGTCAACTTAATTGGTAATACTTGTTGATTACATTTTTCAGACTTGACAAAAACTTAATGATTATGTCACCAATTAAACATTGCAAGTTAAGTAACTTACGTGAATGTTTAACTCATATTTAGTAATATTTACTGATTAAAAGACCACATGATGTAAAAAAACCAAACAATGGAACAATCAAACCGCGTGACATAAAGACGCTCCAATACTATCCCTATACAAACATTTATCACATTATATATCCCATATGTTCAAATTTCATGCCATTTGACACATATGGTTGGCTTGGCGGGCGTGGTAAAATTGGCTTGAAACAACAACCGATATTTTCTAGTGCAATCAACAAAAACAAGCGTATGTGTCTTCTTACCTTGTAAGAAATGAAGTGGGGGTTCTGGGAAAGTTTTCGTACTAGTTGTCCCATGAAATATTTACTACCAAAATGTTCAGTTTTCATAAATGTTCCATATTTTGGTAAACCAATTTCGTAGGCGGAAAATTCCATCCATTCTGAAAAAAAATATTATTCATCAATATTCATTCAGTTGTTATGCATTCGTTTGATGTATTTGAGCTTTTGATTTTGCCATTTGAGTAGGGACTTCTCCTCGGAGTTCGTTATTTTTGTTATCTTACTTTTTAAGAAATAAAACACATTTTACATAACGTTAACAAAAACCTATGCTGAATTAATACAAAATTCAAGAAAAACATCTTATCTTTTTTTTATTTGTCCACTAAACATAAAATAAAAATGATATATTAATGCATTAGATTTAGAAATAGAAAGTAACTAAATACTTGTGCTATAATAAAATATTGATACTTCTTGTTGAATCTCTATATTATGTTTTGCTTAAAGATTTGTATTTTTATTTATTAACACACGCTTTGCGTTTTTGACGTCATTATTAAAGTAAAAAAAAAAACACCGTAAGGACAAACACTTTTTGGCAACTAGCAAATTTGCATTTTGTCTCATTTAATACTTTTACAAACAAAACAAAAACTCACCATGGAAAATCATAGCAGAGACTTGTCTCTTTACATGTAAACATGTGTATAGTGGAAATGGCACCTCTCCTGTTTCGATTATATCTCTCTGGTCTGTAAGTTTGGCATTCATTCTCTAAAATATGTCAACATGGTTTATGATACATTTTGTAGGTATTTGCAAACACATTTGAAATAGCATTTCACATGAAATAATTCAGACTAACATTGAATATAGTTATCAAAGTACCAGGATTTAATTTAGTACGCCAGACGCGCGTTCGCTACATAAGACTCATCAGTGACGCTCAGATCAAGTATTTATAAGCAAACAAGTACAAAGTTGAAGAGCATTGAGGATCCAAAATTCAAAAATTGAACACACTTCTAATATTAAAAAAAAAGACAATATCCAGAGAGAACGTTAAAAAGGTTGGAAAAATAAAGTTTAATCTTTGTAATTCCCTAAATAAAAAAGAATCATCATTGAATCTGTATTTTGAGTAATATTTTCCGAGTACACGGTTATTGTCTAATCAAGTATATCAACATATATATAACCCTTACCTCATGTAGCAAAGTTTCACCAACAAGGTGTCCAAAGAAATCAGTGAAACTGACTGGTTGACCTTGACGTCGTTTTTCTATAATATTACTAACATATTTATACATGCTCCGTGGTCCAAGCAAGAGGAAAGGACTAGAATCTATATTGTCTTTTAACTGTGGCTGTAATTCTTTTGGGGATTTCTTTGGCCATTCTGGATTTGAGTACAGTTGAGATAAATACCTTAAAATAAAAACATGTTTCCTTTAAAACGAACTTTGCATTTACGTATATATATTGAAGAATTTAAAGTTCCTTATAATTTGTTCTTTTCCTTTTGTTGGATATGATACAAATATAAAAAAAGCTACAAATGGAAAACGGGTTGATTTAATTGTTCTTAAACTTGTACCGATTTTTTTCTTCGCTTCAATCCGTATAAACTGACTCTCAAATTCTTGAGCAGTGATTTGCCTTTCATGATTTTGAAATCAGGAATTTCTCCTATCACCGTATTCAATAATGTTTTATTCAACTAAACACAATCAATAATACCTCTTTTTTAAATATAAGATAATTGCAGAGGAGTTTTTTTTTACGTAGAAATAGAATAAAAAAATTGTTGATTCAATATTATTAGTGGTTTCCGTCGGTGGTACAGGCAAACAATGAAATTAAATGTTAAACGACTCACGAACAGTATATGCATAATATGGCAAAACTAGAAACAAAATATCAGCGAAAATTGAAAGTTTTAAATAACCCACGAAAATTGGTATGGGTTATGTTCTTCTCCTTTGATTATTTGTGTATCATTGTCATTTTGCTTTGTTTCTTCTTTTACTTATTATAACATCGTAATCGGACTTCTTTTAGACTGAGTTTAACTGTCTATTGCTGGGCGATTGTTTATTCTACATTGGTTAGAGGTATAGTTGGGGGAGGGGTGAGACATTGAGACATAACAAAACATTTTCTCGCTGTGTTTATGACACATTGATGGCCTTGGGCTGTTGTCTGCTCTTTGTCTCTTTGACACATTCCTCGTTTCCATTTTCTATTTTCTTATGATAATAATGCATTCATAGTGATCTATGTATTCCAAGAGTACTTTTTATATCAGAAACATGCCGGTTTTCCTGCCTTTGCTATCCATTTATAACATACCATGCTGACCCTGACAGTCCACACACGTATGTTGCCATATCTAGTATTTTACTGTCAACTAAAGCTGAAAATACGCCACTATATGCTGTCATTGCTCTAAAACCACCGCCAGATCCCAACACGCCAATCGTCGGTACCTGTAATTTTTCAAGCGTCTCATTAATGTTTTAAATCAATATACCACATGTTTCTATTAAAAAATAAATTGTGAGTGGTTTGATTTGTAATGAAGCAAACTTTTCCCGGTATGATATGTCTAATTTCCATTAATTAACAGTAACTTTAAATATTTATGTTCTGCTTAACAAGTAGATTCTAGAAAGTGATTTATAATTCAGAATGTTACAGTTCAATTCTTGTTTAGGCGATAATTCTGAATGAAATAACTGAAGCAATTGAACAAATTAATTTCTTTAAGTCATACATCAACAGCCAATTACTCGTGAAAATATATGTTCGCACCCAAAAAAATATATTTACCTCTCTCGATGATTTTGGTGCATCTGAAACCAACTGTTTTTTCATGCTCTCAAAAATTACTCGTTTTCTTTGAGCTAAAAATGTTCGTTCCTCTTCGCATAACGTCAGACTGAATCTTAGATCTGGCGTGACACTGCAAATATAAATTAATGCGTACTAATGCCACTAATAGACAACAAAACTATCAAGGTTCTGTACTACTCATTTTCTTTAGAAATAACCCTTCATAGTGTAAAAAGTTACTTTTTTATACATATTTCGTGAAATTATAAAAAAAATACTTCTTTCAAATGTTTAAATTTGATTTTCCCTGATGAAGGTAAATACAGAAAAGCGCTTCAAACGTGAGAAATTGAAAAAGTGTAAATTTCGTTAATAACCAGATTAGCTTTATTTTAGTTTGTTTGGTTTACTGTGTTCAATGTCATATGTCAATGTCAGATTGATTTTACTCGAAAAGTGAAAAGATGAAGTTTTCATGAAAGTTGCATCACTCTTATTTCGTTCATAAATATACCTTAACTCGCGTCTGGCGTACATTGTTTATCCTAGTAATTATGATAAGTGTATTTTGTAATATTTTTTCAATGGGTATAAACAAATTGTAATATAATACTAGTTATCTATCAAATAATGTTATACAATGGATCATCCATCCTTCTTGTCATTGCTTTTGTCTTAAAATTTAATGCTAATTGGTACAGCAGTAAAAGAGGGACGAAAGATACCAAAGGGACAATCAAACTCATAAATCTAAAACAAACTGACAACGCCATGGCTAAAAATGAAAAAGACAAACAGAAAAACAGAAAAACAACAATACACATGACACAACATAGAAAACCAAAGAATAAACAACACGAACCCCATCAAAAACTAAGGGTGATCTCAGGTGCTCCGGAAGGGTAAGCAGATCCTGCTCCACATGTGGCACCCGTCGTGTTGCTTATGTGATTACAAATCCGGTAAATAGTCTAATTCGGTAGGTCACATGCATGAAAGGAAAGGGGATTGTAGTTACGACGGAAGGAACATATCCGATATCATTTGTGAAACGGTTATTCCATAACGGTCAACCAACTCGTGATGGCGTCCGTAAAATTTACGAAGGGATGATTTCAACTTCACCATTTGGAACTCTTGGTTTAATAGCTTCCTTGTAAGCAGTAACCCTCTATCAAGAAAATCATGATAGGAAATGCAAGCAATGTATACAATGCGTTTATTCGATCATTTCCTTAATGTTATAATAATATTCTTCTTCAAGCTTAAACATGATGTCCGCTGAAATAAGAAAGCAAGGTTCAATCTTTGTATTACTTCTCGAATTTACTAGTTCAGAGGGAAATGACTTTCTAGTTCATCACATTCATCAAATGTCGATTTATCGATGATATTTTTTTTGTTTTTGTTATGGCGCTTTAGGTTAAAGTCAATTGTCAAGGATAACCTCCACTCCTGCATGATATTTCGTTTCTTTTCTAAATTTAAATGTTAGTAATCATACCTTGTTTCTGCCCACATCTCAATGTCGACTTCTGAAGTCTGTAAATAATAAATTAAAGTTTTAAAGTCCATAGATGACAATTGGTGTTTTTTGTAGAGAGATGATAAAACAAAAAGCAAACGAAAATCACAAGTTGAATAGAAATAAAACACCATGGCCTGAAAGAAAACGGTTGAAATTTTGGAGGTAATTTTAAATTGAGAAATACATCCCTCATGAAATCATTTGTTACTTATCTTCCTTTCGCTATACTTATGTTCCTTTTTTTGTATATTGTCTTCAACGTTTGTATATATGATGTTTCCCACATTTCATACCGTAATGTAATTATTCACAAAACACTGCTCAATAAAATAAAGATTGAATAACCCGGTGTGAGCTTAGGTGATGTTGTCTTTATTAACATGACGTTTGGAATAAAAGATTTGATGGGGGTAACCTGATAAATAAAAGATGAGTTGATTTTTTATGATGTGTAGGAATACATATTGATCTTTCCCAAGAATGAACAGTTCCCCTTATCGACGTAACAGTACAAATTGTTTGGTGGATCCAGAATCCTCTTAGTACAAATTGGAATTCCAATATTCACAGGTAGAAATTGAAATTCTTATGTATACGAATTAAAACTTTATGGCACGTTTAACTATAATTGAAAATCTTTTCTATTTTATTTTGATTAAGATTAGGATATTGAATCTCAATAAAACAGTCCGTTTTCATGCCTGTATCAAAATACTGATTTTGGGCATGTAGTCCACCAACAGAGGTATCTACCTAGCGGTAGTAAGAACGATAAACTATCATCCGCACCATGGAAAGAGTTTACATATACAACGTAAAATGTATACTTAACAGTCGTGCATTTTAACTCTATGCGAACATCGTTAGAAGGAGTTTACTCCTTACACAAAAAATATCCAATCAGATGTATGATGCATTGGAAATTGACACCATCACTAAACTGCGACATGTTTTTTTGCAATCTAAGGTCTTTAAAAAACCAGAATGGTCAACTGATCTTTAAAGTTACCAATAATGTCTAATTCCTGATGGTTATATATTGACTTAGTGTGGATTCGCAAGGCGGATGCTGTTTACATAAAGAAAGACTTGGTCTCGACCCTTTTCAAAGCCCTGCGATTCCGACAATTTTTTGCTATCCACCTTTCTTTATATCTTCTTAATAGAATTTTGAACATCGGTAAACTTCTGTTGCCATTATTATCGCTATTTAACAAAATTTTCCTTTGATCTTACTGTCTGATAATTTTCTTTCTCAGCAGAGTCGAGTGATATGAAAACGGAGTCGAGTGATATGAAAATTATCGATAGAAACTATGGGAGCACGTGGCGTTGCTAATGAAATTGACATTAAATTGACAATGTCGGCATATGTAAAATAGCGATAAATAGATTATCATTGGTCATCTCAACTAGATTGCTTTTCTCGCTTTCGCTGTCTCGGTTCAAGCGGGAAAATCAATCTCGTTCAGATGATCAACGATAATCTACAAGTATATTATCAAATTCACAAATAATACATGTTGGTCTCTAGAATATAGATTATATGTACTGACGTTGTTTATCACCTTAGCGTGTTATAGTGGTTTTTTTTTTAATTGTCTTTGTATCGATTGTATTTTTGTCTTTATTTTATGACAATGTGCTTTGTTAGTGGAGTGTCTACATACCGTTTTGTTTTAATTGTTGACATAGTTTTTTTTTATAGTGATTGTGATAATAACACAATGTTGATTGCTGTACCCCTATTTTTGACATTTTTACCTAATAAGTATTATGTCTGTTCCTTTTGCTCACACATTGTTGTCAATATAATGGAATTATATGTGACTGTCATACAGTTAATAGGCTAAGCAACCTATAAAACCAAGTTTAATCCAACAAATCTCTAAATATGGAAATATCTGTCCAAATCCAGAACATGACAGGTTTTTTTCTATTCGTTTGATGTGTCTGAGCTTTGGATTGTGCCGTTTGTTAATAGACTTGACGTTTTGAATTTTCCTTGGAGTTCAGTATTTTTATTATTTTTATTTTTCATTGAAAAAAGCCATTACTTATTTTTAAATTTAAATATCGATAACAATTGTATATACATATGAGGTAACAGTACCTTATTGAATTGTAAAGTTTTTGTTTCTCTCTCTGCATATGGTAAATCCTTCAGACTTATGATACACATACCAATAGTTTCGTCTATGGTATAGTTAGCATCAATCAAGGTAATTTCTGAAATTGAGAAAAAGAAAAGCAGTTCACAAGTGACATCATATAACTGACCCTCGCATCTACTAATAAATTAACTTAGGATTCTTATATGCCCGAAACGCTCATATGACAAATGTTACTATACATGCCTGAACGAATATTACTTCTCATATATCTAGTTTAAGATAGTTGTTTTCATATAATGTCAAAAAATTAAATAATTTATCATGAAGTTGCAGAGAGAAGTAAAGTTAGTGAATCAGAATCGTACAATGCTTCGTGTGGCCACGACAAGTTAAATTTAAACAAATTGGAGACCATATTTATTTGTCATAAGGTTTCAGCGTGACAGAACAAACGACTGTTATGGACTTTACTAGTTATGAATGAAGATTTTGAACATAATACCCTTAATTTATTACAGGATTTAGAGGACCTTTTGTCATTTGGCTACGGACATTCCGTTTTGAATTTTCATCGGAGTTCAGTTTTTTTGATATTGTAATCTTTTCTTATCAATATGAAAAAGAAAATCAAGTGGTATGCAAATTCGCAATAAAACTTTTTAAGGTGAATCATTTTTATTTCAATTGTCAAGGTGTTCATAGTCTATTTTTGATTTAAGCTATCTACATGATATACATTTTGTATTAATCTCTTTCATTAAATATAAGCTTTTGTGGTTCATATGGTATAAAAGCAACAGTAGTATACCGCTGTTTAATAGTCATAACTTGATTAAATGATAATCTTTCATGTAATACAGGATTGATCTTAATAATTGTTCTCTGGGGTAAATATGATCTCCGTAACTGCAGTTATGTATATCCAAAGATGATTGTTGTAGGTAGTTAGATAAGTACTTTGTTTTATTGAATGACATTACTGATAGGTATGACACAAGTTTATGTATCTTAAAAAGCAAATGACTGTACCAAGCTCATTGTTATCTCTAGGATCAAGGTAGAATTGAAATGTTTCATCCCATACTGGATTCACTTCGTTATCTACAGTCTTGGTCTTCTGCAAACAGTTTGGAGATGTCTTGATATATAACGATACGAACGGATCTGGTGTATCCACTGTAAAATAAAACAGTTCAATATTTGAAGGTCTATTAAATTGTTTGCATAAATGTTCAGTACTTTTTACTTTTTGTAAACAGAAGCAAAACCATACAGGATTTACAGAATAAAAATAATATTGGGCAAAAATGACATAAAGAAAAGAGATGTTGCAAAATTAAAGAATAATGGGATGCTAAAATATAATGTATATTTTATAATTAGCTAACTTACTCAATAACAGTGAAAAATGGCATTAAAATTTCAAGAATGCAAAAATACATTCATATATATTGCCACCATTTTGAGAGGTATGTTCCGGTTTTGATTTATTGACGAGCTGTATCAGAAATATATAGCAAATATAGAATAAAATATGAGGCAATAGTTTCTTACAGTAACTGCATTACCTAAGTTTTAATACTCAAAATTTGTTTATTTTGCTTTCGAGAAAATTAATATTAAATATGCCAGTTGCTAATAAATGGTTAACATTTGAACGGTATTGTTTGTAACACCTCGTGTATTAGAGTGTCATGTTGATTTGTATACTTTTAGTGTTTTTAGACAAAGACAGGGCCTCGTGTTCAAGACCGTACTTTGACCTATAATGGTAAGCTTTTATTAATTGTAACTTGAATGGAGATTTGTCTCATTGGTACTCATACCGCATTGAAAGTCGAGTATACATAATTATAACAATACAGCATAAGCGTTTTTAACCGACATACATATGATAAAGGTAAGACTTAAAACACATAAAACAGAAACAGACCCTACGTTTAAAGAAAAAAAGTCAATGAATGTCATATAAAAAAATAAGAAATCGTAAATGTATTTTCAGTGATATGCTGTTTCTTCTATAACTACAACTTACTTAGATCTGCAGCCCATCCTTTCGTTATATTGTATCCTCGCACCACTTTGATATATAGTATTGTACATGGATAGTGGGATACCTATAAAACAAGGAATGCACAAATTACTTTTTAGAAGTGTGCTGTCGAATAGGTCATATAAAATTTACCAATAAAATGTAAATCAATTGAATAATTAACTAACTGAGAAATATTTTGTTTACTTTTTTTTAAATAAGGACAAAAGAATCGAAATTATGCTGACATATACCATTTACATGCACCAGTTATTGCACATGCCCTTTGCTTTTGGAGTTACTTTTCGAAGGTTATTTTTATTCAACCAATTCAGATTTGTATTGTAATTGCACTGGTTTATGTATCTGTCATTGAAAGAACTTTTAATGATAGAAGTATGATAGCAAGATTTACATTCATATTATTAAATAGTTTTCTACAATCTCTTACCGTTGTTGGTTTTATAAGTTACAGTGTAAACGTCTTGAGCAGAACATAAATAAAGGAGCGAATCTATTTTAACTATTTTGGGCTGTCAATAAGCCAAGTGGAAAGGAATAATTTTGAATTGAACTAACTAATATAGTTTTTGCAATGCTTTATTAAATATATACCTGATTAGTATGAATTTAAAACAATAAAGAATATCCGAAAATTTAAACAATCTAATTGATTGTGTTTTAGTTTAAACTATAATAGTCAATAATAAATCTATTCTCAGTACTCACCTCAAAAACCTGAAAAGGGTCGAAGCTGGAATAAAAGATAAAACATCAGATATAGTAACAAAATAATTATAGAAATTGTCATATATATGGCTATATGTAAGGAAAGTATCACAATTAATTTTAAATCTCAAAAGCATAGTTTACATTTCTGTAAAATGCAAAATCCACAGGAAGTTAAAATGTAAATGAAGCCTAGTAAAAAGGATTGAAGCTGGAATTAAAGACATAAAATTAGATATAGTCATACAATAATAACATAAAGAAATTGTCATTGATATGGCTATATGTAAGAAAATATCACTAATAATTCACAATTATTTTAATGATCTGCATCATATTTTACATTTCTGTAAAATATAAAAACCGAAGGAAGAAAAATGTAAATAAGGTAAAAAGGTAAATGGACATTGATTTTGTGCACTACAACATTCTTTTTTTACTGGTGTAGATGTAATTAAATAAATACTGCTATAAGGAGATCATGATAAGAAATACACTATATTTGTCATTTATTAAACGGTGAACAGGTGAAAATTAATCTAAAATCAAATTTGACAATACAAATACAATTTATACACGCCATGCAATACGTTATAATAGTACATGTCATACAAATCATAAAAATATCATACTTAGGAAGCAAAGGTTAGAACAACAGTCAGCAATGTGATCTTTCTCTTGAAAAATCAAAAATAAAAGTGTATACAAATTATAAAATTACTATTTATGTGTAAGTTAAATGAAAAGTTAAAAAAATATAATATTATCATGCGGATATGAGGTATGAATACAAAAGGAGTTTTAAAAGATGTGTGATTCTGCTTTAATTATAATGTTTTATATTTATAGTGTATACACTGTACAACTGTCATACAAGTTGGAGATTAAGCTAGCTATGAAACCAGATTTGATTATGTTCGGAAAATGCCGAAGAAAATGCCAGTACCAGTAGGAATGTTAATAGTAATCAAAGGTACCAGGATTATAATTTAATTATCCAGATGCGCGTTTCGTCTATATAATACTGATCAGTGACAGTGATTTTCCATTCGTTCTGTTACCATGGTTACTTCATATAGTCCAACGTTTGATTTTGTCTGTTTTTATGGACTTCCTCCTTTTGTGAATAAACATTAAGTTTGATATTTTTTTATTTTTTAATGTATTTGTTTTTCATTTTTCAATAATCACAGAGGAAAGACCATATAGACAGGAGTATTAAAATGTCCACCAATCATAAGCTTATAAACTTTTCAAATCTGCTGAATGAGAGGGGAAAATTTACATAAGAAACTGCCTGTACCAAGTCAGGAATATGACCAATCTTTAACTTATCCATTCGTTTGATGTGTTTGAGCTTCGAATTTTCGTTGTTCGGTATTTTTGTGAATTCACTTTTTAGAAGTTATTTGTCAAACTTTGATTAAGTGAAATCCAGTTTGAAAAACTTAAAACTGCAGGGTTAGACTCCAGTTACAACTTTTAAATATTCCAATGTTGTAATGAACATATGTTGGATTTTAATGGATAAAAAACAAGAGGATTTTCACGGGTAGAGTAGTATGATCATTGTATGGTTTTGTTTATTTTTGGTATTGAGAATCCGCTCAGTTGATTTACATGTCAAAAATATTAATTATATTTTAGGTATGAATATGTATACAACAGACTGCGCGTGCTTAATGGTATATTATGCGTGTGTAGTTATATATCTAATAAAAAGGCGACTACCTTAAGCAAATTAAAAGAATGTAATGTAAAACATTAATCAAACAACTGATTTGATAAATAGCAAGCAACTGATAAAAAAAAAACTGAAAAAATTGCGTAAGTAACATATTGCGTTTGTGTTTTACCTGTAATTTGCAGACGAAGTCTGCCAAAACTGAAAGGCAAAATGATTTTAAGATTATATGCAGCACTTATTTTACCTAACATCTACAGAACTCTATTATATTGATTTAAGTGGTAGATAACACTGATGGGGAAGGAACCAAAACTGTTTGGGCATCTGAGATCTTATGGTCAATGACAAGACTGATGCAACTCAATATTGGGTTTTCTGGATAGTGCTGTGTAGATTGTTGTTTTCCTTTCGTTTTTCTTTTCGCCATGGTGTGTTTGTTTATTTTGACTTTTTAATTACCACTTAAATATGCTTCCTCACTTACACCTTTTGTGAGTTGTATCTAAATTGTATCATATATTTGTACAGATGTAACATCTAATTAAGTATTTATAACTAAAAGTAGACGTATAAACATTCGGAATCCAGAGTATAATGCACGTACATCACAAATCAAAAAGCAGCGATAGGTGTGCGGACAAAAAAAAAATTTATACAACACAACAAGCATTTAAAACTAATTGATATATACCAATTTTTTCCCTATCCTAATAACACATAAAAATATTGCAACAAGGTTCTTCGTTAACAACCTCTAATCAACTTTTTAAGTGAACGCTGTATGCAACAAACAGGATGCTGTAGTGCTGTAGCAACATAGAAAACTCTTCTGGTCTCAGAACCCAAAAGGACCCATAATTAAGGTCATATATAGAAGAGAGTATATCGGGGAAAATTTTATACAAAACATCATACAATTTTGAAATAATTATGGTCCTATGTCATTATAAAAAAGAAGATGTGGTTTAGATTGCCAAAAGGTCAAACTCTCAACAAGAGACCAAAAATACACAGAAACTAACAATTGTAGGTCACCGTACGTCTTCAACTATGAGCAAAGCCCATACCGCATAGTCAGTTATAAAAGCCCGAAACAGACAATGTAAAAACAATTCAAACGAGAAAACTAACTGCCTTAATATTTATAAAAAAATGATCGAAAAACAAATATGTAACACTTAAACACACGACAGCACTGAATTTACAGGTCCTGACTTGGGACAGGCACATACATACATAATGTGGGTGGGGTTAAACATGTTAGTGGGATCCCAACCCTCCTCCTCATCTGTGACAGTGGTTAAAGTACAACATACGAACATTGTTTGCCATGAAAACATACTAAGATTTATTTTGATAAGCAGTCGTTTTTTGACTTTATATATCTTTAAAACCGTCCGAAGACCTAGTTTTATAGTCCAAAAAAATAAATATATATTAATTTTGTTAAAACAACCTTTTTTTTAAATTTTATAAATACCGAGAAAACGGTAGCATTAAAGGTGTCGAAAAGCAGGATGAAATTACTATAACTTCACATTTTAAAAAAAACATTTTAAAGGGTTATCTACATACAGTATATTCATTGCATACTGGATACTATCTAGAAGCGAATGCACTTGTGCGATAATGAAAGTATGCTACAGGTTTAGGTTTATCCCTTATAAATAATTATTACATATACTGTACTGTCTTTCCTTACCGAAACTTTACTGGCTTGTAATAAGCCTGTCTGGGAAAACATTATTTATTCATTAGTTGCTATTGGATTTGAACTAGTCTTCAATAACTGCGAGTCCTCTTAGATCAGTACCTTGTGTTCTTTTGGGTTTTTTTTTCTTTTTATTTATTTTTAGGTATATGTGTTTTTAGTGCCGATCTGATAATTCCAACTTTTAAATGTAGTGCTTTAAATCGACTGTCCAAAATACGGGGTTTAACAGCTCACAAGCAACACTCTGTATGTGCCTGTCCCAAATCTCAGTGGATGTCGTTGGTTGCATACTGGAATACTTGATGTTCGTTTATTTTTTTAGTATTAATCAGGTAGTTTGCTTTCTCTTTTAAAATTGTTTCATTTTTCATGCCAAGGATTTTCTGTATCTAAGTATACGATATCGGTATTGTTCATTGAAGAAGTCAGTTAGTGATCTCTTGTTGATAACATACTCATCCTATGGTCTACAATTGATAATGTCTCATTAGATATCATTCACTATCTCAGTGTATACTTTGCAGGAGTATGATGCTGCTTTATTTTAACAATACATAATTATCTGTTTTCAGAATAACGCGTGAGAAAAAAATGCGTTTTCGATGATCTTTTTAATCCTATTATTTTGTTTAATCCTTCCCCCTTGGCTTTTATTGTCATAGGTAAAAATTGAAAAATTTCGATCCGTTTCTGACATGCAAAATAATGATTATTTTCACCCATTAAATTTGCGTCCTTTTTCTGTGTATTATATTTAATTAACGTTTATAAATATATGGAATTGTCAAAGTAACACCCTTCTCCCAGAACCCTTGACTGTTATTATAATAAAATGATTGAAATTTATAGAAAGATGGAATTAAAATCTGATTCTACAGAACCTGAAAAAAAAATATAATTAAGGACCAACCAAAAGTAACACATGTTTTTTTAAACCACCCACACACACAAAACAACCATACAAAATGAAAAAAAATACACAAAAAAAATTCAAAAAGGCAAACGACCTACCCTTTTTTCTTCGCCTATGTCAAAAATTAATCGAAACAAAAGATTAATGACCGTAACCCAATAAATGAATATTATTAGATATTTCCAGTTCTGTTTTTGGATCAAATTGTCACACATTTAGCTCAAAGCATTTTTCCTGCTTCTTCTACCCAAATAAGTAAAACCGATATACCTTAGATTATTCTGATAACGCATAAATGTTCTTGATAGTTAATTCATAGACTTACCTCTCTAAGTTACTCATTGCAGTTTGCTACAAGTGGCTCAATTTGATCTACAAAGAAAAATAACACTTTCTAATAAGAATATCAAAGGAAATAAAACTTATGAACAAGTATTAAAGGGGCACTAGATGCCATATTCATGTTCATCGATTTGACTAAAATTCTCATATTTGATTTATAACCATGTCAAACATATAACAAATTATAACATGTCTCAAATAAACAATTTACAGGTAACAGGCTTGAGAATATGTAGCTTCGTTTCGTGTGTATTTCAGGTGGCACGGTAGTATTTGCATTCCAGAATTTAGGTTGCTCTTTTGTGTACCCTACTTAGGTAAATGTATCTAAACAGTGTGATTGGACAAAAAATACAGTATCAACTGAACATAATTTCCCAAACTGAGGGACGAATCAGGTGTAGAAAAATATGAAATAATTTTACATACAGATGAAAATGAATTTTTGAGAATTTTTTTAAATTTTGTATTCACTGCACCATAAAATACCTAAAAGTACTAGTGGCCTTAGGTTTTTAAAAATAGCAAAATAAGTAAACGGTCATGATACATATTCAAATTCATTTCTGAATAGTAAAATGAAAGTACTTCAGTTAACTGTTAATGTAGAATTTTTTGCAGTGTTAGAAAGTGGTGAAAATTCTAAAAAGGCTATCATTATCCCTTATGGGCCAGGAAATACTACCGTGCCACCTTCAGTCTGGACGCCATCTAATTAACTATCGAGTTGATTTTAAGCGATATAAACATAATTACAGATAAAAATAGAAAGTCGACTCTTATAATTCGATGTTTCTATGTCTGTTTTATTTCAAGATTCAAGATTATTTATTTCTCAAACACCATAAAGTTACAATGGTACAAAGAAGTTCATCAAAAGTTATATAACATAACACAAACACACATGACAAGATGAGATGACAATATTAAATAAAATAAAATAAACAGTATAGTAGCGAAGAGTGGTGATTAATTAACCAGGAAGACTCACTTAAAAATTTATAACCCTGATAAATTTGCACAGCTTTTTCAACTTATTTTTTACTTTTAACTGAAATAGTTTTTCAAATTTTAGTATGTTACATCTGTGCAAGAAAAAAGTATCCAGATATTGTGCTCGAACATTTGCCAAAGAACTACACTGCAAAGTTTAATAATAGTTTACAAAATTTTAAGTGCACTTTTTCTATAATATCAGTATTAATGAAACCCCAAATCTCACACCCATACAGAAGGATTGGCTTCACAATTTTATCAAATAGATCATATTGAGATTTCACTGACAAGTTGTGCAACCTCCCCTTTTCATACATTGTATTATTTGCTTTTCTAACTAAAATTTTCTTAGCACTCATAAAGCTACCTGTTCTTGAAAAATTCAACCCAATGTATGTCAATTCGTTTACTATCTCCAATGCATTTCCATCATATATAAAGTTAATATTTTTGGGTAATCTATCACCAGATGTTATAGATTAAAAATATATGTTAATCATCGTTTTTACCTTATAAGAATGATATGTTGTTGATCAAACCAATCAATCAAATTATAAAATTATCCATATTTAGCTAAGAGGTTAAATTGAAGTTCACATGAATATGGATTTAACGAGGTCGAGTTATTCACTTGCAAGTGAATAATTCATCATCAAAGTTTCTAAGCTTATTTTGACAAAATAGAAACATACTGGCCGCTAAAAGCGAATTGTTATTTAACTATTTCACTCTCATTTATGATTGAACAAAAAAAAATCAAATTTTAGATGTTTTATATATCTCGAAGCTAGTGCCCCTTTAAGCAACATTGATAGTGCGTCAATGTTGAATATTGGTATTGACTCTTATTTAAAGCATCGATTAGTTCTTTTACGAATCAACATCTGTTCGGCACTGCAGGTCGTGTGCATCTTTCTGCAACATATTTGATTGCCATAAAAACTGCTCTAACTGTGGAGGGCCTATTTAAAGTAAAATATCACCGAAAAAAAATAATTTAAAAAGACGTTTATACAGATATATTTTATAGCCGTTGACGGAGACCATCTACAATGAATGTCTGTCAGAGGGAAGAAAAACCTGCCTGTTGTGAATGTTTTTTTTACAGTTGTATGTAAAACTAATACTAGAGGGAATGTTTATTTTCGCACGGTAGATAATTGACTAAAAACTGTATTTGTTTTGGTGTAAAGAATTTATAAACTATTTTATATAAATTATTTTATAACTTTTATAGGATTCCATGTTCAAGTAATTGTCGTAAGCTGTAAATAGATTTGAGTGGTTACTTTTGTTACGATATAACAGTTTACCTCGAAAATTGTATCTTTATTCATCAACGAATTTTGTGATCCAACACTACTGAATTTATTACCTACATGCTTCATTTAACAATTTAACAAGCATTTTTCGTGTACTTATTTGATTATTTAACGACATCTTTCCCTGACAGTATAATGAAACATACATCTAATGTAATTATTCGTGGATAAAGTTCCGATAAAAATTTGGTAAAAGAAAGTCCATAAAAACTAACAAAATCAAACGCTTTCAATCAGGGAACAATTGAAAAACATCTGCCATATATCTGAATTAGTACTGGCATGTTGGAAAAAAATGGTTGGTTAAACCTGGTTTTGCAGCTACCTAAACCTAGCTCCTACATGTATGATAGTTCCGTTATATTGACAAAATTAGGTGAGCAACCAAACATAGATGAATGATAAGTTAATGTGACAGTAATTTTGTTCTTGCAGCCACATTACCAGACATACAACACTGACTCAAAAATCAAATAGACCAACAAATTAATCTGACAAAGACGCAAATAAAAAAAATACGTCAAAACTTGAATTTTCTGTGTTTCATGAAAAATTGGTCAGTGCCAAGGTGTCACCAAAGGTTTTCACGAGGGAAGGGCACGAGATTTGCTTTGTATTGAAAATCGATCGATATGTTTCGTTAATCGTAATACAAAATTAAAAACGTGATTCTATTAAATAAAGATATTCTAAAACCACATTAATTTTCATTACGTATAATATTTTGGCATTATTTTGAGATATTCTATTCATTCGTCCACGTATACTTAAATAAACCAAAGGAAAATATTATGTTAAAGGACTTATCGATACCTCGTTATTTTAATTATAAAACTGTAACCTTCAAATGTTAATCTGATAGATATATGGGTTTCTTTTAGACGAAGAGACAAATTAAAATGTGAAAGTGTTGAACCGATATGTCTCGAATTTTTTGTGTGTCATTAGGTTGCACTCCCATTCATGTATCTCTTTAAATATTGACATTTTATGTTATGTAACTCTGATCTCAAATGTCTCAGTTCTTAAATAAAACATTGGCCAAAAGTATGAATCATAGTTCTCTTTAATTATAGTGTATTTTTTCTTTATTTCTTTTCTTTCCATTTCTCATACATTTCTTAGTTTTTCTGGGGTGTAAATGAAAAAAGAGAATTGAAATAAACTTTTGGATGTTTTATTTTAACTGATTGTGATATGGAAAGAGTGATTAGGCCAGGTGCAATAAGGTAATATTTACACTTTTCGGAACATCTCTTGACTTGCCTATGGGGTAATGGATGTGTATTTACCAAATTCGTATGCAATTTTTCTGAAAGTTGGATATACTTCTGGAATTGCACTGTACATTAAACACACAATTAAAAGACAAAAAACACACGGCATTTTTTTTAATGCGACAAGAACTGATATATAGGAATTAATTGTGGTCTCGGGCTACGATAGTGTCTCATAATAACGACTGGTTTATATACTAGTATTAAATTTTAAATTTTAAATAGAATTATGTTTATGAGAATTTGCAACATTAAAATGATTAAGATGGAAAATGAAATGTCAATGTCACTTTAATTCTAAACTTTAATACATAGATATACCGGTTCATGTATATAGTCAGTGTTTGTTACACTCAAAAGTGTGTTGTACTAACGAAAAGGATCCCGAATACAGGACTTTAATATATCCCCGTTAAATAACAGAAAACGTTAGAAAATAATAATCAGGTTTAGACCAACAATTGAAATACACCGTCTGAGGAAATAAATCTAAATCTTGTATAGATTAATCAAGTGTTCATAGATTAGGTTTAGGATAAATAAAACTCCATTAAAATATCAATTGTCGGACCATCCGTGTCAAAAGTTGATAAAGTCAATCAACCATTTTACAAAAGAAATTAACAACACATGACGGACAATGAAATAGAGCCAGACAATATGATTTTAACAATCAAATTTATTTATCGAGTATGAGATCGTAAACATATTTGGAATGACATTAAAAGTATATATTTCGACATTGGCTTTCAAATAGGGTATATGTTTATCAAGTTTAGTGTTGAAATTTCTTTAATTATCAAAGGTACCAGGCTTATAATTTGTTACGCCAGACGCGCATTTCGTCTACAAAAACTCATCAATGACGCTCATATCAACTTTTTAAAAAGCCAAACAAGTATGAAGTTGAAAAGCATTGAGGACCCGAAATTCGAAAAGGTTGTGCCAAATATCACTAAGGTAATATGTGCATGGGATAAGGAAATCCTTAGTATTTCGAATAATTCATACTTTTAGGTATGTTAGAGAAAGAGGGTAAAATGCTTTTAAATCTCAAAATATTTAAACACTGCTTTATTCAACATTCTCCTGTTCATAGAATATCCTTCCCAGTGCCAAAGATATATTGCGTGTATAATATGTCTTCTGACGGTGTCTGTTTAAAAGATAAAAACAAATCTTGTCAAGCTAAGACTGACAACATCGTGTATGACCAAATATAAAGATGGATAGACAAGATGAGTCCACAAAACACTAAAGATTTGGGTAAAATGAACTTTTTACGATCAACATTTAGCAACACATATGTCTAAAATGTATCAAGTGAGCGCAAAAACGACTAACATTGTCGTCTGTCAGTCAAGCTGACAACGCCATGGAAATAAAAGACAAATATGCGACTAACACATAACAAACAAAGTTATATGCGTTGGTCCACGAATAAGACGATGCATGAAACAAGAAAAAATATATGGAAGGCAAATATACATTTTCTTAAAAAATATATATTATTCTTTAAAAAAATATATCTACATGGATCTAGCAATCATGAAATCAATAAAACAACAAAACAAATTTAGAAAAAAATCAAACATAACTAAAATCGTCATACAATTTTGCCAAATGCTTAAAACCGCGCTTATTGCAATCAAAGCTCATTCCATGCATTTAAGATTCGCAAGACTATTATTTTGCTTCTATTCTGGTAAGCACGTGGTATTTATGAGTAAGAACAAAGACTGGTCGGCTCAGAGCCAGAATAATGTTTCACGGCATGTTATCACGTGAGCTATCCTAAACCAACTCAGCATGTTAGTTTATGATTTATAAATTATATATTTTTAATGTGTTTTATTGTAAAGTTAGTGTCTTGTAAGTCTATGATATAGACTGGGTATTGATCTTTGTTTTATCTCTTTTGTGTATTGAACTTGATGTATTTATTTGTAAGATCAAGATATGACACTTTAAACAATAATCACAATCTGTATAGATAGATAGATAGATAATTTTATTATTATCTGTATATTATCTAATAACAAAGAAGGCGACCATGTCTAATGATTTAGCATAAAAATAATATTTTTTGTTTAAAGATTTGCAGAATCAAGGTTAATTTCGGCTAAACCTAGTCATTAAGAAACTGATTCTGCATGAAAGGGGGACGAAAGATATCAGAGGGACAGTCAAACTCATAGATTGAAAATAAACTGACAACGCCATGGCTAAAAATAAAATGACAAACAGATAAATAATAGTACAAAAAACACAACATAGAAAACTAAAGACTAAGCAACATGAACCCCACCAAAAACTGGGGGGGGGGGGGGGTCTCAGCTACTCCAGAAGGGTAAGCAGATCCTGCTCCACATCAGGCATACGTCGTGTTGCTTATGTTATTACAAATCCGGTAAATTCGGTAGGTCACATTCATGAAAAGGGTAGGGTATTGTAGTTACGACATAAGTAACATATCCGATATCATATGTGAAACGGTTATTTTATAACGGTCAACCAACTCATGATGGCGTCCGTAAAATTTACGAAGGGATTATTTCAACTTCACCATTTGGAACTCTTGGTTTAATAGCTTCCTTGGGAGCAGCAATTCTCCATCATAAAATGTATGCATATAAAAGAAGATGTGGAATGATTGCCAATGAGACAGTTCTTCACAAGAGACCAAATGGCACAGAAACTAACAACTACAGGTCCACGTACGGCCTTCAATTATGAGCAATGCCCATACTGCATAGTCAACTATTAAAAAAAAACACCAAACAAACAAACATAAAACACTTCAAACAACAAGAGATCTAACAGCTTCTAATTTTTGTACAAAAAATAGACGAAAAACAAATAAGCAACACAGCAACTAAACGACAGGTACTGAGTTACAGGCTCCTGACTTAGGACAGACACACAAATGTGGCTGGGTTAAACATGTTAGCGAAATCCAAACCCCCCTAACCTGTGACAGTGGTGTAACAATACAACATAAGAACGAACTATAAAAATCAGTTAAAAAAGGCTTAAGTAATCAGATTGATACAAACTAAAATACACATCTAACAAAAACGCAGAGGAGTGTGGGTATTGTACATCCCAACAACAAAAGAAGACACGCAGAGTGGATGTGGTCGGGTACTTGTACATCCCAACAACAAAAAAGATACTAAGTGCAGATCTGAGATCTGTTAGCTATACTTCAAAGCCAATAACAACTAATAAAACAAACTCGTGCAACTAAGACTAAATTATCAATTAAAGTTAACGTGAGCATACCACAATGCAATGTGTATTGCTTTTGATAAAATAATGTATGTTTTATAGGTTTATCAACTTAACATAATTATTTAGATTTTTACTAAAAAAATTTGCACCGTTAATTCAATAAGATATCTAGTTTCATAAGTGCAAACGTGCTACAATGTCATAACCACATTTATATACATATGTACAATTTAATTAAGTCAAGGTTTAAAATCCCACCGTTAGAAATTCTTATCTTAATATTGTTTTTAGTCACAACTTTAAATAGCAATGTGTTAAAATATATATTTATAAATGATTAAAATATTCATTATAATGAAATCAATAATTACTTACATCGGATTTCTGGTACGCAGTACTTTGCACACATTTTTTTGCAGGATACCAATTACTTCATATATTATTTTACACTCTAGTCTCTTTCGTAAAATAGTTGTATCAAATATATCACGAGAATAGATAGCACATCAAGTCCACCAAATCTTTTTAATAACAAGCCCCCTACTTTAAACACGGGTTATTCAAATTTGTAATTGTCTCCCCTGGTGTGAAACCGTTTCATATGTACATTTATAATATTAAATTAGGTAAAACGTAAAGAATTACGAGTTCGAGAGACAATTATATAAATAATTAACAATTTACGTTAAAAATTGATACTATTACATAGTACTAGTAGATACATGTATTTTCATTGTCATACGTTATTTAACCTCAGGGAAGCCTGGTTATTGTTCAAAATGAAAGAAACAGTGGTGAAACCGTTCTATTTTCTGTCCTTTGTTATCTGATAACCCCCCCCCCCCCCCCCCCCCCCATATTTTGCTTTATGTCTTCTTCATAATTTGTGGGAAGATACCAATGAAGCAAAATAACCACAAGTCGGAGAAAAAACCAAGACAACACCATGGTTACAAGTATGCAAAGTTATTTCAAATTCAATGAACCTGTAATGAACGTTAATTGAATATAACGAGTTTGTTTCTATCATGAATTGAAAGTTTGGATCCTTTTGAACGTTTGACATGAAGAACACTTTTTTTCGCCTTCGTTATTACGTCGATATTCATATATTTTACTCTTTTTTTTTTAAAAAGATCTCTATAATTGTGTCCACTTTTTTTCACAGGCAGAGGTTTTAAATGTTTATTATCTTCTTATATTATGAAATTATTTCGGTATACTTCCTCTATTCTTATAGGAAGCAATATAGGAAGCAATATGTAGGCGCTTTTGACATGTTGATTTTGAAATATTGTTATAAAGAACCGGACAGTTCACAATTTAGGAAAACTGAAATCATCTCTTTTGTTATAAAGTTTTCAAGCGACTCTTATGATGTAATATTTAATGTTGTAAATATTGCATGCATTTTAAGAACTCGTCGATTGGTGGTACTAGACTGAGACTTCTTGTCATATATTTAAATATCTAACTCGCAAGGTAACAGCCAAAAAAACATTTATCATCGCTATTTTACGAAATTTTACTTTGATCTTACTTTCTGATAATTACCTTTCTCAGCGCAGTAGAGTGATATGAAAATTTATCGTTAGAAACTATGCCGGCGTCACACATTGGAGTATAGACCGGCGTGCAACAGACGTACAGAGAAAATTGACAAAGTCCGTATACGTTAGTTGCACGCCAGAACGCTATAAAAAGTTGTCATCTAGCACAAGCGTTTGTCAAGCGTATACCTGTACGCTACACGCACGTAATAAATACGCTACAAGCGCGTTGAAAACACTACAGATAAGTTTGAGACACGTTTAGGGCACGTTGTATACGTTTCAAGATCGTTCGACTTTAATTAACTATAGCGTATGCGGGTGTGTTTGTAATGCCGGCGTCACAAATCGGCGTGTAGACCGGCGTGCACCAAACGTACAGAGAAAATTGACAAAGTCGGTATACGTTAGTTGCACGCCAGAGGAACGCTAAGCAATCGTTAAACTCGCGTTGCATAAGTTTGAAGAAGGTATATGCTTGGTGAACGCTACAACTCCAGGAAATTTTTATGCAGCATAAAAATTTTCATCCAGCTCAAGCGTGTGTCTAGCGTATACCTGTACGCTACACGCACGTTATACATACGCCACAAGCGCGTTAAACGCGCTACAGATAAGTTTGAGACACATTTAGGGCACGTTGTATACGCGATACAGATATGATTGACAAGTAGAATGCATTCAAAATTACTAGCGTATTGGCAGCGTACATAATTTTTTACCACGCCCGGCGTACGTCGGATCCATACGCTGATGTGTGACGCCAGAATCATAAGGGCGCACGTACCCGTTTTCAATGAAATGGTCTGAAAATAACAACGTCGTCATAGGTAAAATAGCGATAAACAGATTATCATAGGTCATCTCAACTCGATTGCTTTTCTCACTTTCGCCGTACTGGCTCCTATCAACAAATCTTTCTAATTGATCAAAAGCAGGCCGGTATCTGCTCTTACTCCTTAATTGTTTGTTTTCGTTAGAGTAGGAGCATGGAAGTAATATTAAACAATATTCCATGGTAGGATCGAGTAAATATAAATTGTCGGAAATCAAACATTTACTAACTTTTTGCGCTCGGTGCGAGCTTTCTTCCACGAAACCACAAAGAGTGTAATAATGATTTATTTAGTTAAGAATATGTCTTTGCTAATGTTACTGAATAAACAATAACCGAAAACAATGTCTACAACATTATTTACACTAAAAGACATAAGGGGGCTCGCGGGTATAAATCATTTTTTTTTTGTAATATAGGTTTTCGCTATATTTTTTTTTATAAATGAACTTTATCATATACTTAATAGAAAATGAAATAAAAAAATGGGGCCCCGATCATTTAAGCTCATAATCTGCCTCCGAAAGAAGCATACATTTTTGTTAATGTCCTTTTTTTCTGTTGAACTAATAGAAGGAGGTATTCAAATTAAAACAGAACAAATTACAGAAATCGCTTAAATTTTACAATTGTTTACTTTATGTACATCTTATTTGAAAACAATAATAAAACATATAGTTCACCGATTAGTTAAAAAAAAATATTTCAATTTTAATGCCAAAAAATGGCATTTTTGCACCAAATGAAGATAACTTGGAGCTTTTTCAATGATATAAACATTTTAAAAGTCACCTGTGGCCAAACCGAAGCTATTTTTTTCGGTGATTTTTGTACCATATCATTAAGTAATAACTAATAGTGTAATACAAAAAGTTTGTAATGAAAAAACAAATGTTTAATTTTTTGCTGAAATTATTGTACCCGCGAGCCTCCTTAAATACGCAAAATCCCAGAATAATTAGGTAGTATCAAACCGGAAACCGTAAAAGACGCACGAGGTTTCTAATGTTCGTTCAAAATTAAAACAAAATCGATATCTTTGTTGTCATTTTGTTATCTTCGAATATAAAGGCATGGTGATTAAATAAATTCAAAAGTTTAAAATCAACAACTTGACTAATTCAGCTACCTATGTTTATATTCAAAACATCCGCAAATTTGACACTCGAATGATATAATGTCAGATAATATCTTTTTTGTCCAATGTGTACCTGTGTTATTCATAACAATTCAAATCTTGGTCAATGGTTATTTCTCACAAAGTCAGACATATAACAAAACAAGATGCTTGCTTAATTCTATAACTTTGTATTTTATTCCTTTCGCAACTGTGAAATACCACATTACATTTTCACGTCTACTATTAAAATAAGACAAATACCACTAGATAGGCTTATGAGACACTATAATAACTAAATAATATTTTTTTTTTTGTATTTGACACATGTCGAGAAAGGTTTACGAAACAAAGATAAACACATAAAAAGATAACTTATCATATGAAGGAGAGAAATGTAATAACATGTGCGAGAATCAGAATATCATTGTGTCATCCCCTCAAATTGAGACATTTAAAAAAAAATCTAATTTGATTAAAGTTAAACTTGAATATCCCATTCTCTTTCATGTGTTTATATTAATATTTAAATGTCCTAATTACGTATCAATAAAACGTACGTTTTGTTATTAATTTGATATAATATCATATAAATTAAATACTGTAGTTATGTAATACCAGTATGTATAATTTAAATTGAAAAAAATGTCAAAACTAAAAAAGAATAGTGGCAAAGAAAAAAGACACCTCTTTATAACAATAACAATGGGTTGCGTTGGGTCTATCCTAAAAGTAAGATATGCTTTCCACATTGACCAGTTTCTACTTCAGTAATAATTCTATGTGGATATTATTAGGCAGTACTCGGCGGAAAGAAACATATTTAAAGTATTTGAATTGAAATGAACACATACATGCTCTGCATGAAGATAAGTTGATGCACTTATACTTAATAATTGCTATTTTTATTTCGATTTCAGTTATTTACCCATGTAATTTTACTGAGAAAACTGTGATAATACTAGACTATTGCTTATATTGCATGTCTTTGAAGCTTTTTAAGTGTAAAATATATTTCGATTTTAGTTTCATTGAAATTTTACATACCTAAACTCAAATGGCAGTTGTACTTACATTTTACAATACAAAATCATCCAATAGCATAGCCTAATTTAACTAATCTTTACAAATCCATGTAAGAAGATTAAAAAAGGTTCAAATGTCTAAACTAAATTCTTTAAAGTCACAATTTAGAATACTCCGTATTCATAATAGCCTATTAATAAAATACTGATTATTATTGATTATTTTTTAAGTCCGTTACTACGGTGTTGTTCATGCTGATATGCATAAACCATTCAAATAAAGTATTTGATTACTGAGACAAATGACTATGTACAGTTTCAGAGTCATACTTACTATGCTAGTGGACTCTGTAGTACTAATTTATCGTAGGACATATGCAGAAAGATCCGTTCGTTCGGATTAAATCTTAACTTAATTAAGCGCAGTGTACAGCCCTGATACGTAGTTTTCCACTCTCAACACTATATACATTTCTATTTGTATTTTTGGGACACGTCTCATTTTTCTGTTTTAGTCTGACCTCTTTTTAAGATTTTTCAATGAAGTATCGTACATTACAATAAAAAAAAGTGCTAAAGAAAGTACGTATCCCCTATATGTTTGTTTTTATTTATTTATTTTAAATTTTCCCAGTCGACGTAAAAAAAAAAACTCAGGCTATTCAATTATGTAATTGTTTCCCCTGGGTGAGAAAACACTTTGCACTTACATAGATCATATCAAATTGCTAGCGGGTAAGATGTTACAAATTTCGATTTTTTAGACACAATAAATTAATTATTTACGAATTACATAAAAATAGTTTTACAATTACCACGTATATACATGTATTTACAGTTCTGTAACTATGTTCTTTTATTGCTATTATGTAGGCTAATCATATCATGAATCAAAACGAGAGAAACCGAGCGTTAAGCCCATTTATTTTAACTCAATATTTTAACATTATGACATTTATTATGAGAATAAAATTGAGAATGGAAATGGGGAATGTGTCAAAGAGACAACAACCCGACCAAATGAAAAACAACAGAAGAGGGTCACCAACAGGTCTTCAATGTAGCGAGAAATTCCCGCACCCGGAGGCGTCCTTCAGCTGGCCCCTAAACAAATATATACTAGTCAAGTGATAATGAACGCCATACTAATTTCCAAATTGTACACAAGAAACTAAAATTAAAATAATACAAGACTAACAAAGGCCAGAGGCTCCTGACTTGGGACAGGCGCAAAAATGCGGCGGGGTTAAACATGTTTGTGAGATCATAACCCTCCCCCTATACCTCGATCTAACCGATGTAGAAAGTAAACGCATAACAATACGCACATTAAAATTCAGTTCAAGAGAAGTCCGAGTCTGAAGTCAGAAGATGTAACCAAAGAAAATAAACAAAATGACAATAATACATAAATAACAACAGACTACTAGCAGTTAACTGACATGCCAGCTCCAGACTTCAATTAAACTGACTGGAAGATTATGATTTCATCATATGAACATCAGGCACAATCCTTCCCGTTAGGGGTTTAGTATCATACCATCATAACACATATGAGAAGAACATAACCCGTGTCATGCCAACAACTGTTTTTAGAATAAATGTGTTTAGTTCCGATGCAAAGACCTTATCAGTGACTCAATATTAACGCCAAAATATGCAATCTTTAATGACTTGACAACAGTATCGTAATTATATCCCTTCTTAATAAGTCTATTCAAAGGTTTTGTAAGTTTCTGAGGTGAATACTGACACCTTTGTGCTTTATAAAAAATATTTCCATAAAAAATTGGATGTGAAATACCTGAACGTGTTAGAAGTCTGCATGTTGAGCTACATTTACGAATGATGTCTTTATACCGATGATAAAATTTAGTAAATGTTTTGACTAGTTTGTGATATTATTTTACAAAAATCTTTATAAGTCATATTATGAATATAATAACTACCAAATGTAGTCCGAGAATTTGAACCACTTCAAGCTGCTATCAATTATTCTGTTGTGAACTTTTATGAAAAAAAACTCCAAATAGCCAAGTTATGTGAAAAGTTACATTTTGGAAAGAAACTACAATCAACAATATGCAAAATACAATGTATGCATAAGTGACCATTCTTTTTATGACTGAAAGGAGAAGGCATTTTTAAATTCCAAGAAAAGAAAGGTACTGTACTGTCTGGCAAATTGAAGACGAACAGTATTTCTTATTTTAGTGTAAAAATTAACCTCAAAACAAGAAATACTAGAAAATAAAACTAATCTGATATTTAGAAAACATTAATACTTTTAAAAAATATTGGTGAAAAATAGCACAGCTTAATTAAGCAAATAAAATGTTTTCCTCTTTTATATAAGAGTGTTTAAATATAAGGAATTATAGTTTACTGGTATAATATATTAGTATGATTTTTATGCCCCATTTATGGGCATTATGTTTTCTGGTCTGTGCGTCCGTTCGTCTGTTCGTCCGTTCGTCCCGCTTCAGGTTAAAGTTTTTGGTCAAGGTAGTTTCTGATGAAGTTGAAGTCCAATCAACTTGAAACTTAGTACACATGTTCCTTATGATATGATATTTCTAATTTTCATGCCACTGAACATAGAAAATGATAGTGCGGATGGGGCATCAGTGTACTTAGGACACATTCTTGTTTAATTCTATCATTTCTGTTATTAGATCTTAACCAATAAATGATAATGAGTTTGCTCTAATGCACTGTTTGTATTTGTATCTTCTGTTTCATAGTAGAAAATGAATCGTTAAAATTACAATTTTTTTTATAAGGGGAGAAGACACGAGAAGGCACAAAAAGGGGGGGGGGGCAAACAAATCAATAAAAATCAGACAACAAAAATATAAGAAAAAATGACAATCAGAAAACATCAGTCAACAAAAACACGACACAAAAAAACATGATAGATGTACAAAAGGGTCACGATAAAAATAAGTTCTAATTGATTTCATGTAGATTATTGTATTTTGATCAAAAGATATTTAAAAAAAATAGATTTTTATGAAACATTAATACAATGAGACAGGCTTCTATAAATGAGGGGGCATTATGATATATATGTTAACACGGTACACACATTCTTCCGAAATTATTTTAATTCTTTTTCTAATCAAAGTTCAATTCAATATATCAAATTATCTTTCATGGTGTGAACTATATCTTAAATAACCTGAATGAAGTATTTACAAAAATCAATATTACCGATAATAGCTCATATTTTTCACTTTTCGCAAGTCATACTTAAAATAAGTTGTAGGCTATCTAGTGGGTAAATAAAATATAATAAAATAATAAAATCAGTAGTTACCTGAATGGTCTCCGAATTATAATTCGTGTATATATATATTCCTACAAATAACATGTAAGTTTAAACAAACATCTTCGTATATCATGGTATATAACACCACTTTTTCATCACTAAAGAGACCATCCTGAATGAATTAAGAAAGTCCTTTTTGGTTGATAAATTGATAAACTGTTATTAAACTTCAAAATAATCAACACAAAATATCACTAAAAACAGATCTTACTACTTTATTATGTTATTATCGTGTTCCGGTTTTCCAATTTAAATTTAAGAAGGTAAATAAAACTTTTAACTCCACATGAATGATCAAGCGTGTTTCCGTAAATGTATTTAATAATAAATTACTACATGTATTTCCGTCTATTTGTTTATTTGTTGTTGTAATGGTCAATAAAGCACGTAAGTGTAGCTATGGATGACACATTAATCAACGGTCTACTTTTTATCCATTAAAAAGAGGGTGGTAAAAATTCAAGATTGATTCATATGTTACCTTGTAAACGTAAATAACGGATATTTGACATGCTTGATTTTGTATTACCCATATACAATATACCCTGAGCGTTTTACTTCGATTGAAATGGATCTATTATTAATGACTTTAACATTATACGTCTGAATACTACTAATGAGGACGCTAGCTTAGTATATATATATCTTAAGCAACCATGGGATTCTGAAATCATTAAGTAAACAAACTGGTCATTGTATAGGCCTAATTCCATTTATTTCATATTGTAATATCACTAACAAGGGGGCGAATCACTTACGATCTGTGGTAACTTTTTTGTTTGCAAATATACGAATATCAATTTTTTGCAAGTCCAATTTAATTCAAGTAAAACTTGCATACGGCACACATTGATCAATATCACCAGTGGCAGACTCAAGCCCGGGTTAACACCGGAACCACCTTTTTTCGACTATCAACGTCAACTTTTCGGTATAATTACACCTTATGTAAGAATCCGGGGTTTTGATTGGTTGATAGCCAGTGTATTTTTCACCAATTCACTGTTATCAAACGAATATCGTTCATTTTTTAACTCCGCCGGGGTATTTGCCAAAAGGATTTGCCTTTTTTACCCTCTCTGCCGTGGTATTTGCCAAAAAATACTCTATCCGACTGGACGCTTGTAACGTCACGATCATCAATGCGTTTTAGAACATTAACATTCGGTGTAATTAAACAGATATATCATGTTCTTGAGGGGTATTTGCGAAAAATACCAGTCTTGAGAATGAATTTCCCTCGCCTTACGGCTCGTGAAATTTAACATTCTCTCGACTGGTATTTTTCGCAAATACCCCTCAAGAACATGATATATCTGTTTAAAATACTCTATCCGACTGGACGCTTGTAACGTCACGATCATCAATGCGTTTTAGTACATTAACATTCGGTGTAATTAAACAGATATATCATGTTATTGAGGGGTATTTGCGAAAAATACCAGTCTTGAGAATGAATTTCCCTCGCCTTACGGCTCGTGAAATTTAACATTCTCTCGACTGGTATTTTTCGCAAATACCCCTCCTTAACATGATATATCTGTTCAATAATGCATATCTAAAAAATCTTATAAACTATTATATATGCTTTCAAAATCCGTTTTAATTATTAATTTAGCTTTAACGGTTCCGGAGATATTATTTAAAATATATATCAAGTATGCACTTCCGCGTTTTCCACTTCCGCGTTTTAGAACTTCCCGTCGAAATACGTAGAATCAGAATTGTGCACACAGAAATAAGATCAGAGATAAAGCTCAATGTAAAGTGAAAAAAAAAAAAATCTGTATAAAATAATTGTTTATCAAATTTGCTTGCATAAGAACCTCGAGACAGATGAACAAACTACAAACTAATTATACATATACTTCGAACGGCATGTGATATCTTTGACAATTGTGGAAGTTATTGTCATGAGTTAGTGGTTGACTGTTATGAGTTAGTCACAGATCATCATGGATATGTTCCAACTGTCATAGCCATTCTGCACTCACCTTTTAATTGATAATGTCATCACCGAATTAGAACTTACCATTAGCAGCAACATCGAATTTGTATTTCCATGAGCAACATCACCGAATTTGTACTTACCATGAGCAACACCATCGATTTTTTTGTACTTACCATGGACATTTGTACTTACCATTAGTACTTACTATGAGCAACATCATAGAATTTGTACTTATCATGAGCAATATCACCGAATTTGTACTTTCCATGAGCAACACCATGATCGAATTTGTACTTACCATAAACCTTTGTACTTACCATGAGTACTTACTATGAGCAATATCATCTATGAGCAATATCATCAAATTTGTACTTACAATGAACAACATCATCGAATGTGTACTAACCATGGACATTTGTACCTACCATGAGTACGTACTATAAGCAACATCATCGAATTTGTACTTACCATTAGCAACATAATCGAATTTGTACTTACCATTAGCAACATAATCGAATTTGTACTTACCATTAGCAACATAATCGAATTTGTACTTACCATTAGCAACAACATAATCAAATTTGTACTTTCCATTAGCAACATCATCGAATTTGTACTTACCATTAGCAACATCATCGAATTTGTACTTACCATTAGCAACATCATCGAATTTGTATTAACCTTTAGTAACATCATCGAATGTGTACTTTCCATGAGCAACATCACCGAATTTGTAGTTTCCATGAGCAACATCACCGAATAATTTAATTTTGGATGTAACGCGTCTTTTGATTGACTGACGTATTTGTTATAAGCCCATAGACATAATTTAGTCATGTGACCGATACGTCATCAACGTTTGTTCATGATTTTCTACGGTTTAAATGGAATTTAGAATTAAATTATAAGAAATGACTGTAATATTTTTTCTGTCTATCGAAATTACATAAAAAATGTTGTGCACACTGTTAAATAACCCGCTAGCGCGTTATTCAGTGTGCACCAAATTTTTTTGTTATTTCTTCATAGACAGAAAAAATATTACAGTCATTCCTTAAATGTGTACTAACCTTAAGCAACATCATCGAATGTGTACCTACCATGAGCAATACGGCGGAATCTCACATGTGAAGCAGGATGTGCATACCCTCAAGGCGCACCTTATATCACTGTGAGACTCGTGTAACTCAGTATTTAGGTTCTAATGTATCGTTTGCATGTTATGTTGAAATGTCGACAATTTGCCGTTATTATGAAAGGTTTTGTCTCGATAACTAGCCCAATTAATTTTTTTAATGGGTCTTATCTTTGGCATTGCGATTGGTTCTGTGTCAGTACTAAGCATACGTTCGGATATATGTGCATAATAAATTTTCTAAACATTGGCTAATTTGTAACATTTTGATTGGTGCTGGAAAACAACAAGAGGGTTACCAAGAACGCAAAGTTACCCATATATTATAAATGTTTATAAATCTCAATATACTCATTGGGAGTTTATCAATCATATTCGAGTTGTGTTGTGAAGCGCTTATTGTGGCACTATTGCTGTTCTCATGCCATGCAATACTGCCATGACAACTTTTCGCAGTCCGGAAAAACCCACGTTTCCATGTTTACACTATAAATAAAGAAAAGGACTATTTCAAGTTAATATGAAAACGAGTTTGAGCTTTCTAAAAAGCTATGGAATGCTTCGCTCTTTCATGATTTATAATTTAAGGCAACATGTGTGCAAATGGTTGTTGATTTAGTATTGGAAATTGGGTAATTTTAGATATTGATTGATATAAAATGGATTTACTTTAAGAGTTCGTTATACAACCATGCTTTTAACATTTTTTAATTACTTGCTGAAATTAAAACAATTACAAATAGACAGGTTCTTGATGTGTGCCATTTTGGAGGTGTGCCTAGATAGTCAGATGTCATAAAATACAGATAATGCTTTTTTGTAAGCATTGTATAGGAACATTGTTAAGCAAGCAAATCGTGCATATTGCAGATTAAACCTTTCATAACAAAGCAAATAAACACGTATTAATAATGGTAAGTAAACAAAGCAATTAAACACGTATTAATAATGGTAGTAAACAAAGCAATTAAACACGTTAATAATGGTAAGTAAACAAAGCAATTAAACACGTATTAATAATGGTAAGTAAACAAAGCAATTAAACACGTATTAATAATTGATATTTCAATATTGAATTTATTTGTGATTTATATGCATAATAAATTGAACATGAATTGATGACAGTTGACCGGAACTGAAGTACACATAGTTAGTTTTCGGCATTTGATGTCTAAAAGTCTGTATTCTTTATCTCATTTGAGTCAATAGCTGTTGCTGTATCTCAGCTGAATCATAATGCAACCAATCAGAATATATTGTGATAAGTAATTAATGCAAGATGGCGTGTTTGTCGACTGAAACTAATAGATCCACACCGTGATGCGAAGCAAAGAAGATATAGTATGATTGCCAACGAGACAACTTTCGAAGATGTTCGAACAAAGACCAAATGACGTATAGAAGTTAGCAAAAATATGTCACCGTACGATCTCAAACAATAAGCAAAACCAATATCGCATAAAAAGCATTTAAAAGGCCCCAACATTACAAATGTAAAAAAAACTAAGGACCTGATTCATTTCTAAAACAAGTACTGAAAAATAAATATGATACACAGGACACACAGCAACCACTGAATTAAAGACAGGCAAATACAGTATGTGAGAGGGTTGGTCATGTATCCGGGTGCTCAGCCCTTTTATTATTTTTGTTCTCCATATATTTTCGTTGGTCTATATATGAAATTGTAAAGATATAATAATAGACTGTATCTTCTCCTCTAGAATTTTTTTATTTGTTTTTATCGTTTTGTTGCTGTCTTATAGATGTATTCCTTACATTTCGTTTGATTCGTATGATTTATCAATGTCAATATCATCTTATGAATGTCAAATTTTATAAATAAATAACAAAAAGTATCTTACCGATAATTTGGTATATCTTGAGGAACATTGGTCCTTTGGTGGATGGATGGCGCATTGGTACTCACACTCATTTTTATAGTAAAGGTTAATCTCAAATGTCAAAACAACCTATTCAATTTCATTGTTGTCCTTCGAGATAGGCAAAATTTTAAACAGAATTCGAGGAAGGCATCTTATAAGACTTAACTCCTATTGTTTCAATAAATATTATGGGTTAAACTATCACCATAAATGTCGGTCGATCTTTCACGTACCTATCTTTTGTTTAGAATATATTTAATAGATAAAGATTTAAGGATCTATTTAACTTGGTCGTAGTTCAATTTAATACTATATATTCGATCCTTTTAACCTTTGTAAATGATTTCAAAATTTAAGTAGTATTAAAAATATGTTGGCATAGGCTGCATTTATAAAAACAGATACAGTGTTATGAATACAATAATAAATAGGAACAAAATGGCTAAATGTAAAATTGCAAGTGCTAAAACCACATGCGTAGCTACTCTCCTTTTTTGTCATCACTTGCCGTATGTCGTCGACGTCGACAGTTAACTTTTACAAAATTCTTCTTATTGAAACTGCTTAACCAAATTTCACCAAACTTGGCCATACTCTTCATGGAAGTATCTAGTTTAAACTTGAAATTGCGATCAATGGTAAGAGACATGATCTATAAATAAGTTGATATTTATGATATTGTTGGTAAAATCTTAATATGATGACAGATGTTAACATTTGTTTTTTTGTTTTTGTCTTTTCTCTTATATATGCCTCTACCGATCTTTTAAGTTCAGCCAATTGCTACTGATTTTAACAGATAGTTCTTGTGTTGTGCTGTTACACCAATGTAACAGGTTAAGGGAGGGCTGAACGCTCACAAACGTTTAACCCTGCTTCATTCTTAATGTTCAGGAGTCTGAAGTTCAGTTGGTGTAGTTGGATTATTTCTATAATATATATTTGTTTTACCTAAATTGTTTTGTTAGAAATAACGCTGTTAGTTTTACTCGTTTCAATTGTTTCACATTTTTCCATGTCGGACCTTTGTATGGCCGACTATACAACATGGGTTGTTCTCATTGTTGAAAGCCGTACGTTTGCCCATAATTCCTTCCATCCATTTCATTTGAAGTCTGGTGGGAAGTCTCATAGACAATCATACTACACCTTCTTATTCATATTGACTATTCTTAACCTTTGATTTAAAAGTGCTCCTATTTACAGGAAGGTTAATACACACAATAAGATAATTGCTATAACAATATCTATTGTATATATGGTTTTTTTTATAGTTTGAAGACACTATATATTCTTCCTGGTCCAGTAATTGTCCACATGAATGTTTATTGTCAGGTATGAATTATGAAATCATGTTTTTCTGTTATAAGTCACGTCTTTGAGGTCATATTTTATAGATCGCAATTTTGAAGGACATTAAGTCGGTTTCACAAATAAACTTACGACTAAGATTGATTGTAAGTTATGAAAAATTCAGTATACTTACGATCAATCTTAGTCGTAAGTTCTTTTTTGTGAAACCGACTCCTGAAAGACACAAAGTGCGAATAAAAATCAATGCAGTCTCCTTGAATTTGTGATAATTTTGTAGCATTTGATATTGATATGGAATACAGTTTGCACTTATAGGAGGTGAAAATAGTCAATGTGGACATATGACGAGATATTCAAATATCAACTTGTATATATAATCAGATAGGAAGAGCAACCGGATGCGATATTTTAACATTGATATGTTGGCATGTCCCATATCAATTTGCCGCCTTAAAATAATATATCTATATATACTTGTAAATAGAATAGGGCGAATTCGGGTACTGGTAAATTTGTAACAACCACATAACATCAATAATTTGAAGAATCCTTTATGGATATACATCGTTTAAATTTATGTAAATGTATGCGGTTATGTTTCATTCATAGACACGTGCTGTTGCTTTCGATAAAATTGAATTGTCATTGAAAGTTAACAGCCGTACATAAAACACTTGAAATATTTGCGGAAACATATTATAACTAAATGTAAGAGAAAACTTCCTACACCTTGTATTAAATTCTCGAAAGGCTTACAAACAACTGGTTAGAATAATTAAAGGATAACATTCGTCATGTTCATTGTGTTGGCAATTCCAATGTTGTGTTTTGCCCTTTTCATACATTGTACTATATGCGGTTAGATTTCTTTTACACGAAATCTGACGTAATACTTTCAAACAGAAATTTTGAAATCGTGATCTTGTGAGCGGCCAACAAAGGGAATGGAATTCCTTTGATATTCTAACAAACTATTATTGCCTTTTCAGTTAAATCTATAAAAACATGACTATTTCATCTTTTCTGTACACAAAATTTAATACAGCTTACATTTTATTGTTAACATAGTTTATTTTCTATGTATGTTTTCAATAATAATATTAAATATGGGGGAGGCACTAATAAAGTACTAAAAAGCAAACAAAAAAGACAGAGATAACATTGTGGAAAGAAAAAAGGAAGAAAGTATTAACAGTAGACTACAATACATGACTCACAAAAGCTAAACTTTTAATATTTGATTGAATGATAATGAAGCGTTTTCTATATAATACGTCTTCAATTTGGCCTTTATAAAGAAATAAACTCCATAATATAAGAATACATGCATGATTTGTTTTCAGCGAAAGTGTTCAAAATAACCCCATTTTATCTTTTACAATTTTCTAGAGAAAAAGGCAAAAAAAAAGTAAAATTCGTCATAAAACTGCAATAACTTCTACAAGAGGTTGTCTGAGGTAGATCTCATAAATCTAAACGTTTTTGTGCCGTCACAATTTATCTATTTATAGTGGTTTAAGAAGAAAATAGACTATGTCGCCTATGCATGTTAGTTGACAGGCGGGGTCATAGCACACACCCCAGTACCCCAATGATGATTATGACTACGTTGTTTTTCTTATTTCATTCCACAGATTCTGAAATAAGTTGTATTATTCGTATTTCCTAGATCAACGCATTTTTATTTCAAAGCGGAATTTTACATTTGACCAAATGACCGTTGCCGGCATTTTCTTCGTTTTTTTATAGATTAGTGTTGAATGCAATTTTAAAAGAATTTAGTGACGAAACTAGTTGTTTTTTGTTCAGGCCCAGCAGGGTTCAATTGCTCATGGTCACTCTTGTCATCAACAAAAGTATTTATTTAAAAAAAATTATACCAGTGTAAAGTTTAAAAAAAACATCCATCGGCATCAACACGTGTTAGGATTAGTGTTAATTCTCGCTAATAAAAGTATTTTGTTTTTGTTTGGCATTAGAAAAAGAAATAATTATGTTTGATTTGGTTTGTATAGATTTTAGTAAATATATGGATGATATAAAGTCTCAATTCTGTATGTTTGATTTTCCAGGTCAGTTCCTAAAATATTAAATTAAAAGCCGTCGCTCAGTTATTTCTAGACCCCTCTGTAGTATGGGTTTTGTTTTGAAAGTCTTTGACAATTCTTTTTGGCATGTAGTTTTTAAAGATCTGATTAGCGTAATCTGAAAAGGAAACTTTCAATAATTTATAATTTAATACTCTTTGTCATTTTTACAGAAAGTCAAGTGGTTGATTTTAAAGAAAGTACTTTCCTCCATTCAAATATATGTATTTATATAAAAAATGGAATACTACTGGGTTTTTTAAGTCATAGGTTGGTGCATTGTTTGAAATAATATAGAGCACACACAAGTATTAGGTTGGTTTGTTTGTGTGTGTTATTTTGTTTGTGTGTGTTTGTGAATATATGATTAATAACATGATATTTACGTTATAGATCATACGGATTTTTTTAATAATGGACGTCAAATATGGATTTCTGCTTCTTTGCTTGTTAGCACTAACAGATGCAGGTATATATACATTTGATTATTTTATTTTTCAAAAAAATGAAGTATCTTGGTCTTTTTAACAGTCATTCTCTGCGTCTTGTTTAACTTGAACGTCAATTACATCCGGCGGTTTATTCGGAATCCATTACAACAGAACAATATGACATATTTATAGCAAACATTCATTTTATTATCATTATTTATATTGTTGTACATTCGTTTGATTGACCTTTTGATTTTGCCATTTGATAAGGGACTCTCCGTTTTGAATTTTCCTCAGAATTCAGTATTTTTTTTATTTTACTTTTTAATACTAAATACTTTTTATCTGAGAATATGAAAGTTTCTACTTTCCGCTCAATTTTTTTCAGCAGGAAATTTATGTTGTTCATATCCGTGTCAGCATGGAGGATTTTGTTTAACAGAGGGATTTGATAAGTATATATGTGACTGTACTGGCACGGAATTTTATGGACGACATTGTGAAAATCGTGAGTATACAACCTCGGATCTAAATAACATTTCAAGTTCAATTTACACGCATACCCCTTACAAACAAAAAAAACAACACACGACGACAACAGTTCGCAGGAATGTCTTGAATATTTCAATGAATGAGAACTAAAAGGAAATAATGTAAAGGTTGTTTAAAGGAAAAAAACAATAGAAAACAAACGTTAAACAGTTAATTGATGATGAATGCTTAGGCCATTCCTTTGTGTAACCATACGATCGCATTGCCATGTTTCTTGTAGAATTAAAAAAAAAACACATTGCCTTCACTATAGCTTTCAAGTTCTGGTATGTGTGTTTTCTTGTCGAGAGGTTTCTTTCTTGTTTCGATTATTTTGTCCAGTAATAAGTAAACGTGTTTTGTATATATTTAATCCTTTTTCAGCTATTTTATCTAGACGCATTAAATTATGGTTGAAGCCAAGACCGTCAACAATGCACAACTTGCTGACTAATTATGAATGGTTATGGAATATTGTTAACAAGATACCTTTCTTGAGAAATTTTATAATGAAGAATATTATCCTAAGTGAGTATTACTTTACATAAATCTAGAAGGTATGTCTATCTTGCTATTCGCACTAAAACTGTTGGCGAATACGTATTTTTATAACCGTTTTTTATAACAAGGGCGTGTGGCAGAGAGAGAAAAAAGAGTTTCAATAATTTTAGCAGCACTAGTTTTTCTCTATGTTAGGATCGTAATGATGCCGGCTTATGAGTTTATTTATCGGTTTTGAAGGTCTAAATAGACCGCGCGTCATAAGCTTTTAATTTTTTTTCTATATAAACACTCGTTTAAATGTACATGTTTGTCAAAATATATTACCTACTTTTTTATAGTGAGAGCTGGCTTGATTGATAGTCCTCCACAATACGACAACGAACACACTTACATTACTCTTGATGCAAACTTCAATCATTCCTTCTACACGAGGACACTACCACCTGTTCCACTTGACTGTCCAACGCCAATGGGTGTTGCTGGAAGAAAAGATTTACCAGATTTAGATGTTTTGGCAAAAAAACTGCTTTTACGAGAAAAGTTCAAACCAGATCAAAGAGGAACCAGTCTTCTATTTCCTTTTATGGCACAACACTTTACCCATATGTTTATAAAAACGGACATGAAGCGAGGACCACAGTTTCAATGGGGAGGACATGGAGTAAGTTGGTTAACATTTGTGATACCTCAATTGTAAAAATGAACTAGCATAGTTAGAATGAAATTCAAAACAGTGTGGCTGTGGCCATTGATTGACACATTAAATTCATCCATTGACTGGGAAAATTTACGTGAACGTTTGTCTGTAACGACCACTGTTCACGACGTACCTACGATAGACATTTAAACTGTGGGGTCACCAAAGGTTTCTTAACGCCTTTAATTATAAAATAATTCGAAAAATTAATCAGGAATAACCTTTATGTTTTGATTTATATAATTGATATAAATCAAAACATCGTGTTATTTCTGATTATTTTTTTCGAATTACTTTATTAAGGTGTTGAGAACCTTCGGTGACCCCATAGTTTAAGTGTCTTTAAAAAGTACACAGTGAGCAATGGTCGTTACATACAAACGTTCACCTAAATTGTCCCAGTCAATGGATGAATTTAATGTGTCAATCAATGGCCACAGCCACACTGTTTTGAATTTCATTCTATTTGCCTTAAGCTCAATGTTTCATTCTTTCCACACCAATAACAAAACACACAGACGGGTATTAGGCCGTTAGTTTTCTCGTTTGAATTTGCATTGTCATTTCGGGTCTTTTATAGCTGACTATGCGGTATGGGCTTTGCTCATTGTTGAAGGCCGTACGGAGACCTATAGTTGTTAATTTCTGTGTCATTTTGGTCATTTTGGAGAGTTGCTTCATTGGCAATCATACCACATCTTTGTTTTTATATATGCATACAACACAAAATTTAAATCAAAATCACCTTTAAAAATTGACAACATGAGGACTTTAGATTTGTTTGCACCAATGGCTGATTACAACTGACAAGAAGGTGTCATACCACCAATTAAAAGTCCCTATCTGTTCAACCAAATTTGCAATTTTCACAGCTTTTAAATAGTTTAACTTCATAGAAACTAGGTATATCCTGAATTGTACAGGGGTCACCTTTCTGTATGCCAATTTTCAACATACATTCAAAATCATATAAGAAAGCAGAGAGCTTCCGAAAGGAGGTACCACTAAAAATAACCCCTGGTTTTCTGGAAATCTTAAATTAGTACTAGAACACACCCGTGATATCGCGGGTCCATGACTGAATTAAAGTATATAACTATGCGCAAGCCTTATTTTAGTATTAGTACTGTCATCTGACAAAGTCATGCCGATTATAAGATACACAATTTTCTCTGCTTTCAAATCTTTCTGTTTGAACCCGTCGAACTGGAACTTATCAATTATTGGTAATATTAATTATTTGGAAAACAAAAGGTCCTGAAATGGAGTATTTTTTAATCAACAGCATTGTCCTGTATTAGTTATAAATAAAGTTGAATTCTTTGATTCGCTATTTTACGTCATGCCCGCTAACAAATTGAAACTTATTTTTAGTCCAGATTTTTAGTATTCGTATTGTTATCTTAGAAAGTCTTACGGATTAAAATACTACAATAGGTAACAATTTGACAATTTAGTAGTGTCAACCCTGTGATTATGACCCGTGTAAATAGCATATTAATCCTGAATACACCGTTTGGTGGTGCGCCTGTCAGACGCGGAACGTACAGATAAGATAATAGGTAACAGGTGATTATACTATTGGTATCGGTAGCGGACTCGACCCGGAACTTCTTAATTATTGGCAATATTAATTACGTGGAAAACAAAAGGGCCTGGAGTGGTGTAATTTTTAATCTACACCTGTGTACTATATTAGTTGTATATAAAGTTGAATTCTTTGATTCGTCGTTTTTACGTGATGACGGCTGACAAATTGGACCTCGTAATTTTAGTATTATAGATACTATGGAGCGCATTAATCCTCAATTTTTAATGCAAACTCATAGACAGGTAAATTTTGGCTCAAAATGGTCTTAATATATTTCTCTTTCAACAAAACTTTCATTTCTGCAAATTTGTTGGTTAGTTTAGGTGAACAATGACATCAAATGCACTTTTTTTTGTCCGAGTAGGCTTACTTTCACATACGTTCTAAATTTGAGGGAGTAATTGGTGGTATGACACCAGAATGTACAATATTACCAAGAGCATGATCTGCTTACTCTTTCAAAGCACCTGATATCAATCAAACTTTAGATGTGGTTGGTGTTGCTGTACTGTTGTGTGTCAGTATGTTTTCGACTTATGAGTTTGAATGCCCCTATTGTATCTCTCGCCTCTCTTTCGCTCTTAATAAAAAATGTATTTTGTAATTTTTACATACTTATGTTGGTTTTTTTTAAAGATATTGTTTATTTGATTTTTGATTAATTTTCACTTGTTTTTTTAAGTTTTCATTATTTCGAATGTGAATGATTAAAGCGGTGTTTTTGCTTGAAAATTATAGTGATGAACTAGAAGAAAATATTTAAAAAAGAAGTAAAAATGTACATGCTAAATTTCAATACGTGAATTACCCCCCAAAAAGCATTTAAAAAACACCGACTCGGTATTCATATTTGCTTATTTTCACAGCTAGATGTGTCGCATATATATGGAAAGGACAAACATGATGAAGATTTGTTGAGATCGTTTGTAGATGGCAAGTTTAAACTTCAGGTTAGTTTATAGTCCAAATTTTGCGAACGAAATGATGTGTAAAAACCAACGAATTTCCATAGACTGAAAAAAAGCTAAAAACATTTGTCTTCGTTCGTTTTTGAGTTTTTGAATTGTGTCTATAATCGGCCGACTCACTTAAATTACTACACAGAATCCAGAAGACTTAATGTAGATTCTTTGAGTGAATGTGCTTCTTTCGGCCGACTCACTCATGAACTAAATGTAGTTCAAAGTAATTAGTTTGTGACTGAGAGACCGAGCTAATATACTCTGTGAAAAGCCATTATAAGTAATTTTGATTTTCTTTCAGACTATCAACAATGAAGAGTGGCCTCTTTACAACACGGATGTAAATATGACGCTGAACTTCTTTGGATTTGTACCTGCTATGGAAAATAACAGTTTTGCCCTTGGTCACTCTTTCTTTAACAACTTTCCTGGGCTTTTTATGTTTTCTGCTATATGGATGAGAGAACATAATCGTATCTGTGATATAATGAAAAAGGAACATCCAGAATGGAACGACGAACGTCTCTATCAGACAGGGAAACTTATTGTCTTAGGCAAGTATTCTGAAAATGCTAAATGCGAGAGATTACCCAAATGAAACTTTCGAATTCTATTCACTTTTCTTACTTGAAGCAACGAAATATTTCGTTCAAGTCATTACTGGATTTATCAGATTTCTTCACACACCAATAAAAATTGAAACCCCCAATGTACTGCTATGAAATTTTTCAATTGAGTCAACAGCGATTTGTTTTAAGTACCAATGAAACAATAAATGAATTTAACTGTGAAACACATCTAAGGAGCAACATGGTATTACTTCAACAATACATACGTGTGTCTATACTAAACGTCATGTTATATGGCTTTCGTTTCCTATCATTTCTTGTTAGAATGTTGCTGCTTACGAGTAAGCTGTTGACAGAATGGTTAAACATGGTAAGGTAGAAGTCATTTGAATCTTTCCTTCTTTTCCTCCAAATTTTTGCGAGATCAAACAAAGGTGTATTAATTTGACGGCTTTGAATTCCAAAAATCATCAATTAACATAAATTCTTTTGAAATAAAAAAGACTTTGCCGGATATGAATAGAGGGAGCTGCATCGTACATCGTAACTACTGAGGTGAATTTTACACGGATTTAAATTGAAATTGACAACCAGAAATTTGTTGCGCTTATGTTTTAATATATTATAAATTGTCATTTCATTTTAGGAGAGACGATGAAAATTGTCACAGAGGAATATATCCAGCATTTGAGTAATTACCATTTTCAATTTTTATACAAGCCAGAACTTTTGTTTGATGTACCATTTCAATATCAGAATCGAATTGCTCTTGAATTCAATCACTTATATCACTGGCATCCATTAATACCTGATGAATTCAGTTTTGGAGGAACAAATTACACTTTAAACAATCTCCTTGGCAATCCAGCATTGGTTATAAAACATGGAATGTCCTCGTTTGTGGATTCACTGTCCAAGCAGATTGCTGGTAAAGTAAGTAAATTTGAGGAATGTCTTAGCAAGAAAGTCTTAGTTTTCTCGTTTGAATTGTTTTACGTTGTCATTTCGAGGCCTTTTATAGCTGACTATGCGGTATGGACTTCGCTCATTGTTGAAGGCCGTACGGTTACCTATAGTTGTTAAAATCTGTGTCATTTGGTTTCTTGTGGACAAAAATAATGGAGGGTTGTCTCATTGGCAATTATATCATATCTCCTCTTATATTTTATGTTCTGGGTACTGAATCTATGTTGTGTTCATTTAAGAATTTAATGCTTCTTTTTGTAACTTCATTGGGGTGTAAAAGCGTTGACCGAAGTACATTTTACTAAAAATGTGCGCAGCGCACGGTCAACGCTTTTACAACCCTATGAAGTTACAAAAAGAAGCATTCAATACTTATAATTACATATTTTTAGCAATGATCATGAAAACACGAATTTTATTATTGTTTTATTTAATTCACCTGTGCACTTTATTGGTGCACCCCACGAGTTATCATGAATGAAAACGTTTATTGGGCAATGCAAATGCTTACGGAATAACACGTGATGTGCAGTTAGCCAATCAGAATAAAGTATCATGATGAAACATACATCTTATGTTTTTATTAACAAATGTTATCTTGAATGTAAAATTTAGCGTGGCTTATCTTTGAGTATGTATCAGCAAAACACTATGTTTTTGAAGGTGGATTCGCCACTTGAGATCCACATTAACACACAAATGTGATAGAAAAAGAAAAAATGAAAGTCAAAAATTGTATTTTTTTCGATATCAATTAAAAAAAAATACAATCCCTCAATGTTTTATATGGTAGGTTTAAAATGTGTTCTTTTTTCATCTTTTCTATTTGTTATTGTGGAGTTTTTAATCGAACTTTGTCATACGCGTGGTTATATATTTATGTAAAACAGGTTAGAAATGGTGACTGAATATGTCTTTTAAAATAATTCATTACGTAATTTACATTTCATATTAAATATAAGAAGATATGATATGAGTTCCAATGAGACAACTTTCCAGGCAAGCCACATTTGTAAAAAGTGAAACATTATAGGTCCGAGTAGGGGCACCAACACGAAGCATTGGCTCTCACCGAACAGCAAGCCATAAAGGGCCCCAACAATGACTAGTATACAACTATTTAAACAGGTAAACCAATGGTCATATGTATAATCTATGTAAAAAACGAGAAACGAGAAACACTTATGAACCACATCAACAAACGACAACAACTGAACAACATATTCCTTACTTAGAACAGTTGCAAATAAATTTAGCATAGTTAAAGAAGGTTGAACTGGTTTTTTTTCTGATGAAAATGAATACTATTGGAATTATTAGATTACAATCACGTTTATAATTGTACATACTGTATTGGAATATCATATTTAATATATGATAGCTATTATAATCAGTAAACTTTCTTGTGTTATTCGCTCTTGTATACTTATAAGTTTTTGAAAAATATGGCTCCTGTTAACATCAATTAAAATTGTATATACAGTCATACAAAAGTTATTTCTTAATTATAAAACGGACATCAAATACATAGTACACATAACACCTCCGTAGAACAACTCGCCCTTTCAACTTCCAATGGTTTCACACGAACATGATATGCATACTCATAGTCATGACAATAATCGTAATAATGTTTTATTATATTTTGCAGTTTACAGTAAGGAACCATCCACATTTTGGTGTAAAAGTTGCGAAGAACGTTATAAAACATGGCCGCGAACTACGTCTGCAGTCCTATAATAATTACAGGAAAAGATTTAATTTACAACCGTTTCAATCATTTGAACAATTAACAGGTTAGTTTTTCAATATTATAGATGTTCTGGCAAGAAAAATGTTCATGTGTTTTTCATGAATTTTTAACTGTTTCGTAAAATATATTTTCAAAAACTTAATGGTAAATATGTATAAAAATAAATATAGTGGTGTGTTACTTAAAAATATGTTAGCAATAGTCATGGGAATCAACAAATTTAAACCTCCTATATACATTTCTAGGAATATGATTGGTTAAAAGCGTCCGCGTGGAGACCGTGTATATTCAATATTAGGTTAGTAGGGAGGCGGGGCTTAATTCAATACACGATTAGTAGTGGATTTACGACTTTGGCACTGTTTAATTATTTAAAAGTATTGAAAGTTCTGTTTTATATTGTTATATCAAGGTTTATGATAATAAATAGTTAAGTGTTTTCATTACTTTTTTAGTGCAGACCAATTGAAGAAGGTTCTTAAAATTGAACACTTGAACACTTTAATATAGAAATAAAAAGCTGTGTTATGATAGCAAATGAGACAACTCTAGTCTACTTTCAACAAATAAAGATAGTCGGTAAGATAAATTCGTTACATAGTGTGCTAGTGACCTAATATGATATATACGGGGTCAGTAAATTCCATATGGGGTTCGAGCTTCGCTACTGACCCCGTATTAGATCAACAACGCACTATGTAACTAATAATATTTGCAGTTGGGGTATACATGATTCTGAACAACAACAAAAATCCAAAAATAAAATTGTTATCGTCGCAGTCAGTTAAAATGAGATAAAAATGTACTAAAAAAACTCAAATTTTAAGCAATAAGGAGTAACCCACATTGGATCCGCCACTGAACAGTACTGTCATACAAAATCAAAGATATTGGCACAATTATTGAATTGTCTGGCTTATCATTTAGTCAGACAACAAATTCATCAAATGCTATTTGAACTTTTTTTGGCAAAAATAAAAACTAAATTTTAAAGATCTTTGAATAAATATTTGAAGCTTAAAATTGCATTTATGAAAGACGTACAGTCATGTGATAAAATTGTTTGTTTTAGGCAATAAAAAGTTAGCCCATGAGTTAGAGACCTTATATGGAGATATAGATGGAGTAGAGTTCTATGTCGGACTACTCAGCGAAAAACTTCGGCCCAAAGCATTGTTTAGTGAGACCATGATGGAACTTGGGTCTCCTTTTTCTTTGAAGGGTCTCATGTCTAACCCATTAAGCAGCCCAAAGTATTGGAAACCTTCAACATTCGGCGGTACTGTTGGGTTTGATTTAGTAAAGTCGGCAACTTTAAAGAAACTCTTTTGTCAAAATATAAATGGCGATTGTCCGGAAGTGACGTTTAGAGTTCCAGGATTTGTAGAAAGCCAAGGAGAAGCCGAAGATGAAAGTTTAAGAAATTGTCCAGAACATGGAGAACTATGAGACCTTCTATTTTAAGTCAAATAAATGTATAGAATTAATTCATTTTTGTTTAGTGGAGAAAAAAAAACAATTACAAGAAGACTAATGGAGCAACCATTTAACTTCAAGGGGGTTTATGTTTTTTGGTTTTAGTCAGAAAATTATTTAGTTTTTCAGGACAATTTTTTTTCTCTTCAAAAAATTTAACACTATTAGGTATGCGGAAAATCTGGATCCAGAATATTTTTAGTCCTCTGCATGAACAGAATATTATTTTTATTAATTTTGGAACATAATAATTTTAGGAAAAAACATTTGAAGATAAATGGTCGTTTCCTAAGGCAATAAAAAAAAATGTAAAATACTGACCATTAAATATATCTTCTGATACATTTAAAATGATTGATTGATTGATTGTTGGTTGCTTAACGTCCAGTGGCAAATATTTCATGCATATTCAGGACGAGAACAAGTTCACAATAAATACTCTAGATAGGTCTTGAAATAATAGAGGCCATCTGGGATGATGGTCGCGGAAATTTGGACTGCCACTGAAAAATGAGGGTAGATTGGATAGGGACAGAAATTTTGCCTTGCAACAGGCCACCTTCGGACCCCTCAAAGAGTTGTTGCAAGGGTTCTTAACGTGCATAGAGCGTGGCACTCTCTTTACACGAGGCATCGGATTTAACGTCCCCAATCTGACAGGACGTGACTGCGAACTTGATACATCCCGCACAGCCATACGGACGCTTCACTTCGGCAAGCGTTTTACTGCCGGTCGGAAGAAGACCAAGTGATCAATTTCTATTCCCCAGTCACTTTTGGGGTAAAATGTGACTATCGTGTATATACCGATTTAAAACATAGACTCTTCAGCATAAAATGACTGATGAAATTGATTTTACATGACAAAAATAAACACAGTCATAAAGTCATGTACACCAGAAGCAGTCGATTATTTGTGCATCACTTTCAAGATTTAGGCAACACATAAATCTGACAAAACGCCCGTCAAAATAGGACTAGAGGGACGATTTATGTCAAGGGGGGACACCATAAGTTAGAAAAAACTTCTACAAATGAAGGTTAAATAAATACAATAAAAATCAGCAAAAAGAATAGTACTTTCTGTCTATGAATAATATATTCATTATTAAACAAACATTTTCATTTTCAAATTAAAATGTATATAAATGTAGATACATATAAATAGCCATCGGCTAATTATGTTTTGTTAATTTATTTGTTAACCCTTTAATCTTTCAGTTAAAGATGAATAATGCTTTAAATAAAAAAAAACCCAAGATTTAGTTGTAGCCATTGTTTTGAACGATGATCAAATGTACAGGTATTGACATGAACAGAAAGTTCAATTTATAGGGTAATTGCGATAAATGATTGTCAAATCTGGTAACTATTGAACAAGACTTAAAACTACATAACTATGTAAAAAGTAAAATCACAAAAATACTGAACTCCGAGGAAAATTCAAAACAGAAAGTCCCTAATCAAATGACAAAATCAATAGCCCAAACACATCAAACGAATGGACAGCAGCTGTCATAATCCTGACTTGGTACAGGCATTTTCTCATGATGGTGGATTGGACCTTGTTTTATAGCTAGCTAAACCTTTCACTTGTATGACAGTCGCATCAAATTCCATTATATTGACAACGAAGCATAAAAAAGCATCTTGCGTTTAGAGATAGGACCAGGAGATCAGTGGCGTAGCTAGGTCATTTTTACGTGTACGCCAGAACCTTGGCAAGGGATCCGAGGACCCCAAACAGGTCCATGTCAAACAATTGCTGGTAGTGGGTTAGAGTTAGGGAGCTAAATCGAGTTTTAGAGAATGAATACCATTCCTGTTATTAAAAACTCATCAGTAGCAACGCACTTAGATTCTAAAGGGTTTATTAGCTATGTTAAATTACTCATTTTGTTAATTTGAAATATAATGGTAATTGGATTTAGATAAAATGTCAAAACCAGTAATTTAAAAATATGTTTAAAAAGAGCCGTGGCGTAAGGCACGCGACCAAAATAAAAAATTGTGTCCAAATTTCGTAAATGAACATGTAATAATAAATCTTCAGATATGTTCAGATGCAATACTAAATATCATAAAGGGTTCTGTTGAACCCTGGTTCCTGTCTGGGATTTTCCCTGCAAAAAGTGAATCCATTTATCAGTCCATTACGGGTTTTTTTTTTAATCGAACATTTTCTTTAGATAATTTTTCTTAATCTGGAATATTAGTTTCGGCCCAAGGTTCGTGTCAAACTTTGAAGGTTTATGCATTTTTTAATTTAAAAAAAGCAATACAGTCAGAGTCTGTCAGTATCATACTGAAAAATGATTAAAAAAATCACTTTCAAAACTTTGCTTCAAACCAAAATATTAAAAAATGCTTGCATTCTGCTAAATTTTCATGTAGTTTGATTTAACAAAGAATTTGTTATGTAAGAAATGTTACTCCCAGACTAAAACTATGAGTACCTGTTAATTTTCTCAGTAAAACACGGGAACATTAACTGCATAAACAATATTATGCTCTCAGTCAGTTTAATCATTTAACCACAAACAGTTTCTGTAATTTTGTAAAATTTCTCAAAGGTTTGGCAATTAAAGTTATTGTTATTTAAAAAAAAGTTTTACATTCTGAACCTAAATATTGACACTTCTGACGAAATTAAGGATTGCTATGTCTTGCTTTGGCGTCATAAATATGTCACAGGCTCGACAAAACTGTAAACCACAAAACGAATCTCCGAAGATGATGAAGTGCTTTAAACAAAAGGGAAATGAGTATAGAACTGACATGTCAGATTTGACAGAAAATAAACGAATATATACATTTGTAATATGATACCATTTGGCTGAAAAGTAAATTTGATCCGCAATTACAAGCCAATGAAGAAATAATTATAAAGCTGATGTGCTTCTAAGAAGTTCTTTTTATTTTCTTTTGATTAATTTTTTTTTTTTTTTATCAAAATTCAAGTGTACGCCCGGGCGTTTTGACGTAAACGTAGCTACGCGCACATGGAGATGAGGTATGATTGTCAATGAGAAAACTAATCAACGATGTCCAAATGACGTGGATTTAAGCAATTATAGGTCACCGTACGACCATCATCAATGAGCAAACGCAATACTGTATATTTATAAAAGACCTCGTCGCGACAAACTGTGGAACAAGTCAAAAAAATAAAACAGGTTAATTAATTGCAAACCGATATATGAAACACAGACAAGACAGACGACCCCGACAACCGGTGAAACACGTGCTCCTGACGTGGGACAGGCACAGGCTGACTTTGCGATATTTTGGCTTTGCTCATTGTTGAATGCCGAAAGGTGACCTATAGTTGATAATTTCTATATTTTGGTCTCTTGTGGAGAGTTGCCTCATTACCAATCATACCACATCTTCTTTTTTGATACCTACATAAAAGTAGGAGTAAAACATGTATGTGAGCGCTCATGATAACTGCATTGACTTCCCGAGTAGGATAATCGGTCCCGAGGATGGGCTTAATTGTTCGGATTACTATTACTAATATTTAATAATTTGATGGAAGTTGTCACCAGGGATTTTTGAACTTCTCTATACAAATATAAAAAATACAAAAGTTTTGTTTTCATACCGACGGCATTGCTTGATGCAAATATACATAATTCATCTACTTTATAAACAGAAAATTATTTATAACTTGTTGAAATGCATATTAATTTGAAAACTTCCCATATGGAGCATGAGCACTTTCTGATATAATGTTGGAATTTGAAATTTCAAACATAATATTACCAAGAGCACGAATAATTAGATTTGAAGGTTTATATATGGTGTAGTATTCGACAAGATTTATCAAGGAAAAAGTTATGGTGGTACAAGATTTAAAAAAAAAAATAAGCAATCTTTAATACTTACATTTTTTTTTAAATTGCCGTGAAAACGTTTATAACATTACTCATTCAACGAAAAACTGAATGCAATCAATTTCTGGTTGGAGACATTACTTTTCAAGCAAAATGGTGGATTACACCGGTTCTAAAAGTCTGCATGGTCATATTTTTTTTAATGTTCGGCCGTCCAAGCCACCTTATGAGTTGCCCATTCTTATTCCTAAGTAAACAAATCATTTAATAAGAATTTTATCTTATAAATGTGCCCAATTTTTAGATGAAATTTAAAGTAAGTATAAAATTCAAGATATCCAAATAGCCCAGATTGAGCCAATCAAACTCTTGTTAGTTAATGTACAACTAGGCAACGTCGAAACTGGCTCTTTCTATGGCTTCTTTCAGGTCAGGATCATCCCTGGTACGTTTGTTAAAAAAAGTTCGACAATAACCAGAACGTCTATGACAATTTGTGATAATTGTTTTAGCTTTGTCCTTTATTATTTTAAATCCTACATGTCCTTGATTATTTTAAATCCTACATAATACTTTATAATTCATCTGTAGTACCAGAAGAACTTTTCACGATACGTTGCAACGGTTTTCGAAGATGCCGTAGGAAAAAGACATGGCCTAAGATAGTCTTAGAATTTATGAGGGGTATGCCACGCTTTTGGGATGCGATATATGGGAGGACAAAACAAATTGAGGAAGTGTTTTTTTTTTTTGGTATGTGGAAAGTGGAAAAATACAAACATTGAACAGGATTTGGAAAATAATCATGGTTGCCAAAGAAGGTGGGAAATTTAGTAAAAACTTTATCACAGAAAAGACGGGGAGTGTAGTGTTTATAAAGAGAAAAATGTATACACTTAATTTCCTTTAGAATGGCTGCATTGCACTTTTACTGTGTAGTCTATAATTACTAGTACATTTTTATTTTGAGAAGTCAAATGAGAAATAGTACAAGAGTAAGGAGAAATGGACAAGAAACTGTTTTTAAAAAGAAGGATGAGAAACCTCTAATTCCCTCCTTTAAGAACTTCACAACGAGGACCAGGTTGAATTTATAAATCATTTAGAAGCAATATTCAATTTCTTTCTTGTAAAAGTTGAACAACTGATTGAAATGGATTTCTCTATCATTAAATTACTTCACAGCAATTTTCTTTTACTCCTACTGAAACTCATCTTACTTGCCCCGCCAATTGTATCACGCGGTTGTGGTTTGTAACAAATTTTGCATCTTTCTGAAACTACAAGTATGATTGGCCATTTCAACGTCCATCCCAAGTTTGAAGAAAAGTAGGAAGGTCGTCAAAGTTTTTGATGGAAGTTTCTTCGAAAGTTGTCACTCTACAAAACCTACGAAAAACTTTTACCGAGTGACAACGGGCCTTTGCGAGCAGGGGGCAGTACTGCATTTCATTAGACCTTTATTCAACCAAACGCAGTCTGCCACTCCATAAAAGAGGATGTTCCATATAGCGACAGAAAATTCCAGAACACTATGTTTCTATGTTTTCAGTATACCCGCGAAAGACGCGAAAATAAATCGCTCGCGAATATTAGTTGGTCTACAGTATAGACAAGACCTTTGATGAAGTAACAATTCAAAATATAATACTACAAAATGTATGTGTATCTCGGTGATATTGGTTCACATAAAATGTTCATGACTGCTTTTGAAGTGGACAAAACTCATATATAAAACTAGAGGCTCTAAAGAGCCTGTGTCGCTCACCTTGGTCTATGTGAATATTAAACAAAGGAAGCAGATGGATTCATGACAAAATTGTGTTTTGGTGATGGTGATGTGTTTGTAAGTCTTACTTTACTGAACATTCTTGCTGCTTAGTTATCTCTATCTATAATGAACTTGGCCCAGTAGTTTCAGTGGAAAATGTTAGTAAAAGTTTACAAATTTTATAAAAATTGTTAAAAATTGACTATAAAGGACAATAAATCCTTAGGGGGTAAATTGACCATTTCAGTCATGTTGACTTATTTGTAAATCTTACTTTGCTGAACATTATTGCTGTTTACAGTTTATCTCTATCTATAATAATATTCAAGATAATAACCCAAAACAGTAAAATTTCCTTAAAATTACCAATTTAGGGGCAGCAACCCAACAACGGGTTGTCTGATTCATCTGAAAATTTCAGGGCAGATAGATCTTGACCTGATTAACAATTTTACCATGCCAGATTTGCTCTAAATGCTTTAGTTTTTGAGTTATAAGCCAAAAACTGCATTTTACCCCTATGTTCTATTTTTAGCCATGGCAGCCATCTTGGTTGGATGGCTGGGTCACCGGACACATTTTTTAAACTAGATACCCCAAAGATGATTGTGACCAAGTTTAGTTTAATTTGGCCCAGTAGTTTCAGAGGAGAAGATTTTTGTAAAAGATTACTAAGATTTACGAAAAATGGTTAAAAATTGACTATAAAGGGCAATAACTCCTAAAGGGGTCAACTGACCATTTCGGTCATTTTACTTATTTGTAGATCTTACTTTGCTGAACATTATTGCTGTTTACAGTTTATCTCTATCTATAATAATATTCAAGATAATAACCATATAACGGCAAAATTTCCTTAAAATTGCCAATTCAGGGGCAGCAACCCAACAACCGGTTGTCCGATTCGTCTGAAAATTTCAGGGCAGATAGATCTTGACTTAATAAACAATTTAACCCCAGATTTGCTCTAAATGCTTCGGTTTCAGAGTTATAAGCCAAAAACTGCATTTGACCCCTATGTTCTATTTTTAGCCATGACGGCCATCTTGGTTGGTTGGCCGGGTAACCGAACACATTTTTTAAACTAAATACCCCACTGATGATTGTGACCAAGTTTGGTTAAATTTGACCCAGTAGTTTCAGAGGAGAAGATTTTTGTAAAAGTTAACGACGACGGACGACGGACGACGACGGACGACGAAGGACGACGAAGGACGACGCCGGACGACGAAGGACGCCGGACGCCAAGTGATGAGAAAAGCTCACTTGGCCCTTCGGGCCAGGTGATCTAAAAAGAGAAAATTCATGATCTAATAATCATTGAATTGTCAAAATACATTTGACTATCTTTCAACAAGCATTGTTATATTAATTTTAAACAGAAACTAGAAGACTTTCCACAAAAACAAAATTATATTTTAACTATTTTTTAAAAATATAAGATGGAAATTGTTGGAAAACTCATATTTTTAAGTCAAATGTATGCTTAATTTATTGAACAACAAGAATATTTAAACTTTAAAGTCACTAAATATCTTAGAAAAAAACTCAACTAATGAAGAATATGTGCACACTCATAAGAAATAGAAACCGGTAGGTATGTAAGACCAATAATACCCTGCAACGAGAGATTTTGTAAATTTTGCACAAATTGAAAATGAGATACATTTCTTGATCGAATGTCCCTTATATAACAAAATTAGATCGAAATATAAAATCAATGACATAAATTAAAATAATTGAAATTGTATTAACAATTTAAATCCATTTTATTCATTTTTTTATATAAATAAGGTCGTTAGTTTTCTCGTTTGAATTGTTTCACATTGTCATATCGGGGCCTTTTATAGCTGACTACGCGGTATGGGCTTTGCTCATTGTTGAAGGCCGTTCAGTGACCTATAGTTGTTAATGTCTGTGTCATTTTGGTCACTTGTGGACAGTTGTCTCATTGGCAATCATACCACATCTTCTTTATTTTTATATATAAAATCAATTTGTATGCATAATGAAAAAGCTCTTGTTTTGAGAGACCACCATACTGTGTCATCTGACAATAATTCTGTACAGCCGCTTGTGCATATACACATAAATCTCATAAAAGTGATGGTGTTTTTAGGTAAAATTATGAAAACTTAGATTAATCATGCTGTGTATGTATAAAAAAGAAGATGTGGTATTATTGCCAATGAGACAACTCTCCACAAGAGACCAAATGACACAGCAATCAACAACTATAGGTCACCATGCGGCCTTCAACAATGAGCAAAGCCAAGGTGTATGGTAACATTAAGAGTTCTGGATGTAATGGTATCGTTAGACCATATCCAAAATTGACTTGTGACTTGTTTAATTCATTTATAGTAGATGTTATTGTTGAATATTAGCATTGTGTGTACTAGTATTTGGATCACGCCTTTATTGTGCTCTTTCCAATATAAAATTGAATTGAATTGAAATTGAATAAAATAAGAATAATTGAATTAAAAAAAAAACACACTTTAAGACCTTAATGCTGAAATCCGATTATGATTTTATTTACATATCAAATCTGACGTTTCTGTTTAATCTTTGGATTGATTGTTCATTTTAATTATGTTGATGTAACAATGTCACAGTTTAAATACTGATTTGAAATGACTCGCAGCTTTTACACATTGTAAAGAAAACAGTTCAAAAAGTATACCGTTGTTCCCGTGGAAAGCTTTTATTGGGGACATCATCCTACTTCAATAAGAAGAGTGTTAGTCTGTTCTTCTTATGTGTGGTGTTCTGTTAAGTTAATTATAGTCAGTCATAAAGGCTATCCAAAAAGAGGAGCTACAATGAGGGGGGCAATACCTTTTTATGTTAACCTGTTTTGGCCTTTTTCAAGGTGTTGTTAACTGTTATTTGAAATAAATCTAAACTGTTAACTGTTTTCAACCCACTGTGTTATCTGTTTTCAGCATTTTTGCATTTGTTGTTAACTGTTTTTGCCAAAATCGCTGTGTTGTTAACATTTTAAACGGACCCTCTTTTGCCCACCCTTTACAATGAGGCGTTTTTTTGTTGTTTTGCACCTTGAATTCGAAAACCTAAAAGTATTTTGAACAACCCACGTTCACCCTGTGTTTTTGTTAAATGTATTTCTATTTTTATCCTTCAACAGATTTTCATAATTTGTTCTTTTGTTGTTCTGTAACACCATTGTCCCAGGTTATGAGGAGGGTTTGGCACCAACAAATTAATTGAACCCCACCACATTCTATATACACCTATACCAAGTCAGGAGCCTGTTATTCAGTGGTTGTCGTTTGTTGATGTGTTACATGTTTGTTTTTCCTTAATTACTTTTTACATAATTACATTTGTTATTTCAGGGCCTTTTATAGCCGACTATTCGGTATTGGTTTTGCCCATTGTTGAAGCCCATAGGCCCCATACGGTGATCTATAGTTGTTAATTTCTGTACTATTTTGTCTCTTGTTGAGAGTTGTCTGATAGGCAATCCTACCACCTCTCAGTCTTTTTTTTTTTACAAATAAGACCAGTCAGATATCGAAGGACATAAGTACAATCATTGCTAGTTCATTCATTTGTCAATTTAATATTTTGTCATACTAGTATACATATTTAAACTTTTTGCATGTATATGGTCCATGACCACAATTAATTCGTAGTGCATTTCTTTTAGAACATAAATGAAAATTAAAATAATCCCACCTGCGCTTTCTCAATGAAATTTTTACAGTGTGTTGTATTACTTTTGGGACAAACTATATCAAAATCATAGAAAACTTCATCGGCTTTAACTCAAAATATGGACAATTTTATGTTTAGGGCGTCTTGAAATCTTTTGACAGCTTCCGAAGTGCTAATTTTTAACCTTTTTCAGCTGGACCAAATCACTACTTTCCTTTAAAATTCTGAACCAAACTTTTTTTACAGTGTAATTTCACCCCCCTACTTACAATTTGAGGCTTAAACATGGAGAAATACATTTGGAAGGGGTATAAAAAATATTGGCAAGTAACCCACTGTCAACACTTGGGACTATATTTGTCCAACGAAAATCAAGGCACGACAATTGTGGTCTTGGACTATATATGTATTGCAACTGCCGCGAAAGCCAAATAGGCTTGTCATTGATATTGAGATTAGATCCTAGATATTCTTAAAGGATATTTTGCTACACTATATCTTATTCATCGATCTTAATTTGAATGGATGACAATTTGGTCATATCTTATTTGCAAAAAAAAAGAAACATGTCGTTTTGTTTTAATTTGGATTTATCTCATAATCTGTTTATTTTCTTTTGAAGTTTTGAATTAGTTAACTATCTCAAGATTTGTTGATCTAACCATGATTTTAATCGAACGAAGTAGCGTTTTGAATTGATTAACTATTCACCAACAGTACACGTTGTATTTTGAAAGGTATCAAAGTATTAGCAGTAAAAAGATCCAACTTTTAAAACCTGGTGAGTACTCATGGTTTGTTCTTAATTTCTGGTAGTTTTAGCAAACAATTTACGGACTAATTTTAATTTCTTACGTAGACAGCAATCAACAGCAAAATTATATTTTTCTTTCAAGATATATTGATTGGAAGTAAACTATCACGGAGATAAACGAAAAAAATGTATTTATATAAGCATTAAGGTGGCACGGTAGTATTTCCTGGCCCATAGGGATAATGATAGCCTTTTTAGAATTTTCACCACTTTCTAACACTGCAAAAAAATCTACATTCACACTTAACTGAAGAACTTTCATTTTACTATTCAGAAATGAATTTGAATATGTATCATGACCGTTTACTTTTTTTGCTATTTTTCGAAACCTAAGGCCACTAGTAATTTTAGGTCTTTTATGGTGCAGTGAATACAAAATTTAAAAAAATTCTCAAAAATTCATTTTCATCTGTATGTAAAATTATTTCATATTTTTCTACACCTGATTCATCCCTCAGTTTGGGAAAGTATGTTCAGTTGATACTGTATTTTTTGTCCAATCACACTGTTTAGACACATTTACCTAAGTAGGGTACACAAAAGAGCAACCTAAATTCTGGAATGCAAATACTACCGTGCCACCTTAAATGAAATACATCTTTATTATTATTATTGTATTTTATCTCCGGATTTGCATGTTTGGGTTTCCAAAATGTAGAGAAACAAAACAAAATATATAATTTTGGTTTTTACAGGACAACGGTACATCAATTTATCTTGACAAAATGAAGAAAATATTTGGACTCATTGTTTTGTTTTTCTTAGTGGACATCAATGCAGGTATGAACTTATATCGTAGAGTACATGAACGCACTAATTTATGTAAAGCACAGGGCAATTGAAAAAAAACTATGTTTGATTACTTTAACAAGCAAACATATTTGTTTTGGTTATCGTTATCACTATCACTCGGGCAAAACTAATCACGAATATAATGCCTACCCATGTTAAAACTACAATAAAGTATAGCTTGCATCAATTATTTTTTAACTGAGCAACAAGAATCTCACAAAACTCCGAGGATGATCTCATGTACTTCGGAAGGTACCTCGAAAGGGTAAGCATACCCTGCTCCACTGGTGACATAATGCGTGAATAACGCGTGTGTCTTCACTCGATCTCGAGGCAAACATTGGAAAATGAAAAATGTCGTCGGTGAGCGCAATAACCCAAAAGACCTTTTTTATTACCTTATTAAGTTTACCTGAAGACATGCAGCATTACAAGATGTTCATGAGGAGTTATATGAACAAAAAGGGCCCTAATTTCATCAAAGGTCAATGTTGCCTGATAGAGCTGTATTCTCAGTTTCTTAATAAATCTAAATTCACGAACGGACAATAAAAGAAAAATATATTATAAACCATTTCAGTATATACTCTGTTTTATGCATTTATTATTTCAGGAAATTTATGTTGTTCTTACCCCTGTCAAAACAATGGAGTTTGTCTCACAAAGGGATTCAAAGACTATGAATGTGATTGTACAAGAACAGACTTTTATGGAAAAAATTGTGAAACGCGTAAGTTTGAATATATCTAATACACAATTTTTGCAGATGAAAATGCTCAATTCAGGAGTAATGATTTGTAGACACGAAGAAGAAAAAATCGCAAAGAATAAGATGTTTTCCAGTTTCTATATTGTAGTTTCCATGTACAGACAATCAACATTATGTATTTGTAAATATTTGATTTTGTTAAAATATATATATATGAGTTAACTAACTTGACATGGTACGTTTGTGATTTTAAAATTTGAAGCCTTTTGAAAAGCGAGTAAACAGTAAAAAAGTGAAAATATACCAAGCAAAATTGGGAAAGTCTTATTTTGCACGAAGGACATTCATTTTTGGAAATGGCTGTCACGTGTGCAATAAGATATTCCATCGTTGACAAGTCTTTTTTTTCTTTAAAAGACACAATTATGTTTGCCTAATCTTTGTGATATAATGCAAAATCACGGCATGTTTTTATGAAATCGTCGTATGTACTTAATATTAAAGTTAAATCTTTGAAAAACCGAAACACTTCATGAATTTTCGGCCAATATCGAGTTGCTTACTAGACCACGTGCGAAATATCGACACAGAGGAAGCAATCAATATAAAAACACGATGCAAGTTTTTAATTTACACATAGCCGACCGTTGCAAGGGCTGTATAGCCAGTCAAGGACTTAGGTCTTAAATACTTCCATTTTACACAGACAGTATTTTACAATCAATGCATGTTGACATAAATAGTTATCATGCCGTACATTGACGTATAATGGTTATAATGGTTTACTTTTTTAAATTGTTATTCGGATGGAGAGTTGTCTCATTGGCACTCACACAACCTCTCTCTATATCTATCAATCTATTTCAGCTACTCTGTTAAAAAGGGTAAAGTTATGGCTGAAGCCAAAACCATCAACGATTCATAACCTGATGATTAACCATCAATGGTACTGGGACATCGTCAATAATCTGCCATTTTTGAGGAATTTTTTAATGAAGACATTTGTATTGAGTAAGAACTGCTTTAAATTGTTACAGTTTGAGAAACTTGATACATAAAACTATATTCTAACAACCGTTTTGTTAAACAAAATATAATAATGTCCCCAAAATCGAAGTATTTTTGAAATATTGACCTATAAACAATAAAAGAGTGAGAAAATACAAAAAAAAGAAAAACAGACAATTTGATGGCAAAAAAGGATTTAAACTCGGGTGCAACGAAAGGATAAGCAGTTCCTGTTTACTTGTGGAACCATTTACAAGTACAAATATGGTAATGACTTACATTCGTGAATCTCAATCTAGGAATTGACGACGGAATAAAGTAATGACAAGTTGAACATACCCGTGGTTATTTGCAAACATCATTTTGGTTCGCTGTTGTTTGTCTTTGTTTGCAGCCTTTTTCTTTTAAAAGTCGGCTATTAGTGGTTGTCAGATGTTCTGTTAATGTTGTACTGCTCAATATCTCAATATCTTACAGATTCTTGTTATAATTATCATATGTTCACAAGTAATATATTTGTCAACGTTGTTCGAGTTACCAAACAGTAACATAAAATGGGGGTGGGGGGGGGGGGGCAATTGCATTTATTATTTTTAAACCTCGTAGATGAACAAACTATAATGTTTAATCCTTTTACACTATGAATAACTTGTTATAAAAATGAATTGAAAACTGTTTCTTTCAAAAGTTGGTATGTATGTAATCTATGGAAAGCCTTCTTAAAATAAGTACATCAAGTTTAGATATTTTAAGTGGTCTCTTCCATGGATAGTGTTTAAGTAGAATATTGTAATAAAACAAGTGTGGACACAGATCAGTGTGGATAGCATGTTTGGATGTTTGACAGTGATTTATATGATAAAAGGTGTTCTATATTTTTTTAACTATAGGGTTCTATATTATTAGCTGTGTTGCACAATGACAACCAACCTGATCATTAGGAGTGTTGTTTATTTAATATTTAGTTGTTTTTTTTTAAAGTAGCAAAAATATCCACCATGTTTATATATTTTTTCAGTCCGATCCAATCTTATCGACATTCCACCTCCATACGACAACGATCATTCTTATATAACACTCGGTGCACATTTTAATCACTCATTCTACACAAGAGTCCTTCCGCCTGTTCCCGAGGAATGTCCAACTCCAATGGGTGTAGCGGGAAAGGAAGAGTTACCAGATATAAATGCTTTGGTTCAAAAGTTGTTTGTGCGGGAAAAATTTAAACCAGATCCAATCGGAACCAGTGTTTTGTTCAGCTTTATGGCTCAACACTTTTCACATATGTTCCTGAAAACAGATTTTAAGCGCGGACCACAATATCAGTGGGGAGGACATGGAGTAGGTAGTATTATATTGGGGATTCTATTTATCTTTATATATGTCAATAGTACGTATTGACATATATACAAAATATTCCTTTGTAAATTCAAAATTTGCGTGGTCTTTGAAAATTTTGAATTATAAAACCACGTTTCGGTATTTAATTTGTCTAACGTTTAAGATAGGTTATTTTTTTTAATTTGTGTGCCCAATTTTGGCATTTATGGGCATTATGTTTTCTGGTCTGCATCTGTTCGTCCGTCCGTCAGTCCGTCTGTCCTGTTTCAGGTTAAGTTTGTTGGTCAAGGTGACTTTGTCGAAGTTGAACTATCAACTTGAAATCTAGTACACATGTTCCTTATGATAATTATGATCATTCTGATTTTTATGCAAAATTAGAATTTTTACCCCCAATTTCACGTCCCCTGAACATAGAAAATTATCGTGCGATTGGGGCATCCGTGTACTATGGACAAGTTTTGTGTTCATCCGAATCAATTGACAAGAAGTATTTTACATCATTCTTATGAATGATATCAGATATCCGAAATATCTATTACATATCATGACACTGGGAACTCGGCGGCCGAGTGGTCTAAGTATTATTACTGTAATCACAAGCCAGTCAGCACATATGTTGTGAGTTCGAACCCCGCTCGTACGGTTGCACTCGACTTCAATCTTAATTGACTAGGTTAGTCAGTTTTCTATCGAAGGTCGGTTGTTTTTCCGGGCAGTCTGGCTTCCTCAACCAATAAAAACTGGCTGCCACGTAATAGCAAAAGCAGTGCTTAAAAATGACGTTATACCACTTAAAATCAAATATAATGACTCTGTCGCCGCCGCTTCTACGACGAGATAAAGACAAAAGTACTATATATATATACATTTTTTAATTCATAAGCATATACGGACAGTTTTCTTTTTGTCGTTAATGATGACATAAAACAGTTACCGGTGTTTTTTTTAATCATTATTAAATCTCATATGCTATTGTGTATACTTATGATGACGACTGACCAGATGAATTAACATGGGCACTATTGATATCCTTTACAGATAGACATGACAAATATATATGGAAAAAATAAACATGATGAAAATCTTCTGAGATCCTTTAAAGATGGCAAATTGAAACTTCAGGTTAGTATTTATCCAAACACAACTTACCTCCCCTTTTTCTTTCCAAAAATACAATATTAAACAATTTCAAAACTAAGACACAAACAAAAACATGCACACAAATAAAACAAGACTTGAAAGATATCCGTGCATACAAGTTTTTTGGAAACGGTATTAATCGTCCAAACAGCACATGACAAATAGTGGTTTTCCTCCGCTTTTAAATGTCAAGACTGAAAATTACTTATCGAAATCTATATTTTGAAATATCATGTCAGATACTTTCTTATGCAGCATCAACAATTTAAAATTTTAAAATTTGTTTCATGAAGTTGGAGTATTGGAATACTTTCATTATATTTTGTTTCCCACTATTTATTCCAATTTCCTTATTTGCATGTTTTGATTAAATTTGACCAGGTACGCTATGTGACGACAGAAGTTGACAATTTAGCCTCAGTGACGACAGAAGTTGACATATATATTTAGGTGACGACAGAAGTTGACATATATATTTAGCCTCAGTGACGACAGAAGTTGACAATTTAGCATATTCAGGTGACTACAGAAGTTGACATATATATTTAAGTGACGACAGAAGTTAACATATATATTTAGCCTCAGTGACGATAGAAGTTGACATATATATTTAGGTGGCGTCAGAAGTTGACATATATATTTAGGGGACGATAGAAGTTGAAATATATATTTAGCCTCAGTGACGACAGAAGTTGACAAATATATTACGCCTCAGTGACGACAGAAGTTGACAATTTAGCCTCAGTGACGACAGAAGTTGACATTTAGCCTCAGTGCAGAAGTTGATATATATATTTAGGTGACGACATAAGTTGACATATATATTTAGCCTCCGAGTGACGACAGAAGTTGACATATATATATATATATTTAGCCTCAGTGACGACAGAAGTTGACATATGAATTTAGCCTCTGAGTGACGACAGAAGTCGACATATATATCTAGCCTCCGAGTGACGACAGAAGTTGACATATATATTTAGCCTCAGTGACGACAGAAGTTGACATATATATTTAACTTCAGTGACGACAGAAGTTGACCTATATATTTAGCCTCTATGACGACAGAAGTTGACCTATATGTTTAGCCTCAGTGACGACAGATGTTGACCTATATATTTAGCCTCAGTGACGACAGAAGTTGACATATATATTTAGCCAGCCTCAGTGACGACAGAAGTTGACATATATATTTAGCCAGCCTCAGTGACGACAGAAGTTGACCTATATATTTAGCCTCAGTGACGGCAGAAGTTGACCTATATATTTAGCCTCAGGGACGACAGAAGTTGACCTATATATTTAGCCTCAGTGACGACACAGGTGACGACAGAAGTTGACATATAAATTTAGCCTCAGTGGAAGAAAAAATCGTGTCTTCTTTAATTTTGCAAAGTGGCTTCCTATATATTAAAATGTTTCTATCTCATTAGGGTACATTATATATCTGCAATTATAAATATAAAACAAAATTCTATATATAGCGAATTATGTTGACATGTAATAATTGTTCGTAAGTATTTCTTATTTTATAAAGTAAACTTTTGTAGACAATAAATAGTGAAGATTGGCCGGTTCTAAATAAAGATGCTGATGTTGAAATGCATTACTTGGGCCCTGTTCCCGCGGAAAGGAAATTTGCTCTTGGTCATTCGTTCTTTGGTAACTTTCCTGGACTGTTCATGCTCTCTACGATCTGGATGAGAGAACACAACAGAGTATGTGATGTCATGAAGAAAGTACACCCAGAATGGGAAGATGAACGCATCTTTCAAACAGGAAAACTAATACTATTAGGCAAGTTATAATCTCCACCCCCCCCCCCCATTTTATTCTCCTAAAAGAAGATGAAGATTTATTGATAATTTTTATTTTATTTACTTTTTCACTATTGGTTGAAGAAATATGTTTCAGAATCAACATTTTTATTTACTTGTTAATTTGTTCTCGTGTTGAATATGCATAAAATATTAGCCACTGGACGTTGAGAATACAACTATCAATCATTTCGACAAAAATATGTTTGAGTAAATAGTTACAAAAAATCATTTCAGGTAATATAAATACAATTGACTCATTGTGGAAGCATTTACCCCCCTTCCTTCCCCCCTTTTCCCCCATTTAAACTGATAAGAATAATATTAAAAAAACGCATAATTACACACTATTTAGGTTTCAACATCTAAACAACCTATGTTTATGAGAAAGAAATGTGTAACAATGACGGATCTAAAGGGGTTCCCTGGGTTGTATTCCCCTTTTTTACGATCAATGCATTTGAATAGGGACATAAATTTAGAGACCCCTTTTCTCTTGGACTGAAATTTAGAGTCCCTTTTTCTCTTGGACTGGACCACCTTTGCAAATTGCTGGATCCGCACCTGTGTAATCTTCTAAATGAAATACCTTTTCTTTGGCTGCTGTCAAGAAAAGTGCCCGGTGATTATTACTATTAATATGTTTTAGCTTCGTCAATTAATTTCAAAAAAGTAATTTAAACTGATATAGTTGACAAATGCAAATCTCTTCAATAACGATTTTGTTTGTTGTGGTTTACACGGCTTTTACAGTTTCTTAAAAGTGCAAGTTGTACAGAAACAACATGATTGGGTCAATAATTTTATTTTTCTTAAATTTTTCAGGACAGACTATTAAAATTGTGATTGAAGATTATGTACAACATCTAAGCAACTATAATTTTAAACTTATGTTTAAACCAGACTTGCTATTTGGTGAAAATTTTCAGTATCAAGCACGAGCATCGGTGGAATTCAACCATTTATACTACTGGCATCCTTTAATGCCAGACGAATTCATAATTGGAGATACTAATTACACCATGAGGGATATCTTAGTCAATCCGGGACTTGTGATAAAACATGAAATGACCACATTTGTTGACTGTTTGTCCAAGCAAAGCGCTGGTGCTGTAAGTGTTATTAGAAAATAAAGGAGGGTCTGGATTTGGGGGGGGGGGGGTCTGTTATTCTGTAAACATTTAATTTTCACCCCTTTTTTCTCTAATCTTCAAAAAATTAACGCCTTTTTTCTCTAATCTTCATTTGTTTTGCCCGTTATTCTCTAATCTTCATTTTTTAAGGGCATTATTCTTTAATCATTTAACCCCATCCAAACCCTCATAAAGATTAAACTTTTATTTGATTTTCAGACTTCCAGGTTAAATTAAATCTGCGAGTGAAACTTCAAGGTAGAGCTTCCGTTTTGTCAACCAATAATATGATTATCTCTTATAATATTGTCGAGTTTTCATTATGTTTGATCATGTTTGTTTTGTCAATGTATTTGCCATAACCAAAATTGGTTTTTGTCTATTTTGCAAATAAAGAATTATTATTATTAAAATAATGACGAGCTTCCGTAAATTGGTCAACCAATGAAGAGCCTCCGTAAATTGGTCAACCACTGACGCACTTCCGTAAATTGGTCAACCACTGACGCGCTTCCGTAAATTGGTCAACCATGACGCGCTTCCGTAAATTGGTCAACCACTGACGCGCTTCCGTAAATTGGTCAACCAATGACGCGCTTCTGTAAATTGGTCAACCAATGACGCGCTTCCGTAAATTGGTCACATTGCTCCAATATGAAGAATTTAAATGCTCAAGTCATATTTTTTATAATTTCATTTAAAAAAAAGAACTGGTTTGGAAATCAGCAAGTAAGGCAGCTACACAACAACACAAAACATCAAAAATTGGTCAACCAATGACGCGCTTCCGTAAATTGGTCAACCAATGACACATTGCTCCAATATGAAGAACTTAAATGCTCAAGTCATATATTTTATATTTCATTTAAAAAAAAAGAACTGGTTTGGAAATAAGCAAGTAAGGCAGCTTCACAACAACACAAAACATCAAAAAGAGAGTACAATTGTCAAGTTATGGTCTTTAATAATAGAATAATGATCAAGTTCTTTTAATTTAGAGATAGAATATTCCATGTTAAGGTAGTTGTATAGCTATGTTTCTTAGAAAAGAAAGTGAAAGCTTACACATTTGAACTCGAATGCTAAATTGGAATCTCTCGATAGTAGATAAAAGTAGAATTTACAACAGATTCACGCAATAATCAAGCTAAAATAAGCCGATAAATGAAGAGAAAAATATGACTAACACTTTTGATACCTATTCTGACTTCTTTTAAACTGAGTTATACTGTGCTTATTGTTGAGTGTTTGTTTTTCTACATTGGCTAGAGGTATTGGGGGAGCTTTGAGATCATAAAAAACATTTTAACCCAGCCGCATTTTTGCGCCTGTCCTAATGCCGGCGTCACACATTGGCGTATAGACTGGCGTGCACAGACGTACAGACAAATTTTACAAAGTCCGTATACGTTAGTTGCACGCCAGAGGAACGCTAGAGGCAATCGTTAAACGCGCGTTGCATAAGTTTGGAGTACGTCGAAATTCAAAGGTATACGCTTGGTGAACGCTATAACTCCCGAATTTTATTGTGCAGCATAAAAATTTTCATCAAGCTCAAGCGTTTGTCAAGCGTATGTATCCTGTACGCTACACGCACGTAATACATACGCTTCAAGCGTGTTTAAAACGCTACAAATAAGTTTGAGACACGTTTAGGGCACGTTGTATACGTTTTAAGATCGTTCGACTTAACTAAAACGTATGCGGGTGTGTTTGTAACAAACAACCCAAAATTAAACGTCCCAAACACGCCGAAAGCACAGATTATTGTCCCAGATACGACCGGGACGCGTCTCAAATACGTCATGGGGACGTTTTTTCCTTCGTGGCATGGATTCCATCTACGTTAGACAAACGTCAACATACGTTACTTGAACGCCCAAAACACGCTTATGTAAATTCTCGTACGCCCAATACAAGCTTAATGCTCGTTGTAAACACGATACAGATATTATTGACAAGTTGAATGCATCCCAAATTATTAGCGTATTGGCAGCGTACATGATTTTTTTTATCACGCCCGGCGACGTACGTCAGAACTATACGCTGATGTGTGACTCCGGTATAAGTCAGGAACCTCTGGCCTTTGTTAGTCTTGTATGATTTTTAATTATATTAGTTTCTTTTATATATTTCGGAGTTTAGTATGACTTCCATTATCACTGGACTAATATACATTTTTAAGGGGCCAGCTGAAGCACGCCTCCGGGTGCGGGATTTTCTCGCTGCATTGAAGACCCATGCATTGCCATTGGTGGCCTTCGGTTATCTGCTTTTTGGTCGGGTTGTTGTCTCTTTGACACATTCCTCATTTCCATTCTCAATTTTACTACTTTGTTTGTGGATGTCTTTTGTCATGTCCTTATCACGTGGTCTAAAATAAAAATAACAAAACGCCTTCAACTTTGAATAAGAATCATGCCATTTTTAACCGGATTTTTGTGACAAAAATGTCGGTTATTGATTTGGGGATGTACGGCGGCCGGGCGGTCGGGCAGTCGGGCAGTCGGGCGGCCGGGCGGGCGGCAATCAAATGTTGTCCGTGCATTAACTCATGAACCGTTCAACCAAAGCTTTTAAAATTTTAATATGTTGTTACTGACAACTAAATGAAGGTCAAGTTCAATAATGGCGATTTTGACTTATACCGTTCAGGAGTTATGGTTCTTGAAAGATTGAAAAATGGAGTTTCCAGTCGTGTCCGTGCATTTACGCATGAACTGTTCTACCAAAGTTTCCCAAATTTTAATATGTTGTTACTGATGACAAAATGGAGGTCAAGTTCAATAATGACGATTTTGACTTTTACCGTTCAGGCGTTATGGTTCTTGAAAGATTGTAAAATGGCGTGTCCATTCACGTTGTTGCATTTACTCATGAACCTTTCAATCTAAGCTTTTCAAATTTTAATATGTTGATACTGATGATAGCTTAAGTTTGGTTAGTTCTCAATTCGTGTGCATTGTTGCTCGCTCTGTCCTTAACCTGTCTAGTTGTTTAAAACCTCTCTTTCATAAAGTGTCCTTTTTATTATGGCACCCTCAACGGAGTTGGGGTGACATACTGTTATTCTACGTTTCTTTTTTTTCTTATTATTTTTCTTGCACAAATTTTGTCCGCGCGAGTTCTTGGAATCCAATGGGCCAATGTTCATGGAACTCTTCTATAATGAGGACCCCCATGTGAAGTTGTGCACCTTGCTATGGAATGGTAAAAAATGGCCGCCGTTTCCATGGAAACAGCACAAATGCGAAAAAAATCAAAGTGTTCCAAACTGGCAGAAACTCCTCAGGAATGGTAACTGGCATGTGCTGATTTGCAGTTTGACTTTGGAATTTTCAAAATGGCTGCCGTCACCATGGAAACAGCTAAAATATCAAAAATTCTAACTCTTTCGTTATAAGATCCAACTGGATGAAACTTTATGAAAATGTTCTCCAGTATGCAAAGATGTCAAGACAATATATGGATAGTTCAAAATGGCCGCCGTTGTCATGGAAACTGGGGCCAAGTTTTGCATTGACCCTATGGAAAAATGCATAAAATCAGCATTTTCTCAGAGAGTAGTGCACCAAAGTAAATGAAACTGTATTGATATATAACATGACATGTGGCAATGAGATGTCTGCTTTTAGAATTTTGGAATTATCTACTGTAACCATGGTTGCAGCACAAATGTTCAAAATTTCCAAAAAAAATAAAGTGCTGCAAACTGGATGAAACTTTACAGGAATAGTAACTGACATGTGCGGAGTTGCATTTTGAAGTTGGAATTTCCAAAATGGCCGCCATAACCATGGAAACAGCAAAATTCTTCAAAATTTCAAAATGCTCCAAACTTAATGAAATTTTGCACAAATGATAACTTGCAGGTGTAGATGCACTCTTTGACTTTGGAATTTCCAAAATGGCTGCCGCTCGCCTGGCAATGGGGGGACGAGGGTGCCATCCGTTATTGCTAGCAATTACAAATTTTTATTCTCATTATAACATGGTTGATTAAAATATTCCTAGTATGAGAATCAGAAACAATGTTGAAAGAAGCCCGTTTATAAAGTTTCTGCTCACTGCTCAGCGCAGTATTTTCATGTTGCATTTTGACAGTTACTGTTTGAGATCAAGTCTATTTTAGATTTATATGTATTAAGGTTTCACTTGTTCACACTCTTTTCCAGTTTTCTTTAATTTTGAATTAACTATATTTTGCAGTTTACAGTAAAGAATCATGGAGCAATAACACTTCCCGTTGTACAGAAACTGATTCAAAATGGCCGCACATTACGTCTGCAGTCTTACAATAATTACAGGAAACGTTTTAACCTACAACCATATAAATCGTTTGAAGAATTAACTGGTAGATATATTTTGTCTTAAAACATTTAAAGCAAGTTCAGAAGTTTCAAAATATCGTATTAGATCAAAATTCCCATGTTTTTTAAAACTGTGCTAAATTAAAATTCCCAGGTTTCCAAATTAAGAAATAATTGATGCAAGCTATACTTTATTATAGTTTTAACATGGGTAGGAATTATATGCGTGATTATTTTTGCCCGAGCGATAGTGATAATGATAATATAATATATATGAAGGATATAATTATGTAAGAAGCATTGAATGTATTGCGGTCGATTTAAAAAAAAAAAAGGAAAAAGAATATGATATAAAATTAATAGGAAATAGAACCAGAAATATAGGTTCTCATTTTGTAGTAGTTTTCCTCATGACCAGTTCACAACAGCGAGGGACGTTTACATCACAACAATGTTTTGTAATAAAACAGTTAAGCAAAATATCCGAAATTATACACAAACAACTGTAGATGGAACAATTAAAAAAAAAAGCTATTTGGCACAACTTTTTTGAATGTTCAGTGTTAAACCTCTTCATATCTGATTTGGCTTTCCAATTCTTTTGATTCGATCACCACTGATGAATGTGTATATGTATATAACAATAATATTTAGTTTGCTTTTAATTTACTGATAACAAAATCAATATTAATACCAATAAAAACAATATTCAATGATCTAATTACAGTGTTGAGTGGTAACCTTGGTGTAGACAATAAGAACCTTGTATCTTTGATTGAGATTCTACATCTATATTTGTAGGTAATAAGAAGTTAGCAAAGGTCTTAGAAGACCTATATGGAGATATTGATACTGTCGAGTTTTATGTCGGTCTGATTAGTGAGAAACGACGACCTCGGGGAATGTTTAGTGAGGGTTTATTAGAGATTGGCGCTCCAATGTCAATCAAAGGAGTTATGTCCAACCCTCTATGCAGTCCGAAATATTGGAAACCGTCCACGTTTGGAGGAGATGTTGGATTTGAAATAGTTAACACAGCAACATTAAAAAAACTTTTTTGTCAAAATATGAGAGGCGATTGCCCAGAAGTTTCATTTAAAGTTCCTGGTTTTGTAGAGCAGAAACGGACGGATGATGATTGGACAGAACACGAGGAACTATAAAGCTGTGATTTATTGAAATCATATGTGTTTCTCTTTTTTCATTTTTACATATTTTAAAATTGATATATCTATCAAATTCATGATTCGCTTTCAAATTTTGTTTCTTCTTGTTATGGTATGTTTTAGCAATATTACATATATTGTTGTAATTAAATAGTGTGGACACAGATGAGTGTGGATTGTATGTTTTGGCAATATTACATATATTGTTGTAATTAAATACTAGTAGTTACTAGTCTGCAATGTAGTTATCCATCAAACAAATTAAACAGTTATTGTAACCCGAATAATTCAGTCGTTATATTCCGATGATCTACGAAGGCTACATTAACGCCTGAACGTCTTCCCCGATCAAGACCGTCAACCGGAAAATTCACACCGCTTTGCAATAGGGGAATTTTGATTAAAATTGGCAGCTAAAGAAGGAGGAGTTCCGGATGTTAATTGATGAGAAATGATGTAAACTGATGTTAATTGATGTTAATTAATTATTATCGGATTTGTGTTAATTGAACACACGTGTTTGGTACGACAATTTCAAGAGAGTTGCGCAGACTCATATCCTGATCGCCGCTGATTGGCTCTCTCTCTCACAGAGAGCGGCGGCCAATGATCAAAAGGAGTTCAAGCCCTCGTTTGGGAGAAAATCGGACACGGAAAGGCTTGAATTATTCGAGTTACAGTTATTGTAGAAATAAAGAATTGCATGTTTTATCAACACAAAGACAGTCCCCGACAGGTTTATTTGGTTCTTATTTGACAGTCTCATTTATTTTAACGGAGAATCATGTGTTTGTGTTTTTCTTTCAAAAGGGTCTAATTAAAATCTTATTAAACAGTAGGGCCATGTTGGATTATGTCTGTTTCATTATAAATCGCATGATCAAGATAATTATAAATTTGATCATCATGTTTTCCTTCAAAAATAACTACTAAAATGTCATCGGATCCAGTATTATTAATTTAGATATTCACATATAAAAAGAAGATGTGGTAGTATTGCAAATGAGACAACTCTCCACAAAAAACCAAAATGACACACAAATTAACAACTATAGGTCACCGTACAGCCTTCAACAATGAGCAAATCCCACACCACATAGTCAGCTATAAAAGGCCCTGAAATAATTATTTGTTTTAATATATCCTTCTAATCCCTTATTCCTTATTCTCCAAGATAATCATCCAACATCCCCAAATCAATAATGTTTATCTCAAAAACACAGGTCACAGGCACTTGTTTCAGAAATAAATATGCATCTATACCTTAAAGTCATAAGAAACCTCAAATTAAAAAAAAAGCATATGTATTTTTATAACTAAATGGATAATTTTCATTATAAAACTTATGTACATATACTTTTTTCTGAAGAAAATTCTTTAATTTGTTCATATCTAGAAGAAGTTTACTTTATGTAACTGGTTCCTTTCAGGAAGCAATTTACATAAAGTAAACTGAAAACAATTCAGGAAGCAATTCCCCGACATATTTTCCGTATGCAAAGTGAGTCTGACCTCAGTGTGACCCATCTCGTAAAAATCCGGTGATCGCAATACGCATGGATGTCCTTAAAATAAACTAAAATTATCTGATTGTACATGTTAAACACGTGCTCAATATCCATGCTTTTTGTTAATTGTTGACAAACAGGTGACAATCGTTAAACTTCGGCTTCAAAACACGAACTTTAATTACCTGCAATATTTTCACAACAGCACTGACCGATTAAAAAAAAATTTGACGATTATACGAAATTTATGCGAAAAAATTGATAAAATCGTGCACAGAAGACTAAGTTTATGATGTTTCTATGCATTGGTACAAGAATTGGAATAACATTATTTTTCACCGGTCACTCGTTTCATATGACTTTAATTAATATTAAGGTATACAGGAAAAGAAAATTCTGAGACAAGTGACTGTGACACAGGCTTGTCTAAGAAAAAGTGTTATATTAAGGTATGGATTTTTTCTGAGACAAGTGCCTGTGCTCCAAAACCATTTCAACTTCCACAATCCTTTCTTGTTGAGTATTTTAGCTTGAACATGTATGAGATAGTCTTCGAAGTTGAGTATCTCTACAGTGGAATATATGAGAGCATCTTTCTTGTTGAATATCTCAGCAGGGACGTACATAGAAAATAATAGTTCATTGACTTGACATATCAACGATATAAGGATGAGGCTTAGAAACGGGGAAATACGAGGCTCTGCCGAGCTTTTTCCCCGTTTTGGGCCGAATCCTTATATCGTTGATATGTCAAGTCAATGCACTATTATTGTCTTTATACTGCAATATAAAAAAACATTTTCAATTGTTGTTTAATGTGTTAATGTTATTATTTGCTTAAATATTGGAAACTTCTCCCTTTTATAAAAAGGCCTCATATCATGCAGGCGGTGAAATATACAACACGATGAAATGTACATGGTGAACGAATTTGTTTGAGAGTGAACTAAAATATCAGCAATAACCATAAAACATAATAATTTATAGTTTGCAAACCAAAAATATTAAAACAAGTGAAATATGTTATTTTTCTAAAAATTGCAAAAGAAATAAGTTTGAGTCGTTGTATACTTTGGAAACAAGAACAGGTTGAATAGGTCGTATGAATGATTAATTATAATTTCGGAAATGTCTAATTAAAAATATTCATGAGGAAAAGTGATATCAGGTCAGTGACTGTATATGACAAAGAAATATACGGTCAACGCATTTTGACTACTCAAATAGAACGAATGAGATTATCTTTCTTGTTGAATATCTCAGCAAGGATGTGTATGAGATCATCTGTCTTGTAGAATATCTCAACAGGAATGTGTATAAGATTATCTTTCTTGTTGAATATCTCAACAGGGATGTGTATGAGATCTTCTTTCTTGTTGGATATCTCAACAGGGAAGTGTATGAGATCTTCTTTCTTGTTGAATATCTCAGCAGGGGCGTGTGTGATATCTTCTTTCTTGTTGAATATCTCAGCAGGTACGTGTATGAATTCATCTTTCTTGTTGAATATCTCAAGAGGGAATTATATGAGATAATCTTTCTTGTTGAATATATCAGCAGGGATATGTATGAGATCTTCTTTAGTCATTTACAATTTATGCCATACGTTTATTTGAATATCATTCTTTGGCAATTACAGTTCCTATCTATTTTCATTTCTACAAACAATACAAAAATTTGTAAAAATCATCACTTAAAAAACGTTCCTCTGCAGGGTCAAATGAAAATTGATGTCATGATGACTTATTTGTACACCTCATTTGGTACTTTTTCTATCTACTCGTTTCTGCTAAAATGTGTAAAAATTTACTTTTAAGGGCAATAGCTCCTTTAAGTTGTCGTTATACTACGGTATGTAGGACTTTTTTCTGAGACGAATGCCTGTGCTCAAAAAACCATTCCAACTCCTATAATCCTTTCTTGTTGAATATTTTAGCTTGGAGATGTATGAAGTATAGTCTTTGAATTTGAGTATCTCCGCATTGGCGTATATGAGATTATCTTTTCTGTTAAATATCTCAACAGGTACATGTATGATATCATCTTTCTTGTTGAATATCTCAGCAGGGACGTGTATGAGATCTTCTTTCTTGTTGAATATATCAACAGGGACGTGTATGAGATCATCTCTCTTGTTGAATATATCAGCAGAGATGTGTATGAGATCATCTTTCTTGTTGAATATCTCATTAGGGATGTATATGAGATCATCTTTCATGTTGAATATCTCATTAGGGTTATGTATGAAATCTTCTTTCTTGTTGAATATCTCAACAGGGATGTGTATGAGATCATCTCTCTTGTTGAATATATCAGCAGAGATGTGTATGAGATCATCTTTCTTGTTGAATATCTCATTAGGGATGTATATGAGATCATCTTTCATGTTGAATATCTCATTAATGATGTGTATGAGATCATTTTTCATGTTGAATATCTCAGCAGGGATATGTATGAGATCATCCTTCATGTTGAATATCTCAGCAGAGATGTGCATGAGATCTTCTTTCTTGATGAATATCTCAGTAGGAATGTACATCATGAAATCTTCTTTCTTGTTGAATATCTCAACAGGGGCGTGTACGAGATTTTCTTTCTTGTTGAATATCTCAGCAGGGATGTGTATGAGATCTTCTTTAGTCATTTACAATGTATGCCATAAGTTTATTTGAATATCATTCTTTGGCAATTACAGTTCCTATCTATTTTCATTTCTACAAACAATACAAAAATTTGTAAAAATCATCACTTAAAAAACGTTCCTCTGCAGGGTCAAATGAAAATTGATGTCATGGTGACTTATTTGTACACCTCATTTGGTACTTTTTCTATCTTTTCGTTTCTGCTAAAATGTGTAAAAATTTACTTTTAAGAGCAATAGCTCCTTTAAGTTGTCGTTATACTACGGTATGTAGGACTTTTTTCTGAGACGAATGCCTGTGCTCAAAAACCATTCCAACTTCTATAATTCTTTCTTGTTGAATATTTTAGCTTGGAGATGTATGAAGTATAGTCTTTGAATTTGAGTATCTCCGCATTGGCGTATATGAGATTATCTTTTCTGTTGAATATCTCAACAGGTACATGTATGATATCATCTTTCTTGTTGAATATCTCAGCAGGGACGTGTATGAGATCTTCTTTCTTGTTGAATATATCAACAGGGACGTGTATGAGATCATCTCTCTTGTTTAATATATCAGCAGAGATGTGTATGAGATCATCTTTCTTGTTGAATATCTCATTAGGGTTATGTATGAAATCTTCTTTCTTGTTGAATATCTCAACAGGGATGAGTATGAGATCATCTTTCATGTTGAATATCTCATTAGGGATGTGAATGAGATCATCTTTCATGTTGAATATCTCATTAGGGATGTGAATGAGATCATCTTTCATGTTGAATATCTCAGCAGGGATGTGTATGAGATCATCTTTCTTGTTGAATATCTCATTAGGGATGAGTATGAGATCATCTTTCATGTTGAATATCTCATTAGGGATGTGAATGAGATCATCTTTCATGTTGAATATCTCAGCAGGGATGTGTATGAGATCATCTTTCTTGTTGAATATTTTAGCTTGAACATGTATGAGGTTTTCTTTCTAGTTGAACATTTCAACAAGGACATGTAGCAGTATGAGATCATCTTTCATGTTGAAAATCTCATTAGGGACGTGTATGAGATCATCTTTCATGTTTAATATCTCATTAGGGATGTGTATGAGATCATTTTTCTTGTTGAATATCTCAGCAGAGATGTGTATGAGATCTTCTTTCTTGTTGAATATATCAACAGGGACGTGTATGAGATCATCTCTCTTGTTGAATATCTCAGCAGAGATGTGTATGAGATCATTTTTCTTGTTGAATATCTCAACAGGGATGTGTATGAGATCATCTTTCATGTTGAATATCTCAACAGGGACGTGTATGAGATCATCTTTCATGTTGAATATCTCAGCAGGGATGTGTATGAGATCTTCTTTCTTGATGAATATCTCAGTAGGAATGTGCATCATGAAATCTTCTTTCTTGTTGAATATCTCAACAGGGGCGTGTATGAGATTTTCTTTCTTGTTGAATATCTCAGCAGGGATGTGTATGAGATCTTCTTTAGTCATTTACAATGTATGCCATAAGTTTATTTTAATATCATTCTTTGGCAATTACAGTTCCTATCTATTTTCACTTCCACAAACAATACAAAAATGTGTAAAAATCATCACTTACAAAAACGTTCCTCTGCAGGGTCAATTGGAAATTGATATCATGATGACTTATTTGTACACCTCATTTGGTACTTTTTCTATCTATTCGTTTCTGCTAAAATGTGAAAAAAAATACTTTTAAGGGCAATAGCTCCTTTAAGCTGTCAACTTTTCAAATTCTGTATTAAATGTTTTATTATTGATCTAGCAATTTTTTATTTTAAATTTTCTGTCTATCTATAATTGTTTCCAAAATAATAACCATAAACTGTGGCTATTAAATGACATTTCAGCAGCAGTTACTCTAAACTGGTTGTCCAAATTTACTAATAATTTAATGGTAGTTAGAACTTGACTTGCTGATCCTTTTAACTAAGCCTGTTTTGTTTTAACTGCCTTATTTTTGAAAAAATAGGCAAAAATGAAAACTTTAATCAACTTTAATGAAACAGATTTTATGGATACAATTTTTATTTTGACTTTCCTAAGGAACATTCTGATTCAAATTGCTTACATTTCTCCATTTCTTTATCTTAACATTTAAAATTGAGAATGGAAAAGGGGAAACAGACACAACCCGACTAAAGAGCATAAAACACCAAAGGTATGTTCAAACTAAAATCTGTATTAAAAAACTAAATCCTGATTTGTCATTATCCAGATAAAAAAATCTAAATTCATGTTTCTCAGATTTGGAAACTTTTGAAATAAATTTGGTAAGAATTCTAATTTTTGTAAGCTATATAGAAGGCACTCTAAACAAAATGCAGCTTGTGTTCTATCAAGTTAAGTAAACAGTGTTGACAAGAGCCTTTCAGATCTTGACAAATTTCAAGTTTTATTTAAACCGAAGTATTTGTTCATGTTTCCCAGTTTCTATTCTTAAACTGTGATTACTCGGTCTAAATTTTGTTAAAGTTTTTCTGCTGTTTTCCAGACGCAGGAACTATATTTGTTCCTCCGAAAAAGAGAGTCTCCTATAATAACCTTCCATCATTACCAAACTGAACAAAGAAATAACACGACGGGTGACGTATACGGTGCAGGAAATGCTTACCCTTCCGGAGCACCTGATTTCACTCCCAGTTTTTAGTGGAGTTCGTGTTGTTTCTTATTTATTATTTGTAACTGTTGATGTGAATGTCTTTTGGTTTTATGAGTCTTTGTTTACTCCTTGGATTTGATTGTTTTAATGAATGGCTATTATCTATTTTGAATTTATTGAACCATAAAACTAATTTTTGACTCTTCACATTGAATAATCCGCGAAAAGGATTATGTAAAATGTGAAGAGTCAAAAATTAGTTTTATGGTTCAATAAAATCAAAATAAATTATTGCCATTCATTATAAATAAATTTCTATAAAAATAAGAACTTTTTATATTATTTATATTAACAATAACAACGTACACAAATGTTGGCGTATGAATACACAACGTCAGAGTGGGCGTGTTGCCATCAAAATTGACAACATTGAAAATAAAACTAATAATTTTAACCAATCAGAAAACAGTAAATACACCAAATTTATTTATATCTCTTTAAACTTTGTGTTATCTAGCAAAGGTGCGACATCTGTTCACATTGGAACAAACATTCTATACCCTAACTTTACAAGGTCGAGATTTGATACTGTGTTATTTCTTGAACTAGAAAACGTGCCGGAATTATATGTACAAATGTATTCCAGTTTGCACTAATACGATGTATAATGATTATTCAAGGAATCTCTATTCAAACAAGCTAATCTCGTCATATTCTTTATATGTCTGTCCCAAGACGGGAGCCTGTAAATTAATGATTCAGTGTTGTCGTTTGTTGCTTTTGTCATTTCAAGCCTTTTTAAGCTTGCTATTTGGTGAGTAATTTGATCATTGTTGAAGGCAGTACGACGACCTATAGTTGCTACCTTTTATGTCATTGATCACTAGTGAAGAGTTTCAATGACAATTCAATAGGCTAAAAATGATCAAAGACCATTACCTATCATGATCTTTATATGCGGGTTTGTCCAGAGGTGCGATTAAGACACATGTTTTTATAGTGTTGTTTACATTTCATATACCCTTGTATTTATTTTTTTACTTATTTTGTTTTTTGTCGGGTACATGTCATTATGCTTTGTTATACTGATTGCATTATCAACTACGAATACTTGTTTGATGGCGTCTTTTTATTATTATCATTTTTTATGCGTGCTTGAACGTTTAATTCAGTTGTGGTGTATGTTTACACAGTTTATACTAATGAATCCAAGTTATGACCACGTTAATATATTATATCTGTTGTGGTTGCTTGCTCAATTTGGCAATATGATGGAACATTAAACAATTGCCATACAAATGAGCGTTATAGCTAGCTAGATAACCAGGTTTAAATTTGCAATTTGGCAATATGACGGAACATTAAACAATTGCCATACAAGTGAGCGTTATAGCTAGCTATAGATAACCAGGTTTAAATTTGCATGTGCTAAGTCAGGAATATGAAAGTTGTTTTCCTGTGGGTTTTTTTTTCAAACAATGTGTTTCCAAAACACAATAAAGATCTTCGTTTTATAAATATATGACTGCTGTGCATAAAAAATAATGGAAACCAAATGGGGTAATCTTAACTTTTCATACGACATGCATAAAAACTTGTGCATGACGGACAGACGGACTTGTATTGTTATAGGGCAACTTGTCGGTGTTGTACTGAATATCAAATAATCAGATCCAATTGCATTGAAATATCATAGCCATATTTACAAACAAGACTGACGCGGAATAAGTCACGAAAATCTATTTTTTTGGTATACTAATTACGAATATAAGTATCATTTGTAAGATTTAACTAATCGTTTTCGTGAATTTTTGCAACAACAAATAAGCGGCAACAGATCTTTCACGATCCTAAATTTCGTTTTTTTTTATAATTATTTCCATTTTTGTCGACTTTTTGTTTAAACTATTATAACAAAATTAAAGAACCATTTTAAACAGTATATGAAACGATTTTTTTTTTAGAGAGAAAAGTAGTTTAGGCATTCAAAACATAAAAGAGGCCCCTCATGGGGGGGGGGGGTCCTAGTAATCACATAATCACCATTTTTTTGCCAATATAATCACATAATCATTAAATATTTGCTTATCTTTAGTAATCAAATAATCATAAACTAAAAATACAGTCCTAGGTAATCAAATAATCATGAAATATTTGGCTTAATAATCAAATAATCATTAAAAAAACGGCCAAGTAATCACATAATCAAAAACCCATGAGGGCCCTCATAAAAACAAAATCACGATTGTTCATGATATACAGAGTGACATCCGTGACAGAGACCATTTTGTATATTGAATGTGATAGAAGGCACAATAATAAAAAAAAAACTATTGAATAAATGTAGATTTCTGAAATTCTTTCATCGGGCGCATTGCATTTGCGTGGCAATTTTTTTAATCCAATCTTTCATTTGCGCCACAAGGTTATATTTCATTTGCGTCAAAAAATTTAAAAAAATTACATTTGTTGTTACTATCTATCATAAATCTAAATCCGCAATCCTAAAAGATACATTTTTTTATACGTAAGACAATCTATAATATTGTATATTTGTATCCATATTAAGGTGATACGTAAGTAAAATATTGAATTGAATGGTTTCATAGAATCTATTATTTTGTCACCATGTATGTAATTACTCTACAAGTTCAGGCATCCAGTAGAAATATAACAATTAGTGCATTGAATGGTTGCTATAAATTTAAAGTAGCCTCCAGGCATAAACAACAACATTTCTAACTAAAATTTAAAATACTACCGTCTTTATTTTCTAATCTGATTAGACTACCGTATTATTGTTTTAATTGGATTTTTAAATGAGCGGTAACACCGAAAGAATATATGTTTATCTAACGGTATAATATGTTTATTTATGATTAAATGAAATAACAAACGGATCAAATGGTCATTTCGGACACATCTTAAGGTAAGCTCGCATCAAATCTAATGTTATTGCATGTTTTGCATGTTTTACACCGACGAGTTCTAGTGAACATACTGGTCTGTGAACGGTCAGAACTGAAACGTTCACTGAGACCACCAAGGCAAGTTTTCGTTGGCACAAATTCTATTACGATGTCATAAATGAATATGATGTTAACTGTTGTATGTTATTCTCTTGTATTTCCCACTTTATGAAATTCACGACAGTCCACATGAGCTTGGAACCTATAATGTCTTGTAATTTTCTTCTGGGAATAGAGGGACAGAATGTATAAAACGATTGTTATTGTAATATTGTTTGGAAAAGTGCAAGAACACATGAAGTGAAGAATATTTAGAAAATAAATTGTCACAAAAAAAGATAAAAGCAAAAAAGGTGGAGGGGAGATGGGAAGCGTTTCTCTGCAATATCATTATTCTTAATAATTCAGTAGGTGATTCAGTCTGGATTTTTGGAGTTACAATAATAACCTCACGAGCCGAGGACAATAGCTAATGCATTAGTCCCAACTTCCGAGACAATAATTAAATCAGGTTAGGTAGACTGGAATCATGATCTGTTTATTTTTGGACCATTCGTCAAATGATGTCAAATAAACTCTTGCCTCGAAGATCATAAACAGCTGTGTAACGCAAAATACATTATAATGAGCATGATGAGGGACATGTGCAAGATATTTATTATATATGTCTGATATAATCTATTGACGGTTATTTATAGTTTTGCATTTCACGTCCAGTATGTTTTTGTTAGATGTATTTCTATTTGCATCCATCTGATGAGTTAAGTCTTATTTTTATAGTTCGTTCTTAATATGTTGTCATTGGTACATCGGTACCACTGTTCCACGTTGGGGAGAGGTTTGGGATCCCGCTTACATGTTTAACCCCGCCACATTCTGTATGTATGTGCCTGTCCCAAGCCACTGAGGAGCTTGTAATTCAGTGGTTGTCGTTTGTTTCTGTGTTACATATTTGTTTTCTTTTCATTTTTTTTGGTACATATAAATTAGGCTCACAATTCTCGAGTCAAATTTTGGCCGTTAGTTTTCTCGTTTGAATTTTCACGTTTACATTGGGGCCTTTTAAAACTGCCTATGCGGTATGGACTTTGCTCATTGTTGAAGGCTGTATGCTGACCTATAGATATTAATTTCTGTGCCACATCTCAGAGGTGGATTGAGGGGGGGGGGCAGGGGCCCGGGCCCCCGCTTTTCTGGAAAAATGTTGGTTGGTTATATAGGGAATCACTGAAGCGTGATGGAAGCGGGCCCCTCTTAGGCAGTCAGTTATGAAAAATTCTGGATCCGCCACTGCATCTTCTTTTTTTTTTTTTATTTGCAATTGGTTTATTTTTGTCTCTTTGGAAGGGATGTTGTCTTCAAGCAGCATATTTTTTTTAGTTTGACTGTTACAGTAATATTAAAAAGGTTATAGAAAGATAAATATGACACTAAATCGATGTATCAAAGACAATACAAATCCCTCGGTTCAATAAATTCATTGAATGAAATGTCTATTTAAAGAGATATAGATATGCACTTCCTTGATTTACAATACAAACAATACAATATAGATACAATATAAGTATTTTGATTATACAAGGACGTAAATTAACATGGATTACAAACATACCTCTTTTTTTATAATCAAAAGGAACCATTAGTTTAAACTTTTATTTGACATGTGCTAAATTCAACATGCACTTTAAAATAGCCGTCTTAGGGAAATGTAACGCCTTTTCCTGATACTTTTTTTTTCTAAGTTTTAAAATTATTTTTTTCCAGTAAAATATTCTGTAATATTTTAACTTATGCTCATTGTTGATTTCATTGTACGGTGACCTTTAGATCATAATTTCTGTGTCATTGGTCTCTTTTGAAGAGGGGGGCAATAGGGGGTCTGTTAACAGGTTAACAACACCTCGATTTTGGCAAAAACAGTTAACAAAAAATGCAAAAATGCTGATAACAGTTAACAAAGTAGGTTGAAAACAGTTAACAGCTTTAATTGATCTCAGATAACAGTTAACAACACCTTGAAAAGGGCCATAACAGGTTAACGGAAAAAGGTACTGTGACTTTATCATTTTTATAGTAGAATGTCTAAGGCCCAGCTTGTCTGGCAAAACAGCCGTTGGACGTCAGAGTAATCTCGGACTAGTCTAAGAGTAAACAGAATGATGTCTAGCAGAATTCTTAACTTGTACTTTAAAAGTAAAATATAATGTGACCGAAAATTTGCATTTAGATCTAATTGTTGAGATCCTGTTCAAGTACAAAGCATGGCATTGTGGGTGTTGATGTGAGTAATATAATGTTACTATCCCAACATCACAGATATTGAACTTTGACAGGAAGTGTTTGGGATGTATATATATATCACAATATATTTCCAGGTAAATTGTTTCTTTGATTGATGTTCGGTTTTCAAGGTGAGACAAGTTATTCATTCATAGATTTAACAGACAGTAGCAATACATTGAGGTTTATATAGTGTGTATTGTATTGACAAGTATCTGAGAAGAAAGAGAATAATTTGTTAACAGGTAAAAATTATTTGTTTTATCCTTTTAATATACAAAAAACTTTTAAAAAACATTGAATTGCATGTTGAACATATAACAAGTAGAGCATAATAATATTAATCTATCAACGCTAATTTCAGTTGACTATGTATTGCAACAGTGACAGTTTTTAACAAATGATATAATATATTGTTTAAATCCGGAAGATCTTTTACTCAGCATATGCATGCATTGCAATAGAAAAAAATAAATAGACATTTTGAAAAGTACATGTAGTAGCTTAAGAGATTCAAGAGTAAATATTTTGTTTACCTGTTTCAATTATATTGTTTTTTAAAAGGTTTCCAACCCAGGATAAATGGGGGGTTCCAACTTTATGCCTCGTTTAAATGTAAATGATCGTTAAAAAAAAGGGGGGTTCGACCTCCCCCTTTTCCTTGGATCTGCCAATGAACATATTTTTAAGATTTCAAATTATTCATGCAAATCATTTAAGCCTTGAAAGGTACTATTTTAAAGGTCATGGCCATGAATGAAAACTTTTAAAAATAAATAGGAGAAAAAGTTTACCATTGACTATTGACTGATTTGATAAATTCATTATGACAAAGATTTGTAATAAATTTCAAAATTAAGAAAAACATGATATTATTAATTCATGTGTTTTAATAGATAAGTGTTCACAAGTGTTCAAATTGTTTAGTGATTTGTTTCTTAAGCACGATTTTCAAGGAAAAACCTCTGTATTTTGTCTTTGTACATATTATCTAACCAGATTATGGAAACAATGATAATTTCGTAACAAACCAGGAAATTTATAAAGTTTATATAACGGTATCTTTATTCCTGGTTTCAACAATTGTGAAATGGGTCAAGGAGATCTGTAAACTAGACTGCTTGTGACTAACTATTAGCTTTAAGTACAAGTAAACTTCCGAAAAAAATGAAATTCAAATTAGACTGCTCAATCTATTATATGTAATTTCAAGTGCATGTATTACACTTCATATTTTTTTTTGAAATATTTTCAAATATAAACAAACTTATTTTGTAATAAATGAGGACCTTATTTTTCTTGTTTCAATTGATTCACATTTTTAATGTAGGGGCCTTTCATAGCTGACTTAACTTTATGTTTTTTTTCTCATTGTAAAAGGCATTTAATTGCTTACTACCACTTAATTCATTTTAAATCAGTTGGATGTAATCTTATTGTCAATCATGCCACATCCCCTCAATTTTATAAAGTAATTATTTTTAATTGATTATCAGAAAGAATTTTTAAAATGAAAGAATGAGTTCTAAAATCAGTGTTGATCAATTACTTTTAAAAGAGTTATGCCCCTTATAAAAGATTTATTATATGGAAAATTGCATCATTAACACTCTCCTTTGTACAATTCTTGTCAGCTTATTATGAAAATTGACATTGCTGATATAAACAACAATGTCTGGGACAAGTTAGATAATCAGTGCTGATCAGTTATTTTGTAAAGAGTTATGACCTTTGAAAACATAAATTATCTGGAAATTTGCAATGTTAACCTCTACTTTGTACACTTTTGTCAGATTTTTATGAAATTTTTATTATAGGTTAATATCAGCAGTGTCTTGGGCAAATTTGAAAATCAGTGCTGATCAATTATTTTTAAAAGAGTTATGTCCCTTGGAAATATTCATTACATGGAAAATTACCTTGTGAGCACTCTAATGTTGAACAATTCTTGCCAGATTTTGATGAAAATTATTTTTTAGATCCATATAATCACTTTCATTGATTAGTTTGAAAATCAGTGTTTATAAGTACTTCCAAAAGAGTTATGTCCCTTGGAAATACTGATTATATGGAAAATTGCATTTTTAGTGCTCTCTTGTGTGTAAAATTCTTGGAAATGTTTATTATAACAAAATTCTCATTGCATTTGCAATGTAGCCTTCATTTCTCTAAGATATTTATATAAAGTTTCAAAGAACAAAAAAAGTGTGTTCTTTTTTAAGTAATTGCCCTTGTACTTTGATAGATAAAATATGTGCAACGCAGGAAACATTGGAACTCTGTTCTTTTATTGAAAGTAATTTATCTGATTGGGCAACAGGCTAAGCATATGTAAGCAAAGCAAGCAGTTCATTGTTAATTTGCTGTGTATTGATTTAACAGCAATTATGCTGACAGTCATTCATTAAAAATTGAAGAAGAATATCAGTTAAGGACTTTTATAGTACTATAAAATCCTAGGTTGTGTGTCAGTGATTATGTTAGTTGAGAAATGATTGAACTGGTCTAAATAGATAAATTTGTAATGTGTTTTATAAAATCCTTCACATACAATTAAAATGAGATGTGGATTTTTTGTACCCAACAAAAAAATCCATAAGACATCCAGTGGGCAATATATAGTCTTCAACAATAGAATGCTGTCTTGAGGTGGTACCTAACACTACAGGGAGATAACTCTGTAAAATCAGCAGAACGTTTTAATGACGTTGTGTTCTTAAGGGGATATTAAGCTTCTCAATGATCAAAATGAGTTTGTCAAACTGCTATATAACCAGTGTAATTTTTCTGATTAAACGGTTGGTTCAATTTTTTTGATTTTTTTAAATTTTTTATCAAAGGGTCAAAGTAAATACTTTGTCAAAATTTTAAGAAAATTAAACGAGCCAAATTAATTTTAGTTCAGGTGTTAGGTACCACCTTAACAAAACAATAAGTTAAGCCCCAAATCGCCCTGAGCTGGTGAAAGTTTTGAATGAATATAATAGAAAAAGTCAAAGATCTGGAATCAATATCAAATTATCTAAATAAAAGTGTGAGTATGAGATTCCTCAAATGCCTCATTCACTGTATGAAAATGTCTATTCATAATTTTTTGAGAATGATCTCATTATGTATAAATGTAATTATTATACAGGATAGATTTACACTGGAGTTACTGTTCTTAACAATAATCAGAGCCCTTATATATAGAGTAAAACAAAACATCATTGGTATTCAATTATTCAATTATTCAGTATTACTGAGTGTAAACTTGTTTGCATCATATGGATATCCTACAAGATCAGGAATATCAGATAAGAAGAAAAATAGTCATAATCAATATAAAAATACTAAAACATCATATTAAAAGTACAAAGCAAAAAGAAAATTTTGTCTCATTCATAACTGTGGGTACAAATGATCAAATATGGTGTAATGATTGTATAAATATTTGGGAGAAAAACATCAGTCATAAAAACATGATGGAAAAGGGGGGATGGAGAAAATACAGATACAACATACTTACAAGTTCTTACTAAGAAAAAGTGTATATTTGGACTTACAGAGAAAAAAAAAACCAACAACTTTTTTATTTTGAATTACAATTTTTTTTTTCAATTTTTTTTTTAACTACATTTGTTGGGGATTTCCTGTTTCTAAGTGGGACACACTTTCTTAGTGTAAACTAGCATTATATCATGATCCAATAAGGTCAGGTATATCAAGATAATTTGAAAAAAATCTATTTAGAAAAGAATACCAAAATAACAATGAATTAAAAGTACAATGCACATATCTGAGGCGTATATATATGAAATAGGTGATTTTGTTTCATTTTTGATTATTGGTCAAGTACAATCAAATATCGTGGGTTAACGGATGTGAGTGACACTGATATATAAAGAATTTGAAATATTTTTGGTAATTACTAGTGAGCGTGGCATTACAACTCTGAACTATTAAAGTGGATATACAAAAAGCGTTTAAGATAATGATTACCTTGTATTGTACAAATTTTTCTGTTTAAAATTAATAGGTTTGCTTGGAATTTACCTAGAAATATATTTAAAAAAGAGTTCCTGTGTTCTGTCACGTTTGTTGAACTTATCTGAAATAAGTTATTCATGTATTGTTTCCTGATTGGTATGAGTAAATATTTGTAGGGGAAAAAACAGTTCTCAGAAAAAAATTACTTGTATGGGATAAAAAGTTTGGAAATCCTTCCATTTTTTTTCACCCCTGTTGTTGCCCATAGATACAGTACATACAACATAAGTACAAGCACTTACAAAAAAGCAGTATATTGACTTATAGTAAGGTTAAATATGGAAGGGATAAAGCTATTTCCTTCTCACTTGTAAAAACATTTTTACACAAGTAGATAACTCCTTATGTGCCCCAAACCAAGTTAAACTTGTTATTTATTTTTCATAAATAAGACAACTGAATTGTTCAGTTGATAAGATAAGAATTTTATATTCAAAACCATTTCTATATTCGGTTGCATACTACTACTTCCAGGAATAAGTTTTATGAGAATGTTATCAGTTTTTTTGTGAACGGAGTGTCCTGAATCATATAGCAATTTACTTTCAAGATAGGTACTACTTCCAGGAATAAGTTCTATGAGAATGTTATCAGTTTTTTTGTAAACGGAGTGTCCTGAATCATATAGCAATTTACTTTCAAGGTAGGTGGGTTGGAAAAATGTATATAGAAGATAGCACTATACTCTGTAGATGTACACTATTTAAAAGAAATACTGCAATTCTTTTATTTTCTGAATTTTTAATCTATCACATGCATTTTAGTTAGCTTGTTACATTTTGTTCATTGCAGTTTATTTACTTTTACTCCACTTCTCCTCATGATAATAAGATCTTGTACATGTATTTCAAACTTTAGGAGCTGTATGAGCTTGTAATTTATTTGAATGACCAATTTTCAAGAAGTTTAATATCCATTAGTCTTTGAATATTTCATTAAAATTATACTTTTTTTTACTTTTTTTTTTTTTTTTTTTTTTTATCTATTATGCCTCCTTGATAGGAGGCTGTGTCATTCATTTCATTCTAGCACAATTATTTTTTATTTATCTCTTCAAAAGAATTTTAATTTTATAGACCACTGAAAGAAAACTGATAGCAGTAACTCCTTTTTTACTATCAAAGAAGATAACATACATATTGGTATGAATGGAAATTGAAAATTGTTTTTATCTGTAAAGACAGCCTCCCTGAACAACTAGGAAATTGCAGAAAAAAATAATCATGAAAATTTGTCACTTTTTTCACAATTTAAATGTAAACATAAGAAGATGAGGTACAATTTACCAATAAGACTTTATACTATCCTTAAAGACCAAAGGACAGAGATGTGAACTTGACCTTGAGGGGAAGAGACATACACAAAAATCAACTGAAAATGTATGTTCTTTGTGATGACCGGAACAACAAACACTTAACATCAGGTTGTCAATTGATTGTTTTACGTAAGTGATGACATAAGTTATAACAGTAATCGGAAAAATTGAAGAATTAAAAAAATACTAAGGAAGGATAGATTTCGAACTTTTGTGGTCACAACTAGCCACAAAAAAGTATATATGGTGAAAATGATCCATTGGTGTCCAATATAAAAGTAAAGACATGTGGTATAACAAACCAGATTTTAGTGGTACATTTAAGAAGCATTTTACTTACTTTCTAAGATAATTTTACTGTTGTTTTATCAGATTTTATTTATTTTGCAGTATATGTACATATAAATAATTTAAAGGAACTATATTAGAGAGAAAAGAAGGTTAGAAATAGTAAGGTAAGTCTAGTAGGAAGTTTAAAAAATTAAAACAATTAACTTTTATGCACTTACATTTTTGCATGAAAATATTTTGTAAATTTGACTAATAAGCATAATTGATCAGGTTTTGATTTAAAAATAAGAAAAGAAATGCAATTTATAAAAAAATGCACTATGAAGAAAAGTATAGTCGGTTAATATAATGGATATGATTGAAGTACTTATATCAGTAAGTTAATCAAGGACAAAAATACTTTTATTGTTTAAAGAAAGCCTGCAAGCACATTTTTAAATGAGATGGAATATGTCATATTACACACCTAAGTTTGTACTATATGTATGAATATAGATAGTAAGTAACATTACATTTCTGATATTTTAAAGCACTTAGAATTTATCTGAAAGATGAGTTCACTGGCAAGATACATACAGACTTTTTTTATGTAAATGTCACCATTGAATGGAACCTTATCAAAAAGTTTGTCTTTAATACTAATGCAGATTTTGAATTTGATTTTAGTACATTGTATTGTATTAACAAACATTCAATTCAACTTCTTATTTCATAAATAACATAATATATTGTGAGTAAACTCTAAAAACTTGTAAATGTCTACAAATTATAAGCAAAGTACCAAAAAATTCTGCTGGACTTAAGTATAGACATTCTAGAAGTAATGTATAATTAAAGTCTTATGTGAAGATCTCATACTAGAGTTCTCTATCCTACCTATATAACATGTGTACTAATAACATTGCATTGTTGTCAGTTATGTTTTGTATTTTAATCCTTCATCTATTCTAGAATAATCTGAAAATTACTTTAGTCACGTCGTACCAAGGATTTGTACTATACAAATTCTTGGTTGTACTCAGAAGATGGACCTCTTGTTGATATCGTTTTAATTTGTGTATTTTTACGGGAGGTAATTTAATACATTCCACAAATTACGTCTATTATATTTACCTTTACAGACACCTGATTTTCACCTGTATTAAATTTACCTATAGGAAGGAATATGGAGCGAACCTTGGGATTTTTTATCCTGTTTTTAGTATCTGTTTCATATGCAGGTATGTAATTATAGATTTTAAAACTTTTCAAGATCATTCACATGTTTTAATTTTCTTTTCTACTTTCATTTTATATAATCTTACACAATTTTTTTTTAATTAGAGGTCATTCTTTCCAACAAAAAGTACTGAACCTATCTCTTAACAGTATCATGTCATCTTGAAAATGTATGACACAGACTCAAATACATTTTTCTTTTGGCAGATAATTTTTTTTTGGGTATTGTATATAAAATATAATAGACATCAGCTAAGAAAATGATTTAAATCAAATCTACTATAAATATGGCATGCTTAAAAAGCAGGTAAAGTTAACCATTTAATCATATAGATCAACAGATTTTGACAATAATATAATTTTAGATTGCATAAGTATGCCAAACAGGAAACAATTGATTACATATCAATAGATGATCTACACTGAGGAGGGATAGGAGGGGTTTTGATCCCGAAATCCCGGGCTTAAAAACATGAAATCCCGAAATCCCGGGCATAAAAATACGAAATCCTGAGGTCCCAAAATTTGAAAAAAGAATTCGCAGATCCCGAAAGGGTCAATCCCGAAAAACCAGAGCTTTAAAACACCCGATTCCTGAGTCCCGATAAAGGTCCTATCCCCCCTCTATACTATTTTGAGTAAGAGTATATTTTTCAAACTGACGATGCAAAGTTTATGAATTATTGTTTGTTGGAATACAATAAAGATTTGTTCTTGTTGTTTAGTGAGATTTTTGTGTTCTTTATTTCAAATGGATGTATGCTATGTAGTTTTCATTGGTCCAGAAATTATCCAGGGGCCTCGTTGGCCGATTGATCTAACTATTTTTACCACTAATATCACTAGCCTGCCAACACTGAGGTTGTGAGTTCAAACCCCTTATGTGGCAGCTTAATTGTCTTAGACTAGGATTGTGAGTTTTTCTGTTGACAGTCAGTGGTTTGCTCTGGGCACTCTGGTTTCCCCAACCAAGAAAATGACTGTGGCAAAATAGCACAATCTTTCTGAAAGGGGCATTTAATTAATCAATCAATCCATCCATCCAGAAATCTTTTTTGTCTCCAATCAAAGGCCACTGGTATATAATAAAGAACCTTATATGTAGGCTAGGCATAAAGTGATGTATATTTCTATTTATTTCAAGCTTTCTCTGAATTTGACGTCCTTTTTAGGACTTACTTGGGTCCACAAACCTAGTAAGTCCTAAAAGGGCTGTTGGACTTCAGAGCATTCTTGGACTAAGGTCTAAAGGCTGTCAGGACTATTTCAAGACACCAAAAGTGATATCTTTCAAATGGAAAAGCATTTGAGTTCTTATTACAAATGCATACATGATTAGTTCCTCAAAGTACAAATTTCAATTGCAAAACGTTTGTTTTTCAATTTAAAAAAAGCCCGTAGGTGTATAAGTTTTCAGAAAACTGAACATGATGATACAAGCAATATGTGTGCAGTGTGCAAGTTTTGTCATTTTAATGTAAATTTAAAGCACTATTGTAATTTTTTAAAAAGATGATTGATAGTTTAAAAAACAAACTTTTTATACATAAAATTGTGAGGATCAAATTCACTTTATCATATAAAATGCAAGCTTTTCAATTTAACTTTTTAGGTAACCTTTTGTTGGTATATCAGATTTCTTTTTTTAAGATTAGAAAGATAAATATATGTCACTTATGTTATGTATACATAATTATTTATGATAATAAAATTTTCAAGATCTATCTCTTTAATGGTAATCAGTTTTTAACCATTCATTGAATGAAATGTGAATAGGTCAAATGGACTAAACTGTTCTTTATTGACATTACACACTCTTTCTTAAAGTGTATCCATATCAGAACTATGTGAATTGGTTTAATTCATTCTTATTAAAGTTAAATTTTAGATTGTTGAGGGTTTTGTATTTTAAATATTTTTGTAATAAATGTTAATCGGTAGCAAAAGCGTAGGATCAAAGCAGAATTGTTCCAATAGAAAGTTTTGTTAACTATTTTAAAATATGCAAATCCCACACCTTCTATTATACATATGTAAAAGTTAGCTGTATGAAAAGAATTTGATGAAGGAATCTCTGGAGGTACTTTAAGCTGTGTATTGTTGGTGTAAATGACAAACAGTTGCATGAATGTCATCTATCAGAGACATTCTACACAGCAGACAGTTGCACTCAGAACTATTATTTATTATTACCCCATGCTATTGAAAGAATTGATATATGAGGATATTTTCTTTGTTAAGTGCTAGGTGCAGCACAGTAGGATATAGGTACATTTTCAGAGTTTTTTGGTCCTGCTAATTGCATAATGCCATTATATTTCTTTATAATGTTTTACACTAGTACTTCATCCTTCAATAAATAAATCAACACTGAGGTTGTGAGTTCGAACCCTGCTCGTGTGGGTGCTCTCGGCTTCAATGTTCATTGACAAGGATTGTCAGTTTTCCTATCGAAGGTTGGTGGTTTTCTCTGGGCACTCCAGCTGCCTCCACCAATAAAAACTGGCCGCCACGAAATAGCCTGAGAATGCGTAGCTTAAAAGGTGGCATTAAACACAAACAATCAAACAATCAATCAATAGATGAAGATGATTCTATTAATGTCATACCCATTTTTCCATCTAATGAGGGCCTCCATGATGGAAGATCTTATACTTTTGAACTATTCAACTTTGTTACGTTCCCATGGAGAAGTATAGATATTTGATTAAGCATTTATATATATTTAAATTAGAAAGATGTCCTCTAAATATGCACTATTAAGATAGTAAGAGCAAAGACTGGTCAGCCAATCTAGCCTTGGAATAATTGTTGGTCTGTTAAATTTAACGCTGAGTTCATTTTCATTACTTATTGAAATAGTCTGGTGCTGGATATTGCATTCAACTTGCCTTTTGACAATAAACAGCCAATCTATTTTTATGTAAATTTTGAATTCGGGGCCATTTATAACTAACTTTACAGTATGGGCTTTACTCATTGTTAAAGGCCATACCGTGACCTATAGCTGTTAATTTCTGTGTCATGTGGTCTCTTGAGGAGAGTTGTTTCATAATTAGCAATCCTACGTACCACATCCCCTTTAAGTTTTTACATCCATGCATTAAGCAGGCTGGCAATATCACTGAAGATATTTACATCAATTTTGTACTATACGTAATGAGTTGTTTGTAAAAAAGTGATTAAAAATTAAAAAAAACTTGTAATATTCAATCTGATTAGAATTTGTAATTGTCTGTAGTAAAATTAAAGATTTTTTTCTATATAACTTGGACAATGACCTTCACAAATGATGTCAGGTTAACCCTTAAGATGTATACAAATATGTTTTCAATGTTGATTTCACACACTATCATTCTTCTGATTTATAAAGATAAAAAAGACAATTGCCTGCCTGTCTGGGAATTTCTTGATTTTTTTTGTCACTTAAAAAATCTATAAGAATTTACATTGTAAACAGTTATCCCAGGGGGTATTTTGTTTAAGTTTAAACAAATTCTAGGAGTTACGTCATATCGTAAGGAAAAAGCATGTTTAATTTAAAGATCTTTATATAGTTTACTGTAGTTTCTTGTGTAAAAGCTTTTATACTAAAATAATTTGATTAAAGCTATTTTATTGATAAAATGAACATAAATATTTGATGTAAATTTACTTAATTTCTCGATGAATGACGCAATAAGTGAGATAAATTTTATGTATTACCATGTTTTTATGTAAATTTTGAATTCTTGAATTATTTGACAATTTATGCAGTGACAATTTAAAGTGAAAATTAAATGTATGTCATGCATGTTTGAATAGAATTCTTTTAACGCCACAGAAATCTCATTTTAGGTGAATTATGTAATGCAATTCATCAACTTTATTAAAATTTCTGACCAAATATCAATGGCCTTTAGAAATCATTCATTACTTGAAAATATGACATTTCCAGAACCGCAGACTTCTTGCTTTTTCAACTTCAGAAATAGATTACCTTAGCTGTATTTGGCAAAACTTTAAGAATTTTAGGGTTTCACTATTCTTCAACTTCATACTTTATCTTTGCTCTTAGGGACATTATTATTTTTAGGTCTGTGCAGCAGTTTGTCCCTCCATTTGTTCATCCCTCAGTTGATCTGTTCGTCTGTCAGTCCCACTTCAGGAGGTAGTATTTGATGAAGTTAAGATTCCAATCAACTTGAAACTTATACACATGTTCTCTATGATATGATCTTTTTAATTTGAATGCTAAATTAGAGTTTTGACCATAATTCATGGTAAACTGAACATAGAAAATGATAGTGTGTTTGGGGATCTGTGTGATATGGACACATTCTTGATTTTATTGGTGCATCAGCGATGAGTTTTAAGTAGATGAAACAAACATCTCGTGCATAAAATTTCTATCCTATTATCTAATAATTTCTTGAAGGATGATGAAGCTCAATTTGGAGTAAAGTAATTAAATGAAATAGTATATAGTAGTAAAAGTCATGTTGTTGGAAAAAATACTGGGGTCATCTGAGCAATGGAGTCCAATTGCCAGGATGACCACGTGTTGTTCTAGTACGGACCTGGTACTGACATGGTTCTTACATTCCTCCTGTCATCGATTATTTCATATATAACAAAACTTGTTATGTTGGTCAATCAATAAAAGTTCCCATTAAGCCTTCGAAGGTTTTACAAAAAAGTGTGATTTTTTAACAGAAAAAAAAAAAAAAAACTTGAATCTAGTTTGAATGCAACATCTTTAACATGCAAATATGATTTTTTTTATTTATTTATTTATAATTTTAACAATATTTTTAACTATCTAAGATTCAGCCTTAAGTTTCCATGACAGTTTCCATTTAAGTTTATCTGATCTCTCTGATACCAGTACAAGTTTTACTTAATGAGACTATAGCTGCATTTATAATACATTGATTAAATATGCTGCATCATCTATTTTTATTCACCTAGAATATTTCATGCCCAGCCCTCCAGGAGTTAAAGATAATTTTCACAAAAAGTGAGATCCTTTAGAGTGGATAACTGATTGCAAGTTTAAAAATACCTTTAGATGAATTGGTGAAAATGTTTCTATTCATATTTCATAAAACAAGACAGATTTATCAAAGTGTACAGTATATTGGTAACATCCCTAACTAAAAGAGCGAGCACTTAAATTGTTCTACTTGGAAACACTTCATTGAACTTCATTAGACATTTAGTTAAATATTTTGATTATCTGATGAAGTATCTTATATTTTAAAACTCTCCAATTAAGGTAATGCTTTGGCAGGGAAAATTTTTATTTTAGCCCCTAACTGCTTGTTGGCATGTCTGGATGGCTGTCATAATTATATATTAATAAACACTCCAGCTATAAAGGGATCTGAAATAAGTTAAAGTATTAACTTAATCATGAACTTTGACAGTGTGCAAATAGTAATTGAATCCCACTTAAAAGTACAGATTAATTACTCTTACACAGGGGAGATAATTCATGACTTCAATCCTTTCAAGGTAGTTTAAATTTTGGTTCATAAAACATGAAAAGCAAATTTTCACCTAATTTTTTTTTCTTGGTACCAGAAATTCTTAAATTTTTTATTGGGAAAAGGGGGGGGGGTGTCATTTGTCAATTGTCACAGAAACAGTGCTAAACAATTGCTGGAATCTTATATTTCTAAAGGTACAAGTGTTAAACAGTATAGAGTCTTATTAATCAGGAATCTATTGTCTATGACCTACTATTTGGTCACTATAAAGATATGGAAAATTGAGGAAGTTGTCGAGTATAATTATTGTAAGGAAAATATATCTATTTGACAGGTGCCACCTGACCTTAACTTTATTTTTTAGCTTCCTGTTTAAATCAGTTTCTTTCAATCACAATGAGCAACAGGTTATCTATATGTTTTGTTATATGTATTTGTAAAGTGTAAATGTCTGTCTGACTGGGTACATCTTACTTTGACCTTATTTTTATGGCTCAATGATCATTGTCATGTTTTGAAAAAGAAAAAAAATATTGCAGCCTGTACATGTCTGTCTGACAAGGTTCATCTTGCCTTTATCTTACATTCATGTTTCATTCATCAAAAGAGACACACAAAATATGTTTTTATGTAAAAAATTACAACATACTACATATGTTCAGTCATAATTAAAGAAGCAACACATTACTTACAATAAAGTTATCTTTTTCTGCTTGAAATTTTAGTGAGAACCAGATAACTTGTAACACTAAAACTGGCAAAACCCTTGCAAGAAAATAACTTGTTGCAACCCACATATTAGAATTAATTGAGCCTAAGACCTCTTAACACAATTTTTTTCATTAGAAATGTCTAGTTAGGTTCATTACTTATGTTTCCAGGTTGCTGCGTCTTGTAATTGACTGCCTGGTTCATAGGCGTACACCCAACAGCCTCTTGACCAATTTTAGAATAAAATGTTACATAGAAAAATGTTACCATTTACATATCTGTTAGGTGCGGAACCGTAGCTCTTAGGTCCTTATGTTATTTTTTGACTATTTGCGGACCGCAGCTACATATCTGTATGAGTATGTAACTCAATCCGCAAGGAAAAAAATGTTATGAAAATTGAAGTCTAAGTTACTTTTTTCTACTTTCTGATTGGTGTTTTACACCACTTCAAGTAAACATGGTATCCATTTGTTTTAACATACAGATAGATGTTTCAATTCAGCATAAACTTGTAATCGAACAGATATAAATATTGATTTCAGAAAAAAATCTCAAAAAAGGTCCCTTTTATTAACACATTGTATTGTCATGCACTGTAAACTTGAGTTCTAATACAAGACTGGCTCCTCTTAGTGGATTTTGGAACCTACATGTATCAAGGCATACAGTTGTATTTAGACACTCAAGAAACTGATGATAATTTGCTTTGACATTAGAATATCCTATTATGGTTTTTCTATTGCATTTATTATAATTACATGACATATTTTTCTTTCAGAAAATTTATGTTGTTCTTACCCCTGTCAAAATGGAGGAGTTTGTCTCACAAAGGGTTCAAAGATTATGAGTGTGACTGTACAAGCACTGACTTCTATGGAAGAAATTGTGAAACTCGTAAGTATTTTCTGACTAAACTAACCATTTATATGTATTGATTCAGTATAATCTGACATACAAAAAAATAGAATGCTGTAAATTCAGAAATTATTGCATGCATTTATAATTGTGATTTTGTCATTTTAGACTGAAATGTGATTTTAATTTTTGCAATACTGAGAAAAATCCTGTTTAATTCATATAAAAAATTTCAGAATGCGAGATTAAATTATTGCGAATAAAACCCTGTCGCAGTTTTTGCAATAATTAATACATTGCAATAATTTCTGAATTCACAGTATTCTATTTTTTTAACGTATGCTCAAATGAAAAAGGGGGATACACAGCCTCTGTTCTCTATGAATCTGTGTATTTCACTATTTTCAGGAGAGGATTTTTCTATAAAACCTATACAAAATTATGTTTCAAAAGTTGTCTCAAACACAGTTTCTATTGTAATTATGATTCAGGATATTTTAGGTAAATTTGTTAAATTTAAAAGCTGGTGCTTTCTAACTCCTCTGCAAATATGTGTAAATAGGAATTAAACTGATTCAGGAATTTTAGTAATTTGTTAAAATTAAAAGCTGGTCTTCTAATTCTCTGCAAATATGTGTAAATAGGAATTAATGATTCATAATTCCAAAAGGATTGACTTTTTCATTATTTATCAGTGCTTTGTCAACATCTAAATCTATTGGTAAACAAATGGTATAGAATTTAAAGACACCTTTATCTAAGATGGACAAAGTCAATATTTATGATTAGAGCAGTGAGACTGTTTCAGTTCTAATAATACTTGACTTAAACAGCTATGGGCAGTTCAGTAAATAATTAATATTTATATACTTAAGTTATAAGTATTCCCCCTTTGAAAGCTTAGTACTTTGTTATAAAATTACCATTTAAAGTAGCCAAGAATATAAATGTACGTAGGCTTAGGAGTTAGTAATATAGTGCACATGGCAAAAAAGAGATTTTGGAAAACAGCGAGTGCATAAAAAGTTTGTTAGCATCAAGTTAAAATGGCCGATATTTTGCCTTATGGTTTAAAAACTATTAACTTTTCGATAAAAAGACAGAGGTACATGTACTCGTACAGTTGTGAGGAAAGCTAACAGAAAAAAATCCATTCACCCTTTTAGATACTAAAATAAGGATAACTGTGTGTAATATGATATATGATGAAACAATTAGAGAACAAAGGATAAGAATTGAACAATAGTTCACTGTATGGCATTCAACGATGGCAAACCCCAAATTTTATAGTTTGAATATGTATGAAAAAAATGTGAAACAAATTCAAAAGAGAACCAACAGCCTGATTTATACTAAAAAAAATTAAAAAAAATAAATATGGCAGATACTAGCAGAAAATTGGATAAAATTCCTTATTAGTTTGTCCTGATTTCAACTGATGACATTTTAATTAAAGACATTTGTTGAAAAAATCCAATCTTATTTATAAAATTCACATAAGTCAGTTTAACCAAAATTTGACTATGTGGCATGGACTTTGCTCATTGTTGAAAGCTGTACAGTGACCTAATATTGTTCTAAATTTCTGTGTAATTTGGTCTCTTGTGGAGAGCTGTATTATTAGCAATCATACCACTTCTTATTATTTTTATATCTAGTAATACATGTACTAAAATTACAACAGAATCCATAGACATGTCAACCCATGGGAGGCATCCAGTCTAATGTAAAAGTTGCCTGATCATAGACGGATCCAGGGGGCTCTGGGGGCCTTGAGCCCCCCTTTCGTAGGAAAAAATTGGTTGATTATATAGGGAATCACTGAAGCATGACTGGAGCGTCCTCCCCCTATCCCCCCCCTTTAGGTCAGTAAGCTGGCCCCCCTTATGAAAATTTCTGGATCTGCCACTGCTGATGGTATCTGATAAACCTAAATAATACATGTATCAATATTTCCTAAATGTGAAATATCTTGAGGCAAAATCCAAATTTAACTTTCAAGTGGTTAAAATGTGAATGAATTTGATTGTTGAAAAATATAGGTCTACCTTTGTTTTTATAATTAAGGCTTAAAAACTGCTAATCCTGGTACACCCCGCCAGAACAATGTACTGGAAAAGATAAGTGGTTTCCTTGTCCGTTCATTTATGAATCAAATTCCCCCGATTTTTGCTTCCTGATTTGTAAGTGTCAAGCTGATTTTTCTCTGCTGCACAAATATTGAATTTTGATTGTGATTATTTTTAACGGATTTTAAACTCAAACATACATTGTTAAAAACTATAATTGAACAATAGAGTACTGATAATTAGTACTTGACATTAAACAAACGCATAACGGAAACTCTTATAAAATTACTAGGAAGTCCATCATGTTTGTTTTTTTATCTATGAAAGTTGCATTGTTTGCAGTTTTTTTACAATGATTTATTATAATCTTGTTTTACATGTAAGATTTTAGAATACAACTGTAGCAATGTCTAACATGTTTAACAGAAGAAATTAAGATATGTAGTTTTCTTGGTGATATGTTTCTGAAATGCTGCACATTTGAAAAGATGATTTAAATGCATAAATCAAAAGAAGCAATCCCTCATTTGTGAATCCACATAAAACATGTAATATGTTAAAATATGTATGTTTTATTTTAACATATATGGCCTTTTAAAAAGTGTGAAAGGAGCATACAGACACATCCTATTGTCTAAACTTTATGTATTAGGGTTATATCTATCATAATTGTCACACATATCTGTCTTCTATAGACATTTTTAAAGCTCATATCTGACCTGAAGGTATGGTATGGGTTTCTCTAATTGTTGACTATACAGCTTGCATCCACTTTGATTGAACTTATAGTTGAATAGTTGTCTCAACTGACAATCATACCACATCTTCTTATTTTGCATGAGGGTGGTAAAGGGTATTTTCGTGCACGGTTTACCATTTATTTCACGTGCAGACGTGAAAAAGGTTCGTATTCCCGTGTTTCGTGAAATCGGGAAAAAGATCACGTGCAAGAAATTTTTAATTGTTCGTTCATCGTGAAATGGCAATTTTATTTCGCGTTCTTCCGTGCAGATACCCCCCCTTTACGCCTCTTGTATTGATGAAAATTTGCTCTGATATACATCAAGGTTTCTGTCTTGCCTGAGATGAAAGTTTTAGAATATGATACTTGGAAAAAAAGTAAAATCACAAAAATACTGAACACTGAGGAAAATTCAAAATGGAAAGTCCCTAATCAAATGGCAAAATCAAAAGCTCAAACACATCAAATAAATGGACTCATTGAAATTACTATCCAGGGACAGCATACAATATTTGTATAAAACTTTACAATTCAGAGGGGAGAAGACCTAGACGCTTCATATTTAGTATACAGATGCTTTACATCGTTCCATGTCTACTGTCCTTGACCTTATTTTCATAGTTGAGTGAATGCTGCACAGTTGGTCCGAGACCACAATTGTCGTCCCTTGATTTTCGTTGTTCACAAATATAGTCCCTAGTGTTGACAGTGGGTTACTTGCCATTAATTTTTATGACCCTTCCAAATTTATTTCTCCATGTTTAATGCCTCAAATTGCAAGAAGGGGGTTGAAATTACACTGTAAAAAAATTTGGGTCCAGAATTTTAAAGGAAAGTAGTGATTTGGTCCAGGTGAAAAAGGTTGAAAAATAGTACTTCGGAAGCTGTCAAAAGATTTCAAGACGCCCTAAAGATAAAATTGTCCATATTTTGAGTTAGAGGCGATGGAGTTTTCTATAATTTTGATATAATTTGTCCCAAAAGTAGTACAACACACTGTAAAAGTTTCTTTGAGAAAGCGCAGGTGGGATTTTTTTTATTTTCATTTATGTTCTAAAAGAAATGCACTACGAAATAATTGTGGTCTCGGACCAGTTTTGGTTTTGATCATTTTTGAAGGTCATATTGTGCCCCATTGTTGTTAACATGGTTAATTTCCTTGTCTTTAATCTTAAGGGAGCTACCATTTGATTTTTAGGGGGGGCTAGGATGAAAAATTTTGTCCTGCATTTTTTTTTAGCTGTAATCTCTGTCCTGCCTTTTTATTTTTCACTCTAATCGGTCCTGCCTTTTTTTTTTTAGTTTATCCTGACTTTTTTTTACCTAAATTGTCGTCCTGACTTTTTTTTTTTGCAAGTGTCACATCCTGCCTTTTTTTTACTCAAAACTCCTGTCCTGCCTATTTTTTTCAAATTTCATCCTAGCTCCCCCATAAAAATCAGATGGTAGCTCCCTAAGGTCTCAATGACAATCATACATATGACATCTCCTTTTTTTTTACATTAATAGCAGTTCAGTTTAAATTTGGTTATACAAGATTTCTGTTGATGGCCTTGTAGCATATTTTAATAAATCTTATCTATTCTCCTTTATTGTTAATTCAGTAGCAAACATTGACAATAAACTTATGTTAAAATCAACATAGAATATATACACTTCCTGTAATCCATTCAGATTTCTACACTTAAAAATGGTGACATACAAACAGGTTTATCTACTATGATCTTATAAAAATACTTGAAGTTAGTGAATGGGATATCTCAATGTAGATACACTTTTAAAATTTAATGAGATAATTGTAAAAAAAAAAAGATTAATTAGATAGGTGAAAGATATCATTTAAAATTAATTGATCGATTGATTGAATGACTTTTGTTTAGTGCTGCATCAGCATTACACCTATTCACGCTATTTGTCAGCTATTACTGGACATCACAAAAGTTCCCGTAAAATTTTGACGTCAAAATAGAAAATATCAAACACCACAATGGAAAAGCGATTGTTGTATGATGTCAAAAGTTCAAGCAGAAGAGATTTTCGAGTCAAGCAGAACAGATTTTCAAATAAGGATAAGGTGTATAAACATTTGAGAATAACTTATTACATGTGTTATGAAAACTCAGTTTACCTTCATCTTGAAAGTTCCGAAAAAAATAAAATATATTGAAATAAATTCCGAATAGGAAAAACGAAGAAAGCCTTAGTATTGACATGATGATTATTTAATACTCAGTTTACTATCAAAGCATGACAAATTTTTGGAATAATTGTTCTGCTTTGCCTTCTTTAGAAGAGGGCCAACATGTTTCTGGTCTGTGTGTCTGTCTATCCTTCTGTTCGTCCATTTTTCCATTCATTAGTTATTTCATCCAATATCAGGTGAAATTTTTGGATAAAGTAGTAATAACCATGAATGACGTGTGGTCACATCAAATTGTTACTAAGTGCAAATGGTAATTAAATGTGAACATTTTAAAAGTTGTATGCCAAATTACATTTTTGACCCCTGGGTTACACAGTCCACTGAACATTGATATAGTGATATTCTCAGGTTACATAGTTTTCTATGAATTTATGGTAACATCAACTTGAAACTTAGTATAAATGTTGAACCTTTAAAGTAATATGACAAATTCACATTTTGTCCCAGTGATTTAACAATTACCAAAATATGGAATATAGTATAGTGTGAGCGAAGTAATTTAGTTGTATTAACAAATATTCTTGTTTAATTTAGTAGTCAGTTATAATAACAAAATAACTGATGAAATATTTATAAAGCAGATTAAATATTCAAGACTCACCATGTTTGGTCAAATAATTAATCTTTGTCTGCCTATCACTTTTATTAGCGTGAAGTGGAAGTTTAATGAGAAAGATTTGTGTTGATTGCTTTATTATTTTTGTGTGTTACAGTTTTGAGATGGAATGGCTTAAGTTTATCTTTTTTCTTCTGGCCATGACATTGTCTGTCTTTTTAGCTTGCACAAATTTTTTATTCCCCTGCTGTAGCAATGGGGGCAATAAGAGTTACCTTTTTCCAACCTGTCCCATCTTGTTGTCCGTACATCCTCAAAATTGGATTCTGCTCTCTTACTTTAGTTTGCTTTGACCAAATGTTATAACTTATACTCAATGCTTATTACCACAAAACACAGATCAAGTTGGAAATTGGGTGGTGTTACTTTTACTATTCATGAGTTATGCCCCTTTGTAATCATAATATTTCTGAAATTTATTTTCCATTCTCTAACCTTAGTTTGCCTCAATCAAACTGAAATTTATACACAATACTTTAAATCACAAAATTTGGCTTAACTACCAGAAACTTGCATCAGTATATGGAAGTTGAATCTTGCATATTGACAAGCAGGGGCAGCTTTGGCCCTTATTATAGGCACATTCTCCATTTTTTTTTTTATTTTCAGTCTTACTGATTATATGTCTGTAAAGCATATTGATTATCTATATATATCTTAAAATGTTCAATAAAAGCATGTGATTTATAAGTAACATTTTAGTCTTTTTGAATCACTAAGATTCACCAGAAGTTATATAAAAGTCACATGTCATTTATGATCATGTGATTACCATAACCTATATATCATATGGGATCACAATGAGTTTATGATTATCAGGTACTAATGTTTATCCCATTGGTGGCCTCTGGAATGACAGTCTTATATTCCTATTATCTTTACATTTATTTATTTCAGCAACTTTTTCAAAAAGAATTAAGTTATGGTTGAAGCCTTCTCCGCTGACATTACACAACTTGATGATAGGGAATAATTGGTTGTGGAATATGGTCAATAATATACCTTTCCTGAGAGGCTTTATCATGAAAAAAGTTTATACCAGTAAGTTTATTATAAGGTTTAATATTTTATTATATACTTAGTAGTAAATACAGATAAATTGTATGTGTAATACAATCAATGGCAAGCGTGCTGTATCAGCCAACTGTGATGATATCGATATCAGCACGGTTGCAAAGCTTTTTCACACCTTTAATCTGTATGACGTCACGTCATAGATTGCAGTCACTGTTGCAAAGCTTTCAAATCCTAATCTGTATGACGTCATGTCAAACCTATCATCTGTATGACGTCATTTCAAAACTCCTTATCTGTATGACATCATGTCACATAAAAAAAAACCATCTACTTGAGGTAAATGTATATAATAAAGTGTATATGATATGGCTTTTTCAATATCACACACCGTATCAACCCCCAACCAATATAATCCCTCGAGCAGAGCTCTTGGGATTATATTGGTGTCTCGGGTTGAAACGGATGCGATATTGAAAAAGCCATATCATATTCTCTATTTATTGCATGGTTAGAAAGAACTTGGGTTACTTTAAAGGGTAAGAATAAATTTCATTACTACTACTTACAGTGAATTCATTATTTTTGTGGGGTACACATTTTCATGAATTTTGTTGGTACAGATAAACCACAAATTTAAATGTTCATCAAATTTCAAATTTTCTATAAGGTTGTATGCAGACATTGGCAAAACCATAATTTTAATTATCCACGAAAATGCAAGTCTTTCTCGATCCATGAAAATTGAAACCCCAAAAAATATATGAATCCACAGTATTTGTCAGACAAAAGGTACATTTCTTTAAGATATTTTTTTTAATTGTCAAGTACTGTTCAGAAACAAGCAACTGTAGATATTATAAAAAAGAAGATGTGGTATGATTGCCAATGAGACAACTATCCACAAAATGAAACAGACATTAACAACTATAGGTCACCGTTTGGCTTTCAACAATGAGCAAAGCCCATACCGCATAGTCAGCTATAAAAGGCCCCGATAAGACAATGTAAAACAATTCAATCGAGAAAACTAACGGCCTTATTTATGTAAAAAAATGAACGAAAAACAAATATGTAACACATAAACAAACGACAACCACTGAATTACAGGCTCCTGACTTGGGACAGGCACATACATAAATAATGTGGCAGGGTTAAACATGTTAGCGGGATGTGATCTAGTTATTCTAGATGTGTTCAAAATTCATTTAATTTTGGCTTTTCAATATGCACCATGAAAAATATTCCAAAATGTTTTGAAACATTTCTGCATTTCAAAATATTTTGTAATTTAGATTAATTTTCTTTTCTTAAATTGATTTTGTCCAGTCTACCTGATTTAATTGACCATTTTAAGCCTTATTTGGTCCATCTATGTCCAAAAATCTTGTAAGGTGCTCATTGATTGCACCATCAACACCTAAAATCCAAGGTCAATATGGATGAAAATAACATATGACCTACCTACAGAACTTTAAATCACAAATTTGTACATTTTACATGTATATTTTTTTTTGAAATTGTGGTCCAGTTAAATTAAATATTATAGATTATCAATATTTCTCAGAAAGGCTATATATATTTGAAATTTTGTAGTTTAAAGAAATTTAAACTCATCATTGTATAATGTTATCGTATTTTGTATCAATGGCCTGGCATTTGAATGGCAGCTTTAAAATATACAATACATGTTTTTAAAGATAAGCTTTAAAGATAATACAATGTTTTTCTATATGCATATACCTCAATATATCAATAATCTTTTGTAATCAAACAAATTTTGCATAAGATAAGAAGTACAAATGTATAATACTGAATTTACATTACAAGTATGCTTTACATTGTGCATTATTTAGTTTTTAAATAAATTGTTAACATTCTTAGATGAATAAATCTAAATTAACTCTTACACAAATTTGCCATATGTATGAATAAATGTTGGACACATTTGTGACAATATATCAGTAATGATTCATACATTAAATTAGTTATACCAGTGATGAACTTTGTTTTGGTTGCTACCAGAACTTTTTATTATAAATTTTAATAATGGACTAATGAAAACAAAGTTACAAATGTTAGAAATATCTACAGTTGAGTTACTTGCAAAGCCGCAACACATCTTTATTGCTGCATGCTCTTAAACTTGAATACAACACATCATAGGCGGATCCAGGGGGGGGCCTGAGGGGCCCGGGCCCCCCCTTTCTTGGGAAAAATCTGGTTGATTATATAGGGAATCATTGAAGCATGACTGGAGCGGGCCCCCTCTTAGGTCAGTCAGCGGGCCCCCTCTTAGGAAAAGTTCTGGATCCGCCACTGCACATCTATTTGACTGGATTGTAAGCAAAGGCACAACACATCTTTGTTGCTGCATAGCCTAGATTATAAACTAAAATTCAACACATCTTCATTTATTGTTAGCAAAGATACAACCATCAGGTACATTTTATGGTAAGAATGTTTGTAAAATAGTCACAGTATATTTAGCTTTTCAAAATTTACCTGTATTTTACAAAAGTTATCAAATCTTTCACAAAAAAGACAGTTGACATCATGATTAAAAGCAAAACATGGTTGTTATTTATACTTATAAACAAAAACTTATGTATAAATTATGAAGAAAATAAAATGAGATTTCATTTAATAAATATTATTATATTATATTTTTTAGTGAGATCTGACATGATTGACAGTCCTCCAACGTATGAAAATGAACATCCATACATCACCCTTGATGCAAATTACAATGTTTCATTTTACACAAGGACGTTGCCACCTGTCCCCGTAGAGTGCCCCACCCCCATGGGTGTGGCAGGAAAGAAGATACTCCCAGATGTAGATGTCCTGGTTAATAAATTATTCATACGAGAGAAATTCAAGCCAGAGCCAATTGGAACAAGTGCTTTGTTTAGCTTCTTTGCTCAACATTTTACACATCAGTTTTTTAAAACGGACATCAAACGTGGACCACAGTACCAGTGGGGAGGACATGGGGTAATTATAGTTAATATTCATAATAATGCTAGCACAAAATTGAATTTTACAAAATCAAAACTACATATAAAATAATTTTTTTTTTCAAAATTTAACAAGAAAATGTCCAAAATACATAGATGCCCCACTCGCACTATCATTTTGAATGTTCAGTCTGAGTGGACCGTGAAATTGGGGTAAAATTTTAACTTTAAGATTACACACATTATGCACAGATGAATTTGCTCTTTCATCTACTTCTCAATTGTCTATGAAAATGTATGTCCCTCCTAAGGACAACTTGGGATACAAGTGGATCTCTAATTACAGAGTCAAATGTGGAATTCTCAAATAGACTTTTAGAACTATTTATGTTTAATGACATAGTAATGACCACAGGTGTTCTGTGAAAGAAAGTTAAAAATTCAGTGCTGTTGGCATTTTTTTTCATCTTTTAATGGCTAAGAAATATTATTTTGTGCTTGGAATATATATTAGGAAATACACAATTCATTCATTTTTGTCGAGCCTGCAACTTTTGTTGCAGAAAGCTCGACATAGGGATAGTGATCCGGCGGCGGCGGCGGCGGCGGCGGCGGCGCGGCTCACTTCTTAAAAGCTTTATATTTCAGAAGGTGGAAGACCTGGATGCTTCATACTTTGTATATAGATGCTTCATGTTACGAAGTTTCCATCAGTCACATGTCCAATGTCCTTGACCTCATTTTCATGGTTCAGTGACCACTTGAAAAAAAAGTTCAAATTTTTTGTAATGTTGAATTCTCTCTTATTATAAGTAATAGGATAACTATATTTGGTATGTGCGTACCTTGCAAGGTCCTCATGTCTGTCAGACAGTTTTCACTTGACCTCGACCTCATTTCATGGATCAGTGATCAAGGTTAAGTTTTGGTGGTCAAGTCCATATCTCAGATACTATAAGCAATAGGGCTAGTATATTCGGTGTATGGAAGGACTGTAAGGTGTACATGTCCAACTGGCAGGTGTCATCTGACCTTGACCTCATTTTCATGGTTCAGTGGTTATAGTTAAATTTTTGTGTTTTGGTCTGTTTTTCTCATACTATATGCAATAGGTCTACTATATTTGTTGTATGGAATGATGGTAAGGTGTACATGTCTAGCCTTCAGATGTCATGTCACCTTGACCTCATTTTCATGGTTCAGTGGTCAAAGTTAAGTTTTTGAGTTTTGGTCTTTTTATCTAATACTGTATGCCAAAGGTCAACTATATTTGGTGTATGGAAATATTTAATGATCTTTTTTCAGTCGCGCAGGTTTTATTTGACGGTGACCTCATTTTCACAGTTCATTGCACAGTGTTAAGTTTTTGCGTTTGGTCTATTTTTCTTAAACTATAAGTAATGGGTCAACTATATATGTTGTATAGAAGCATTGTTAGCTGTACATGTCTGCCTGGCATGGTTCATCTGACCTTGACCTCATTTTCAAGGTTCATTGGTCTTTGTTTAGTTATCTTGGTTAATGTTAAGTTTATGAGACAGTTGTAATAAAACTAAGCTTTATACTTAGGACTATCAACATAATATCAATGATTAGTATAGAAGGCGAGACATTTCAGCGTGTGCACTCTTGTTAGGTTATTTAGTACAAATGTTATTAGAAAGCCTTTTATTCTAAAGAGGGAAAAAAAATGTTTTAAAAAATATATCTTGATTAAATTAAATTTTGGTACTTTCTAGATCTCTAAGGTTTGTAAAAACATGTGTTCAGAATTCATATTATTTATAGGTTGATATGACACATGTATATGGAAAAAACAAGCATGATGAAAATCTATTAAGATCTTTTAAAGATGGCAAATTAAAAGCTCAAGTAAGTATATTTCATTATTATCAATATATAGAATGGAAAATTACGACATAAATTCATTTGGTAAAATAAAGTTATAACTGACTATTAACTGATTATTTCTTAGAATTTAGCATATGCTAATATTTACAAAATAAGTGCATTCATTCTAATACAATAAATGTAGCTGTAATGACAATGTCAGTGGATTTTTTAGAAAAAAATACAGTTATCTCCCTTTGATTGATTTGAATCAAAATTAAGGGAAAACGGTACTATTACATTTTCCCAGCATTAGGTTGGCCTTCTGTGTACTCAAGACAGGTGAAGGAAGTCAACTTAGGAGCGCCGTGATTGGATGTAAGGGTACAATATATTTTTTTATTTATCTATGAATAACTGCAGTGTTTATATTTACAATATAAATTTTAAAACCTATTGAAATATTTTCTAGAGAATTATCCGAAAAGGCTTTAAAAATTTTATAAATTTGCTGCAAAATGACGGTGGGCATGGATAACATAAACAAGCTCCGTTGGAAATTGGTCATGATACTATTTGGCTTCAATTTTTAAAATAGAGTAATAAAGTACTAACACCACACATAAACTGTTTTATCCAGGTTTTTATTATAAAAAGTGGTAAAATTAGAAAATGTTAGTATTGTCGCCTATGGCAGAATAAATATTACCGTTTTCCCTTAATAGGAAAACTTGCATATAAAAAGATGTCAAATGTAATCAGTTAAAAAAAATTATCAACATATTCAACTTTTGTTTATGGTGATTTTATGTATAGAAATTTCAGAAAATAACACTTAAGCCTAAATAACTTAAAAAAACACTAAAAATGAAAAGATAATTATATTAAAATACAGCAAAATCATGAAATCACCAAACAAAATACATATTTTTTTCTAGGGGTTTTCAGTTTTATTCTTTTCGTGTACATGTTCTACTATATATTAAATGAAAAAGTTATTATCATAACTTAGAATTTATATACTATAATACATAAAATATAAACAAAATGTTTCTTACTTTTAGACTGTAAATGGTGAAGAATGGCCACCTTTAAGTAAGGATGCCCAGGTAGAAATGCAGTACATTATGCCAGTACCAGAGGACAGCAAGTATGCCCTTGGTCACTCATTTTTTGGAAACCTCCCTGGACTATTCATGTATGCCTCCATCTGGATGAGAGAACATAATCGTGTATGTGATGTTATGAAAAAGGAACATCCAGAATGGGATGATGAAAGACTCTTTCAAACAGGAAAATTAATATTATTAGGTTAGTTTCGAGGTTAGAAACCTCTTGTACCCAATCCTCAGGAACATATAAAAAGAAATACATATTTTAAACAAGATTGTTCCTATGTATAGCTGTAACTTTCAAAATATAAACAAATTTCAGTATGGAATGAAAACTAAATGGATTGATGTTGAATCCTTGTTGAATGTTTTTGAAATATAAAAAAAATGCATAAATTACAAAAGAAGGTCATATTTTCCTTCTCCATTTTGCTTAAGACTGATTAATAATCAATATTAGAGTGAAATTGGAATAAGCATTACAAATTGAATAAAACATCAAAATTTGGCAAACAAAACCAATGATGCCATTTTAGAAAAAAATGACTGAAAAAGGTGAAAAAAAGTAATACACAAAATAAAATCATATGATTAATGCTTACAATTCTTGTTACTGAAGTAATTTAATGCTGAAACCATTGCTGTTACAAGTTAAATATTTTCAATTTGTTTTCAGGGGAGACAATCAAGATTGTGATTGAAGATTATGTACAGCATTTGAGTAACTACAACTTTAAACTTCTGTTTGATCCTTCATTGTTATTTGGTGAACCATTTCAGTACCAGAACCGTATCGCTTTGGAATTTAATCACTTATATCATTGGCATCCATTGATGCCAGATGATTTCACGATCGGAGGAGTAAATTATACTATGAAGGATTTTTTGGTGAATCCAAAGCTTGTTATAAAACATGGAATGGCCACTTTTGTAGATTCATTATCAAAACAGAATGCTGGTGCAGTAAGTAAAATCATATTTTGAATTTAATAAGGGTCAAGATTCTGTGTAGCTGTTTACAGATAAGATATATTGGGAGCTAAAATTTTGTTTATGGCTCAATCCAGTAGTCCAGTCTATCTAGAATAAATTCAACCATAACTTATAAATAATTTCAACAGAAGATTTTTAAGTTTTAATCTGTAGCATTATACCCCAAATATACACAGAAAAAAATCCCATAATTTCTAACTTGAGGAAAACTAAAAAAAATCATGATTTTAAAATTCCTATGGAGATTTGCATTGACATGGGAGATAACTCTGCAAAAAAGCAGAAATATCAATAAAAATTTATATAAAATATAACTTTACCGCTTCTATTCAACAGAATGTTTCGATTTTTTGATATTCAACCCTGTCTTTAGAGTATAACAAACAACTCTAAAGGTGTTTTCATATCAACATAGATTTCATAATTCATTAGTTCACCATTATTAGATTTTTCAGCATGTCAAGGTAAAGAATCTCAATCTGAATAAAACTGATTCAGCATTTATTCTTCTTTTTGTGGTTTAAAGGTTCTTTAAACAAGGAAGATGCTGAACAAATATAATTTACAGGTATAAACAATGTCAAATATTCACATTATTTTTTCAAAATGGTCACAAAGTCATAAGTTTGCAAATTAAAATACCCATAAAACTTAGGTTTTGTACATTTCATGAGCAAAAGATTATATGATATATTCAAATTCAAACTTATTATAATATAACCCCACTTAAGTATCATATTTTCATGAATATTAAGAAAATCAACAAAAAAACTGACCAAAAAAAAAGACTCATTTTTGTGGAGTTATCTCCCTTTCCAATGTGAAATGCAAAATTTGTTAGATTTTATGGGACTTTTTTTTCTGTGTATATTTGGGGTTTAATGCTATAGATTAGAACTTGCACATTTTCTGTTGCAATTAGTTTGAGGTTCAATTTAGTTTGACTGGACTAATGTGATTTCAGTATTACAGCTTAGATAAATTTTCTATACAAGTATAGACCATTTTTATGCCCCATCTACAATAGTAGAGGGGCATTATGTTTTCTGGTCTGTGGCTCTGTTTGTTTGTCCGTCCGTCTGTCCTGCTCCAGGTTAAGGTTTTTGGTCAAGATAGTTTTTGATGAAGCTGAAGTCTAATCAACTTAAAACTTAGTACACTTGTTGCTTGTGATATGATCTTTCTAATTTTAAAGCCAAATTAGACTTTTGACCCCAATTTCACGGTCCACTGAACATAGAAAATGAAAGTGGGAGTTTCAAGTCAAAGTTTTTGGTCAAGGTAGTTTTTGATGAAGCTGAAGTCCAATCAACTTGAAACTTGGTACACATGTTTCCTATATTATAATCCTCCTAATTTTAATGCCAAATTGATTTTTACCTGATTTCACGGTCCATTGAACATGGAAAATGATAGTGTAAGTGGGGCATCTGTGTACTTTGGGCACATTCTTGTTTAGTTTAATATAATGACTGATGCCAATAATTTTTATATGTGGATGAAAGGTGATGTGGGTATGCATCAATGGTACTGCAATCCAACCTGTCAACACTAAATTTCCCAAAAGACTAGATGTTCTGTCTGAAATTACTCAAGAGGCTGTATTAGGACCTCTCCTGTTTGAACTTAAAGATACATGATTGATTTGCCAGATTGTATGTCTTCAGATGCTAGATTGTTTGCAGATGAAGGCCTGGGCTGCAGAAAGATCATAAATAAGACTGATACTTGGACACTCCATGCAGAGAGACAAAAGGACTGATGATCACAAAAATAGTGTTTTTAATTGATAAATTTAACAATAGTTATTTGAGACGTCTTCTTTTAATTAACCCTCTTGCTGCCGACCGTTTTTCAAGGTTGCATTTCATATGCCGGAAAATACGACAGCTCAACGTCTGTGACGTAACATGCCAAACAACAACGTCATTCGATATATGACGTCACGACAAAATGACCACTACATTTGGGACCAATTGGAGAAAAACATAACCCTGTTTATTCTTCCGTATTTTAATTGAAAGAGATACAGCATTGATAAGAAGCTTGCATAAATTTATCCATGGACATATGTGTCCCTCCGGCACTGCCGGTTTGGACATATGTGTCCCTCCGGCAGCAAGAGGGTTAATATTGTTCATCTTCTTTTCATTTCAGTTCACAGTAAGGAATCATGGGAAATACACACTTAATGTTGTGAAGGAATTGATAAAACATGGCCGTACATTACGTCTGCAGCCTTTAAATAATTACAGAAAACGTTTTAATTTAAAACCATTTAAATCATTTGAAGAATTAACAGGTCAGTTTATCAATTTACTTAACTTTATATTGTCAGTAATAACTCTGTAAATTCTTAACTTTTTAGTAATTATAATTGTATAAATAAACCAATTGTTCAGACGTTTCGGCCATTGGCCTTCTTCAGTTATTTATTATTCCTCTAAACTACATGGCTGACATTTCTTTTTTCAAACATTGAAAAGATGTTATAGATAAATGTCCTTGGAAACATCATGACGTCATAATACTCTAACGTCATAATAACATGACGTCACAATACTTTTGTATGAATGAAAGTTAAATTATATAAGTTTTGATCAATTAAAGTCATTCCTTTTTAACGTTAATTCCAAATGGTCTAATTGTATTTAATTTTTGCATCCATTGTGCCTCAATATATCTCCTGTAATTTGCGGATTTATCGTAAATCTGTTGCAGAACCTGAACTGTGATGTCCTCTTTACAATGATCCTCTTGGTTAAAATGTTCTGCCACAGCTGTATCTCTATCATGTCTGATATCTGCTAGATGCTCTTTTATTCTTTCGTTGAGTGATCTTTCTGTTTCTCCAACATAGACATAGTGGTTACATTTTTCACAGTGAAGTCCATAAATAAGGTTCACCAGTTGACATCCATGAATGTTCTTTTTGAGGTTGAATGTTTTATCTCCGAGTATAATTTTTTCTTCATGTTTTTAGTAATTGAAAAGTTTTGTTTCAAGAAATTTATGTGAAAAAAAGTTTTTTTTCCCCAAATATATATAGTTTGAATGTCAAAGAAACAATGCAATACAATCAACTATGAGTGTCAAGTGGTCAACAAAGGGACCATAACGCTTTTATCAGCATGCAGCTGTCAACACCATATCTATCATATATAGTGAAAGGAATATTTATGGCATTTCCATCAAATACCGGTAGATCATAACTAAAATGAAGTAAGGGACTTCACTATATGTTTGTATCCAAGTGTACAAACAAGTCACTTTGCAGTATGAGCTCTTAACGTTATTTAGTTATAAATGTTTGTCTTGATTTAAATTTCTATCCTTTCTTGAACATACAATAGGCTTGCATACTTAATTTAAAAAAAATTCATGTGAGGATTTCATTAATGCAAAAAATGCAACCACATGATCATTGCAATACATGCAACTACAACTTGCTTAATTTTGTTTTTGCATAAAATAAATTTGTATTAATAAATACTCTACTTAATTCTTAATATATTTTCTTCAGATGATAAATGTATGATATCTTTTTGTAGGTAATAAATGGTTAGCAAAAGAATTAGAGAACTTTTATGGAGATATTGAAGCTGTAGAATTTTATGTTGGTTTAATAACTGAAAAACGCCGTCCTAAAGCTGTGTTTGGTGAAGCAATAGTTGAAATGGGTGGACCATATTCTGTTAAAGGACTAATGGCTAACCCCATATGTAGTCCTAAATATTGGAAACCTTCCACTTTTGGAGGGAGTGTAGGATTTGATATAGTAAATACAGCAACTATAGAAAAACTTTTTTGTCAAAATATAAAAGAAGACTGTCCTGTGGTATCATTTAAAGTTCCTGGTTTTGTAGAGGAACCAGAAAAACCAGAAGACCAACATGGAGAATTATAATGCTCAGATCTTTGTTAATGTATAATTGTGTTGACTGGAAGTAGATGAACGAATTACCAAAATGTGTTTTGTTTTGAGATTTAAACTGAATTCCAAATAACTTAGTATAAACTATAACATATCAGAATTTTGTTGCTCAGATTTTTGTGTATACTATGATATCATTCAATTTCATATCTATGGATCTTTTTTTTTCTAAAAACTATTAAAGTTATTAATTACTCTTTCACTTTGGGTTCAATTTACACACTTGGAAATGCCTTTCAAAACAAACTAAATTTAAATATCTGTATGGGAAAGAAATTTCTGAATAGACTAACAAACTAACCATTTATTAATATATATACCTATTCAATTTATGCAAATTACGAGACTATTACAATTACTTATGTATTTTTGAAATAATCAGCAAACAACAACCTTTGGGGTTTTAAATTGAAGTTTGTCAATAACATCTAATCAATTTTTGTGGATATTTATATAATGTAATTATTGCAGGAATTTTGGAGAAAATATAAAATATAAGAAATTTATATATTTTTTAAATAACATACAGCTCATTCATTCATTTGAGCTTTTCACGCACTTTGTCTTAAGGATCAGGATAGATAACTTTTTCCCTTTTCATTTTTTTTCAAATCCGTGATGTTTATTCTATATTTTGCCTCCTAAACAAGAAGCTGTCTAAAATAATGCATGAACTTTACTCTTCAAAAATTACCACTTGTTATTTTAATGGAAAACATAAAGAGTTTAAAATTGCATAATAATTTGTTCAATATAGAAAAAAGGTTTTAACAATGATGCTTATTTTTTTTTTTATACCTAACAGGTCACCTTTTACAGAAAATAATGTCTGCCATTCTGTCATTTTGAAATCCAACAGTTGTCCAGACTATTTTTTATTGTGCCAGTAGAAATTCAGCAGATTTTTGCCTCATACGTGTTGTTGTGTTTTTTTGTGTATATTTGTTTGCATTATTAGTGTATTTTGTATGCATCAGTGTAAAATTATGAGCTGAGTATAGATCGAGCTTGCCTTTAGATGCTGATAACCTACTTTTCACTGTTTTACAGCTCATTGATTTAGCAGCAGACTGGGGCATTTTATGTCATCCTTGCAAATCTGGATTTTCTGTGAACATTAATTTTGTTTACTATTAAAAACTTTTCTTTGAATATTTCAAAAACGTTTTTTGTATATTTTTTTTTATTTAAATACATTTCATAACAAATTATCATGTTCATAATATAAATATAATTCAGACACATTTGATTTGACTGTAATAACAGATTACTGTTAATTCAAAAATTGTGTGCATTTCTTATTATGATTTCTATAAAAGGTAAAATATGGAAGATTAATGATTGTGAATAAATGGAAATCTACGTGCAGTTGTGTGTTGGGTATAGATATGGAAGTTCTTATTATCACGATACTCAACCAGTCACATTATTAACATAAATAAAAGCTTCACAATAATTTCTGCATTTACTGTATTGGATTTAAACTAATAAATTAATAAGTTTTTCTTCATTGGTTTCACGTAAATGTTGTTACTATCTTGCCTGCCTCAAAATTTCCCTGCATTTTAATCATTTTCATAGCATCACACTGACTTTGCTCACTGATTAAAAATTAGGGCATTTATTTCATCTTGTCATGATATATACATAAAGGCAAGTGAATAATCTCATATAACATGTATTAATATGAAGTGTATTCTTAAAAATGATTAAAAAGAAAAGTGAAAACTTTATTAAAAAAAAAAAAAAAAAAAAAAAAAAACGAGATTGTTCAAATTAAATTCTTTATATTTCTTTTAAAAACGAAATGCAAGGTTCAAATTCTCAATGCTTTCAATGCTTTGGGGTGAGAATTAATTGCAAAAATAATAAAATAACTTATCAATTCTCAATCAGCTTGACACAAATGAAATGTATTAATAAGTATCCAGTATGTTGTTTAATGTTAGGTTTTTATTTTTGCTGTGTTCAGGTAGGATTGTAATTTGATGGATACATGTTTTTAATTTATTTATATGAATATTGAACATCTAATTTAGGTTGTTTTAGAATTGTTTTCACATTATAACATTCCTTTAAACATTATTATGATGCTCATATTTTCATTTCTGTATGTATCAGGGTAATTGCAGACAATAGTAAATGGACATGTTAATCTTTTTTCTTAATTTAGAAAAGATTTTTACTTTTGAATTGACATTTCATAGAAATGCATTGAAATTATGACTTACTATGGCCCAATAAACTAACTGACAACTAGTTTGATGTCGAGCATTTTAGGCGCTTTTCGTTTTTGTTTGAATACTTTCACTAACAAGCTGGCTTGATTTTGTTCTAGGGTATTTGATCTTATTTGAATTTCTTGACAATGTTGTTTGATTATTGCTTAAACTGGCATCTGTAGATAACTGCTATATCGCTCAAAGAAAACATGAAGCACATTGTTTGCTTGTGATAAATCATTTTATTGTTGATGAAATTTTGAATCACAATCAAGCCAAGTCAAAGCATCTTTAAAACTTGTACATGTTTATAATGGGTTCCCCCCAGATATATATCTTTATACAACTTCCTGACAGACTACATGATTTTTACTGCTGAAAGTTATATAAATAACTTGTTCATCTGTGGTATGGATATTTTTTATAATATGTATATTGTATCTGAAAGCTTCATTATCAAATTAGAAGTTTCATAAAAAATTGATTGTATGGGAGTGAAAAGTAAATAGCACAAGTTGTGTGTTTCCTAGATTCTGAATTCCTATGAATCTCCTCTTTAAAGGCACTTAAAGTGTATTCATCTACATACACCCTTCATAGACAGGTTCCATAGTATGTAAATCCAGCATAATGGTAAAAACATGTGACCTCAATTTCTGCTGATCTTATGATTTGTGATTTAAAGATAAATGTAGTTTATGAACAAGTATAAATTTGTCTTTTTATGAATATAATGGTGTGTTATTAATATATGCATTTATAGTTATATTTTTTGAATTTTTACAACATGAATTGTTCAATATGTATTTAATTATACCTACGCACAAAATTAAAATATTAAGACATTTATACATATTGTTTTATTTATCTTGATGCATTTCATCATGACAAGTTACAGATCAAGTTTGAATTTTGTTCGGAGTTTTGTGCAGAGTTATGGTCCTTTGATTTAGAAAAACACTATAACAGTATAACGTAATCAGTTTTCTGCATTTTTTTTGTCATCCTTTCAGACATTGATTTGATAATTGGTATATGGTTTCATTATGACAAGTTACAGTTCAAGATGGAATTTTTTCAAGTTTGATGATTTTGTGCAGAGTTATGGTCCTTATTCATTCAAATAATCAGTTTTCAACACTTTTTTTCGTCATGCTTGAAGAAATTTACTTGATATTTGTTGTATAGTTTACACCATGAAAAGTTATAGATCAAATTAGTTTTTTGTTCCAATACATAGAATTTTTAACTGGTAGGGGACTATGTATTGCCATTCAATACTCACAGAATGCTTGTTTATAATGGAATATGGTAAAATAAAAGAAGGCCTCACTTCTAAAAATAAGGCAAATTCAGCAATATTTCCATTTTAAAGGAACATAACTCATAACATTTGGTTGAGGCTAAGTGAAGTTAAAATGGAATCAGTAAATTCAGCAAATTCTCCATTTATAGAGATTTCTTACTTGAGAAAAGTATCCTTCTTTATTCTAGGGTAAGCATTCTCTGTATGGAGATATCCTATGTCATGATGAAACATAGTTATTAAGTCTTGTCACCTGACCATGACCCCATTTTTGTGCTGTAATGACAAGGTTTTAACCTTAAGAGCATGAAGATGACATGTAGTTCTCATCTATGTATTGATGTAAGAACCATATTTCCATTGACCTGATCACATGGCATTACCATCAATTGTATGCTCTTGTGGTAAGGTTGTGGTTTTTATTATGTCATCAACAACTGAATGGCATGTCAACAATGTTTTGATTCTTGGTAAAAAAGAAAATGTTTTATGAATTTTCATATTAAATAGATATGCAGAGTAGCCTCCCATACACCACTGACTGAACTTTTATGACACCATATTCACTTAGGAAAAAATGGGTTGTCTCCCTTTCAAGACAGTTTGCGTCCTGATTCTAATTATTTGTGAGCTAATTTTTCATCAGATAATAGTAAAATAAAACTTAAGGTAAACCAAGTTAATTCCAGGTTAAAGTGTTTGGTCGAGGTAGTTTTTGAGGAAGTTAAAGTCCAATCTACTTGAAACTTAGTACACATGTTTCCTATAATATGATAGTTCTTATTTTAATGCCAAATCAGAGATTTACCACATTTTCACGGTCCATTGAACATAGAAAATGATAGAGCAGATGGGGCATCCTTGTACTTTGGTTACATTCTTGTTTTATCATATTTTCAAAACTTGAAAGGCTTTTATTGCCAAGTGGTTTAAGTAGTTCATTTACAATAATCACTGGTCTGTTAACACTGAAGACCTGTTTTGAACGGTTGAACCCCCTTTGGAGTATTGTGCATTAGACTACTAGGACTAGCAGTTTTCCTGCAGAAGGTCAGCAGATACTTCAATTTCCTCCACCAATAAATACTAGCTACCATGAAATAGCCAGCAATGCAAGAAAGTGGCAGTAAACATTAACAATCAAAACACATATCTTACAATATATTACTTTAAAATAGCACTTAACACATTCTGTGGATACATTATTTTCGTGGGTATCAATTTTTGTGGATTGCTAAAAACTTGCATTTTTGAGGATATTTGATTTCGTGGTTTTGCCTATCTCTGCATACAAAATCTATTACAAATATGTTATCTGTTGAACATTTAAATTCGTGGTTTACCAGTAGGCATGAAAAATTGGTATCCAACGAATAATAATGAATCCAGAGTAATAATTTCCTGACTTCCTACATGTTACTGTCTTGATGTACAATGTATTTCTTATGATGGAGATGAATGCATTATTCGGCTAGATTGACATTTAATTACATAGTTTTCATTATAATGTTGTATGTCACATAACAATGAAATGAATCATTCAAGGCATAAAGAGATATTTTATATTGCACTTTTTTGTTCATAATAACACAACAAATAAAATTAAACTGCTATAAAGTTTTATGTTCAAGTCCTGATCTGGAATTTTCCAGCTTTGGTAATATATTTCACTCCTTTGAATGGTTTGTATTTCTGAAAAATAAAAATAAATATTAACATCAAAAACTTATTTAACCAATTGAACTTTAGTAGTATTTATATTTTCCTTATGCTACTGGGTTTTAAGCAAGCAACAACCAATTTATTAATCAAAATTTTCAAATATATGTAAGCAAAAAATCACTTGGATCAAAATTGATAAAGAGGGCATATTACAGCTTTTACATTAATGCTAGCAAGACAAATCTTTGTTTGGCTTGCTTGCTTTGTGTGTATCAATGTTAGCTCAAGCATGACAATTAAGATAGGCGGGGCTTCAGCTTGCATACATCATACTTAAATTTTATTGGACGTTACGTTTGAGGTTTAGGACACTTAATTTTAAAACATCACATGACAAATATTCTCACATGTTTCCTCACCTGTAAAAATACAATAATTGGTCAATGAAAGAAAAATATAAACTTAATATTGTTTTTTTTTTATAACATATCAATCTATTAGTTCAGTTGTTTCCGTGTCTGCCCTTCATTTATGTAACTCAAGAAAAAATTCCAATAAATGGGTAACAATTGTATCGAAAAGAGAAAATCGAGTGCACCTTTTTTATGTTAGGGTGTGTTTGAGATGAATATTTTGTCTTGAAAACGTACAAAGGAAGAGTATTTGATACATCATCTCGCTTCAGATTCTATCATTTTTATATAGCAAAGCTACAGGTTGACTTTATAACATAAAAAAATCACAATACTAAAAGATGAAATATAGGGGTCAAGTGAAATACCTATCCAATGAATCACAAAAGTAGGTGTGTTCGAATAGCTATTTTACTAAAAGTATTTGACGACAATCTTTAAGTTGGATGATGAAAATGCATATGTTCGAAAAAAATTTGGTTTCCATTTCTACGATTGTGAAAATGAACTGCCGTAATGGGGAGATAATTTTGACGAAATAGAATCCTGACTGTATTGTATATTTTCAGGTAAGGAAACATGTGAGAATATTTGTCATGTGATGTTTTAAAATTTAGTGTCCTTAACCTCAAACATAACGTCCAATAAAATTTAAGTATGATGTATACAAGCTGAAACCCCGCCTATCTTAATTGCCATGCTTGAGCAAACATTGATACAAACAAAGCAAGCAAGCCAAACAAAGATTTGTCTTGCTAGCATTAATGCAAAAGCTGTAAAGAGGGCATAATATGCCCTCTTCACTTTTTCAACGAATAAAGGTCCATAACTCCTCAATGTCATATCAGAAATTAATAATAAAAAAAAGAGGTTATTTAATAGATATAAGCCAGTCACCAAAGTTTCATGGAAATTGCTAAAAGCACTTTTAAGTATATTTCCAAAAACTAGAAAGTCACCCCTTTTTTAGCTCACCTGGCCCTTCCTGGCTTGAAGGGCCAAATGAGCTTTTCTCATCACTTGGCGTCCGTCGTCCGTCATCGTCTTCCGTCGTCGTTAATTTTTTACATTTTGAACTTCTTTAAGGGAACCACTGAATGGAATGAAACCAAACATGGCATGAATGTACCTCATGGGTTGCTGACCAAGTGTTGTTACTTTGTAGCTGATCCATCATCCATGATGGCCGCCAGCAGGGGACTTAGTTTAACATAGGACCCTATGGGAAATGCATACAAATGACTTCTTCTAGAGAACCACTGAATGGAATGAAACCAAACATGGCATGAATGTTCCTTATGGGTTGCTGACCAAGTGTTGTTACTTTGTAGCCGATCCATCATCCAAGATGACCGCCAGCGGGGGACTTAGTTTAACAAAGGACCCTATGGGAAATGCATACAAATGACTTCTTCTAGAGAACCACTCAATGGAATGAAACCAAACATGGCATGAATGTTCCTTATGAGGTGCTGACCAAGTGTTGTTACTTTGTAGCCGATCCGTCATCCAAGATGGCCGCCAGCGGGGAACTTAGTTTCACATAGGACCCTATGGGAAATGCATACAAAAGACTTCTTCTAGAGAACCACTGAATGGAATGAAACCAAACATGGCATGAATGTTCCTTATGGGTTGCTGACCAAGTGTTGTTACTTTGTAGCCGATCCATCATCCAAGATGGCCGCCAGCGGGGGACTTAGTTTAACAAAGGACCCTATGGGAAATGCATACAAATGACTTCTTCTAGAGAACCACTGAATGGAATGAAACCAAACATGGCATGAATGTTCCTTATGAGATGCTGACTAAGTGTTGTTGCTTTGTCTCGATTCATCATCCAAGATGGCTGCCAGCGGGGGGGGGGGGAGAGGGGGGGTGGGGCTTAGTTTAACATAGAACCTTATCGGAAATGCATACAAAAGTCTTCTTCTAGAGAACACGAAAACCAAAGTAGAGTCAGGTGAGCGATACAGGCTCTTGAGAGCCTCTAGTTTATGAGTACATTTTGTAAAATCCAATAACTCAAAATCATAAATTCTTAATTTTTAAAAATCCTAAGGGAGCTTATGTCAATATAGTGAACAATGTACAAAAGTTTCTTGCAAATTGGTTTAAGTGTTTTTGAGTTATTTTTGACATGTTGAAGACGGACAGACAACTGTATACCATATACTTACTTTTAAACAGGCCTATAAAAATAGTACATGAAAAATGTCATGTGATGTCGAGCAATCTGGGCAAGTTTGGTGGAATTCTGTTCAGATTTTTTTTTTAAATCAAACACCTTAAGACGTTTTTTTTCAAATTTGGGTCTATTAGTCCACGTGGTTTCAAAATTTTTGTAATGTCTTCATGTTATTTGTGTTGTTGGGTTGCTATCCCAGTGATAAATACCCAAACATCTCTTATTGTTAATATTACAAAAAAAACTATTTATGATATGTGAAGGGTAGAAATTGGCGGAAGAGCTCAAAAAAAATTTCTGACAAAATTAGCTTAAATAAATACAAAGGAAACATACAAGATTAGTCTGAAAGTTACCTACCTCACCATACATATCTAATCTGTTGACCTTGACCCCAGAAATAGCCATCTGACTTATTGTAAAATGTAACTGAAATAAAAACACAAAAATATAGTAGACTTGATTTTAAAAATTAAATAATTATAAATTACTAAATTTTGGACCCCCTCTACATTTTATGCAATCATACATATATTGAAAAGACAATTCATAAGGATCCAAATACATGCAAAAATGAGTCATGTAGGGATTTTGCCAACTGAAACAAGGCTTCCAAAAGCCAACCGAAACAAGGCTTCCAAAAGTTTAGGCAATCTTTTTAACTTGACATATTCCTTTGCACCAGCAATCTTTTTTCTGGTCATAAATAAAGGCAACAGTAGTATACTGCTTGTCAAAATTCATAAATCGATTGAGAAAAAAAACCAAATCTGGGTTACAAACTAAAACTGAGGGAAACACATCAAATATAAGAGGGGAACTACGACACAACATTAAAATGTAACACACAGAGAAACGATCTATAATATAACAATAGCCATTTTCCTGACTTGGTGAGTTGAACCTGGTTTTGTGGCATGCCAAACCTCCCACTTTTATGGCAATGTTAAATATAACATTAAAATGACAACATTACATGAAAGGACTACAATACAAAATAAATGTGAAAACACATAGGACAGAGAAACACACAAATAAAATGCATAGGACAGACAAACACACGAATAAAAGCTACAAAGGGTACCAGGTTTAAAATAAAAGTGACATCAGTAGTAATTACTCTTTAAAACAAGCCCTTCTGATTCATTCCCTTTTTGAAATGGAGGGTAATAAGTTGTCAAACAGATGACATTTTACTTGTTCACCTGATAAATAAACTTTTTTGTACCAGACATCAACCAATTTTTATGAAATTACTTCTCATGTTTTATTGGTTTGCATCTAAATAGTTTAGCAAGTAGGATTTTAAAATGATACGATAATAAAATTAAAAAGGTTTTCAAGTTAACATCAACAGATAACATTGTTAATAGAAGTAGAAGTGTGCGGATGCACACAGGTGTGAAATTGAATATTTATCTGAAATCTTTTAAATTGATAAAAATATTATTTATACCTTTATCTAAATTGATCTCAAGTATTTACTCAAATAAAAAATGTGGAATGAACTACTTAAATGCAGCAATGCTTGACAAAAAGTACACAGATTTCATGTATGGTATACAGTCTATGTTCATAGATTTATCACTATCAAGTCAATAGTGGTATTATAAAAATGTGTTTTTAAGAAAAAAACTAGATGTGTCAAAGCGACACGAATGGCCCCGTCCCAAAAAGTTGAAAAATCTTCAATTTCAATAACACATGTAGACACAAACATGATGGTAGTCTCACATATCAAAAATCAGCTTAAAATCTGGAGGTGTATAGGGAAAAAATCTGCATAACTGTGATTTTCAACAATTTCTCAAAGTCCAAAGCCCATAACTTCCGTAAAAAATTAGCGGAGCAGAACGAAACTTAAACTTGATCTGTAACTCATCAAGGTAAACTCACATACCAAAATTCAGCCCAATATCTGAAGGCGTTTAGAAAAAAAATCTGTATAATGGTTTGTTGCAGAATGATGGAATGATGGAAAGACGGAATGAAGGACAAGGGTAAAACTATATGGCACCAACAACTTCGTTGCAGGGCCATTGTTGCGGAATGACGGAAAAGGGTAAAACTAAATGGCACCGCATCTTCGTTGCGGGGCCATAAAAAAGTTTCTTTATTGCTTTTAAAAAAGTGTTAAGCACTAACGTGATCCACTGATGTAGAACACTCCAAAAGATGTACTGTCTATTACCACAACAAATTATGTGCAAGTTCATGTCAGTTCACAGAAATCGTATCAAAAACACCCCAATTTATCATTTTGATGACAGTCCTGTTCTTGATTCCTTAATCATAAACCTTTATTGAATGTGATCTTAGTTTTTGATCATTATATCAATGTATGACTTTTTTTTATCTTGTACGCCACACACCTTCTAGTAGTAATGAATAATAATAACAAGTTTCGTAACTGAGCTCAGTAAAAGTTAAGAGGGCAAATATTTTGCAACAGAAGGAAAAGCAGATTATCATAGGCTTTTAGCCAACCAATCAGTGAGGTTCTAATAAATTAAAAAAAATGTTCTTACATAACAAATTTTAATTAAATTCATTATTGCCTACATTGGTATTTGATAAGCAGGGACCACTGCCCTTTACTATTTTTAAGACAAAAGTAATTAGTAAAGTTCTATATTTATTTGACACACTTACATTTAATGTAGGATTACTCTCTGGAATGGTAGATCCTGTCTGTAAACTTATCTAAAATGCAAAAAAAATAACACATGTAAAGCAAAATACCATTGACATTGAAGAATCTTTTTTTTGTTGACATTTGATGCAAGGCCAACCTTAAAAATATGTTTGTTTGCAGTTTTCCGACTGTACCTTCAGACTGAAGGGTCGGTAGGTAGGAAAAATATTTTATTTTATCGGCCAAAATACAGTTTAAACAAGCAGTTACACTAAACCAAGTTTCTTGTGAAGAAAAAAAAAAACATTTTAAAACAACAAACACTGGACATGCTGAAAGCCAACATCAAATGAACAGGCATTTTCAGATAAAAAACTTTTTAACCAAAACTGAAACTTTAACATAGTGTCATTATCCAATTTATGACATAAAATATGGTATAATTATTAAATACTGGAACACTTATAAACAAGGAATGCCATTATGACTAGAACTGTTTTAAAGAAATATATTCAGACATGTATACTTCTTGACTAGAATGTTTTCATGAGTAGAGTATTTTCATCAGCAAAATGTAGATATTAAAGATTTATAAGACAATGTATTAAAGAGTGTATTTTTAATAAAAAAAAAAAACCATTGAATCTTCCTCAATTGAAAAAAAGGCAACTTGAAAAAAAAATTATTAAGACATTCGACTGTTTTCATATTTCTAACAATATTTAATTATATGTGATAAGGTTATATTTTTGCCAGGCTTTAATGAAAACCAAAGAAATCTAAAGTTTGGGGTGAAATCCATAGCACCCCATTAAAAGTAAATGGTCTGTACTGAAATGTTTTTAATGCATAAAAAAAATTGGCAGCATAGCTCCTAAGCAGAGGCGGATTTAGGGGGGGGGAGGGGGGGCTGGGCCCCCCTTTTTGGGAAAAATTTTGGTTGGTTATATAGGGAATCACGGAAGTGTGACTGAAGCGGGCCCCCTCTTAGGTCAGTCAGTGGGCCCCCTCTTATGAAAATTTCTGGATCCGCCACTGCTAAAGACATGTTTTAATTGAATTCACACAGGCCACACAGTTTGGATATATTTAATATTGTAAGAAAGAGAATAATTGCAATGAGTGGGGCAGCCCCCTTTATCCTAAAGGAGCATACTCATTGCAATCGAAGATAGATTTAATATAGAGAGAGTATGTTTATTTTTCAAGCTAACCATTCATTTTCTCTACATCTTTGTGTAGTTAGGGTTGCTTCTTATTGATTTGGCATGATCTATATCCATTAACATTTCAAATGAGCCCTTCCTCCGTACAGGCGTGTTTACAGACATCCATGAAGATTTAAGTCACGGAGGAGTGGTTTCATCTTTGTCGTCTTTACAACGATTTGTAGAAAATATGCCATACTTCAAGCTGCTGTCGAATTATTTAACCACTGAAATTGGTTCCATAAAGTCAGGCTCCACAGATTCTGTACCCGATTTGTTTGAGACAGAATGGTTATCGTGTCAGTTATGAATATCCGCTGCATCATCGTCAATGATATCATCACACATCATTACATGTGCCTGAATCTGTATAAACAGTTTACTAATAAACTTTTTTGTTTGTTTTCTGTCTTAAAAAGAGACGACAGCGTAAAGTACTCCTCTGTGACTTCATGGATACCTGTAAACAATGTCCATGTGCTTTATCATTAAATGGTCACATGAACGCTTGACGGGAAGCTAAGAAAAACCGAACTTGAAATGCGTAATTAACCCAGACTTTAAATCATTTCCGGAAAGGACCCAAAGTTCTGAATTGCGTCAATAGAAGTATTAAAAAAAATGTCTTCAAATCTAAAGCAATAAAATTTTCACAGTCGGGAGGATTTTCAAGGGTCGGTCGGTAAACTGCAAACAAACAATATTTTAATTTAAGCCCAAAATCTTTCTTTTCAAACTGGGTGACATTTTAACTATTGAAAAGTCAGAACAAAAGAGTAATTTTCTTAATTTAAATATTCATTGTGATATTAATATCTTTTTTCATGGTATTTCTTTTATAGAATGTGGTCCACTAATGGTTTATTTGAACAAAAAATGGAAGTACAATGTGTTATAACATGTTATTTAGCCTAGCAATAACTTATTGTTATAGATAAAATTTCATCAAATTTAAAAGACAAGATGGCATGAATTTAATTTTCTTTCAAAATTTGTGAGAAACATTTACCAGCACTCAGCTACAAATATTTCACTTAACCCCATTGAGAAAAAAGACCAACAAAAAGTGTCATACTAATTGTAACTGTAATTCAACACAGTACTTCATTCTATATATTGTCCTGAATTTGAATGAAATATTTGCAACTGGAAGTTAAGGAACCAACAATCAATCAATATATTATGTAAAAATAAGTATATTAGTTTATGAACACCATATCTATCCTTATCTTTGAAAATTTTATTCCTTCTGTCAGGGGTTGAATATTACATTGAAAAAGTACTCATTGTTAAAGTTTAGACAAGGTCTTATTACTTATATTTACTAATAAAAATATAGTAAATTCATAATATGCATACATTTCCTTTGATATTTGGTAGCTTGGTAGTATCAATTCTTCCCACATCCCAAGTCATAATCTTTGACACAGGATCAAAGGTATATTTTCCTTGCGATGGTGTTAATGTCACATTTAATACTGCTTTAGGAAATGGTACTTCCATTGTAACATTTTCAATCTGAAAAAAAAAAAAAAAAAAGTTTAAAAATTAATTTAACCTACATAAAATTAGAGTTGTTTTCTGTTTTGTTTATAATCAGTCCATGCCATACACTAATATTCATGTACAAAATGACTTGTGAAACAGACCTACACAAACGTTAACATTGGTAGCCATCATATTTGTCAATATCTAACACATGGCTTACGCTCGGTATAAAGTTATTGACAAATATAATGCCTAGTAGATACCTATGTTAAAATGAGCATAAAGCACGGAAGGAAAGACTTATTTCCTAAGTCTACCAATGAGTTGGAGCTAGACATATTATATAGAAACCTGTCTATTGTTGAAGACTGAAAGTTGCCCACTAAATGTCTTTTAGTTATTTGAGTTTTTCGGTTGCTGAATCAGTAACACATACTCAAAATCTTTATTTATCCATACACATAATAACAAAGCCAATAATTTTCCCATGCCATGAAACTTGAATTTCCGACAGGTATGAAAGGATTTTTCACAGTATTAATGTGAATGCTGTATTATTCAAGGAATACTAATTTTTATGGATTTGGTGGGTACAGGCCAGGTGAACCAGCAATTTAAATGTTAAACTAACTATAAATTTTACAGACTTTTGTAAAACCACAAAATCAAATATCCATGAAATAACCCTTTTTCATGAATCCAGGAAAATTTCCCATGAAATAAATGAATCGACAGTATCTTACTTACAGTTTTGCCCATGGTTTGCTTTGGTCCTATTGTAACTTCAAATCTGCCTCCACTACCCTCTCTATACATAATGTTCTGTTTGACATATACTGGAATGGCTACCATACTACAATAATTACATTAGATGTATGTTTCATTATAATACTTTATTCTGATTGGCTAACTGTACATCACATGTTATTCCTTAAGCAATTGCATTACTCAATAAAACTTTTCATTCATGATAACACGTGGTCCCACAATAAAGAGCACAGGTGAATTAAATAAAAAAAAATATAAAATTCATGTTTTCACGATCATAGCTAAATCAAAGTACTGGATAGCACCTCTGGAAAGTTTGCAAGTGTATATGTTAATAAATAGACGTGTATTATTTCAAATATGTATTTAATCACAGTTTTGATTTTTCAAACTAAACCATTGTCTCGCCAGAAATTTCTAAAAATCACTTTTTATGCCCCATTTATAGGCATTATGTTTTCTGGTCTGTGCGTCCATTCATCTGTCTGTCCCATTCAGGTTAATGTTTTTGGTCGAGGTAGTTTTTGATGAAGTTGAAGTCCAATCAAAACTTGAAACTTAGTACACATGTTCCCTTTGATATAATCTTTATAATTTAAATGCCAAATTAGAGTTTTTTCCATTTTCACGGTCCACTGAACATAGAAAATGATAGTGCGGATTGGGCATCCGTTTACTATGGACACATTCTTATTTTATATACATTGTATCTATACTTCTAAATCTAAAGACCGTTTTTATGTTCACCTGATAAATTTATAACCGAAAAAAGCTACAAGTCAAACTTATATATAAGGGTATATATACTTGATAGCGTAAACTGAAAATTTCACCCCTTTACATCTAGAATGGTAAAAGGGACGCCAACAAAATTCAAACTTAACATGTGTTTTGTGGTTATAAGCATTCCGTATAAGTTTGATAAAATTTGGTTCAGGCAAACTTAAGTAAGAGAACAGAAATCAATTTTGGGATGTATGGACGTACGTACAAGTAAGGGATGTACATACTTACAGAAATCAAAGCGCCAAAGGGTGCTATAGGCAGTTAATCAAAAACCCAAAGGCAAACTTGGCCACGTTCAGATTCATGAATAGTGTAAAGAATTAGTCAAAATATTAAACTCAGGCATTGTTCTCAGCATTTTCTAAAGTATCAAATAATGCTTGTACAGTAATGTTTATGTTATGCAATCCTACCACTTTCACAAGTTATTTCCAATTTATATTTATAAAGATTCAATGTCTGAGATTATACACATACACTGTCCTATGTTAGGGGAGAGTTTTGTGCCAGTTAAGATGTTTAAGCCGCCACATTCTGTATGTACCTGTCCATAGTGAGGACCCACTAATGCGGTGATTGTTGCTGTATATCATATTTATTTTTCATAATTGTTTTGTATATTTTAAAAAATTTTTAAATTTCTTGTGTATACTTCTGATTTTAGTATGATGTCCAAGTTTTTGTAAATGCTCTTTTGTTCTGACGTTTGAAAGTTCCAGGCGGAAAGAACTAACTAGCCGAAAAGTTCTCCAGAACTTATTAACTACATTGTAGTTACTTTGTTCTTCCTCTGGATTAAAAGTTCCACCTGAACAAGTGACTAGTTGAAATAGTTTACATTTTTGTTATCATGGTTATTGTGTTAAGGGGCCAGCAAAAGCAATCCTTTGTGTGTAGGAGTTTCTCCCTGCATTAAAGATCCATTGGTAACCTTCGACTGTTGTCTGCTCTAAGATCTGGTTATTGTCTCTATGACACATTCCCCATTTTCACTCTCGATTTTTTTACGTCTCAAATTATAACTGAATTCAAATATGTTGATTACGGTTTAAACCTGTCTTCCATTACTAATATCATAATAAAAAAACATTTATTTAAACTTTCAATAACTGTAATAGTAAGAATTAAGAAAAACTTGTTTGTAACGTCAACTTGTTGAAAACATATTAAACGTTTCTCGAGTCTCGTTAGTCGACTCGTTACCTTTTTATCGTATCATGCGATTTCTTTTCTTATTATTTTCATGGGGAAATCGTTTACCAGCATAAAGTTGCTGAAGGAACCGCATAGAATTAGATAAACAACATGATAGCCAGCCAGATAATAAAAGTGGCACATATTTCAGCATTTATTGGGAAGAACATAAATCTAGGGTGCTCGCATAAAGCAGCTTAACTGCTTAAAAACAAAGGATAAAACTCAATATGATGGGGCATAACAATAGTAGTATGACCTCAGGAATTATTGATTCAATAACACTTAACGAGTGTTTAAATGTGAAAAATTATAAAAAGAAACATATAAAAAAGTCGTATTTTTCTGTACCGGAAATCGAAAAGTCCTTGTAAATCAAAAACAATTACAGTGTGATACGCGTCACATATTGGGACTTAATATTTTACAAAATATGCGACTTTGAAGTTAAATAATGCCGTCCTTTAGAAAACAGTTGTTAAAGTTTACATCTCAAAATTTATTGAACCACAACGAGCTTAATCAAAGCACGTGTAGCATTATGTTACATTGTGTAACACCAAAGCGAAACAATCTTAAAATGACCTTGACATCGACCAATCAGAAAACTACAATAACAACAACTTAATTTGACAAGCATGAAGGTGATTTGCTAGAAATCGGAATAATATTAACAAGAAAACAAATGAGCATACATTAAAGATTACTGAATAAAGATGATTTAAATAATCTCAATCAGACAAAAAAACTAATAAAATGATTAATAATAAAGTACCGATGTATCATCAGAATTCTCCCAATTTAAAAGGTACGTAAATTTCGTCTTCTATGTAATTTGAAATTGCCGCCAACTTATATCAGCTTATTAATAGACTACTGACGTATGTAATACGTATCAATGACAAACAATATTCCTACGACTTTTGTTATCTGGGAAATGTAAACGACTCATCTTTATAAATTTTCAGTGATCAAATATTTCATACAATTGTTCTTTGACATCTTAGCCCACAGCACAGGGGTAATAAACTATAGAAGGATTTCTATCGAGCACTACTTCCTATGTGCAACTTCAAAACTTTTGGGAAAATCGACGACCATTTAACGTTTTTATGGTAATATTTTTTTATATTCCAAAATAAAAATTATGAAAAAAAGTGCACAATTAGTTATAAACAACATGATAGCCAGCCAGATAATAAAAGTGGCACATATTTCAGCATTTATTGGGAAGAACATAAATCTAGGGTGCTCGCATAAAGCAGCTTAACTGCTTAAAAACAAAGGATAAAACTCAATATGATGGGGCATAACAATAGTAGTATGACCTCAGGAATAAAAAGTTTATGTACACTAGATTCATACAATGTTGATCTGAGGTGCTTATAACCCTGTAACACATTTAAGTTGCTGCTGTGTAATTTACCATTGAGGCAATGACATTTTTGTTTTAAGCCATTTATATGATATACTAGAAATCATTGCCTCTGTGTTAGGACGACACATTGTTAATTAAAGGTCAATCTTTAAGAATCATACTGCCCCAGAAATAAAGTGTGAGGATATAAAGTTCTGGATCCGCCACTGCACTGTTAAGCACTAAGAAAGTCATTTTGCTAGTACATGAACAAATGTTATTAAATCATTTTAATCATTTCTACAGCACTTGTCTTTAGCTTGATCTCGGTCATGATACACTGAACTAAAATATTCTAACTGTTATTTTTTATTGTTTTTTGAATGTTTGGACAAACTGTTTCTTGTTCTATTCTTATGTGTTTCTTTTTCTATTCTTATTTTTCTTATATGTGTCCTTTTCTATTCTTATTTGAATGTTTGGACAAACTGTTTTACATGTTTACACCAAACTCAATCACAAGAACACACAAAATCTTGTTGTTAAGAAATACAATAATCACGAGTTAGACTGTAGCTTAAATCATTTATATATTGTGCGATTAACTTTTCAGCACATTTCAAAAGAGCTTTTCATAAAATTTGTTTTATTAAATTTAGATTTAAATTTCACTTGCAAAAAGAGTGTTGGATGACTTGTTTATATAATCATATATATATAATATTTTATATATAGTTTATGAAAAGCTCTTTCATCATATGCTGAAAATAACTGGTTCAGAAGAACTCTTATAAATCTATTGTAAAATCTCATAAAGCAAATTAATATTGTATAAGGCAATATTGATTTGCATACATCATAAATAATTCAATAACTTAGATAAAATTCAGCACAAACTGACCCTTTCAAAAAAACAAAATTAATACTATAAGAGGGTGAGAATTGGAAAACCCCACTTGACAATTAACAGTTATAAATTACTTTTTAGAAAAATGTATTAACTTACTTATTAGCACCTATATGATATGATATTAATCTAAAGTTCCCATCAGGGGGTACAAATGATAGTACTTTATCACTCTGAAAATAGAAATACAATGTCATAAGTTCAACTGTTTAATATCAGATTTGACATCTGATTTAATTAAAAAAAAAGTCAGATATATAACATGTCCAATACTTATTGAGGTCACATGTATACTGGAGCATAATTGATCATTCCTAGGCCAAACGTTTAGGTCTTTCACTTCAAAAGGAGCCAAGAAAGGTATGAAAAACTAGATGTGTCAAAGCGACACGAATGGCCCGGTCCCAAAAACTTGAAAAATCTGCAATTTCAATTATCACATGTGGACACAAACATGATGGTAGTCTCACATATCAAAAATCAGCTCAAAATTTGGAGGGTATAGAAAAAAAATCCGTATAACTATGATTTTCAATAATTTATCTAAGTACAAAGCCTGTAATTTCAGCAAAAATTAGCAAAGTGGAACAAAACTTATACTTGATCTGTAACTCATCATGGTTAACTCACATATCAAAAATCAGCCCAATATCTGAAGGTGTTTAGAAAAAAATTCCATATAATGGTTTTCGGAATATCGGAATTACCGAATTTCGGACAAGAGTAAAACTATATGGTAGATAACTTTGTTGAGGGGCCATAAAAATCCTTGTACAATGAGTGTTGTCAAATTTTAATCTATTGGCAAACAGTTATCGGCTATATGGCAGATGTAATAATTGCTTACTGACTACATCTCAACATTAACAAGCTGCAGACCAAAAATGTTTTTCATTCTCTTTGTTAGAAGCCAAGGAAACTATGGGAAAAGTTTTCTTTTGGAATGACAGAATTGTGCAGTTACTAGACCTTCTTCAACCTTTGGTTACACAGGTTAAAATAAAAGGAGTGGTATGATTGACCAAAATACAAGCCTCCACCAGAGACCAAATAATAGAAGTTCATGCCTTTCCTAAATTCTACCCTGTTTCCTGCACCCTAGTATTTATTCATACATGACTTTCAAAATTTGGGTTTGTGTGTTTCTGATGATGGTATATCCAGAAAAGCTCTTCATATGAACCAAACTTATAAAAATGCTATTTCTATTTTGAAGCAATCTTTTTTTTACCTTCAAATTTTTAGAGTTTTCAAAATATGAAAATCAGTGTATATGTGAGATAACTTGCAAATTCATTTGTGTACAGATAATCCTTTTTTTTAATCATTGTTTAATTCTGAACTATGGATTTTTTAATTGAACCAAGTAAATCTTTTGAAAATAACATACTTCCCATCTTTTGTACCGTACACATGGATGAAAACTGACATCATCTAATAATCGTGGGTTGATGAATGAGAGGGTCAAATCTGGCATACCACTCAGTTTGATCATGCAGTCAATCTGAAAATATATACAATAAGATACCTACACTGTAGACTTATGTTCCTTGTCACATTAAATATATACAATAAGATTGCTACACTGTAGACTTATGTTCCTTGTCACATTAAATGTATGTTATAGTATAGATAACTGGCTTTAATCTTATGTTTGTTCTTTTCCACAAAATCTGCAAAAAACTACACATTTTCTGCAAGTATGAACAAGATTTACATAATTTCCATTAGTTTGTGCTTGGGATATATTATATTGACAATTTCTAATTATTTTGAAAAAAAACCAAGAAAAATTTATAAAAAAAAATTTGGAGGGGGGGAGGAGGCAATAATATTTTTAGTGTCAGCAATTAATTAAAGGGTTGGGACAGTCTGGAAGCAACCAAATCATTCTGCCATAACTCATTAAGAGAAAATGACCTAAGCCTCATAATTAAAAACTCTTCAATCAATAGCTTCTATATCATGAAAATATTTTAAAGTACACTGTATAATAAACTGATCAAGTGATACTTACATAGCCTTGTATTTCAGCAATTACTGTTGATCCTGATTTGTCTAAAATACAATCTATCTCTTCAATCACATCAAAGTAAGCTTCATTATTTGCATATTTGACACCTGTTCTTCTCCATGGAACATTAGATAACTGACCTGTTGGTAGTATTCCACTGACCCTGTCAAAAGTCAATCATACATTTTTAGCAATTTTAGAATTTATTTTTTTTTCACTTTAAACCTCAAGTATAAACAAATGCCACTTTTTGAATGACAGTCAGGATGACACTTTTCAGCATACTTTTTTCATCCTGTAAATTTTAATCTACCTTAAACCTGAACCGTAAACTGATTAGTGACTGCTTCTATATATTTTGTGAAACTTTATATTTGTTGATGGCATGCTAAAGTACATGAATTTGCATGAAGGAACAAAACCTTTTAAAACATTTACTTGGTTCTTACATGCACTTCATATTTCCAATTCCATAATTGTCAATATTTTGAACCTATGAAAATGTATGCCATTTTTGTTCTTCAAATCTCAGTGAATACAATTTTAAAAGAATTTACCCTACAGCTCCTAATTCACACATATAAATCATTCTTATGCAATATTTACACATGTTTGTCATACTTGAGACATCTTATGAAAAAGATATGCTCTTAGCACATCTCAACTTATGTTGTAAAAATTGATTCTGTCATTGAATTTTAAGCGTTGTTACTTAAAAATAAAGGATAATTTGAAACATCTTGAGTTTCTTCGAAAATATAATGTCTTGTCACGCTTCATGTTGTTGGAGGCTCCTCCATATTTCCCTAATTTCACAAATACTTCATATTTTTTGTAGACAAAAGACTGATCTTATACCTGTGACTATCATACAATGAACGTCCAGAAATAATGTTGTCTTACCCTGTATTTTTACCAGTAACTGTATCAGCAATTGTACGTAACAAATTTGGAGGTTTTATAAGTTCTTTCAGTATATTTGATTCTACAGCAAGAGGGAAACCATTATCTAACATCTCATCCAGTAACTGTAAAAAAAGATTATATAGAAGTAGTCAGTCCATGTCACTACAAGCACAACAGTCAGTCCTTGTCACTACAAGCAAAACAGTCAGACTTTGTCACTAAAAGCACAACAGTCAGTCCTTGTCACAACAAGCACACCAGTCAGTCCTTGACTACAAGCACAACAGTCAGTCCTTGTCACTACAAGCACAACAGTCAGTCCTTGTCACAACAAGCTCAACAGTCAGTCCTTGTCACAACAATCACAACAGTCAGTCCTTGTCACAACAAGCACAACAGTCAGTCCTTGTCACTACAAGTACAACAGTCAGTCCTTGTCACTACAAGTACAACAGTCAGTCCTTGTCACTACAAGCACCAGTCAGTCTTTGTCACTACAAGCACAACAGTCAGTCCTTGTCACAACAAGCACAACAGTCAGTCCATGTCACTACAAGCACAACAGTCAGTCCTTGTCATTACAAGCACAACATTCAATCCTTGTCACTACAAGGACAACAGTTAGTCCTTGTCACAACAAGCACAACAGTCAGTCCTTGTCACAAAAAGCACAACAGTCAATCCTTGTCACAACAAGCACAGTCTGCACGGTTAGCCACTAGTCCGATGCCCCAGACTAGTAAAATTTTATTCAGACTAGTAAGTGTTTGCAAAACTTTGTTTGGACTAAAAAGAAAAATGTCAGAATATTGGTCTTCGGACTAGTAGTTGAAAAAGTTTTTGGTGCAGACTGCAAGCAAAACAGTCAGTCTTTGTCACAACAAGCACAATAGTCAGTCCTTGTCCCTACAAGCACAACAGTCAGTCCTTGTCCCTACAATCACAACAGTCAGTCCTTGTCCCTACAAGCACAACAGTCAGTCCTTGTCCCTACAAGCCCAACAGTCAGTCCTTGTCCCAACAAGCACAACAGTCAGTATTTGTCCCTACAAGCACAACAGTCAGTCCTTATCACTACAAGCACAACAGTCAGTCCTTATCCCTTCAAGCACAACAGTCAGTATTTGTCCCTACAAGCACAACAGTCAGTCCTTGTCACTGTGAGCACACAGGTCAGTCCTTGTCCCTACAAGCACAACAGTCAGTATTTGTCCCTACAAGCACAACAGTCAGTCTTTGTCACTACAAGCACAACAGTTGATAACTATGTATTCATATTTATTAATGTTATGTATGGCGTCCTAGTATTGATGAAAGTGTCAAGGTGAACCAGTAATCTAAGTATTCAACAAAAAGCAAATTTCCATTGGCTTGTATGTAGAATTTGTTTAAACCATAAAATCAAGTATCCAAGAAAAAAATTTCCTCAATCAGCCAAATTATATACAACACAAGGTTTTTAATCATTATTTATAGTGTTCCATATACATTGATATAGTAAAGCATTAAACTTTCCCTATTTTTTATTTAAGGAATGACTGTAATATTTTTTCTGTCTATGAAGAAATAACATAAAAAATGTGGTGCACACTGAATAACGTGCGTAGCAGGTTATTTAACAGTGTGCACCACATTTATCATGTTTATTATGTTATTTCGAATAGACAGAAAAACTATTACAGTCATTTCTTATAATTTAATTCTAAATTCCATTTTAAACCGTAGAAAACCATGAAAAAAGTAGATGATGTCACGGTCACATGACTAAATTATGTCTATTGGCTCATAACAAAATAACGTCAGCCAATCAGAAGACGCGTTACATCAAAAATTAAATAATATACAATTGTGCTTAATTTCATTGGTCTCAAACTGATACTTTTGGAGTTTTTGTGTTTACAAAAATTGTTGACAGACAAACAGACAAAGACATTTGGCATGGATGAGAGGCTCTAATAATTACTGCCAAGAATTATAAAAACACTGAATCCTGTTTTGTGATTTATTAGAAAAAACAAGATGTGGTATATGAGTGCCAATGAGACAACAGTCCATCAAAGTCACAATGCAAAAAAAGTAAACAATCATAGGTTAAAGTATGACCTTCAACACAGAGCCTTGGCTCACACCAAACAGCAAGCCATAACAGGCCTATAATGACCAGTGTAAAACAATTCAAACAGGAAAACCATTGGTAAAATGTTAATAATATGGTCATTGTTAATACTGTCGAGCAGGAATGGACATAAGAAGAAAGATCAAAAAGAAAACAGATCTCTTACCTCATATACTATTACATAATGTTCTTTCAATGTAGATTCTGAACAGTCATTGAAATAGTCTTCTAAAGTATCACAAATCCTGTGTAAAAACTCAACAACAAATGTTGGTGGTACTAAAAAAGAAAATAAACATGTGCAGCTATTTTTTTTTTAAGTTGAAATATGGACAAATAAAAGTCCTCTTCTTTTGCTAAAACTTTTTGTTTTTTGCTGTGCATATTTACAATGTACTGATTATGTGTCATGAATGGATACTCTTTTCTATAAGTTATTCTCTGAATTTACTTTCAACTTTATACAGAATTAATTGTTATGATATCTTATTTTGTTGTTATTCTGAATAGCAGGTAGCTGGGTCTTTGTCTTCTTTAATAATTATCTGAAATGACTTATCAAGGGTCCTGTGAATTATGATATTCAATACTCAATAGTATTATTACCTGTAAACCATTCTGTCAGGATTTAGTAACTGCTCTCTAAAATATTTCATTGTATAACTTTCTGATCAAAAAGGTTTGGAATAATCTTGCATTTTTTTGGTAAAGTAAAAACTATTGATAGATCTGACAGGGAAAAACAAGTCTTCATATTAAATACAAAAAGAAACTGTGGTATGATTGCAAATGCCAAAGGGTGCAATCAACAGTTTTTTTCTATGACGTCAGGGTACGTTCGCCTGCTCGAAAAAGAGATACAGTGGCTGCAAATAAGTTTTCAATTTTCACTGCCAAAAAAACAGGTTGTTTACAGTGTTGTCTCCCTCAAAACATGAATATTAAATCTATTTTAATCATTGAACCTGTTTGAATTGTAGTTAATTAACTTAATTTTGCAACCCAACACAAAAAAACATGATACTTTTTCACCAATTATCATGATTATGTTGATAAAAAGGGACTTCCCTCCATGTCTATTTTTAGTCGGGGAATAACCCCTAGTTTTTTTTTACGAAACTGTTTATAGTACCCAAATTAACAAGTATCATACTCAATATCAAGTAAAAAAAAACCATAAACAAACATTTTTAATCTAGAACTGTATCTAAAAGTTAATTGTCAAAAAAATAAGTCCAATTATTAATAAAAGATATAAAAATGAAAATGAATGGTTTTTTTTAATTTTGATCTTTTGGTCATAAAAAACTTCTGCCAAAATTGCATAAATGTCTGACAAATCAATTGATGTCTGAATAACAACCTGAATGTTAATAGCAACATAATTTATAATCACTATGTTTTGCTTTCATGAAATAAATGCAGCTTAGCTCAAAAATCAACTTTAAATTACCTTCTGTAGTTACCACAGCAACAAAGTACAATTGGTTCCTGTAGATGTTTATCAGATAATGGTGAGGTGTAGGAATAACTGGAGGAACATCGTCTGCAGATACAGCCTATAACCAAAAATTATAGACATGCAAACAAAAACCACCAAAACCAGCACATGTCATCAATGTATGAGGAAAATCATTTTAACCACAATCATTTTTATTTCACCTGACAACCTTAGCCACAGAACAGGTACATGTGTATATACAGAATTTCTGTCTTGCACAATTATGACAAGTATGTTAAGAACTCCAAACTTTGAATTTTATTATTCTATTATTTTATTAAATTACTTGTTATTTGCAAGTTACATGCATGAAATGTAACTCTAGAAACTAGACAAAATATGCTCGTTACAATCCTGTAATCAGTCTGCTATAATAAAAATAATTTGTATTTGTTTGAAAAAAAAAACCCAGTTTGCAGACAACTTTTTCCATCAAGCATGTCAATTAGCCCTACTTTGATTTAATTTCTTACCTTGCTTTGGACTTCAAAAAAGTAATCACATATAGATTTATGTATTACACTTTTCCAATGTTTTTCCATAAATACATCACTGAAAATACATCAAAACGAAAATATCACTCAAACTTTGCATCATATCTGTGTCTATTGACAGACTTTCTTCAAAAGTTCAATAAAACATATAAAATGGTAAAAAATTATTCATTATTTTCATCAGGAGTACCCTAATTACCAAGTTGAATTTGAACACACCAGTGCAACTCACATATACATTGTAAGTGCTTGATTTCACATCATTTCAGTCATGAAACAGTTCAACCTTATGTAGTTTCAGTTATACATCCACACCAGTCTGGCATTGGTCATTTGGGTCCATTATTTCCTTTTTTCTAATGTTCTGTTAATGTTTTGATAAAAAAAAAAACCACTGTAGGTAATTTTTTCTGTATACATGGTATATGTGATATAGAATTTTTTGTTTTATAAAGATAAGTATGAACAGAAACATATATTTGATATACTGTTCCCAGGTACATGTATGAAGCAGAAGAATGAAAATGTTACAGTCGGCATTTCAAGGCCTTTTATATCTGACTATGTGGTATGGGTTTTGCTCATTGTTGACGGCCGTACCGTGACCTTAATTGTATAGTTAACTTCTGTGTCATTTTTATCTCTTGTGGAGAGTTTTTTCATTTGCAATCAAACCACATCTTCTCATTTGTATAAGCTTGTGCTCAGCTTGGGACTGTTCAGCACTCTTTATAACCATTAGTTTGTTTTGAAATGTGAACAATTGCAACTTTAAAGGTTTACAGTGTACTTATTATCATACTGACCACAGGCATTGTCTTAGAATTTTTTTCTTTCTTATATACATTTGTACCTTTTTATAACACAAGGTACTTCACTCGCGATTTAAAAAAATATAAGTGGCAAAATTATGTTATGTGCCGATTTCATGGCTGTCAACCCCACTAAAACTTGTTATGTCGTAAATCTAAATTGATTTATCTGCACAATGGTGTATAACATGTCAGAATCATCCATAGGAATCCTACCCAAGTATGTCAATCATAATTATTTCGTCTACCGACGCCAAATTGGAAACACAAAACTCGCATTAAATGATTATTAAATCATAAAAATTGTTTCAGAAAAACTGTTAGTTTTTGTCTGAAAAGAACTTATCACCCAGTTAGTAAAATTTTATAAGATACCATGGAAAAAAATCTAACAAGTTTTATTTGTGGTATGTCTCCAAGTCTAATAAGTTACGAGTTTCCTTTTTTAGACACAAATTTTCCCATGATGTCAATGTCATTCAGACTCTCTTGACATAACGTATAAAATGAAACAAGATCTGACAGATAACTCTGAGAATCATTTAGACTTTCCCATAAAATTGACCAATGATTACGGAAACCGAGATACATAAAGAGACGTGACGTGTTTATTTCCAATCCATCGTCCGGAGACGAAATAATTATGATTGACATACTTGGGTAGGATTGCTACAGATGATTCCGACAACAAAAGTAGATGTGTTATACACCATTGTGAAGATTAATCAATTTAGATTTACGACTACCAAGTTTAAATTGGGTTGACAGCCGAGAAATCAGCATTTAACAGAATTTCGCCACCGGCTAACATTTTTCTTAATCGTGAGTTAAGTATCTTGTGTTATATAAAGGTATATAGGAGAGAAAAAATATTCTGAGACAAGTGCCTGTGATACTGACTATGTCTTTAGTCTTTAGTCTTTAGAAGTGTCAACTTGACACTATAATCTCTATCTGTAATTTCGATCACTCTGGTAATTTTATGTCTCTATTGTATTAAACTCATTAGTACATTTGTATTTATGATGTGGCACTGCAGAGAAACTAAATAAATAAATAATTAAATAATTAATTCAAAAAAAAAACAAAAAAAAATAATAAATAAAAAAAAAAAAAAAAAAAAAAAAATAATTAACCCTTATAAAACCTTAACTATCTATTTTGTGAACCTTCCAGTATCTTTAATAAAAACCCCTAACAAATGTTGAATATCTTCTATGTGATGTTTGTAATTATGATTTTCTGTTGTTGCTAAAATAATAGTACTTCTGATTCAAGTGTTTAAGTTTTGATGTTATGAAATAGAGTGCAGAGTGGAGTTTTTCTCTAGCCTCCTCATAATTTTCACAATCCAGAAGATAATGGTCAACTGTTTCTATTTGTCCACAGCTGCATTTGTCGATGAGTGCTGGGCATATCATTGATTTATATGAGTTTAAATTGCAATATCCTGTTCTTAAACTAGTAGTTATTCTATATATTTCAGTTGACGGTTTGTCTTTTGGAAGAGTATTCTTAACATTTTGTTGAAAGGCATAATATCTCCTTCCTTTTTCACTGGTGTCCCATCTGTTTTGCCATTTTAACATGTTACACTCTTTTGCTCCTTTTTGTATATCTTGTTTAGTAAATATTGGAATACTTTGTATTTTTTCTGCCTCCTGTGCTGCTTTTTTTAGCTAGTTGGTCTGCTAGTTCATTACCTTGTATGTCAGCGTGTCCAGGGGTCCATTCAATGGAAACAATGATTCCTTCAGATTTTAGTGCCAATATACCGATTTTAATATCATGAATAGTTTTGCCGTAATTATCTGATTTCCAATTTAAAGTTAAAATTCCAATTGCTGATTGGCTGTCTGAGAAAATTTTGATGGATTCAGTGTTTTTTCTGTTGTGTGGAATTATAAGAAAATCTATTACCAAAATATATATCAAAGACAAAGACAAAATATAATTATGTTATAGTTATTGACCAAGCAAGTCGGTATATAGAATTTAATCTGCACAGCTCAGGTGACCCTTATTAACCCGAACGACGTAGGAGTTCGGGTTAAAGGGTCATCCTGAGCGCGTGCAGATTAAATTCTATATACCGATTTGATTGGCCAATAACTGTTTTAACACATGACGTCATTAATTTACGTGAACGTTTTAGATGTGGACGATGTTCCGCAATCCACGGATCCTAGGAAAGTTTATTGTAGGGTAAAGAAAGGGGGAAATACGACTTTCATTGGTAAGTTTCAAATTGATAATTTTTTGGGAGGTTTAGACTTATTGTAAAATTGCGATTTAATGGTAGATTTTTTTTAATGTTTCTGTTAAATCTATTCCCATTTTTATTTAATAAGTGACGTTTAAGACTTTGACAAATTGAGTACTTTCAAATCGTTGTATGAAAAAAAAATCATAATCGGAAGGGTTATTGAGTTTAGATTAATTGCTTTTGAATTTCTTTCCATCAATGATATGCTTTAATAGAGAAAGATAAACCGAGGAAGATGTTAGTTATATTACCTAAATTTTTAATGTTGAATAAACGGAAAATACGTTTCTCTTTCCAATGTTTTACTCCCCCTTCCCCAAATTTCTTTGTATCTACTGTATTAATTTTTAAGACACGTCCATCTAAATGAAGTCTGATTGATCTCCAGCTAATCTCCCTGTTTTCAAACAAACTTAAATATGATCCCCTTTAAATTCGATCCAAAAATATGGGGAATAGATATTCAAAAAGTTGTTATAAATTCCATTGAGTCTAAAACTAATCCAAATCAGATTTCTTTTATTTGGATATTCTTAGATACATTTCTTTTTTGGCGGAAATTACCAAAAAAAGTTTTAACTATCTTTCTGACTTTAAAACACTGATTTAAGATTTATGTTGTACGCAAAATATAATAAAACATTTTATGTTCAAGCTAAGATGTAAAAAAAAGAATGAGAAACCTTTCTTTTTTCCTATTTTGAAACTACGATGTTTGTACAAAGTTCAACTGTGTCGTAATTTCAAGGCAGATGGCGGATTCGGGGTGGGGACGAACATGTCGTTCACCCTAGGATTGGACAAAGTATCGTGTTTTGCCTTAAAATCGTCAATATTGTTTTTAGTCTCGCTACACACGGTGATAGTTTTTTTAATTTGATAGAATAGCGCCCCTTTCAAAATCTAGGAACCGCCCCTAAAGGAAAAAAATAGATTTGAACTGTGCAGTATATCTGAGGTAGTTAATGCACACCTTTGCTGTGCATTATCCAGATTATAGCACAGTAAAAACAAAGAGATTTTACCCATGTCATGTGTTAATGGCATGTTGGTACTCTGATGAACTTTGACAACCTGTCTGTTCTGAATTCTGTTTATGAATACAATAAGAAAATAGGTTTCGTTTTGCTATCTGAGAAAAAAATACCCGCTGTTGTTGATGATAAAAAGGCTGTGTATCATTTTGTTTGTCAGGTGATGAAGAAAAAAAGGGGTTGACAGCAAAACAGGAAGTTGATTCGTCAATAATCCAGGATAAATGTCGTATCAACAGTGATTAATTTCCGTGATTAAATTTACCACAATCATAGAACAGAAACTAAAAAAATAAATTCTTCATTTCAATACATTTAGGCTTTATTATTATTTTATTCATTTATCAATTATTATGTTTGAGGATAAGCTAGTTTAAACATTAGCTATAAGATCGGTTTTCGTATGCATAATTTGATTACACCAAATGACTAAGAACCATAACTCGTCATCGGTAAAAAGATCAACAAACATCGGACGGTTAAAGAAGGACGAGGCCCTGTGTAAATGGCTGAGGCGTCAGCCCAAGCACCCAGTCCTTCTGTTGTTTTAACAACTGAAACTCCAGAGGTAAATGAAACTATGACTTGTCTTTCAATCTGAGGAGACGTTATAAGATTTGTTCATCTAAGTCGAAGCAAGGATTCACTATACAAATCAGGCGCGTAGCTCCCTATACGCCAACACGCAGTTGCGTGCACATCGCTTCGGCATGCCAAAAAAAATATTGCAAAATTAAAAAAATACAAATTAAATTTTTAAGGAAACACACATGTTGTCCCTTTTTTAATTTATGAAATGTCATTAAATAACGGCATTTGGTTTCAAAATAGAAGTTTTATTGAAGATCATGCATGACGAAATCGGACAGTGTAACTTGTATCTTTTACAAGATTTGAATTTGTTATACGCAGTCTAACACATGTAGTTTCGGTTTATCTGTTTGGAATGAGATGTATCAATCGGCATGAGATTTATCAGAACCCTTCGATATCGTTGAAATTATGCCATGGCGATGTGTTCGACGGACTAACAGAGCAACTCATCCTGCAAACACGCCAAAACAGTATTGGAAAGTCTCATTATATTTTGCGTTTATAGACCATATGAAAATCGAATGCCTATGATAATGGAACTGGAGAGTGGAGTCGCGTCTGGTATTATCAGAAAATCGCTTCTTTGTGTCGTATCTTCTTCCTCCTGTTGTAGGAAATATAACAAACGAACAAATCTCAACATTGTCAGAGACATACGAAACTGACCTGGTATGTAATTTTGACGAATTCAATTGAAAGGTCGCTCGATGGCGAACACGTACACTGGTTTATAACATCTCGCGAGTGCTACCGTGGAGATCTATCAATGTACTACGTCTGTTTAAATCAAATGTACGATCACCAATGAACAATGACAGGTTATCATCGCTAGCATTACTGCATATGCATCGGGATAGTGTGAATATTGCCGACAAATAAATAGAGAAGTTCGTTTCGGCCTAGACTCGAAGAGCAGATTTTTGACAATTTCGAGTAAATTCTGTATTAGAAAAATGTGTAGTTTATGTTTTCAATTAACCATGATTTACTCTATTCAGCAGCTTTATAAATAGTTTTACATTCATAAATTGTTTATAAATTCTAACTACATGAAGCTCCTCTATCAACTGTCCTATAACCGAAAACCGAAAAAAAAACATTTTCCTGCATAAAAGGGTCCCAATATTTTTTCGCCTCGCTCCGCTCGGCGGTAGTTGCTTGCACATCGTTTCTTTCTAGCTACGCCCCTGCAAATCCTTGGTCTAAGAAAACAGGTAGAGTCAGAGCTTTCGAACTGTTTTTGCTACACCAGTCACTACCAGTTCGTCCACATGTCGTTTCGGCCTCACTACCAGTTCGGCCACTGTCCATTCGGCCAGGGACTGTTATATGTGTATTGAAGGCCGTATAATTTTTGAACTGTAATACACCTTATCACTATTTGTCCGCCATTACTGGATATCACACAGGTTCCCGTAAAATTTTGACGTCATAAAACAAAATATCTGACGCCACAATGGAAAAGTGATTGTTGTATGCGTCAAAAGTTCAAGCGGCCGGGTCAGCCGGGATTAGCGATAAGGTGTATTGTTTACTTTTAGTTTTAATTCTAATTAAGTTGTGACGTGGATCGAAAAGATATCCGGTAGTTCTGACCCCAAACTGATCGGATCTGGCCTTAAATCGATTCGCCATAAGTTGATCTGTCTCAAAGTAGATCTGTCCCAGGTCTATACACCTTATCGCTATTTGTCTGCCATTACTGAATATCACACAGGTTCCCGTAAAATTTTGACGTCACAAAACAAAATATCTGACGCCACAATGGAAAAGTGATTGTTGTATGCATCAAAAGTTCAAGCGGCCGGGTCAGCCAGGATTAGCGATAAGGTGTATTCGCCCCATGTCACTCTTGTCCCGAGTCGATCCTACCCCATAATGAAATATTGAATTTAAATCTAATATTGACTTCAAATGTGAGCCATAGTTGTTAATTTATGTGTCATTTAGTCTTGTGGAGAGGTGACTCATTGGCAATTACAGCACATCTTCTTTTTTTATATTCAAAGGATTTGGTGGCATATGGATTTGAATCAGGATAATAATAAATTGAATTTGTATAAAGTATGAATGATTAATGACAGCGGGTAGGTGAAGAAGGCCTATTCTCAGACAGTGTTTTATTTATCTTTTTTAAATACAGGTTAAAATGAAATTATAATACAGTGAGTAACTCACTACTGGCTGGTTGTTTATCATCGGGTTTGATACTATTTTGACATGCCTACATGGCTGATAATTATTCATAATTTGATAGATAACAACCTTATGTGTTGACAAAAACTGGGAGTTGTGAATTTGTAGCATTACTGTCAGACTGTATACATATATGTATATGTATATGTAGTTTTGAGAATATGGAATAGTTATCGATCAACATGATCAAGCAATAGTATTAAATTTCTTTTGTCTGGAGGAAATTATCTGTAAAATTTGAAGATATTCAAAATTTCTTCTATTATCTCTATCATGTCTATCATGTCTATACATCTTGATTATGCATGAACTATTTGTCACTTGATATAAAGCCAACAACTATCAATCAACTGAAATTTCTTTGTAGATTTACATTTATACATGTAATTTGGTAATTTTTTCACCCAAATAATTATGAAGGAAAAGAATTGTCAATCTCGCATACTTAAGGTGGTACAAAAAATGTACCTAACACTACAGGGAGATAACTCTGTAAAATCAGCTAAACGTTTTAATTACGTTGTGTTGTTAAGGGAATATTGAGCTTCTCAATGATCAAAATAACTGTTAGTCAAACTGCTATATAACCAGTGTATTTTTTCTGATAAAACGGTTGGTTCAAATTTTTAAAAGTTTTTATATTTTTGTTAAAAGGTCAAAGTAAATACTTTGTCAAAATTTCAAGAAAATTAAACGAGCCAAATTAATTTTAGTTAAAGTGTTGGGTACCACCTTAATATGTACATTTGTAGATAACCATGATCATGACCAGCTGATCATGACAATACAGATATATCAAATAAAATTTCATTATCATTGATTACAGAATCAGCCCAGTCCAAGACTACACCTGAAGCTAAGAAAGCCTAAAAATGATAAGAAAGTCAAGTGGAGTACAGAAACTGTAGATAATGAACATCTGAATAAGAAAAAGTCCAAATGTAAGTCAATTAATAGTAGAGCATTTAGCAATGTTTAGTTGAGAAAGTTGTCTTTGTAATATAATACATGTATCTGTAAAATGTAAATTAATTAAAGTCAACAGTACTTAGTATACCGCTGCTCAATTGTAATAAATCGCAAAAACAAATCCAGGTTATGAATAAAAAAACCAAAGGAAACACATCAACTTTAAGAGGAAAAGAACGGAACAACAGAAACACGTACTGCACTGTAAGTCAATTGCAAGTGAGTCAGGTTTGTATCAATGTCTCATATGAAAAAGGTTTATTCTCAGTAAGTTTGTTTTATCATGTTTATAATCGTGTCTATGAAATGTAGGTCAAATGAAAGAAGAACATTTATTTGATTATAAAAATAAGGAGATGTGGTACGAAAACCAACGAGACAACTACATGTATCCACCAAAGTCGAAATTAAATGGATGTGTCACCAAGGTCCAGTCCAGTGCACTGTTAGATAATGTTTAGCTGACTTATATGTGCTGGTACCAAGGGACAGGGGGTCAGTCTATTACTAGACGTAATGTTCTCATAGGCATACATGTAGCTAAAAGGTTTTCATAATTTAATCAACGATAACAATTTAGATGAATGATGATAACTATCAATTACTAAACAATGCCAAATAGTAATAATCTAATTCAAGTACAAGAATATCAAATTAGTCAAATTGGAAAATTGCTTTTAGTTAAGTTTAAGTTGGATATCACCTAGTATTTGTATTTTAAATTGAAAATTTTGTATGTGTTATTACCAGTAGTTTAAGGTATATTTACCTGATGATTACAGCCAAGATATGTGTTTTGTTCAATTTACTAGACTGTTCCTCTTTTATATATTTTCTCTTCCAAACTTTTATTTTAATTCAGGTTGTTGCGTCTATGAGAAACCAAAAATGTTTGGAGAGTCATCAGATGAAGATGATGATGATTTTACATGTAATTGTCGTGGACATAAAGACAAATGCTTCAAACATGATCATGATCATGACCACAATCATGGATCAGGTAAACATATTTCTAGTTAGGCTAAATAAAATTTAAAAGTAACCTCTGTTCCAAGCCAGTCATTCTTTTATTTCTGATTTTACTCCCACTTGGCACAGACTGTATATCTCTACATACATGTAAGTAAACATATCTCTTCAATATCAGAATACAACTGTGAGGTATTAACTTAACTCCCACCTGACATCTATATCGAAGTCCACTGTGCAGTATCAATTTTGATCCCAAATGACACAGAGGTCCACTGTGAGGTATTAATTTTATTATTGTACTTATTGTACATACCTTTTTTATTAAATCCTTATAATTACAATAAGTGACTTAAAAACCCACAAAGATTTGAATAATTGACAATTTCTTTTTGTACAGTGATGTTATTTTGTCCAAGGAGGCTCACCATGTTCCCTTTCTCTTTTTCTACTCTGTCCTAGTGTAGTGAATTGTAATTATATTGAATAATAAATTAAAAAAGAAAAGGTCAGAGGTCTTTAACTTTTAATTTTCTTGTTCATGGCCGATTTAAAACAAGTACTTGTAAATTAACCTTTCATTTTATGGCTTTAATGTATATATTATATACATTAAAGCCATGAAATATAAACATACATTTCTCAGCAATTCTTGCTTTGTTGAAGACTCATTGGTGGCCTTGGGCTGTTTTGTGCTCTTTGATTCGGTTGTTGTCTATTTGACACATTCCCCATTTCCTTTCTCAATTTTATCTATTTCCATTCTCCCCATAAAAGAATTATGTTATCAGACTGAAAACTTATATTGCAAACATATGATAAATACATATGATGGGGAAAAATTATACAAACTGGTAAGTACAACTAAACAGGAAAGATTTTTTCTTGTGCTAGGAAGGTCTTGGACCTTGGGGTAAAACTGTCATTTTCAGCCCATTGGCAGGTATTTAAACTGATTTGTGAAGGAAAAAAATTGTTGATAGTTGTCTATGCTATTTATAAAGCAAATATACAAACTTTCATTATTGGAAGTAAGCATCTCTCGGTGCGATAGAAATTAACTATGGGTTAGCAAGGTTAAACTTACCCAAATACTTTGTTTTGTTTTCAAAGATCTTGAAAACCTGCACTGGCTCCTGTATAAGGACAATATTTTGTAGATTTTATATTAATTTTTTACAATTTATGCAGATTTTATATTCATTTTTTACAATTTATGCAGATTTTATATTCATTTTTTACAATTTATGCAGATTTTATATTCATTTTTTACAATTTATGCAGATTTATGATACATTTATATTAATGCATAGAGTCATTAGTTTGAAATTATTTGATGAGATCAAATTTGAAGATTTTTATTAACTTATTTTGAATGTTGCTGTTTATAAAATCAATTTGAAAATGTAATCTCTTGAATCATTGTCAAAGACTGTGCATGCATTTAATAAGCTTGTAAATTTGACAAGCGTATAAAAATATGATGTGAATAATTATAGAATAACAAATCAAAGAATTCAAATAGAGAAAAATATTTTAAGAGTGACCGAACAAAACATTAATTCACAAATGCGTGTAGCGCATGAGTTAATTATCAGTGTTGTTCAGTCACGAGTTGAATATTTTTTGATATTTGAATTCTTTAGATTTAATTAGTTATTCTTTTTATTACATTGTCAAATGGCTTTTTTAAAGAAATTAATGTTAAACATGTTAGTAATATATCTTTTTTCTACTCATTCACAATTTGTTTTGATCCGCCGTTATAGACGTCTTGACAATGCCTATTGATGTATGACGTCAGAGAGTGAAATAACCACGTTTATTTCACATGTGAAATTATTGGTTTTTATTTAGCTGGGAAATCAATGTAATTCATTGCAACCAATGAAATAATTTAATTTCACCTCATTATGCATGCAGGTAATTGTTTGGGAATCTGCAATCTTATTTTGTTTTCTATTGTATATTATAGGGTTATTGCATGAATATTGGGGAATATTGTCCCGAGTAGAATTTTATATTGCACGAGCTTGCGAGATTTTGTCGTTGATGACGTCATGAATTTTGAAGATTTATTGCACTAGTGCAATATTGGAATTTATTGCACGCTAACTTTTGGTTACTTTCTGTGGGAAATATTATATTCCTATGCAATAATATTGGTTATTCATAAAAATGTCTGTTAATAATAAAAATACATTTTCTTTTCAGGACAAAATGAACAACCTGGACCAAGCAGTTAATGTCACTTCAAACTGTAAAATTGTTGCTTGTTTTTATTGTTAAGTCAGATTTTTAATGTACAGCTTGTTGGGCTATATTGATATATTGCATTATATGTAATTTCTAAACCAAATTTCTCATTTTGTGTCTTATGTTTCTAGTTTTTTGTTTTTCATGAAATAGTTGTTATAACACAATGTGATAAAAAATTTGATCTTTGACTATGATTCATTAGATTTATTTTTTGCTCTCTGTAAGATCTGAAAACATCCTGTAAAGGAAAATGGTCAGTAAGCTTTTAGCATCCCATGAAATATTTTCACACAAAAGTTTCAATATTTTGCTTAATTCATTTTATTTTCAAACAATATATTGTAATTTGATAAACATTTGATCACTTTAACTCTCAATTTTTTTTTAATTCAACACTTTGGTTTACATGAAAAAATTTGAAATCAAAACACTGGCATGTCACTCAAATTTATTGGTTGATTAAAAATATTGCATAAAACTACAGAAAAGTCATCTAAATGTGTCTTTTGGGATGTTTTCAAATCTCAATTGCACTACAATATATTTTACCGAGCACATTGAAAGATCTGATATTAATTAGATTGTATGTTACATCCGTAAAAAAATATTTTTTTGATTTGAAACTGTTATTGTTATTGCTTATCGGACAAATATTGACTGATTGTGTTAGGCCAAAATAAAATAGTTATTTTTCCAGTAACCAAACTGACCCCAAATAGTATTGTTTTATTGCCAATCAAAATAAAACACTTTAGTCCAGTTCTAATCTTCCAAAATAGTCTTGTCTCACTTAAACTTCTGAAAGTCCCAACCAAGCTTGTTCAAACCAAAGACTTTAAATTGTCATCTTACTGATGGAAAAACAGCAAGGTACAAAGATGTGTAGATTTTTCAGTTAGAATTATGTGTCGAGGTAAGGTGATAACTTTTGGTCATGCATGATCTGATCCTAAAAATGCATATACCCGGTTAATATAACCACCACAGGCATTTATCCACCCTTGTTCTGTGTAGTTTAGTTTATTTATAAGACAAAAACTCAACTAAGCAAATCTTTTACCGTTGAAATAGGTTTAGATGTTTATACACATTGATGCCTTTGGTGTTGACCTTTATATTTATACAAATACAATTATTAAGTTCAAGTAAAATTAGAATTTTGTCTCTGGAAATAGTTCTTTGAAATGAGACTTTGGCATGCTGTCTAGACATTGCAGCATAAACCAGGATAGTCATGGCAACAATTGTTTACATTTTTGATAACAAATGTTTAAAGGAACCACTGATGCTAGGACAATGTAATTCTGTAGGCAGTTTTAATTGCATGTACCAAAGGCACATATCATTATTTGGACCTGTCCCTCTCAGTCATTGTCCATTGACTTTGAAACTTGTCTATATTTGATGAGTTAAAATATATGAATAGGTCAGTTTAATTTGACAACTAATTGTATGTCAATTTTATTAAGAGGCTAATTATATCATATCACCCTTGGCACCTCTCTTGGGGGAACATTTAGCCCTGCACCCAAAGTCATGATCTAAGCAATTTGAAATATTTTGAATGTTCTACATGTGAAAAAGTGTATAAACTTCAACATTTTCATTAAACTAGCACTGTTTCAACAGTTTATTACTTATATCATGTAAATTTAAGCATTTGACATTCCAATATCTTACTTATCTTAGTTAAGAGTGTTAATTTTCTAATCATTGGATGTAAGACATCCAACGAAAATTAAAAAAATCTTTCCTGAAGCAAGTAGACTAACTGATACCAAATTTTAACATATTTATATGAAGTGTGTTGAGTTTTACAAAAAATCAAATTATTAGTTTGGAATAAGGTCTAGTTCATAGTGAACCACTAGTGGTATGTCAACGATATTTGGTATGCATTTGATTAGCAATGGCACATCTTATTTTAATGGAGAATATTTGTTTCTTACCCCCTCAGTCATGATCTATTGACTTTGAGACTTTTGCTTATTTTACATGTATCAAGTTTGTGATTTTGTCAGTTTAAGTCATTAATATTTATTATTGACATTTGTATTTTCACTTCCATGGAGATTATTTTACACCCCCCCTCATTATGGTTCATTGACTTTAACACTTTTACATATTTTGCAAGTTTATATTTGTGTTTTGGTTTGTTTACCATCTGATTTAAACCAGTTCAAGGAATACGTCATTGTCGATCAAAAGGTCATCCCATATTTGAAATTAAATTATTGACACAAACTAGGTGCTATAAACGTATGTAGAATTACCTGGTAAAGATGAATAACATTCCAGAATCTATTTAAAATCAACTGGCTGAAATAATAGACGGTAGACTGTTAGAATCACAGGATATTAACCACATGCTGGAGGTGTTTCATTCTCGACAATGATTACGCAAAAGTTATTTGATAGTTTCTGTTTTTTTCATGACCACTTTAACACTACCACTGCTGGTGTTCTAGCTATGCGTCCTGACAATGCCATCTGTCCAGGGTTCAGTATTCGGTTTTGGCATGCTTTAAATGATGATATTATTCTTTTTTATTGCCACTAGGTTGCTACGGCTGCTGTCCAGAGCTAGCTGGGAATAATAAAACCATGATACATCAGCTCTATGGTCGGGTTGTTGTCGCTTTGGCACATTCCCCATTTCCTTTCTCAATTTTATTATTGTTGATTTAAGGTTTATGAGCCCTTCTGAAGACATTTTTGTACGAATTTTTCAAACTTCAATTATATCAAAACTACAGATATAATGAATAATAGAGAAAGGCCATTTTGTACATATTCCAAGGGGAAACTTGATGCAAAGCATTATTTTTCACTGTTTCATTGCATTTAATAGAAAAAGAGGACTCTTTATGGCAACTAAATCAAGAATTTTATAGAAAATCCACAGCCTTTATCCTTGTTCTCGCATATTTGGCAATTTGATGACTGATAGATATATGATTATTGCATACAGTGCTAGCATTGATTTCCTTAAAATAAGTTTATAAATGTAGTTATTGGTTGAAACAAATATAAATATGTACAAAATCAAGTACGCCTTTTAGGGTGCGCTCGACTTTAGGGAATCAGCACGAGGTGTTTTGGAATTTACAGGTTGCTTAGATCTTTTTGTAAAAAATAAACACTAGCATATCATAGAAAATCAAGTGAGTAATTTATGTTTCAAATTTTATAACAAAAAACTCTGTATTAAAGGCTGTGGATTTTCTATAAAAATCTTGATTTATTTGCCACAAAGTCTTCTTTTTCTATTAAATGCAATGAAGCAGTAAAAAATAATGCTTTGCATCAAGTTTCCTCTTGGAATATGTACAAAATGGCCTATCTCTATTATTCATTATATCTGTAGTTTTGATACAATTGAAGTTTGAAAAGTTCGTACAAAAATGGCCACAGAAGGGGTCATTAACCTTGTTGATTTAAGGTATATGACCCCTTCTGTAGCCATTCATACGGAATGAGTTGAATTATTGGCTTGCAAGCTAATAATACATTTATTACTTGGTTTTTTACTTGTTTTGACGAAATTGATAAACAAAAAATTACTGGAAAAAGCGAAATATTATTTCTGTAGTATGTTGTATAAATGTATGAAAATATTCTATGATTTTTTTTGTCTAATTATGTAGCTAATGCCCTAATATATATATATATTATATATATATAATTTAAAACTGGAAAGTTCACAATATGAAAAGATGAAATCATCTCTATTTTCATTATGTATGTTCTCAATCAACAATCATTGTTGAATTACTATTTTGTTTCTTCCCCGAGGGTATCACCAGAACAGTAGTCAGCACTGCGGTGTTGACATGAATATCAATTATATGGTAATTTTTTTTATAAATTTCCTCTTACAAAACTTTGCATTTTTCGAAAAACTTAGGATTTCCTTTCCCTGGAAAAGATTATCTTAGCCGTATTTGGGACAACTTTTGGGAATTTTGTGTCCTTAATGCTCTTCAACTTTGTATTTCTTTGGCTTTATAACTATTTGGATCTGAGCGTCACTGACGAGTCTTATGAAGACACAACGCGCGTCTGGCGAATTAAATTATAATCCTGGTACCTTTGATAACTCTTCGAAAGTCATAAATCGATTGAGAGAAAACAAATATGGGTTACAAAGTAAAACTGAGGTAAACACACCAACTAAAAGAGGAAACACTGCAACAACAAAAAAACCAAAACGACAACGCGACACACAAACGAACTATAAGATAATAACTGCCATTTTCCTGATTTGCTACAGGACATTTTTTTGTTGGGAAAAATGGTTGGTTGCATGAACCTGGTTTTGCGGCTAGCCGAAACTCGCGCTTTTATCAAGCCCAGTAGTCAGCACTTTTTTTTTGAGCTGACATGAATTATCATTGATATTGTTATATTTATTAACTAACTGTTTACAAAATTTTGAATTTTTTGAAATAATAAGGCTTTTCTACCTCAGGCATAGATTACCTTAGCTGTATTTGGCAACACTTTTAGGAATTTTGGATCTCAATGCTCTTCAACTTTGTACATTATTTGGCTTTTTTAAAAACTTTTTTGGATTCGAGCGTCACTGATGAGTCTTTTGTAGACGAAACCGCGGTCTGGTGTATATACAAAATTTAGTCCTGGTATCTATGATGAGTTTATTTATGGCAATGTTAAATATAACAGTCAAATGACAACATTACATGACAGGATTACGGTACAAATAAATGCAAGAACATTCAGGACAGAGAAATACACAAATAAACATTACAATAGGACATTTTGACATGTTAATAGTTATCAAAGGTACCAGGCTTATAACTTAATTCAACATACGTGCGCTTTGTCTACGTCAGAATCACCAGTGACGCTCAGGTGAAAAAAGTAAAGAAAGGCAAACAAGTACAATGTTGAAGAGCATTGATGACCCAAAATTCTTAAACGTTGTGCCAACTACGGCTAAGGTTATTTATGCCTTGGATAAGAACATCCTTAGTATTAAGAACAACTCTTACTCTTGCACACAGTAAAGAAGAAGGTCCAGTAAGACCCCTTTTTGGCCCCAAAATATAGCAGTTTTACAAAATTGTAAAAATGTAAACTTTTAGTTATTTATTTGACAGTAGAATGCTTCTGCTACATAAATATGGGCTCTTTTTGACAATACAATGCATATTTGTCAGGTACTGGCACCATTAAGTCATGCTAAATTACTGAAATCCTCACAATTCTAGCATTTAAGGTACATTTTAGACGGTTTTCGTGTCGAACGAAAGTGGCCGCATTCGTGTTCATCCTTAATATTGAAATTTAAATTGTATTTTATGATAATACATAAAATATATAAAGGTTGAGGATGAACACGGATTCGGCCACTTTCATTTTTGACAAAAACATCTGAAAAGTGACATTTTTTTGCATATTTGGTAGATTTTTCATATTTGAGCCTGAATCGGATCGTTTTTAATGACTAAATCAGTTAAAATCTTTCACATAAACTAATTGATTTAAATGAAATAGACACTAAAGTGTTTAAAAAATGGTCAAAATATTTCGTCAGATGAACCTGAAATTTGAGGCCAAAATCGGTCCTTACCGACCTACTCCTTTATAAAAATAACCATATAATTGATGTTCATGTCAATACCACTAACCACATAATAAAAACGAACACGTAAAACAAAAAAAAGGAAAGCACATTAAACAGCACAAAATAACCATGCATTGTCACCGACTGGATAACGCTACAAAATGATGTCTCAGGTAAATTAAAAAAAAAATGACATAGTTCAAAATCAGGTTTGTAAATATGGTATTTGATGTATAATATAACAATGACAATTTAATTAATATAGAATTGTGTTAGTAATTAGATAATTACTTGTATTATCTAGCTATGTCGGTATTTCATCCTTTGGTCACAACGAGCCCACGACACCTATATGCAGCGCCACGACATGAAATTTGGTCAAATCGTGGGTCATCTGTGATCGTCGTACGACAGTCGCACGATATTTTCAGCATGTGGCTCTGTCGTGTGTCGTGGGACGAAAAATGAACATGCACCTTTTTTGATTTACGATATTTTGTCGTGTCACTCTCTTGTGGTTGTCGTGGGAGTGTCTTACCACATTCGTGCGATAAACACATTGTCGTGGGTACCAAAATAAACCATTTCAATAAAAACAATCATAAGACTTACGCATGACTGTCGTACGACAATCTCACGACTGTCGCAAAACACTCGTTATACAGTCGCACGATTGTCTGAAGATTACGAAAATTTCGTACGATGCTCGCACAACATTGATTGTCTGTCGTACGACAGTAGTACGTTCGTCGGGCAACATATTTTCGTTTTATTTTGAAAAAAACAATTCGACGGGAATGTCCGTAGACTATTCCACGTCCCCCGTCACAGTGACAGTGACGACATTATCAGCAGGGTCGTCTCCAGCAGTTTCCGAATCGTCATATCGTCGCTGTTATGCAAAAACCTCGTATCTCCTTTTTTTGCGGAAATCTTTTTATCGATTATTTAGGATTAAATATGTATGTTCCACTGTATGTGACAAAAAAGTGTAGTCGGATTGGTGAAACATTTTAATTTGTTGTGCGAAAATATCGTATAAAAAAAACCACACGGCACGGCAGCTGACATTACAGATTGATCAATTTAAGGTTCTCAAAGCTAATAAAGCTTAGAAATAATGAAAAGCTTTGCAAATAAAATATAGGTGCAGAAATGTTTGCTCGTCTTGGTAATTGATTAGTTAGAAGATCAGTTGAATAGCATTGAGGACCCAAAACTTCTGCAAGTTTTTCAAAATACAGCAAAGGTAATCTATTCCCGAAGTAGAAAATCTTAGTATTTAAGTGTCTACAAACATACATTTCGATTTTTTTCGTGTAAGATTAAGACGATGTTTATCAGAGCTTATATTTATCATCAAATTATTATATATAAAACTATGCTCATATTTTAGCAACTCTTTTTTTTAGATTAGAATTGTGTTTCAGACTTATATATGTACAATGTTATTCAAGTCACTACTTTGTAGAAGAACAGTTAAGTAAAATGTCTTAAAATCATTTATCAAGTACTCGTATTTGTTTCTTTTCTTAACCAGTTATCTCCGTTTCAACATTTTTTAATTGGTAAAGACAATTCGTTTAAACCATAGTGTATTCATAAGAACATTTGGAAATAACGATACGTAAAGAATAGCTGAACACAAATTATTCTTCAATGTTTTATCTTTATATATTTTTTTGATCAAAACACAAAATCATTTTTCCAATACTTTCTTTTGAAATTGAGCGTAATAAACATATAAATTGTGTTTAATCATAGTCAAGGACAAATCACGGCATGGGGTTGATTTCATTTGCGTATAACAGTCTACCGCCTTTTATTTCAGCCAGTTGGTAGTTAATAAATCTAGCACCAGGTCTTCGTCTTCAATTATGTATTTGCAAAATACCACGCAATTCTATATACGTGTATAGCCCTTTAGGTTTGTGTCAATAGTTTTATATCGACTGTGATATGGCCTTTGCTACCGACAATGACATTTTACTGACATTGGTTTAAATAGCAAACAACAATCTAAGACGTGGTAAAAAAATGTCCTTAGATCGTTTAGACAGAGACACATCGTATGGATCAGACAGGTGGTAATGCCAGGACTCATAGCTGGAACACCAGGAGTTTTGGCGCCAAAGTGCCCATGAAAACAATTTACTATTACCAAAAACATATAAATTGTGTTTAATCATAGTCAAGGATAAATCATGGCATGGGTTGATTCCATTTGAGTATAACAGTCTAGCGCCTTTGATTTCAGCCAGTTGGTAGTTAATAAATCTAGCACCAGGTCTTCGTCTTTCAATTATGTATTTGCAAAATACCACGCAATTCTATATACGTGTATAGCCCTTTAAGTTTGTGTTTTACATCGACTGTGATTTGGCCTTTGCTACCGACAATGCCATTTTACTGACATTGGTTTAAATCAGATGTTAATCAGTTTTATATTAAATTTTAATAACTTTTCAAAAACTTTTCAGTTAAGTACGTAAATAACTTTTCACAGTTTTTAATTAGACATATGCTATATGATCAAACCCCTCCAGAAGAAACCGAAATATTGGTGGTAATTGTTAGTTGATGTTATATAAAATGTTGAAATTGGTAGCTTAATTACAAAGTATATTTATGGAACATCATAAAAAAGGTCAAATAAAGAACGAAGTTGAATAGCATTGAGGACCCAAAACTTCTGCAAGTTTTTTCAAAATACAGCAAAGGTAATCTATTCCCGAAGTAGAAAAATCTTAGTATTTAAGTGTTTACAAAAATACATTTAGATTTTTTTCGTGTAGGATTAAGACGATGTTTATCAGAGCTTATATTTATCATCAAATATATTATATATAAAACTATGCTCATGTTTCAGCAACGTTTTTGTTTAGATTATAATTGTGTTTCAGACTTGTATATGTACAATGTTATGCAAGTCACAACTTTGTAGAAGAACAGTTAAGTAAAATGACTTAAAATCATTTATTAAGTACTCGTATTTGTTTCTTTTCTTAACCAGTTATCTCCGTTTCAACATTTCTTAATTGGTAAAGACAATTCGTTAAAACCATAGTGTATTCATAAGAACATTTGGAAATAACGATACGTAAAGAATAGCTGAACACAAATTATTCTTCAATGTTTTATCTTTATATATTTTTTTGATCAAAACACAAAATCATTTTTCCAATACTTTCTTTTGAAATTGAGCGTAATAAACATATAAATTGTGTTTAATCATAGTCAAGGACAAATCACGGCATGGGGTTGATTTCATTTGCGTATAACAGTCTACCGCCTTTTATTTCAGCCAGTTGGTAGTTAATAAATCTAGCACCAGGTCTTCGTCTTTCAATTATGTATTTGCAAAATACCACGCAATTCTATATACGTGTATAGCCCTTTAGGTTTGTGTCAATAGTTTTATATCGACTGTGATATGGCCTTTGCTACCGACAATGACATTTTACTGACATTGGTTTAAATAGCAAAGAACAATCTAAGACGTGGTAAAAAAATGTCCTTAGATCGTTTAGACAGAGACACATCGTATGGATCAGACAGGTGGTAATGCCAGGACTCATAGCTGGAACACCAGGAGTTTTGGCGCCAAAGTGCCCATGAAAACAATTTACTAATACCAAAAACATATAAATTGTGTTTAATCATAGTCAAGGATAAATCATGGCATGGGGTTGATTCCATTTGAGTATAACAGTCTAGCGCCTTTGATTTCAGCCAGTTGGTAGTTAATAAATCTAGCACCAGGTCTTCGTCTTTCAATTATGTATTTGCAAAATACCACGCAATTCTATATACGTGTATAGCCCTTTAAGTTTGTGTTTTACATCGACTGTGATTTGGCCTTTGCTATCGACAATGCCATTTTACTGACATTGGTTTAAATCAGAGGTTAATCAGTTTTATATTAGATTGTAATAATAACTTTTCAGTAAAGTACATTAATAACTTTTTCACAGTTTTTGATAAGACATATGCTATTAAACTCCTCCAGAAGAAACCGAAATATTGGTGGTAATTGTTTTAATTGATGTTATACAAAATGTTGAAATTGGTAGCTTACAAAGTATATTTATGGAACATCATAAAAACCAGATATATAAAAAAAAAAATAAGATGTGGTATGATTGCCAATGAGACAACTCTGTACACGAGACCAAATGAAACAGAAATAAACAACTATATATGTTTATATTATAGAAAATAATGATCTGTGGTAAAAACCGCATCTTTAAGTTTTAAAGGGATATAAGCTATGAGATATACACAAAAAAAATATATGATTATTTGTTCAATCATTAATGAAAGTGAAATAGTGAAATATTAATTCACTTTTATCAGCCATTTTGTTTCAGTTTTGTCAACATAATATAATAAATATCGCGAATGAATTATTCACTTGCAATTGAGTAATTCTACCGCATTGAATTCGAATTTCTAACATTATATTTACACTTCTGCTGTGGATGAAAACTACTCTTTTAGTATCAGTGCTTTGGCATAATTTTAGAAAAGGTTACTAAATCAATACATACTGACATATAGTCCCAATTGTTCTTATGTCTGTGTACATCATTTTTACATATACACAAATGAACGGTAGTATTACCGTTCATTTGTGTATATGTAAAAATGATGTACATCTGTTTAATTGTTGTTAAGAACTTTTTATCTTAAAAAATGATAGTTATAATTTTTTTCCAATTTACTGGCTAGTTGTTTGTTTGTCTAAGTAATAGTATTGATACAATATTAGTATGATTGGGTAATGCCATTGTCATAGAACAGTTTGACACAGAGTGGGACAATACTTGGGATTGAATATAGACCCTTCCTCTTTAGTCCAATCATTATCTTGATAAATTATTAAATCAGGACCTAAAACATCGCTTATTTAGTGAAAATGTTTGGAGGGGAATACATTTCATATGTGACAAAAAGTCTCTTGAATTTGACAGTAACTATTGTAGGAAGTTTAATTGCAGAAACTTAAAAGAGTGATAAACATATACATTGGGGGGATTCAAAGAACTATTATATGTTGTTTCTATAAAATATAATAGAAACTTGAGATGGTTACTAATGCTTGTAAACAGGACCAAAAAAAAAGGGTGAGTCTTTCGTAGACGAAACGCGCGTCTGGCGTATATATAAAATTAAGTCCTGATATCTTTGATGAGTTTATTTACATCCACTGGGTCGATGTCACTGCTGGTGGAGATTTTTTTCCCCGAAGGTATCACAAGCCCAGTAGACAGCACTTTTTGTGCTGACATGAATTATCATTGATATTGTTATATTTATAAATTAACTGTTTACAAAATTTTATGAAATACTAAGGCATAGATTACCTTAGCTATATTTGGCAACACTTTTAGGAATGTTGGATCTCAATGCTCTTCAACTTCGTACTTTATTTGGGTTTTTTAAAACTTTTTTGGATTCGAGCGTCACTGATGAGTCTTTTGTAGACGACACGCGCGTCTGGAGTATATATAAAATTTAGTCCTTGTATCTATGATGAGTTAATTCAGACTGGTTAACTTTTAATGATAGTTATTATCCTGTATGTACGAACTGTTATGTGAAATTTTGATTGTAGCGCTGGACATAATAAAACTTAACTCATAGTTCAAAATTAATATATCATCAAAAAATTCTGGTATTGTTCTCAAAGTCACGAGGTTTTCAATCAAAATACCAGTATTGAATTTTTTTTTTTGCGGCAGACGCTTTTTGTAAACAAAAGACTCATCAGTGACGCTCGATTGAAAAAAGGTCAAATAAAGTTCGAAGTTGAATAGCATTGAGGACCCAAAACTTCTGCAAGTTTTTTCAAATACAGCAAAGGTAATCTGTTCCCGAAGTAGAAAAATCTTAGTATTTAAGTGTCTACAAACATACATTTAGATTTTTTTCGTGTAATATTAAGAGGATGTTTATCAGAGCTTATATTTATCATCAAGTATATTACAATGTATATATAAATAAAGGCAACAGTAGTATACCGCTGTTCAAACTCATAAATCCATGGACAAAAAAACAAAATCGGGTAACAAACTAAAACTGACGGAAACGCATAAATATAAGAGGAGAACAACGACACAACACTACAATGTAACTAACACACACAGAAACGGACCAAGCATCAGACAAAATCCCACGAGAATAACAAATATAACATCAAAACCAAATACATGAATTTGGGATAGACAAGTACCGTGACACGTCTTATCGCAATGTCAATTTACACTCAAAAATAAGAGAAAACAAACGACGCAACGTTAAATTGTAACACACACAGAAACGAACTATTATATAACAATGGCCATATTCCTGACTTGGTACAGGACATTTTTAAAGGACAAAATGGTGGGTTGAACCTGGTTTTGTGGCATGCCAAACATCGCACTTTAATGGCAATGTTAAATATAACATAAAAATGACAACATAATATTACAGGACTACAATACAAATAAATAGGATAACTATGCTCATATTTCAGCAACTTTTTGTTTAGATTATAATTGTGTTTCAGACTTGTATATGTACAATGTTATTCAAGTCACTACTTTGTAGAAGAACAGTTAAGTAAAATGTCTTAAAATCATTTATTTAGGACTCGTATTTGTTTCTTTTCTTAACCAGTTATCTCCGTTTCAACATTTTTTTTATTGGTAAAGACAATTCGTCAAAACTAAAGTGTATTCATAAAAGATTAGGAAATAACGGTACGTAAACAATAGCTGAACACAAATTATGGAATATAGTTATCCTTATTCATACGATAATCAAGAGCATGCATTTCGAAATGATTAAAAGAGGGACAAAAGATACCAGAGGGACAGTCAAACTCTTAGATCGGAAATAAACTAACAATATCATGACTAAAAAAGAACAAGACAAACAGATAGGTGGTTTCTGATTAAAAGGAAGCTTTTAAAGCAAAAGATACAGTAGTGGAATTCAAATCATCCCTTCAAACATTATAAAGATAGCAACACAAGCTGGTTGATATTTATGGAATATTTGTTTCACAGAAGACGAGAATGTGCAAATAGTCGCAACCACAATCTTTCTCTTTTCCTTTTATGTAAAATACCAAATTAGTCTTATCACGTGGTCTGTACTTGAATGAGCAACACAACGGATGTCACATGTGCATCAGGATCTGCTTAACCTTCCGGAACAAGTGGTATCATCAGGCTTTTTGTTTGGATTCATGTTGTCACGGCATTGTCAGCTCGTTTTCGACTCATGATTTGTGATAATTTCTTTAGTAACATTCGCCTCTGTTCTAATCAGTACAAAAAGGAAATTGATATGTTAATGTGTTAGCCATACATCCATGAAACAGCTTAGATTCCTCTGCTGGTGGACTGATAGTCTCCGGGTGTATCACCAGCCAAGTAGCCAGTACTTTGATAAAGTCATGCAAATACGAATTTTGCGTTTTAGAAATTTTCAGTTACAAAGTTTTCGAAATTAATTAAAATTGAGGATTAAACCTCCTCATACTCTTTTTGTCGTTTTTTGTTAATAGTAGTGTTGTCAACGGTTAAACGGTTAACCGTCATAAGGACCGAATATCGATACCGAAAACGCTAATAATAGAAAATCAAAATGTTTCAGATCTCGTTCATATAGATCAATGAATTTCAAGATTATATATACGTCACAAAAATACGTCATTGTTTTGTGATGTGCTGTTAAAGGAAGATTTCCATTGTTAGCCTGCGCTTTAAATGTTGATATGTACTAATTCATTTTTATTCATGCGTTTCTCTGTGCTGAATTTGCTTGTGTTTGTTTGTACTGTTTCCTATCGCGTAGTGTTGTCATCTGGGCGACATTATTAGCATTGCCATATAAGGGGAGGTTTGGCTAGCCATAAAACCAGGTTCAGCGCACTAAGTTTTCTTAAAATATCCTTTACCAAGTCGAGAATATAGCAGTTGTTATCATATAGTATGCTATATGCACGTTGGCGTTTGTTTTTGTTGCACTTCAGTGTTCCTGGTGTTCCGTTGTTTTCCTCTTATAGTTGATGTTTTACCTTTGAGTTTGTTTGTAGCCATGATTTGTTATCTCTCAATCGAATTACGACTTTTGAAAACCGGTAAAGTTAGGCTGTTTCTTTTCTTAGGTCGGGTTGTTGTATCTTTGTCATTTTCCCCATTTCCATTATAGGTTGGGAGATGGTTTTATTCAATTGTTTAATTTCGTTTTGGAATTTCAATCAGTGGGATACCAGAGGAACAAATAGTACTGATATTGTCAGCTTTATTACTATTAGCCTCACCTTGTCTCAAATCAGAACAATAAATAACAAATATAAACAACACATTTTTTTCATGTGTTTATCACGGTTTACTTTTTAAAGGATGATTTCATCTACAATAACATTCTATTATTGGGACATTTTTGTTTTTGTTCAGGTTATAAATGTTTATAGAGTCATTATTACAGATAACTTATTTCCATTTTCTTTAAAAATTCGGTTAAGTCAAATGTTTATACGGTTATTTTTAATCACTCTGGTTAGTTTTGCCTGACAACTATATGGTTTTAAGAAAAGCTTAGCAAGAACAAATTATGTAACACCTTAAGGTAAATGGATAAATTCAAAATCAGTATTTTATTCCTATCACGTACCGTTGCCTTTTAAGCGATATAAATTAAGATTGCCATATTAACGGGGGGTTTGTCTAGCCATAAACCAGGTTCAACCCACCATTTTTCTTAAAATGTCCTGTAGCAAGTCAGGAATATGTCAGTTGTTATCAAATTGTCTGTTTGATTTGTTGCACTGCAATGTTTCTGTTATTCTGTTGTTTTCCTCTGATATTTGATGTGTTTTTCGGTTTGAGTTGTAACCCGGATTTGTTTTCTCTCAATCGAATTATGACTTTTGAACAGCGGGATACTATTTTTGCCTTTTTCTATTAGATAAGTTGAAACATTTCATTCGATGATGTCACATTCACAGTAAATAGGATGCTATAGTGGTTTCGACAGTTAGAATCTAGTTGTGGTGTTCTGTGACATAGATATTCAATATCAGTCAATCAACTCAGTAAAATATGTTATACTTCAGTATATAATAGTCAGGAACCTCTGACCTTTGTTAGTAATTGTATTTGTTTTCTTATTTTATTTCTTTAATATAATTTGGAGTTTAGTATGCCGTTCATTTTTACTGAATTAGTACACATTTTTATTAAAGGGACCAGCTGAAGTCTGCCTTTAGGTGCGGGATTTTCTCGCTGTGTTGAAGAGCCATTGGTGGCCTTCGGCTGTTATCTGCTCTTTGATCGGGTTGTGGTATCTTTGCTATATTCCCTATTTCTACTCTCAATATTATGATGAAAACAGTACTGTCCCGTTGCAAAAAAAGCAGTAATGATTCAGTGCAGAAAACAAGATAAGAGGATTTTTATCAGTGCTTATATTATCATCAATTATATTATACATAAAACTATGCTCTATGTACAATGTAATGCAAGTCACAACTTTGTAGAAGAACAGTTAAGTAAAATGTCTTAAAAATCGTTTTAAGAACTCTGATTTGTTTCTTTTCTTAACCAGTTATCTCCGTTTCAACATTTTTTTATTGGTAAATAGTATTTGTCAAAACTTAAGAACATTCATAACAACATTTGGAAAGAACAAAACGTAAAGAAAAGCTGAGCAAATATTTTTCTTCGTTTTTTGAATTATCAATAGATTTTTTTTAAAAATCAAAATACAAAATCTGTGTTCTTTCAAAATTGAGCGTAATAAAAGTTAGTACAACACAAAACGTAGACCATGGTGGCTCATAGTCTTAAGGTCTAATTATATACAACAATGGATTTTAACTACTTGGTAGTAAATAAACCTCACACTTGGTCATTGAAATGTCATTTTTTTTATTTGCTAAATAGAGAAACCTCCCTTCTACCTGCATAGCCAGGGCCGTAACTAGTTTCTTTTAAAAGTGAGGCAAAATATATTCGCCGAGCGAAGCGAGGCAAAGGGTCTTGAGGCCGATCAAGGCCCCAGAAGCTCTGCAAAACGTGCATTCTGACCGTTTCCCGGACTCTTTCTTACTCTGAAACGCATAATTTTTAGCTATTTTTGACATATTCTGTCTCAAAGCAAAATATACAGATTCATTGTAATGAAAACTTTTAGGTTTAAGGGACAACATCAAAAGACCGATATGTAGGATAAAGCAAAAATAGTAATTCTCATAATCATTTTAATACCAGATCTGTCTGTTCTTGTCATGTAATATTGTGTTTAGACTTTGGAGAATTTTTTTTATGACTGAATTTAGATATGGTGACAGTGCAGTATTATACTTTAAGTACCGCTTAAATCGACATTAGGACCATCTTGACTTTGTTTTATGTTATTAATGATTCTTTCATTGCTGAAGACCCTCAGGCCAGCGACTATCAAGATGAAGAACAGGGATAAAAACCCTGATCATAGATAATGTTTCTATGTATTGACTTTGTGTGCGATTAAGTCCCGTGCACGTTTACTCCATATTCCTTTATTTTGTATTAAAGGGTCTGAACACGACTAATTGCAAGCGCTTCAATGTAAAAGGTCATATATGGCAATACATTGTTTTTTTTTTTCAAATGAATTGATACCGGGAGATTGGTGGTCTCACTTTAATTTCAACCCATGTCAGCTATCTAGTTTTATCTACAAAAAAGAGAGCCAGTTTTGTATTCTTTAATATTAAATTCAATTCTCCATGAAGAAACGACCATTTTTTCTGTGTCCAGTAGCATCGTATCTTCTTAAAAATTTTCTCGACAATGTCTGGCATCGGTGGACATGCAACATTGCCAAACCACACAACGTACCGTCATCGTAGATCTAATTTCAAATATTCTTACAATTGAATATAGTTTTTTCAATTAGACAAAAGGTCCTTCAGTATAAGAAAACTATAGTTTTAAACAAAATTACTAGATTTACAAAAGAAAATCAACACTTAGACTATAGTCATAAAGAAGAACAATAAATGAACAAAAGACAAACCCGGGTACAGATAAGACAAATAACTAAAAACAATAGACCATCAACACTGAAAACTAAAAGTAAATTAGAAACATAGATCACGAAAAACATGCAGGGGCGACATCAGAGAGTGAAGAGAACTTGCTTCTTGCAAGACACTCGCCGTGAAAACAATTTTATATGAAGACAAGCTTTTGTTTCAATTTTTTTTTTTCAAATTTCCAACATGAGGTATTTGCCTCATTTGCCTCCATGTAGTTACGGCCCTGATAGCAGTTGAATTAGTGTCAACAGTTTCATGTAAAAAAAAGTGGTAATCAGTTATGACACCAATGACGTACACAGTAGACTTGTATAAATTGGATTTTATTGAAATTCAAATTACTATTGCAATCAACATCTGACAAGAAGTGCATTGATTACTTTTATATTTGTTAGTAACATCTTCCAAAATGGGAAGCGGATTTAGTTCAGACAATGAAAATGAGAGGATTGGAGCAATTTTCGACGCTATTCGACACGAAAGGTTTTCGCTGGCTGCAGATCTCATATCAAAAGGTACAGGGGTAAACTGCATTAATTTTGTTGGTAGCACGCCTCTTATAGAAACATGTAAGTACCGAAGGAATTCAATTACGAAGAGGAGTGTAGTGGAATGTGCAAGAGAGTCTTTTGTTAGATTTCTTATCGACAATACTTGTGACAGCAGCAAATATGATATATATGGATGGACAGCCCTCATGTATGCAGAAAAGAATGGTCATAGTAACATAGCTAATATTTTGGAGAAAACCAGAGGATAATATGAATTCGAGAGTTTTAATCAAAAGAGCTGTGAGACAGAAAGCGCATAACAAAAAGAACAAACATCTTGTTGTTGAATAAGAACTAAGACCAACAATGTAAATTTTTTTTGCCAATTCATTTACAATGTTGTCCGTTCCAAATTTGCTGTTTTTATCTCAAAATAGTGCTGGTAGGTATTTCAAATCTACTACTATTCATTGTAAAGCGTGTCTCGTAAAACTTGGTATAGTTATAAAAATGGAAAGTTTATTTTATAACATAGATATCGAAAAAAAATATATATTTGTATAAAAGAAAATTTGTTAATAAAACTAAATATATAACTTAACAGTAGTAGTCGTTTGTTGATGTCGTTCTCGTTTTTTATATAGATTAAACCGTTGGTTTTCATGTTTGATGTTTTACACTGTCATTTTTGGGGATCTTTATAGACTGCTGTTTGATGCGAGCCAAGGCTCCGTGTTGAATATCGTGCTTTAATCCTACAATGGTTTTTCTTTTACAAAGTTTAACTTGGATGGAGAGTTGTCTCATTGGCACTCATACCACATCTTCTTATATCTATCAACAACAAATAGACCTTTCTTGTCCTGTAATAAGAAAATACAAATTATAATAAAGATTTCTTTACTGCCTAGCAATACCATGTTTGTTATTTTAACAGTTTGTATCTTGATATTATGCCTCATAACTTGACGAACATCTAGAAACTGCTAATGTTACGACAAAAGAGATGCTTTTATCTTCCAAATTGTGATGAAGAGTAGCAGTGGTGCAATTCAAATCATCCCTTAAAAAAATGTACAAGCTGGTTGATCTTTAATCGAATATTTGTTTCATAGAAGACGAATGCGCCAATAGTTACCACAAGCCGTTCTCCTTTTGTGAAAATGTAAAATACCGAATTATTCTTATCACCTGGTATGTACTTGAATAAGCAACACGACGAAATGCCACATTAGTCCCAAATATTAATTAAAGGGGCCAGCTGAAGTCCGCCTTTGGGTGATGGATTTTCTCGCTGTGTTGAAAAGCCATTAGTGGCCTTCGGCTGTTATCTGCTCTTTAATCGGGTTGTGGTATCTTTGCCATATTCCCTATTTCCATTCTCACTATTATGATAAAAACAGTACTGTCCCGTTTCTAAAAAAACCAGTAATGAATAAAGCAGAAAACAATATGTACTGAATAAACAAAAAAATCACTGCACAAATTTAACTGTAACAGTCGGAAACCCGATTGAAATAGAACAAAAGAATTGAAGCTCTTTGTTAGAGAAGGCGATAAATGCTTACTGTAATGTTTACTATAGTAAAAAAATTTTAAAAGTTAATAGAAACAAATAAAATGACAATTTTCTTCTCAATAACGAAGTGTTTTATTTTAAAACACCATTTGCATAAGTTTTGAATTTATCTATTACATAGTTAAGCAGAACAATTAGATATCAAGTCGACGACATGGGTATCTATCAAGTTGGATGACGAAAATGCATAACCTCCGATTTAAATATTTTTTTTACCACGGACGAAGAACATATCAATCTATTAGTTCAGTAATTTTCGTGTCTGCCCTTCCATTATGTGACTCAAGAAAAAATTCCCAAAAATGGGTAACAATTATATGGAAAAAGTGAAAATCGAGTGCACCTTTTTATGTTAGGGTGTGTTTGAGTTGAATATTTTATCTTGAAATCTTACAAAGCAAGAATATTTGATACACCCTCTCGCTTCAGATTCTATCCTTTCATATATCAAAGCTACAGGTTGACTTTATAACATAAACCAAATCACAGTACTTGAAGATGAAATATATGGGTCAAGTGAAATACCTATCTAATGAATCACAAACAACAGAGTAGGTGTGTTCGAACAGCTATTTTTTTTACTAAAAGTACTTGACGACAGTCTTTCAAGTTGGATGATAAAAATGCTATCTTCATTTTTTTAGTGTGATAACTAGGGTTTATAGTCTTCAACCACTAAACAAATCTAGTCTGCCCTTCCACGAAATAATTAATTAGAATTTTTTTTAAATGTTTATGAATTTTCGAAAATTCCACCTGACAACCGATCAGACAATAGTTTAAAGTCGAACCAATGCAGATAAGATAATTAACTGATGCTCATTAGCTAGTAGATACATTTGTCTTTTAAAATACAACTGACATTTAAGGATCGTAATGTTGCTAAGTGGATAAATTTATCGGTTTTCAAGAGCAAAATTGGCAGCGCGTCATCCCTACAATGGCTTCCATTTTTACGATTGTGAAAATGAACTGGCGTAATGGGGAGATAATTTTGACGAAGTAGAATCCTGACTGGTAAGTTTCAGCAGTACTGAATAAAACAAAAGTACATCATTATAGTTTTATCATGTAGCCGGTCAGTACAGTTTTACAAGATGGTAGAAATGTACCATAAAAGTGTGATATAATTAATTGTAGTGTAGTTTAAGAGATGGTTTTTGCATAATTGTTTAATTGCGTTATGGAATAAACTATCAATCAGAGCGGTTTCTGAAGTACACATAGTTCTGATATTGTCAGCTCTATTGATGTTAGCGTTAACTTGTTTCAAATTAGAACAATAAATTACAAATATAAACAATACAAGTTTATTTTCATGTGTTTATCACGGTTTACATTTTCAAGGATGATCTTATCTACAATAACATACTAATGTAACATCTTTGTTTTTGTTCAGGTAACAATTGTTGTTATAGTCATTTATACAGATGATTTATTTCCAAGCTTTTAATAAAATTCGGTTAAGTCAAATGTTTGTACAGTTATTTCTAACCACTTTTTTTAGTTTTGTTTCGCCATATTAACCCCGGTGTATTTCTGAAACATCTGCATAAACTGGTGATACGCATGGCGATTTTGTATTCATAAGGATATTGAAAACTAGATGGTTCTAAAAAAAAGCAAAAAAAAAAACACCAAGTCATGTAACTCCGTTAATGTTTTTTTTACATGATTTAAAATCAGCCATTTTAACATATTTATGGTCATTATTAAACAAACTTCGACAGACAGGATATTTTTATCCTGGTATTTATCAGATGGTTCTAAATATACCTTACACTTGGTCTCAGAAATGTCATTCTTATTTTATTTGTTAAATATAATGTTACTCCATTTATTGGAGTTTCTTTGGTGTCAATAGTTTTATATTAACTTCATTATTATCGACAATGTCATCAATGACGTATCTTGCAACAATGTGTGAATGAGTATTGATTAAGTTTCAAATTTACCATTGTAATTTACGTAAAACATAAAAAAAAGTTCATTGATATATTTAATACATGTATTGTCCTGCAATAAGAAAATACGAAAGTTAATAAAGATTTATAGATAAAGAATTTTTTATAGCTTTTACAACTATTATATTGATATTATGCGTCATATGTTGACTCTCTCTAAAAATGCAAAGAGGGAAGATTTAGAAATAGAGCATTACGAAGGAAGATGATTTCAGCTCCCCAATTGTGTTTACTATTTTTACAACTACTATCTTGATATTATACCTCATATCAAGACATACCCTCTAGAAATGAACAATGATAGACGATTTAGAAATGAAACTTACGACACAACAGATGACATGACATCTGTTTTCTTTTAAGCTGAGTTTTACTGTGCGTATTGTTGTGTATTTGTTTTTCCTACATTAGCTAGAGGTATATGGAAAGGGTTGAGATCTACAAAAACATGTTTTATCCCGCCGCATGTATGCGAATGTCCTAAGCCAGGAGCCTCTGGCATTTGTTAGATTTGTATGATTTTTAATTTTAGTTTCTTTTATATATATCGAAGTTTAGTATAACGTCAAGTACCCGTGAAATAGTACATATTTTTGTTTAGGGGCCATCTGAAGCCCGCCTCCCTTTACACCTATAAGTACATCTGAATCAGTGACAACTTTACGACAGATTTTATCCATCGGATCATTACTGATGGTGATCCAATGCTGAAAACACATTCTGTATATATGATTCGTTTAAATTTCAGCTCAAACAATGTTAGATCTGTTAATTTGCTGAAGCAAATGTTTTGTGCTTCCCTGGCCGGGATTCGAACTCAGGTGACTGAGATATCCTGGCACCATATCGCCTTTCACTATGCCCGATGCGCTAAACTACTCGAACACCTACGCTCTACAATAATAAAGCTTTGGGTGGCCGGGTGTTACCTTTCCTCGTCAGTTTTTATCTAGCGTATAACGTCTAACACAGTACATGCTATATAGGGCTTGAAGATGGAATTTTTACAAATCAGCTGAATTATCTATCGTAGACGATCTTTCAAATTAATGTATGACGCAGTCACAGAAGTAATTATATAATAAGAACGTCTGAACCAGCGACAACTTATATATAAATATATATTCCTATTAATTCAATATTCAAGAGCTTGCATTCCCTATCGTGATTTCCTTTTTACCTTTGTAGTTGCTTTAAAGAAAGCCTTTAGCCTCGAGTTCCAAATGATGCATTCGGCAATCTAATAGATATCATCACGAGTTGTTGGTCGTTATTGAATATATGTTTCACAAAGGATAGATGTTGGCATTATTGTAACATAACCCCCCCCCCCCCCGTCTTCTCCGAATGTGACCTACGTAGCTGGACTTATCACTAGGCGTGTAAATACATGAGCTTCCCGAAGGATGTTACATGTAAAGCAAAATCTGCATTAACTAAAGGCTTAACTTTATGTTTTGATTATAGTTTACTGGCGTTGTCAGTTTATTTCAAATCTATGAGTTTGTCTGTCCCTCTTGTATCTTTCGTCCCTTTGTTTTTTTTTTTTAACGTTACCGATTGCCGAATATGACTGTTATGCTAAATATGAATTCGCATTTCTATGTGACTCGTCTTGGTATTTATATATTAGAATTTATGATTCAGCATAAATTCGGTTATTAGTGTAAGCTATATGTGTCATTGACCGTGCTACTTTTTGTCTAATGTAGGTTATCACTTATCCGATTGATCACGCGCAGTATGACTGCGAATGCAATCTTTTCAATAGCTACATTTGACGAAAGCAGACGTATATTTATTTTGAGGATTTCAAAAATTCAGGATTTTGATTGTTTAGGTTTTCACTACTTCTTTTTCAACTCGGGACTCAGGTTGTATATTTAGAATAAGTTTCCCGTTTTAATAACGGGATGTTTTATTTAAATATAAATGTTTCAAAGCAAATTGAATTTCAATTAATTTATTATTTTACATGTTTTTATAATTTGTCTTATCCGGAGGTAGCGATCGGCGTCTTGTATTAGATTCTTTATGTTAATTACGTAGATATCTTTAATTTTTTATTTATTTCATTAACGAGATACCAACCCTTGGACTCCGATCTGCAAACAAATTCACTCCGGCGGTCACAGCTTATTTATTATGCATATTATGAATATTATGCATACTCGACATAAATCTAATTTTTTTATGTTATTAATTCTATTTTTTTATCTACTTATTTAATTGTTCTCCGTGTTTATATCGTGTTTATATCCGAGTTTATATCACCACTTAATTAGTTAATATTACGAAGCATCGTTATAGATTGTGTATTTTGATATACCGATGGTAATCTGTCTTTATTACGAGCTTTATTACATTCAGGCTCCATTATATGAGGTTACTATTATCATAATAGATGTGATTTGACAAATGTATAATATTCTGGTAATTATCATGTGTATGCTGGCGTTATTACCTCGTGTGATCTATTTTTAGTATCTTATCATTTGGTACATTTAATCAGCCTCCTGGCACGTGTAACATAGATCAGGTTTTTTGTTTGCGTATGCTGACCGACATTTGCGTAAAGTAACCCAAATATTTTATTTATGACATTGAAAGGTTAATGTACTTGGTTATAGGCGTCAATGAACTTTTTGAGGTCGCTTTGTAATAAAAACTTTATTTATAGTATAAAGTAATATGGTTTGTTTGTTCAATTATATTCTTATAGTTTTAGTTAAGATGAACACTAGAGGTCAAAAGAAGAAGCGTAAATCCACAACCAAAACATCATCATTAGAAGCTGCTACACAAGAAGACACACCGCCTCCAATGGTGACTACAGTGCAAGATACAGATGCTAATATCCCTTCTACTTCAGGAGCAGTAATGAACCCAGTTGTCACAAATCGACAAGGTAATGACGTTAATTTAATGTTCATGCAAACGCCGTCCTTCTCGCCAAGCCTTGACGATGATATTACCTTACATGTTAATCAGAATTTACGACAAAAAATTCATAAGGGCGAGTATGTCGATTTGGCTCTTTTATTGCGTAACTCAGTTATTGATCATGACAAACAAAATGTCACTTTTGAGCAAGGACAACTAGTCATAAATCCTGTTTCGCCCCAAACAAAGATTACAAACATCGAAACTTGGTCCGATGCCTTTCTAATTTTTATGAGTATATATTGTTCTGTGCATCCTCATAAATTCCAAGAACTTGTAAAGTACATGTCTTCTGTCCGAAAAGGTGCCAAACGTCATGGGGGTATCGGTTGGAAATACTATGATGAACAGTACCGTTTGAAAAAAGCTCGAGAACCAAGTGGGTCGTGGGGTAAATTGGATTCGGAATACTGGATGTGGTATATGCAGTCCGCATCGGTTCAACCGGAAGGCCAAGTTGCAAATCTTGCCTCAAATAGTCGTGCTTGAATACGTCGTTTATCAACAAGCGTTACGATCATTTTTAGAATTTAGGACCTTATTCCAATTTGAGGATCTATGGCCTATTCCATTACATCACATAACTAACTATATTGCCTATATGTCATTCACTGGAACTGCGGCCTCAACTGTCAAATCATATATCTCTGGGTTGAGTTTTCCTTGGCCTTTTTTTTTGGTTTCCTACGTGTTGGCGAATTAACCGCTGATCATAAACACGCCTCAACCCAATCCCATGCAATTGAATATAACGACATAAAAGTAAATCTTTCTAGTATTGAAATCCGCTTAGGTTCATCTAAGACTGACCAGTGCTGTACTGGAACTACAATTGTTATTGATGATAGGCATGGTGATGTTTGTGCCGTTTTCGCTTTACGTAATTACTTAAAAATAAGACCAAATGTCACTGGTCAATTGTTTTGTCATTTTGATGGAATTCCTGTCACTAGATACCAATTTTCCGGAGTCCTTAAAAAGTCACTGAATGTTTTGGGTTTAAGTCAAGGAAAATATAGTTCTCATTCATTCAGGATTGGTGCTGCCACAAGCGCTGCCATGAACGGCTTATCTGATTCTGAAATTCAGGCTATGGGTAGGTGGAAGTCTGATGCATTTCGTTCATATATTCGAATACAACAATGTCTATAACTGTTAGATTTATTTTTGATTTTGTTTAATGGACTTGCAATCACTTTAGTGGGACTAACCGCTATTTAAGAATGGCAGGTTCACCAATTACAATTTGGATTGTTGGTTCCTCCTTAGTGAAAAATGCATTTGTTCAAGCTAGAAGAAGACCAGGTGGCATTAATCTTGGCCTAAATCATATTGGTGTTCGGCTGTGGTGGTTGGGTAAAAGCGGAATGCGGCTTAAGGATCTACTAAATAGGATCAAGCTGATGCTTAGATACGAAGAACCCCCGAACTATCTAGTTATACACATAGGGGGAAATGACTTAGGAGAAATTAAGACAGGAGTGTTACGTAATAGACTAAAACATTATTTAAAGAAAGTTACAGAACTTTTACTAAATACAACATTGGTATGGTCACAAATTTTGCCAAGACTCACTTGGCGTTACTCCGCTGATACTGATGCATGGATAGATCCAGGCTGCGAATAAACAGCTCTCTAGCAAGTTATATCATTCGCCAAGGGGGACATTACATACGATACCCAGATATATCTCCTAATTCTACATTTATATGTCAAGATGGTGTACATCTGACCGATATTGGTAATTACATTTTTCTAAACACAATTCAAGGCGCTTTAGAGGCTTTCCTTGTCTACTCACCACACACTTTTCCCGAATGTAAATCATGATCTTTTAAGATACTCATTTGTATTCAGTTTTAATAGATATGTATAGCTCCTCTATATCTTATATAATTATTGTATTTGGCCCACAGCTTTTACGCAGCTCTATCCGCTTGGAATGGCGGTTGACCCGTCAGTCATTTATGACTGCCTTGGTCAATTTGGCACATTTCGCTGCGTTTACTTTAGATATGCGTCATTTTGTCGCATATTTCAATTAGCATCCAAAACATTTGATATTGGGGGTCTCTGTATCCCAGGACCCACCACACAAAAAAAATGAATCTCTGTATCCCAGGATTCATTTTATTTTATTGGATGCTTCATTTATTGTAAATATTTAGTTATCTATCTAGTTAGTTATCTAGTTATCTTTTGTAGTCTGCCAATATGAAAGGTGACTACGTTCATTTAATTATCTATCTGCTTGCTATATATATATATATATATATCTTAACTGTTTATCTAGTTATATGTGTTTATAATTTTGTATTTTGTAATAAAGCTGTGGCCAAATACTGCCAAAACTGTGTTTCTAATATTTGCGCATCAATAATAATAGAATTTATGATTCAGCATAAATTCGGTTATTAGTGTAAGCAATATGTGTCATTGACCGTGCTACTTTTTGTCTAATGTAGGTTATCACTTATCCGATTGATCACGCGCAGTATGACTGCGAATGCAATCTTATATATCCAACATTTATGTATTTAGTTATGAATTTCTTTTGCATTTCTAGTTGGATATTTTGAGACGACGTGGTTCAGTATTTATATATCCGGCCTTCGGAAACTTTGTCACTTTCTTATACGTTTGGCTCCGGTGGGTCATATTGCTAAGTCGTTGTCTGTATATTTCGTTTGTGATTTGATTTCTGTTTTTTTCGGTAAAATTCACATATGTTTTATTTGGCAGTATAGTGGAGATACTCGTAGTTCGTTTGTAGGGTTTTTGCTTTATGTTGTTCATGTGTGTTTACTGTTCGCTCTTACATGATCTTCACTGTTTTACAGTTTTCTTTAATAATCTACAATAACATTCTAATATAATATCTTTGTTATTGTTCAGGTTAGAATTGTTGTTGAAGTTATTATTACAGATGATTTATCTCCAAGCTTTTTAAAAAATCCATTTTTTTTCAAATGTTTATACGGTTATTTCTAACCAATTTAGTTAGTTTTGGTTTGCCCTGTTAAACCCATGCATTTCTGAAACATCTTCATAAATCGTAATAAACAGGGCAGTTTTGTATTCATAGGTACATGTACAACTAGATGAGTCTAAAACAAGCTCAGCAAAATTAAATTATGTAAATATAAAAAAGAAGATGTGCTATGATTGCCAATGAGACAACTCATCACAAGAGACCAAAATAACGCAGAAATTAACAACTTTAGGTCACCGCACGGCCTGCAACAATGAGCAAAGTCAGCTTTAATAGGCCCCGAAATGACAATGTAAAACAATTTACACGAGAAAACTAACGGCCTTATTTATATAAAAAAAAAATGAACGAAAAACAAATATGTAACAAATAAACAATCGACAACCACTGAATTACAGGCTCCTGACTTTGGACAGACACAAACATACATAATGTGGCGGGGTTAAACATGTTAGCGGGATTCCAACCCTCCCCCTAACTTGGGACAGGTATAACAGCACAACATAAGAACGAACTATAAAAATCAGATGAAAAAGGCTTAACTCATCAGATGGACAAAAATACAAGTGGACGTGGCCGGGTATTAGTACATCCCAACAACAAAAAGACACTAGGAACAGATCTGAGAGTAACATCCTTTAAGTTAGATTTTGACAAAATTAAAAATCAGTCATACTAATCTTTTTATGGTCAGTATAGAAAAAAAACACTACAGATAAGGCGGCTGATATTTTTATACAGGTATTTGCCAGTTGGAACTAAATATACTTCACACTTGGTCTCTTAAATGTCATTCTTATTTTAAATGCTAGATATAATATAAATCCATTCTACGTTTAAATGAGTTTCTTTGGTGTCAAATAGTTCTATTTATACTACTACATTAGTATCGGTATAAAGTCATCAATAACGTATGAAGCAGAATTGTGAATGATATTTGATTAAGTTTTAAATTTACTGTTGCAATTTACGAAAAATATAACAAATATATTTCACTGATATATTCTATAGATGTATTGTCCTTCATAAGGAAAATATAATGATTATTAAGATTTATAGATTAAGATTTGAAAAAGCTTTATTAATGTCGTGTTTGCTATTTTTACCAATAATATATTGACATCAAGCCTCATATCTTGACCTACCCTCTAGAAATTAACGATGATGGACGAATAAGAAAAAATCTTCACGACACAAGAGATAATTTTAGCTTACCTATTGTGTACTTCCCATTTTATATAGCAATATTCCAGCTGCGCCCGAATACTGAGCATATAAATCCCAGGTGACAAGACATTCAAAAGCTTGCATTTCCAATCACGATTTTCATAGGGATGTACTTAGATGAGAGTTTAAATTTTTTGTTAAATGTTTGGACTCCTTGGTGTTTGTCCTAAGATACAGGGTCAAATATTTCGTCCCATTTTTCACTGCATATATTACTTCAACAGCTGATTAAAGTTCGTTTGCCATAATTTCAGCAGATTTTTTATTTCTTGACTTTTGATTTGAGACCCAAATGATATCAATGCAAAGATAAGGTAAAAGTCCAAGTAAGCCTCTTCCAGCCATTTAAAAAAAGTATTAGATATCTAGAGAATATTTATCAATAACCAATAAATATTTGTAGCTCATTTTGATCATAAAGAAGACTTTTTTGTTAAATAAACTGATTGTGACTTTTCCCCTTTGTAATACTGGTTATGGCAAGCATTCCTGTTAAGTTTTGTCAAAATCAATTCAATGATGGAGAAAAATCGAGTATAACGTAAGGCGACATCTACAACGGTTCGAGCAAATTGTTTTCGAAAAATCCAAACCAAGCCGCATCATGATAGAATAAAGTGTGAACCAAAAAATTATCAAATATTTATCTCACCTGCCTACTAACAGTTGAAAATGTTACAAGAGATGAATTAAGGACAAATACCATTAATAGACCTCTTTGTCTTCGTTTTAAAGTCTATTTTGGTCCATTTATACCTCTTATTTCCTCAAATATTCACCTTGTTAGGCCAATAAATAAACATTTTGAGTAAACTTTCAATTATTTATGAAAGAAATGTTATAATAAATGAGTAATTGAAGTATTGAAGCTAAATGAACTATCCATATAATTTTTTTTGTCTCCAAGGAGGTTTCAATAAGTCCCTACGTAAAACTTAAATTTGCACCGTTTTCCAGAGAGGTTAGTCAATAATTTGTTGTTAATATTTTGAACATGATTTTATCTATCTTTATTAAAGAAACATTTTCTATTTCAGCTGAATACAAGAAATAAGGAGAAATAGCTCCCCAAAACAATAAACATGGCTTTGTTTCAAATAAAGAAGTACTTGGTGAAATGATCTGTAAGGCGATGGCGTATTGTTACAAGGGTATTTTATGTATTGTATTGTAGCTATCTTTGTTTATAAAGACGCAAACCATGCTGGATTTCTGATACTTTAATCAAGGTAGATAACTGTGTTAAACATTGTACATAGTAACATACGGAATGAAATGACGGACATATATTCCGGATCAATATTAAAGTTAGGATATTACATCCCTCCTCAACTTAGATAAAGAAATAATTTTCATTTCAAGTAATTGAAATATTAAACATTAAACATTTTCGTTTTCGTTGAAATTATCTATCAAAAGATTGAAATGAAGTCTATGATTGTCATAAAAATGGATTTCAAATTTTCTATTGTATAAAGTTCAAATGTTCTGACTAGAGTTTCTTGACTAGAATCCACAGATTGATTGCTAACAAACTAATGTCTAGTTCACTACTATACTATTCTAAATGATACTAAATATAATCAACAAAACATATTTTATGAAACTTTGAGCCTTTTTACTCTTTCACTAATCTAGGGGATTATTATGCCCCATTCACTAACTTCACTGATATAATTATAGGGGATTATTATGCCCCATGCACACGCAATAAATTTCAATGATTTGATTAGAATTAACGCACATAGTCTTCCAAATATTTAGGAACATGTTTTTGTCGCACTGGTCTTTCACTTTGTTGCGGATTAGTTGACTGTTGTTCCGTTCCTGAGGAAGGTGGTTGATCTTGAATATTTGACGGTATTATATTTTCAAATTGTTCTTCAATTTCATCATCATTGTGGATCGGTGGACGGTTCACTTTCTTGAATTTTGATGAGTTTCGAGTAACTACTTTCTCGCCATTTGTAGCGGTGATCATACTTCCTTTCTTGTTCATAACATTATACGGATTCGGTTCGTAAGCTGGTGTAAGTTTGTTTTCTTTACGATAGGTCTTCCTCAACACGTAATTTCCTATTTCAATATTACTCGGCTTTGCATGATTTCTCTCATCAAATTGTTTTTTCATTTTGCATTTTTCACTTTCATCATTTTGTCGTGCATTTTCATCCATTTGTTTGTTGGTAATGTTAGGTTTGTGCACTTGCGGAAGTTTTGTTACTGGTTCCCTGTTGAATAATAACTGAAACGGCGGGTAACCTGTGCTTGTGTGTGGAGTTGCTCTAAATTGTCTGAGAAATTTAAATAGTTCTTGTTTCCAGCTTTTTCTTTCCACATGAGCTGCTTTAATTGTCTTCATCATTGGTTTATTAAATGATTCGGCCTGGGCGTTGGCACGCGGCCATAATTGTGTTACACGGCGGTGTTCAAATCCAGTATTCTCAGCATATTGTCTGAATGCATGAGAGTTAAACGGAGGACCATTATCTGTTTTGATTACTTTAGGAATTCCGAAAGTAGATATAACTTTGTCCAAAACAGGAATAACAGTTGCAGCAGAGTCGGATTTTATTACTTCAACTACTGGATAACGTGAATATTCATCTGTAATTACGAATAAGAGGTCTCCGCTAGGTAATGGACCACAAAAATCAGCACTCAAATTTGCCCATGGCTTTTCTGGCAATTCAGACATTCTCAACGGTTCAATTCTTTTGGTGTGTGTAACAGATTGACATGCTGAACAGTCTTTAATTGCATTATCAACTCTGTCATTAAGTCCTGGAAACCATATCTTGGAACGTAAGAATGCTTTAGTTTTGGTGATACCCTGATGACCTTCATGCGCAATGTTAACAGCTCGCACACGGAGTTCTGATGGGAGTACAATACGATTGTCTCTCAGTAAAATAGTGTCACCATAGGTTACAAGTTCACCGCTGATGCTCCATAATGCTTGTAATTCCTCAATGTCAATTTCCAGATCTGTTATGTTTTTGATTTTAAACCATTGTCCAGTTCTTACGAATTATATTGCCTTTTGAATAGTTTTGTCCTTTGAAGAAGCCATCTTAACTTCATCAAGTGTCATTGCACGAGGGACTGCTTCAGACATAACAAATCTCACATACTGTTCTGCTATAGATTGTTCTCGGGATTTGACAGGGTTGTCTGATGGGTGTCTTGACATAAAATCTGCAGGATTTTCACTTCCTTGTCGATATGTTATCTTAAGTTTGTAAGGTTGTAATCTCAAACCCCAACGTTCAATTCTAAGCGGTGGCTTTGGTTTCTGCCAAATACGCTCTAGTGGCTTGTGATCTGTTATAATGTTCACGTTTGGTGCACCTCTTATGTACATATCAAAGTGTTCACATGCCCAAACAATAGCGAGAGCTTCCCGTTCAGTTTGGCTGTACCTTGTTTCTGTGTCAGTAAGACTCCTGCTTGCATAAGCTACTGTTTTTCCTTCTTGTGACATTATTGCCCCAAGGCCGACAGGACTGGCATCTACTAAAATATCAATCTCATGTTTCGGATTAAAATATGTTATTACAGTGTCACTAGATAGTTCACATTTTAACTTCTTGTTCGGAGCCCCAGTTCCAGTTTGTATCTTGACGTGTTAGTCTTCTTAACGGCTCACATAATGTTGCATAATTCTGTATGAATCTAGATGAGTATGTAGTCATACCTAGAAAGCTACGTAGTTCTGGTACATTTTTCGGTGGAGACATGTCTTTGATTGCGCTAACCTTTTTTGGATCTGGCGAAATGCCTTCTTTCGAAAATGTAACCCGAAAAACACTACTTGATCTTTATTGAACTCACACTTTTCAAGATTTAAAGTTAGTCCGTTCTCAAGTAACCTCTTGAATGTGGCATCTAACGCTTTATCATGTTCTGTCTGTGATCTGCCATAAATGATTATGTCGTCTGAAATGTTTTTAACTCCAGGTATACCACTTATAACGTTGCGTATTACTTCTTGGAAAATTTCTGAGGCTGATGATATGCCAAAATTGAGACGTTTGTAGCAAAATAGACCTGCATGTGTACTGAATGTTGTTATATATCGAGACGAAGGATGGAGTTCCAGCTGGTGATATCCTGACCGTAGGTCCAGCTTTGTGAAGAGTTTTGCTCCAGTTAAGTCATGTATAAGTTCATCTATAGTTGGTAAAAGATGACGCTCACGAGATATAGCATCATTTGGCTGACGCATGTCAACACACAGTCTAATTTCGTCTGGGTTTTTCTTGGGTGGGGTCACTATCGGTGATACCCAAGGTGTAGGTGTATCTTCTATTTTCTCAATGATATCTTGCTCCTGCAATTTCACTAGTTCTTTTTCAACCTTATCACGAAGGTGAAATGGTGTCCTGCGGTGTCTCTGCGCTACTGGTTTCACATCTTCATTGATGTGCAATTTGATTGGTTTTCCCTTGTATTTGCCTATGCCTTGAAATAATTTTGGATATTTTTCTTTAGGATCTGTAATTTGGTTTATTATCTTCACAAGCCCTAGCTTGCTTGCAAGTGGATATCCTAATAAAGCTCATGATTTCCTTCAACTACATAGAAAGTGTCACAGTCAATAGTACTTTTTGTCTCGACACTCAGCTGACAATGACCCATGACCTTTAAAGGATCACTTCCGCCATACGGTAATAAATTTGGATTATTGCCCTTTTTCATCTTAGGCGCTCCTATCTTGTGATAAGTTTTCTGGTCAAGAAGGTTAACTGTTGCACCAGTGTCTAGAAGAAAGTTACAATGTTTGTCATTTATGCGAATGTTTACTCTTGGTGTTTTTGAACCAACTACACTTACATGTTCTTGTGACGGGGTAATCATGCTGATATGATATGCATATTCTTCATCACTACTTGATTCATAGTTATTATTGTTCGTGTTATCTTGAACCTCTCTAACTTTTTCTTGTCTTGGATTGTGCCTCTGTCTACATACTTTGCTGAAATGATTAAGTTTACTGCAATGGTTGCATTTTTTCCCTTTAGCTGGGCATTCATTTGTATGCGGGTACTGTCCACCACAGTTACGGCATGTTTGTTTGTGTTGTTTAGAATAATCATTACGGTTTAATTGTGGCTTTGTGTTATTTCTTTGGTTGTTTTGCTTTTGTGGTTGTCTTTGGGCGGTACGGTGTGTAGATTGTACTTTATTTATGGTTTCGCGTTCCATAGTTAGAGCTTGTGAATCTGCCATCTCAAGCGCCCTTCCAGTTGCCAATATGTCATCAAGTGTTTTGTCAGGTTCCCTCAGAGCTCTTCGTCTGAGCCTGTTTGATTTACAGTTTTGAATGACTTGTGTGAGAATTTCACTATCTATGTTGGCAAATTTGCAATTTTTGGATAACTTCCGTAATTCGGTAACAAACTCGTCTAATGATTGACCATCTAACTGTTTATAGCAACGGAATTTATATATTTCCATTTGTATGTTCTTCTTGGGGTCAAAATAGTCTTTCAGTACTTTCTTGTTGCATCATACGTGGCTAATGTTTGCTTTTTCTCGGCATCGTATATATCATAGACCCTTTCCCCAGCATAATGCAATAATAAGGCACGTTTTCTGTCTTCATCGTCGATATCAAGACCAATGAAGAGGTTTTCTAGGCGTTCAACCCATTTTTCCCAACGAGGACCTGCGCTTGATTTGTCTGTTTCAATATCAAAGGAAGGAAATGCGGGTAAATTAAAAGCTGCCATTTTCTCGTCGCCAATGAAATGATCTGTAAGGCGATGGCGTATTGTTACAAGGGTATTTTATGTATTGTATTGTAGATGTCTTTGTTTATAAAGACGCAAACCATGCTGGATTTCTGATACTTTAATCAAGGTAGATAACTGTGTTAAACATTGTACATAGTAACATACGGAATGAAATGACGGACATATATTCCGGATCAATATTAAAGTTAGGATATTACACTTGGCATGAGTAAAGTGTTATCCTGTCCAGTACTATAGAAACAATTTCATATAATATTTCATTGCATATAAGAAAATAAACATCGCTGGAAGTTAACCAATCAAATTTTCACCTTTTTAAAACCTGTATACAAGCTTTAGTAACCATGCAACTTCAAGTTTCTAAAATATTCTATAGAAACCTAAATAAAAAAATAATGATGCTTTGAAATACCCCAGAAATATGTTTAAGACCCAGAAATGTTTAACTGCAATGAAATGTAGGATTAACTACCTACAACTGTCAAATTCAAGGGAGTATTTTTATCGACCAATTTTCCTATGTGTCCGGATGTGACGTATTATGAGTTGGTGTAATAACACATTAACTAATGCTCCCCTTACTTACAACATCAATTTTAAATTTTTTTTTTTCACCTAAGATCTTCAATAGAGGGTTGGCTTACAAGGCGGTTTTTGAAACCAAGAGTTTTGAAAAGTGAAGTTGAAATGACTCTTTGAAAATTTTAAGGACGTCATTATGAGTTGGCTGACCGTAATAGATAACGGTTTCACAGATGTAAAGATATATTCTAATTGTCGTTACCCGTTTTATCGAATGTTCTCTACTGACTTATATGACCAGGTTTTGATTTATTTCAGCAACATGACGGGTGCAACTCGTGAAGGAATATAGTAAGTATCGAAACATCTAATACAGAGAGGCTAATATCCTTGAGTATAAACAGTTTACCACCATATGTATTTATTAGTATTAAGTAAATATACTTCACATTGGTTTCTAAAATGTCAATATTTTTTCTTTGCTAAATATAGTGTACCTCCCTTACGTTTATATCCGGTAGAACTGTGTTAACTTTTATTATCTAATACAGAGAGGCTAATATCCTTGAAGTATAAACAGTTTACCACCATATGTATTTATTAGTATTAAGTAAATATACTTCACATTGGTCTCTAAAATGTCAATATTTTTTCTTTTCTAAATATAGTGTACCTCCCTTACGTTAATATCCGGTAGAACTGTGTTAACTTTTATTATATAAACTACGTAATTTTGCGTAGTGTCATCCTTGACATAGATAGCAAACTAGTATAAATAAGATTGAAAATAATATTGGAAATACTATTGCTTTATCATTGAACAAGGAAGGACATTAATACTTTTGAAAAATGGGATTCGGAATCAGTCAAGACAAAGAAAATGAGAGAATTGGAGCAATCTTCGAGGCTATACGACACGAAAGGTTTCCGCTGGCTACATATTTAATTTCAAACGGCAAAGGGGTTAACTGCATCGACTATTTTGGTAGCACGCCATTAATAGAAACATGCAAGTACCGCAGAAATTCAATCAGAAAAAAGAGTATAGTAGATTGTGACCGAGAGTCTTTTGTTAGATTTCTCATCGAAAATACTTGTGATAGCAGCAAATGTGATATATATGGATGGACAGCTCTTATGTATGCAGAACGGAATGGTCATAGTAATATTGCTAATATTTTGGAGAAAACAAAAGTCGGAGAAGAGAATTATTAATTGGAAGTTTTAATAAAAGAAAATGTTGGACATGAAACAGGTCCTTGTAACCTGATGAGAATAGAAAAGACATCCCGTTGCTGAGTGACAACTTAAATAATGGCTTGAAAGATTTGTTAGCTATTTGTTGTAGATATTTATTCGGAAAGTAATCCAACTTCGTCTTGAGTGTACTAAAAGGACATGTGGAATGGCTCTAACCAAACAAAAAAACAGAGAAGACAAATCCTCATTTTGAAATTTGCGCTTCTGATCTTTAACATAATATTGTAGCTCATTCCAAGCTACGACGATCTGTTTGTCAAATATTACATGTCAAACTTTGTAAATATTATATGTATGTTCTTTAAGATTGTTTAAAAAATATATGTGTATAAAACAAACTATAATATATAGAACTATATTATATTAGTAGCATATTTACCTGACGATATCAGGAATTTGGTATTTAGTCAAATCTTAACCGGAAATTGTGACACAAATAGTATTCTATAACTTATTAAATGTAAATAACATGTCGAAATATTTAGGCTTGAAATAAATATAATTTTGGATAAGTTAATGCAAGCAAACGAGGTGTATAGTGTCTTATACGATTACAGGTTTGTAATGTTTAACAACCATATTATATCAGTGTGTAAACACGTTAATTATGAGCTTTGAAAGTCAAGTAGTTCGAGCATTTTTCATAGTAAGTGTTAAAAAATTTCAAATAAATATTCTTTACTGTGCATTCATTAGTCGTCAGTATCTATAGATTAACAACTTGTGGTTATATTGATAATTTAGAATCTTCCAAGAAGGTGGCGCACAAATTCGCAGATAAATAACTCGATTGATGTGTCATTTGTATACAAGAGTTATATTCCTTTGAACTATGAGTCTATGTTTAATTTCATAAAGTCAATATGTTGATTGTTTACCTTGAACAGGGTTATAATTATATCTTATAAATATAGTTTTTTTTTATTGAATTTAAAATTATTACAAAATCTGTAATGTACTAGATACTCGTATTTGTCATTAGTTTATCAAAGACATTTATGTATATCTATAATATCTTTTTGAAATGTTTAAAATTAATATATACCAATATAAAGAATTATTTTGTTATCTTATAAATATTGTTTTGTTATCTGTAAGTAGTCATGCCGTGTTTATACGTCAAAAGCAAGCAAGGGCAAATCTGCCTTCATCATCACTAACTTTCTTAAGCGATGAGACAAACTGCTCTAAATTACAGATTACAGGCACTCGTTACAGAATAAAATTTCCTTTATTATACCTTAATATACCATTAAGGTATATAGGGGGAAATATTCTGAAACAAGTGACTATGTCACAGAAAAAGCATCTTCCCATTATTTATGAAATTGCTCTCTATTAAAGCAATATCCTGGAAATTATTAAAAAAAAACACTTTTTTCCTACTTTTAATTTGAGGTACACTATGCCCGTGAAAAACATTAATTGGGCTGTCAAGAATACACTGTTTCAAGTTGTGGTATGCATCAAAAACTGTCCAACAGCATTCGTCATTCTACTCGTAAAGCGGCATTTGTTTCTTAGATCGGTATGGTGTATACCATCATGCCAGAACTCAAATGAAGCAGAAAGCTGATGTAACTTATATGCTTTACTCGATCCCTTAAGACAAATACATGAAAGAAGTGTAATAACGCTGAACACAAACACAACACAGTACACCATAGCCACCGTTTTATTCCAGAAGCTTCTAACTGATGCCGAATGCTAGAGTGTAAAATTGTAATTTGGACCTACCCAAAACAATTAGAACTTTTCTGAAAAAGACTATAAATGAAAACAGAACTATATCATCTTCCCATAATGATTGAATGTTAGGAAAATTGACCAGAGTTATCTTACTTTAATCACAGAGAGGGGAAAGCAAACAATTTTTGATTTAAGCCTTCTTAACATTAAAACAATTGTTCATTAACAAATAAAGTTACCTTATTGAAATATAAGGACTTTGTTAGCTAAATCTATTAATTTTATTAGATATTATGAATTTTTACGACAATATAGAAACATGCTAATATTAGTATAACATTTAGTGTAATTGTATGTTCCTGTGACACAAAGAAAATACAGATACAAATTATTTACTCATAAAGAATTTTTATGGCTGTCGCAATATAAAGTTTTTATATCATTATCTTTTTATCTTTACATCAGTAACAATAGTAAATGAAATATAACCCGACCAAAGATCAAATACAGCCGAAGGCTACCGATGGATCTTCAACGCAGTGAGAAAATCCCGCACTTGAAGCGGGCCTCATTACACAAGAAACCAAAGACTGAGCAATTTGAAGCCCACCAAAAATAAATGGGAATCTAAGGTGCTTCTGGAGGATTCACAAATCCTGCTCTTCTTTTTGCATTTCATCTTTGCTATTCAATTATTACAATTCAGATCCATCCTCTCCACAGTTGGCGGATCATGATAGAACTTCTGATCCACGAGATCATGATTTTCATTGGTCTCAATTGCAACTGGCTCCATCCAATCAAAATGCGCGAAGAAAATGATCAAATGTAAATGTAGAAAATGAAAATAAACAATTACCACGTGCTGATTGTGCAACAAATTGTTTACCCCAAACTATATCGATTGATACATCTTATGTTATTTATCAAATAATTGAGTTCCTGTGTATGTTTCTTGTGCAAATGTAGAAATGTAAACTTATATATTCGAATCCTGCATCACGAAATTTTTACAATTTGTACAATTTTTACAACCATATTTACACCTCCACGTTGAAGAAAGTTCAAGTGCTGCAAATAGTAAAAATGTCTCATTGGCACTCATACCAAATTTTCTTATATCTATTAACAACAAATAGACCTGTCTTGTCCTGTAATAAGAAAATACAAATTATTATAAAGATTTCTTTACTGCCTAGCAATACCATGTTTATTATTTTAACTGTTTGTATCTTGATAGTATGCCTCATAACTTGACGAACATTTAAAAACTGCTAATGTCACGACAAAGGAGATGCTTTTATCTTCCAAATTGTGATGAAGAGTAGCAGTGGTGGAATTCAAATCATCCCTTAAAAATATCTTATAGACACCAATACAAGCTGGTTGATCTTTAATCGAATATTTGTTTCACAGAAGACGAATGCGCAAATAATTACCACAAGCCGTTCTCTTTTGTGCAAATGTAAAATACCGAATTATTCTTATCACCTGGTCTGTACTTGAATAAGCAACATGATGGATACCACATGTGGATCAGGATCTGTTCAACCCTCCGGAACGCTTGGGATCATTCCCGAATTTTGTTGAGGTTCGTGCTGCTCAGTTTTGATATTGTTTGAAATGTTGTATTTTATAAAAATATTAAAAAAAAAAAAAGCAGATGGGGTATGATTGCCAATGAGACAACTCTCCACAAGAGACCAACATAACACAGAAATTAACAATTATAGGTCTATGTACGGCCTTGAGCAAAGCCCATACCGCATAGTCAGCTATAAATGACCCCGAAATGACAATGTAAAGCAATTCAAACGAGAAAACTAACTGCCTAATTTATGTAAGAATTGAACAAAAAACAAATATGTTTAATTGTAAATTGGTCGTTTTTGTTTTTGTCATGGCATTGCCAGCTTGTTATCGCTTCATGAGTTATAATAATTTCATTGGTATTTTTCAAATCAGAACCGAAAGGAAGTTGATAGTTAGCGTATTATCCCTGCATCGTCAACCAGCTTAGATGCTTCTGCTGTTGAAATCATAGTCCCCGAGTGTATCACCAGCCCTGTAGCCAGAACCAAACTGGCATGAAAATACGGATTTTGTGTCACATGAAATTTAAAAAACTTGCGGAATGTATCTCCCTCATGCTAAGCTCTGATTCCTTGCCCGGCTTTGACTATACTTTTGTTTTTGGCCCTTTTTGGTTGATAGCTCTTCATCTTTGTAATAAGCTTTAGATTTTCAAATATTTGGCCTTGGTCATCACTGAAGAGACACGTTTGTAGAAATGCGCTTCAGAAAAAATACCGTTTATGAAATTAGAACTTATGTCGTAGGCTGCTTTATCACATTCGAATTGTTATTGGTGTTGTTTTTATTTCGTTTCGCCTCTATTCCAATTAAAGTTAATTTATGCAAGATGAACGAAAACAAATGTTTGTTCCGTATGAACTAGTTCAATTTTTTATTTAAGGGCCAGCTAACTCCCGCATTTCTGTGCGGGATTTTCTCACTGTGTTAAAAACACATTGGTGGCCTTCGGCTGTTATCTGCTCTTTGGTCGGGTTGTTTCATCTTTGCCATATTCATCCTTTCCATTCTCAGGTTGGGAAATGGTTTTGTATAATTGTTTTATTGCTTTTTGGAATAAACTATCAATCAGTGCGGTATCTGAACACACAGTACTGATATTGTCAGCTTTATTACTATTTACGTTACCTTGTCTCAAATCAGAAGAATACATAACAAATATAAACAATACAAGTTTTTTTTAATGTGTTTATCACGGTTTACATTTTGAAGGATGCTTTCATCTACAATAACATACTATTATAAGAACATCTTTGTTTTTGTTCTGGTTTAAATGCTCTTCAACTTTGTACTTGTTTGGCTTTATAAATATTTTGATATGAGCGTCACTGACGAGTCTTATGAAGACGAAACGCGCGTCTGGCGTACTAAATTATAATCCTGGTACCTTTGATAACTATTTACACCACTGGGTCGATGCCACTGCTGGTGGACGTTTCGTCCCCGAGGGTATCACCAGCCCAGTAGTCAACACTTCGGTGTTGACATGAATATCAATAATGTGGTCATCTTTATAAATTTCCTGTTTTACAAAACTTTGAATTTTTCGAAAAACTAAGGATTTTCTTATCACAGGCATAGATTACCTTAGCCGTATTTGGCACAACTTTTTGGAATTTTGGATCCTCAATGCTCTTAAACTTTGTACTTGTTTGGCTTCATAAATATTTTGATATGAGCGTCACTGATGAGTCTTATGTAGACGAAACGCGCGTCTGGCGTACTAAATTATAATCCTGGTACCTTTGATAGCTAATTAAAATATTGTAAGACTTATTATTACAGATGATTTATTGCCAAGCTTTTTATAAAATCGGTTAAGTCAAATGTTAATTCTGTTTTTTCTTATCACTCTGGTTAGTTTTGTTTTACCCTTTTAACCCCGGCGTATTTCTGAAACATTTCATAAACTGGTAATGAACATGGCGATTGTGTATTCATAGGGACATTGACAACTAGACGGTTCTAAAAAAAAGCTTACCAAGAACAAATTATGTAAAAAGTAAAATCACAAAAATACTGAACTTAGAGGAAAATCAATTCGGAAAGTCCATAATCACATGGCAAAATCAAATAACAAAACGTATCAAAAACGAATGGACAAGAACTGTCATATTCCTGACTTGGTACAGGCATTTTCAAATGTAGAAAATGGTGGATTAAACCTGGTTCTATAACGCTAACCCTCTCACTTTAATGACAGTCTCATCAAATTCCGTTGTATTTACATTGATGCACCTTTATTGCTTTTTGGAATAAACTATCAATCAGTGCGGTATCTGAAGAACACACAGTACTGATATTGTCAGCTTTATTACTATTTACGTTACCTTCTCTCAAATCAGAAGAATAAATAACAAATATAAACAATACAAGTTTTTTTTCAATGTGTTTATCACGGGGATGATCTTATCTACAATAACATACTAATGTAACATCTTTGTTTTTGTTCAGGTAACAATTGTTGTAATAGTCATTTATACAGATGATTTATTTCCAAGCTTTTGATAAAATTCGGTTAGGTCAAATGTTTGTACTGTTATTTCCAACCACTTTTGTTAGTTTTGTTTCGCCCTTTTAACCCAGGCGTATTTCTGAAACATCTGCATAAACTGGTGATGAGCATGGCGATTTTGTATTCATAAGGATATTGAAAACTAGATGGTTCTAAAAATAAAGCAAAAAAACAAGTTATGTAACTTCGTTAATGTTTTTTTATATAATTTAAAATCAGCCATTTTAACTTATTTATGGTCATCATAAAACAAACTTCCACAGACAGGATATTTTTATCCTGGTATTTATCAGTTGGTTCTAAATATACCTTACACTTGGTCTCTGAAATGTCATTCTTATTTTATTTGCTAACTTTAATGTTACTCCATTTATTGGAGTTTCTTTGGTGTCAATAGTTTTATATTAACTTCATTATTATCGGCAATGTCATCAATGACGTATCTTGCAAATATGTGTGAATGAGATTTGATTAAGTTTCAAATTTACCATTGTAATTTACGTAAACCATAGAAAAAAGTTCATTGATATATTTTAAACATGTATTGTCCTGCAATAAGAAAATACGAAAGTTAAAAAAGATTTATATAGATAAAGAATTTTTTATAGCTTTTACAACTATTATATTGATATTATGCGTCATATGTTGACTCTCTCTAAAAATACAAAGAGGGAAGATTTAGAAATGAAGCATTACGAAGGAAGATAATTTCAGCTTTCCAATTGTGTTTACTATTTTTACAACTACTATCTTGATATTATACCTCATATTATCTTGATATTATACCTCATATCAAGACATACCCTCTAGAAATGAACAATGGCAGACGATTTAGAAATGAAACTTACGACACAACAGATGGTTTCAGCTTCCCAATTGTGTATTTTCTATTTTATGTAGCAACATTCAAGCTGCGCCTGAATACGGAGTATATATCTCCCAGGTGACACGGTTTTATTGGCTTGCATTTCCTATCATAATTTCCTAAAGAAAGTACTTAATGAGGTTTAGGAATTTTTGTTCCATGTTCGGACTCCGTGCTGTTTTTCTTCAGATACAGGGTAAACTATTTTGTCCTATAACACCCATTTTTCTTATTATAGAAGACTTCAAAAAGGTCATTTGTTAACATATCAGCAGATTCTAGATTTCTTGTTTTTTATTTTGACAAAATAATATCAATGCAAATATAAGATAGAAGTCCGAGTCACAATTTTACTGCCATTTAAAACAAAATGAATTTCTCCAGTTGGAGCTCTCTAACCTATCAATAGTTTTAGCTTAACACTAACTAATGCTCCTCTAGCTAATAGTAACAGTTTTGATTATTCTAGATTAGTTTTAATTTCACCTAAAATATTTAAAAGAGGATTGGCTTGCAATGAAGCTAATGAACCAAGAGTTCTGAACAGTGAAGTTGAAATCACCATTTGAAAATTTTAAGGACGTCATCTAGAGTTGGATGAACGTAATGGATTACTGTTTCAAAGATATACAGATACGATCTAACTGTTGAAAGCTTAATCCCGTCCTATTTTCTTGAATGTTACCTTCCGAATTAGCACCAGATTTGTACTTATTTGAGCAACATGACAGGTGCCTTTAGTGGGGCAGAATCGTTCTTCAATTGTGTGACACTCTAAGTTTTTTTGTTGTTGATTTAAACACAAAACTAGTTTTGTAAACTTTTCAATTTCAAATATGACGTCACTTGGCGTTGAGTTTTAAACTTATTCGGATGTGTCTACATTTTGTGTTGCAAATGTCTGGTTATGTAATGTATTTCAGTTGTTTCCTGTAGTTAGTTAATTCTTCAGTTTTATCATGTACATCTTTTGTATAGTAATTTTATAAATTTACTGTTTGCAAAAGTATAAATTATTCTAAATAATAGGGATGTTCTGGTAACTAACAGAAAACCCTGGCCGTTTTTGGCACAACTTTTTGGATCTTTTGGTCCTCGATGCTGTTCGACTTTGTGCTTGTTTCGGCTTTCAAACTTTTGTATCTGGGCGTCACTAGTAGATCTTGTGTGGACAAAATGCATTTCTGGCGTATTAAAATTTTGAACTTGTTGCCTTTTGTTGGCTGTTGTTCGTGTGTTTCTTTGTCAATTGTGTTCTCCAATTTATTTATATTGTAGTCCTGTGGTGTTGAGTTGTCATTTTAATGTTATATTTCACATGGCTATAAAAGAGGGAGGTTTGGCATACCACAAAACCAGGTTAAACCCAGCATTTTTTCCTTACAAATGTCCTGTTCCAAGTCAGGAATATGGCCATTGTTATATTATAGTTCGTTTCTGTGTGTGTTACATTTTAACGTTGCGTCGTTTGTTTTCTCATATTTTTGAGTGTAAATTCACATTGCGATAAGACGTGTCACGGTACCTGTCTGTCCCAAATTCATGTATTTGGTTTTGGTGTTATATTTGTTATTCTCGTGTGATGTTGTCTGATGCTTGGTCCGTTTCTGTGTGTGTTACATTGTAGTGTTGTGTCGTTGTTCTCCTCTTATATTTAATACGTTTCCCGCAGTTTTAGTTTGTTACCCCGATTTTGTTTTTTGTCCATGGATTTGTGAGTTTGACCAGCGGTATACTACTGTTGCCTTTATTTATTCAAATTTTGCGTAATAATAGTAAATATTAAAAACATCGAAAACATGGAGGCTGATATTCTTTAAGTGTCAACAGATAACAATCATAGGTATTTATCAGTATGAATACCAGGAAACTGATACCTTGAAGTGTAAACAGTTTACCACCAAAGGTATTTACCAGTATAAAGTAAATAAACTTCACATTGGTCTCTAAAATGTCAACATTTTTTATTTGCTAAATAAGATGTAACTCCCTTCTACGATTATAGCAGTTCGAATAGTGTTTATTTTTATTTTATAAACTTCAAGGTTGTCTGTATTGTCATCAATGACGTAAATAACAGACTAGTATAAATTAGATTCATAATAATATTAGAACTACTATTACTTTATCATTGAATCAAGAAGAACGTTAATACATTTGAAAAATGGGAACCGGAATCAGCAAAGATAAAGAAACTGAAAGGATAGGTGAAATATTCGATGCTATACGACATGAAAGGTTTCTGCTAGCTACCAAACTCATTTCAAAAGGCAAAGGGGTTAACTGCATCAACTACTTTGGTAGCACGCCTTTAATAGAAACATGTAAGTACCGCAGAAATTCAATCAGAAAAAGGAGTGTAGTAGAATGTGACCGAGAGTCCTTTGTTAGATATCTTATCGAGAATACTTGTGATGACACGAAATATGATATATATGGATGGACAGCTCTTATGTATGCAGAAAGGAATGGTCATAGTAATATTGCTCATATTTTGGAGAAAAAAGAAGAAAATACTTAATCGTTTAGAAAACGAGATGAAATGCAGAAGAGATACCTTTAAAATTTATTGAGGAAGTGTTTGATGGTAATATGATGTATATGGATGGACAGCTCTTATGAATACAGAAAAAATGTGAAAGTAATATTGATAATATTTATAGATATTAGAGAAATATTAATAGAAAGTGTAAATAAAAGGAGATGTGAGGTAGGAAATAGTCAACACTTGACAAAAATAACATACATATTGCTGGTAAATGAGAACCTAAAATACAGCTTGAAAGATTTTGTTGCAGATTGTTTACTATACAGTGAAATTTGCCTACTCCGACACACTTGGGGGGTGTCGGAAAATTCAGTTTTTTTTCTTCAAGGATTGCATATTTGGCACCATGAAAATGTGTCGGTTAAAGCAGAATGTTGGAATAGTCAGGTGTCTGATTAGGCAGGTACGCTGAATATTTCAGTACAAACTTACGGTGTCCTCTCAAAATGCAACGATTAGGTCTTTCAAAACAACAATTATCTGATGGTCAAAAATGTCTTGTTAAATGTTGTATTATTTATAGGATGAATACATAATCTTTCAATCAGTTTAATTGAGGTCTAGAGTTGGCATGTCGGTATCTGCTAGTAGTCCTTTATTAATTAATGTATCATAGTCATTTTCTTTATTTTATTATGTTTCCTTTACTATGACATCTGTTTTCTTTTAAGCTGAGTTTTACTGTGCGTATTGTTGTGTATTTGTTTTTCCTACATTAGCTAGAGGTATATGGAAAGGGTTGAGATCTACAAAAACATGTTTTATCCCGCCGCATGTATGCGCCTGTCCTAAGCCAGGAGCCTCTGGCATTTGTTAGATTTGTATGATTTTTAATTTTAGTTTCTTTTATATATATCGAAGTTTAGTATAACGTCAAGTACCCGTGAAATAGTACATATTTTGTTTAGGGGCCATCTGAAGCCCGCCTCCCTTTGCGGGATTTTCTCGCTGAATTAGGACCAATTGGTGGCCTGCGACTGTTTTCTGTTCTTTGGTCAGGTTGTTGTCTCTTTGACACATTCCCAATTTCCATTCTCAATTTTATGAATATTGATGTAGATATTAAAAAAATATAGATATTTGTATAAAATAATATTTGTTTACTGTTTAAAATTTATCATGAAAAAAAACCCGAATAAACATGTGTTGTACTATTATAACACAACATAAATAATAATAAAGCTGTATAAATAAAGATTTCGTCAAAGCTTGAGCATGTGATGTTAGTTATTTTCACATAAAAAAAATGAAAATAACACGTTAACCATTGTATTTGTCCGAACCGCTTTTCTGGATTGACCTTCAAACATTTGAAAGCAAATAATGAATAAGAATCTAAACAGTTGAAGATCTACATGATTAAAAGGACATGAACAATCTGAAAATCCGTTATTGGTCAACCTGGTCTGATGGAGACGAAACCTTATATCTTGCTAAGTATTTCTTTATTTGAAACAAAATAAAATCTGCAGAATTTTTTGAAAAGCGCAAATTTAACACAGACTAATAGCTTAGGGGGAAAATCAATCATGGTATTACACCTATAAGTACATCTGAATCAGTGACAACTTTACGACAGATTTTATCCATCGGATCATTACTGATGGTGATACAATGCTGAAAACACATTCTGTATATATGATTCGTTTAAATTTCAGCTCAAACAATGTTAGATCTGTTAATTTGCGGAAGCAAATGTTTTGTGCTTCCCTGGCCGGGATTCGAACTCAGGTGACTGAGATATCCTGGCACCATATCGCCTTGCACTATGCCCGATGCGCTAAACTACTCGAACACCTAAGCTCTACAATAATAAAGCTTTGGGTGGCCGGGTGTTACCTTTCCTTGTAAGTTTTTATCTAGCGTATAACGTCTAACACAGTACATGCTATATAGGGCATGAAGATGGAATTTTTACAAATCAGCTGAATCATCTATCGTAGACGATCTTTCAAATTAATGTATGACGCAGTCACAGAAGTAATTATATAATAAGAACGTTTGAACCAGCGACAACTTATATATAAATATATATTCCTATTGATTCAATATTCAAGAGCTTGCATTCCCTATCGTGATTTCCTTTTTACCTTTGTAGTTGCTTTAAAGAAAGCCTTTAGCCTCGAGTTCCAAATGATGCATTCGGCAATCTAATAGATATCATCACAAGTTGTTGGTCGTTATTGAATATATGTTTCACAAAGGACAGATGTTGGCATTATTGTAACATTAAACCCCCCCCCCCCCCCCGTCTTCTCCTCGAATGTGACCTACTTAGCTGGACTTATCACTAGGTGTGTAAATACATAAGCTTCCCGAAGGATGTTACATGTAAAGCAAAATCTGTATATGAAATTATCCCCTGTTTTGTTGGGGTTTGCGTTGTTAACTAAAGGCTTAACTTTATGTTTTGATTATAGTTTACTGGCGTTGTCAGTTTATTTCAAATCTATGAGTTTGACTGTCCCTCTTGTATCTTTCGTCCCTCGTTTTTAACGTTACCGTTGCCGAATATGACTGTTATGCTAAATATGAATTCGCATTTCTATGTGACTCGTCTTGGTATTTATATATCAACATTTATGTATTTAGTTATGAATTTCTTTTGCATTTCTAGTGGATATTTTGAGACGACGTGGTTCAGTTTTATATATCCGGCCTTCGGAAACTTTGTCACTTTCTTATACGTTTGGCTCTGGTGGGTCATATTTGCTGAGTCGTTGTCTGTATATTTCGTTTTGATTTGATTTCTGTTTTTTTTCGGTAAAATTCACATATGTTTTATTTGTCAGTATAGTGGAGATACTCGTAGTTCGTTTATAGGGTTTTTGCTTTATGTTGTTCATGTGTGTTTACTGTTCGGTCTTACATGATCTTCACTGTTTTACAGTTTTCTTTAATAATTTACAATAACATTCTAATATAATATCTTTGTTATTGTTCAGGTTAGAATTGTTGTTGAAGTTATTATTACAGATGATTTATCTCCAAGCTTTTTAAAAATTCCATTTTTTTTCAAATGTTTATACGGTTATTTCTAACCAATTTAGTTAGTTTTGGTTTGCCCTGTTAAACCCATGCATTTCTGAAACATCTTCATAAATCGTAATAAACAGGGCAGTTTTGTATTCATAGGTACATGTACAACTAGATGGGTCTAAAACAAGCTCAGCAAAATTAAATTATGTAAATATAAAAAAGAAGATGTGCTATGATTGCCAATGAGACAACTCATCACAAGAGACCAAAATAACGCAGAAATTAACAACTTTAGGTCACCGCACGGCCTGCAACAATGAGCAAAGCCCATACCGCAAAGTCAGCTTTAATAGGCCCCGAAATGACAATGTAAAACAATTTAAGGTAGCACTACAGTCAAAATTTTCTGACTCCAATCAACAGTCTTTAAAGATTAATTTCTACAAAACTACTCAATGGATTTTTAAAATCTTTAACTCATTTTAAAGCTGAAATATAATTCTTTCTTAATCTATATATAAATTTATTTTTTGTTTGATTAATTTCAAAATATAGCTCATTAATTGCCCAAAAAGTGGTCTTCCAACTTGGATGAAAATGGCACATTCATGTCAAATGGTAGTAAAAATTTGTTTTCATCCCTTTAATCAACCATATACAATCAACAAAACCGTGTCTTAGATTTTTGATATATTCCTCCAGTAAGAAGATATATTGATTTAACTGCTGGGTTCCGAACCTCATTTCGCCTTTCATCTATGAAGACCTATAAATTCATTTAGAAACAAATTATCCAAAAACTGGGACACGGTATTGTAGAAAATACACCCTTTATTCAGGCCAAAGAGGGTAATCATCAAGTTTCTATTTTCATTTTTTCCTTACAATTCTCATGAAAAATTGTTCTGAGAATTGACCTAAAAACTGAATTTCCCCATTAGAACCCCTATAAAGACAATATAAATACAAAAATTCCACAGGGAACACACCAGGAGTGTTCTGATACCATTACTATATCAATAGAACCACACACTTTGTGTCTTTGATGCTCTAATGCTGTAAATTTTGCATTATATGTGAACTGTCCAACACTAACTTGGCATTTGGCGGGAGTTTGACGTCACAGATTTGACCAACATCTGTGATGTAGTAATTAAATATAAACAAAGCTCCGCCTCTTTCCAGACAGTCTAAGATAAGAGAATAACAAGATTGACCAGCTGCATATAATCAATGTTTAACATCATTATTCTCTATATATAAAGAATAACTTTCATTTGAATTTAAAAAAAGAAATAAATTGTCTGAAATAAGCTAGAACATTAAAAATGTGCATCAAAAAACATGTTCATAAAAAGATCAAGAGTTAGACCACACTCTTCTTGAAAATCCACTTTCCACATGTTTTGTTTTTTTTTTAATTTAATGGAACTGATAAATTACACATAAACTGAAAATTAGTTAAAATGCATTAAACTATTTAAATGAATAAGACCAAAGAGAAGATATTTATACAGAGGCTTTCAAAAATACTTTCCCACTCTTTAATTTTTTTTCATTTTTTTGTAGATTTTTTCCTTTTAGATTTTTTCTTTCTCTTTGTTCACTTCCATGTTATATAAATTATTTTTGTTGCAAAACAATAAGATAAGACTACAATATTTATCTTGTGGTCAGGGATTAACAGCTGGACACTGGTATCAATAAATGATTGACATATTAGCCCCTCCCAAATGCCTATATATTTAGATTAATTACCATGTGCTTTTATTTACATAAGTTCATTATCAATTTACTCCCTGTTGTGATAATGATAATGACTTTGGGATTTTTACAAACTGTGCAGAATAATTCTTACTTCAAAATTATGTGATAAAAAAAATATCTTCAAAAAATCATCGTTAGACTGTAGTGCTACCTTAAACGAGAAAACTAACGGCCTTATTTATATAAAAAAAATGAACGAAAAACAAATATCTAACAAATAAACAATCGACAACCACTGAATTAAAGGCTCCTGACTTGGGACAGACACAAACATACATAATGTGGCGGTGTTAAACATGTTAGCGGGATTCCAACCCTCCCCCTAACTTGGGACAGGTATAACAGCACAACATAAGAACGAACTATAAAAATCAGATGAAAAAGGCTTAACTCATCAGATGGACAGAAATACAAGTGGACGTGGCCGGGTATTAGTACATCCAAACACCAAAAAGACACTAGGAACAGATTTGAGAGTAACATCCTTTAAGTTAGATTTTGACAAAATTAAAAATCAGTCATACTAATCTTTTTATGGTCAGTATAGAAAAAAAAACACTACAGATAAGGCGGCTGATATTTTTATACAGGTATTTGCCAGTTGGAACTAAATATACTTCACACTTGGTCTCTTAAATGTCATTCTTATTTTAAATGCTAGATATAATATAAATCATCCATTTTACGTTTAAATGAGTTTCTTTGGTATCAAATAGTTCTATTTATACTACTACATTAGTATCAGTATAATGTCATCAATAACGTATGAAGCAGAATTGTGAATGATATTTGATTAAGTTTTAAATTTACTGTTGCACTTTACGAAAAATATAACAAATATATTTCACTGATATATTCTATAGATGTATTGTCCTTCATAAGGAAAATATAATGATTATTAAGATTTATAGATTAAGATTTTAAAAAGCTTTATTAATGTCGTGTTTGCTTTTTTTACAAATAATATATTGATATCAAGCCTCATATCTTGACCTACCCTCTAGAAATTAACGATGATGGACGAATAAGAAATAAATCTTCACGACACAAGAGATAATTTTATCTTACCTATTGTGTACTTCCCATTTTATATAGCAATATTCCAGCTGCGCCCGAATACTGAGCATATAAATCCCAGGTGACAAGATATTCAAAAGATTGCATTTCAAATCACGATTTTCATAGGGATGTACTTAGATGAGAGTTTAGATTTTTTGTTAAATGTTTGGACTCCTTGGTGTTTGTCCTAAGATAGAGGGTCAAATATTTCGTCCCATAACACCCATTTTTCTTTGCATATATTTGACTGTCCCTTTGGTATCTTTCGTCCCTCTTTTACTTCAACAGCTGATTAAAGTTCGTTTGCCATAATTTCAGCAGATTTTTTATTTCTTGACTTTTGATTTGAGACCCAAATGATATCAATGCACAGATAAGGTAAAAGTCCAAGTAAGCCTCTTCCAGCCATTTAAAAAAAGTATTAGATATCTAGAGAATATTTATCAATAACCAATAAATATTTGTAGCTCATTTTGATCATAAAGAAGACTTTTTTGTTAAATAAACTGATTGTGACTTTTCCCCTTTGTAATACTGGTTATTGCAAGCATTTCTGTTAAGTTTTGTCATAATCAATTCAATGATGGAGAAAAAGCGAGTATAACGTAAGGCGACATCTACAACGTTCGAGCAAATTTTTTTCGAAAAATCCAAACCAAGCCGCATCATGATAGAATATAGTGTGAACCAATAAATTATCAAATATTTATCTCATCTGCCTACAAACAGTTGAAAATGTTACAAGAGATGAATTAAGGATACATACCACTAATAGACCTCCTTGTTTTCGTTTTAAAGTCTATTTTGGTCCATTTATACCTCTTATTTCCTCAAATATTCACATTGTTAGGCCAATAAATAAACATTTTGAGTAAACTTTCAATTATTTATGAAAGAAATGTTATAATAAATGAGTAATTGAAGTATTGAAGCTAAATGAACTATCCATATAAATTTTTATGTCTCCAAGGAGGTTTCAATAAGTCCCTATGTAAACTTTAAATTTGCACCGTTTTCCAGAGAGGTTAGTCAATAATTTCTTGTTAATATTTTGAACATGATTTTATCTATCTTTATTAAAGAAACATTTTCTATTTCAGCTGAATACAAGAAATAAGGAGAAATAGCTCCCCAAAACAATAAACATGGCTTTGTTTCAAATAAAGAAGTACTTGGCATGAGTAAAGTGTTATCCTGTCCAGTACTATAGAAACAATTTCATATAATATTTCATTGCATATAAGAAAATAAACATCGCTGGAAGTTAACCATTCAAATTTTCACCTTTTTAAAACCTGTGTACAAGCTTTAGTAACCATGCAACTTCAAGTTTCTAAAATATTCTATAGAAACCTAAATAAAAAAATAATGATGCTTTGAAATATTCCAGAAATATGTTTAAGACCCAGAAATGTTTAACTGCAATGAAATGTAGGATTAACTACCTACAACTGTCAAACTCAAGGGAGTATTTTTATCGACCAATTTTCCTATATGGTCGGATGTGACGTATTATGAGTTGGTGTAATAACACATTGACTAATGCTCCCCTTACTTACAAAATCAATTTTAAATTCTTTTTTTTTCACCTAAGATTCTCAATAGAGGGTTGGCTTACAAGGAGGTTTTTGAAACCAAGAGTTTTGAACAGTGAAGTTGAAATGACTCTTTGAAAATTTTTAGGACGTCATTATGAGTTGGCTGACCGTAATAGATAACGGTTTCACAGATGTAAAGATATATTCTCATTTTCGTTACCAGTTTTATCGAATGTTCTCTACTGACTTATATGACCAGGTTTGGATTTATTTCAGCAACATGACGGGTGCAACTCGTGAAGGAATAGTAGTAAGTATCGAAGACATCTAATACAGAGAGGCTAATATCCTTGAGTATAAACAGTTTACCACCATATGTATTTGTTAGTATTAAGTAAACATACTTCACATTGGTCTCTAAAATGTCAATATTTTTTCTTTGCTAAATATAGTGTACCTCCCTTACGTTTATATCCGGTAGAACTGTGTTAACTTTTATTATCTAATACAGAGAGGCTAATATCCTTGAAGTATAAACAGTTTACCACCATATGTATTTACTAGTATTAAGTAAATATACTTCACATTGGTCTCTAAAATGTCAATATTTTTTCTTTTCTAAATATAGTGTACCTCCCTTACGTTAATATCCGGTAGAACTGTGATAATTTTTATTATATAAACTACGTAATTTTGCGTAGTGTCATCCTTGACATAGATAGCAAACTTGTATAAATAAGATTGATAATAATATTGGAAATACTATTGCTTTATCATTGAACAAGGAAGGACATTAATACTTTTGAAAAATGGGATTCGGAATCAGTCAAGACAAAGAAAATGAGAGAATTGGAGCAATCTTCGAGGCTATACGACACGAAAGGTTTCCGCTGGCTACATATTTAATTTCAAACGGCAAAGGGGTTAACTGCATCGACTATTTTGGTAGCACGCCATTAATAGAAACATGTAAGTACCGCAAAAATTCAATCAGAAAAAGGAGTATAGTAGATTGTGACCGAGAGTCTTTTGTTAGATTTCTCATCGAAAATACTTGTGATAGCAGCAAATGTGATATATATGGATGGACAGCTCTTATGTATGCAGAACGGAATGGTCATAGTAATATTGCTAATATTTTAGAGAAAACAAAAGTCGGAGAAGAGAATTATTAATTGGAAGTTTTAATAAAAGAAAATGTTGGACATAAAACAGGTCCTTGTAACCTTATGAAAATAGAAAAGACATCCCGTTGCTGAGTGACAACTTAAATAATGGCTTGAAAGATTTGTTAGCTATTTGATGTAGATATTTATTCGGAAAGTAATCCAACTTCGTCTTGAGTGTACTAAAAGGACATGTGGAATAGCTCTAACAAAACAAAAAAACAGAGAAGACAAATCCTCATTTTGAAATTTGCGCTTCTGATCTTAAACATAATATTGTAGCTCATTCCAAGCTACGACGATCTGTTTGTCAAATATTGCATGTCAAACTTTGTAAATATTATATGTATGTTCTTTAAGATTGTTTAAAAAAATATATGTGTATAAAACAAACTATAATATATAGAACTATATTATATAAGTAGCATATTTACCTGACGATATCAGGAATGTGGTATTTAGTCAAATCTTAACCGGAAATTGTGACACAATTAGTATTCTATAATTTATTAAATGTAAATAACATGTCGAAATATTTAGGCCTGAAATAAATATAATTTTGGATAAGTTAATGCAAGCAAACGAGGTGTATAGTGTCTTATACGATTACAGGTTTGTAATGTTTAACAACCATATTATATGAGTGTGTAAACACGTTAATTATGAGCTTTGAAAGTCAAGTAGTTCGAGCATTTTTCTGAGTAAGTGTTAAAAAATTTCAAATAAATATTCTTTACTGTGCATTCATTAGTCGTCAGTATCTATAGATTAACAACTTGTGGTTATATTGATAATTTAGAATCTTCCAAGAAGGTGGCGCACAAATTCGCAGCTAAATAACTCGATTGATGTGTCATTTGTATACAAGAGTTATATTCCTTTGAACTATGAGTCTATGTTTAATTTCATAAAGTCAATATGTTGATTGTTTACCTTGAACAGGGTTATAATTATATCTTATAAATATAGTTTTTTTTTATTGAATTTAAAATTATTACAAAATCTGTAATGTACTAGATACTCGTATTTTTCATTAGTTTATCAAAGACATTTATGTATATCTATAATATCTTTATTTTTTTTTGAAATGTTTAAAATTAATATATACCAATATAAAGAATTATTTTGTTATCTTATAAATATTGTTTTGTTATCTGTAAGTAGTCATGCCGTGTTTATACGTCAAAAGTAAGCAAGGGTAAATCTGCCTTCATCATCACTAACTTTCTTCAGCGATGAGACAAACTGCTCTAAATTACAGATTACAGGCACTCGTTACAGAATAAAACTTTCCTGTATTATACCTTAATATACCATTAAGGTATATTGGGGGAAATATTCTGAAACAAATGACTATGTCACAGAAAAAGCATCTTCCCAGTATTTATGAAATTGCTCTCTATTAAAGCAATATCCTGGAAATTATTAAAAAAACACTTTTTTCCTACTTTTAATTTGAGGTACACTATGCCCGTGAAAAACATTAATTGTGCTGTCAAGAATACACTGTTTCAAGTTGTGGTATGCATCAAAAACTGTCCAACAGCATTCGTCATTCTACTCGTAAAGCAGCATTTGTTTCTTAGATCGGTATGGTGTATACCATTATGCCAGAACTCAAATGAAGCAGAAAGCTGATGTAACTTATATGCTTTACTCGATCCCTTAAGACAAATACATGAAAGAAGTGTAATAACGCCTAACACAAACACAAAACAGTACACCATAGCCACCGTTTTATTCCAGAAGCTTCTAACTGATGCCGAATGCTAGAGTGTAAAATTGTAATTGGGACCTACCCAAAACAATTAGAACTTTTCTGAAAAAGACTATAAATGAAAACAGAACTATATCATCTTCCCATAATGATTGAATGTTAGGAAAATTGACCAGAGTTATCTTACTTTAATCACAAAGAGGGAAAGCAAACAATTTTTGATTTAAGCCTAATTAACATTAAAACAATTTTTCATTAACAAATAAAGTTACCTTATTGAAATATAAGGACTTTGTTAGCTAAATCTATTAATTAGTATAACATTTAGTGTAATTGTATGTTCCTGTGACACAAAGAAAATACAGATACAAATTATTTACTCATAAAGAATTTTTATGGCTGTCGCAATATAAAGTTTTTATATCATTATCTTTTTTATTTTTACATCAGTAACAATAATAAATGAAATATAACCCGACCAAAGATAAAATACAGCCGAAGGCTACCGATGGATCTTCAACGCAGCGAGAAAATCCCGCACTTGAAGCGGGCCTCATTACACAAGAAACCAAAGACTGAGCAATTTGAAGCCCACCAAAAATAAATTGGGAATCTAAGGTGCTTCTGGAGAATTCACAAATCCTGCTCTTCTTTTTGCATTTCATCTTTGCTATTCAATTATTACAATTCAGATCCATCCTCTCCACAGTTGGCGGATCAAGATAGAACTTCTGATCCACGAGATCATGATTTTCATTGGTCTCAATTGCAACTGGCTCCATCCAATCAAAATGCGCGAAGAAAATGATCAAATGTAAATGTAGAAAATGAAAATAAACAATTACCACGTTCTGATTGTGCAACAAATTGTTTACCCCGAACTATATCGATTGATACATCTTATGTTATTTATCAAATAATTGGAGTTCCTGTGTATGTTTCTTGTTCAAATGTAGAAATGTAAACTTATAATTTTCGTATTCTTACGAAACAAAGATCTAATTTATTTTCGTGATCTTTTTTTAATTTCCTTTAAAAATAAAATTTCATGCAATCAGTCTTGTATTGTACAAATAACAAGTACGCAAATTAATTTTTGCTACATTTTTACTTGTACAAATCATGTCTCCTGTTTCCCCGCTACCATGTTGATGAAGTGGTAATGGGTCGATCCAGGAAATGTCTGCTTAAGGGGGATGGATGGTCCTTTCTGAGGGGTGTGAAATTATGCATCTTAGGGGTCGAAATTTTGGGTTTTCTCATCTGACACATACACTTATACATTACACAAAAACTTTCGAGGGTCTTGCAGCAGTAAATAATTAAAAATAATTACATCTTGGGGGTTACAAAAATGTCTATGTCAGATCTTATGAGTGCTTTGGAATGTGCATGATGTGGGCAGTTACGTACATGTATCATGTATTATCTACAGATGTTATTGCATTTAAAATTCTATTTGGTACAATCCTTGCAGTAAAAAATTCTGATAGGTCTTTTTTCCCATGAAAGCCCATCCACCCAATATGAACATAAACTCTACTTCTGATAGGTCATAATTTATAGATCTGATACATGTAGGTAGTTTTTCATGATGTTTTTTTCTGATATGTATAAAAAAAATTCTCCCCACCTATCCCCACCTGTCAGAAATTAACTGGAATGGCCTAATGTGGATACTTCTATTTCTGTACCAGTTCATTTTGTGAGCCCTCTTTGCAGTCCACGTTTACACTATGTATGATTTTGATTTTAATCACTAAAGCTTCAAATGTTGGGAGTAAATTTCAGTGTAAAAACAATATATGTACATTTTTAAAATTTATTCGTACTCAGGGACTCAACGCTCAAATATCTATCTGAATATTTATAACCAGCTGAACACAGCCTTCAGGGTTAGGGGGAGGAGTGGTATCCCTAAAAAATGTTCTGCCTGTATGTATGTGACTGTCCCAAATAGGAGCCTAGAGTCGGTTTCAGAAAAAAAAACTTAGGACTAAGTTTGGTCTTAAGTCATGAACAAATCAGTATACTTACGATCAATATTATCTTAGTCATACTTTTTTTGTGAAATGGACTCCAGATATTCAGTGGTCGTCTTTTGTTGGTGTATTACATATTTTTTTCTATTCATTTTTTTGTTCAGTAATTAGGCTGTCATTTTTCTCGTTTGATTTGTTTTACATTCATGACATTCATGATTTTGAGGACTGGTATAGCTGACTGTGCAGTTAGGGCGTTGCTCATTGTTGAAGGTTGTGAGGTGACCTATTGTTACTTTGTCATTTATTCAATAATGATGTTGGATTAGAACACCATTTGAGAAACATAACTCGATAAGAGAAAGATATCAATTTGAGTCTAAAACATATACCTCAAGAAGAATTAAAACACATGTATCATGTTGACTAACTTTTAAGTAATCTTACCTGCCCAAAGAATGATGGGTATCAAGATGCCAAATAGAATTTGCTGTAGGTACTTTATACTGTCTACGCTGAATAGTGCATGACCACCTTTTTGCCGCACCTGCTGAATCTACTCTAGTTAACACTGCTCTGCACCTGTCACGTTGTACGGAAATGCCTTGGGTTTTCAGATAAGAATGGACATCCAAGGCACCTATGTAATACAAAAGAAAACAAATTTTATTTTCAATTGAAAAAATAGCAAGCTTGTGCAATTGAGTTTTTCATATTTCATATTATAGGTTAAAATAAATATTAATTATCATTTTTATCTATAAAAGAATGAGTTTTTAAGGATCCATTCCATCAATCAAATGGTTTAACATTTGTTTTAATTTCAATCAATATTTTGACCTCTATTTCCTTTTAATAATTAGAATTCCCAATTCATTCACTTGTAAACATCTCCAGCTTAGGGGTTAAATAAGGTTGAATTCTTCACTGGTAAGTGGATAATTCATCAGCTATATTTCTTAGCTATTTTGACAAAACTGAACCAAACTGGCTGTAAAAATTGAAATCTTATTACCATATATATGATAACATCTTCATGACCTTCATTTATGATTATCATGATTATATATATGTTAATCAAATAAAGCACTACAAAATTCAATCATTGTCAAATTGTTCCCTATTGTAGTTTTATTCAGCAATCAGCAAGACTTTCCAAGATAACTAATATAGGACAATGATATTGATTAAAAAATATTCCAAATAATTAATATTACCTATAATTGATAAGTTCCAGGTCAACGGGTTCAAACAGAAAGATTTGAAGCAGAGAAAACTGTGTATCTTATATAATCGACATGACTTTATCAGATGACAATACCAATTACTAAAATAAGGCTTAGGCATAGTTATATACTTTAATTCAGTCACGGACCAGCAATATCATGGGTGTGTACTTGTAGAGATATATCGTTAACCGTTTGAAAAGTATGTGAGACACATGTATAACTTATTGCCAGGGTTGAAACTTTTAGAAGTATTTTAAAAAATATCAGAAACAGTCACAGACACATGACAGAGCTAGATATATTTTAAAAATACTGAAAATATTTATGCTTTTTCGCAAGTAGAAAATAACAACTTTTAAAACAAACCTGCATTTGGATGTTCTCTGTTGTATTCTGCCACTTTCTCTTCCAGTTGATCATCAGTAATGGTACTATATGATGACCTTACTTGAAGATCATGCTCCTTCAATCGCTTGTACAGTGTGTTTGGATGAATTATTCCGCCAAGCAAACCATCTTCAGCAATCTTCTTCACTGTAAACCCCATAGTCATCAATTGCTGAAGCTTATTTACATCAATATCTAACTGGTGTCTTCCTTTTCCATGAGGGTTTGGATTTGTCTGGTCTGAAGAAAATTTTATTTTATTTGTACATGTACATTTATATTTATGTAAGCGATACTTAAATTGAAAACCAAATATATATAGGGTAATAAAAGAATATATATATATAAGTGTGCAGACATACACCACGTCCTTCAAAGTTTTTGACCTTGACCTTTGACTTTGGAACTTTTCCAGCATTTATTGCCCATCCTCAGGTGTTGGTTATATTTAATTTACATATATATAAGTATACATGTCACATATAAAATTTGAAATTAATATGGTTCTAAAGATATCATGGATATAGAACTCAATCTTTACTATAGAAGAAATATTTTTTTTGGAAAACTGATTTGCCCTACTGACGGATGGACAGAGGGGACAATAGGTGTACATCTGCTCTTAGCAACATTCTAATCCTGATCTTTTAAGTTCTTGCATATTGCATGTAATTTTTAAATGCTGCAATGATACAGACAATGTGTTAAAGAGTTATCTTTCTTAGGTGGTGTGTACTCCTTAACTAGAGGCTGTCAAGAGACGATGTTGCTCAACGGTATTTACATAAAAATGTACTGACATAATCAATAGTAGTCATGGTAGTATTAGATATAAGATATTATTAGATACTAAAATGATATCTAAGATATATAATAACAAAAAACTACAAAATTTCCATAAAATTATTTACTCAGGAGCAGTTACCCAACACAGGTTGTAGGACGTGTCTGAAAATTTGAGGGTGAATAAATAATAATCTAATTAACTATTGTTTGCAAAAATGTCAGATTTGCTTTCAGAGATATAAACCAAAAACTGCATTTTGCCCCATTGTTTTATTTTTACCCTTGTCTGCCATGTTGGAAGTAAAGTAGGGTCATCAGACATTTTTTTAGACTAGATACCCTAATCATGCTTATGAAGAATATGGACAAGTTTGGATAAATTTGTCTCCGTAGTTTACAAAAATATAGAAAAAAATGTAAAAAAAAAAATGACTGTAAAGGGCAATAACTCTATATGGGGTCATATGATAGATTTTAACATTTTTGCCACTGTCAGATTTGCTCTAAATGCTTTAGTTTCAGAGATTTAAGCCAAAAAAATACATTTTATCCATGGATATGTTTTATTATTAGCCATGATGGCCATCTTGGTTGGCAGACTGGGTCATCTTACACATTTTTTAAACTAAATACCCTAATGATGATTTTGGCCAAGTTTGGTTTACTTTTGGCCCAGTAGTTTCAGAGGAGAAGATTTTTGTAAAAGTTAACAGACTACAATGACGGATCAGGTGATTAGAAAAGCTCACTTGACCGAAAGGTCAGGTTAGCTTAAAATAAATTATTTTATGCAATGTTTGATTAAAAACATCAACACTATCATGACTATACTAATAATTTACTTACCATATCTGTTAATAAGGTCTTGTTCTGGTATCAGATTTGGAAGATTCTGCTTTAGATCATTTATTGACTGTATTGACTTTTTTTATAAATCTTCTGGAATGTTGGTCCCACTGCCTGAAAGTTAAAAAAGAAAACATGTAATATAAATGATAGAGGGAAAAAAATGTGATTTGTATCTATATGTTTTTTGGAAATCAAAAATACATGTATGCAAGATATATTTGAAAATATCAATAGGTTTAGCCAACAATTCCTTAGAACACACAGAAGTTTCACAGGTCGGGAACACTTCCTTATAAGGATATGCTTAACATCTTAAAGTAGCATACTTATGTCCTCTGATTATTTAGGTATGAAGCAATTTATTTTTACCTAGGTACCCCCATTACCACCCTAACTAATGAAATGCAAATTGTTCAATAATAATTCACTTTAAGCAGCAGCGAGTATGGTGTTGAGGAAACGATGATAGTCCGTCGGAAGGGGACGATAAATGGCTGACCCGTGTTAAGAGAGAGCCATATCTCTTGCACGTTAAAGACACCCTTGTAGATTTCGAAAAAGAGTAGGCTAATTGCCGCTACAAAGCAGCACTTGCACCTGCAAAGTAGAAAGGGATTAATATAAGTTGCAAAACTTGTTTCCCAATCCACTGTAAATAAATATGTTTAAATCAAGCAGCCAATATGGTTCAATTTTGTCATAATAAGCTAAATGAAATGCTTTGCTGAGTGCAGCCTGATAATACCGCAGAGTTTAGTTTGTCATCTATCATAGATTGTCGATCGTTAATGCATTTATGTTAGATAATGATAGATTGTCGACGATAATTTCGTAAATGCATTTACAACCGTAAAGTATACTTTACGCCGTACATCTATAATGGTCGACCGATAATCTATCATTGTCGCCGATAATCTGTGATTATCTCATTAATGGGGTTCCCGCGTGCCATAAGCATTAGTTAATGTGCTATTACATAAACTCATAATATGTCACATCCGGACAAATAGGAAAATTGGTCGATAAAAATACTCCCTTGAGTTTGACAGTTGTAGGTAGTTAATCCTACATTTCATTGCAGTTAAACATTTCTGGGTCTTAAACATATTTCTGGGGTGTTTCGAAGCATCATTATTTTTTTATTTAGGTTTCTATAGAATATTTTAGAAACTTGAAGTTGCATGGTTACTAAAGCTTGTACACAGGTTTTAACAATGTGAAAATTTGATTGGTTAACTTCCAGCGATGTTTATTTTCTTATATGCAATGAAATATTGTATGAAATTGTTTCTATAGTACTGGACAGGATAAAACTTTACTCATGCCAAGTACTTCTTTATTTGAAACAAAGCCATGTTTATTGTTTTGGGGAGCTATTTCTCCTTATTTCTTGTATTCAGCTGAAATAGAACATGTTCCTTTAATAAAGATAGATAAAATCATGTTCAAAATATTAACAACAAATTATTGACTAACCTCTCTGGAAAACGGTGCAAATTTAAGTTTTACGTAGGGACTTATTGAAACCTCCTTGGAGACAAAAAATTTTTATATGGATACTGTGGATTCATTTATTTTCGTGGGTATCAATTTTCGTGGATTGAGGAAAATTTTCCAGTTCGTGGATATTGGATTTCGTGGTTTTGCCAAATTATGCATACAACACTTCAGAAATTTGTTATCCGTTGAATATTAAATTTCGTGGTTAACCTGTTCCAACGAAATCCACGAAAATTGGTATCCAACGAATAATAATGAATTCACAGTAGTTTATTTAGCTTCAATACTTCAATTACTCATTTATTATAACATTTCTTTCATAAATAATTGAAAATTTACTCAAAATGTTTATTTATTGGCCTAACAAGGTGAATATTTGAGGAAATAAGAGGTATAAATGGACCAAAATAGACTTTAAAACGAAGACAAAGAGGTCTATTAGTGGTATTTATCCTTCATTCATCTATTGTAACATTTCAACTGTTTGTAGGCAGATGAGATAAATATTTGATAATTTATTGGTTCACACTATATTCTATCATGATGCGGCTTGGTTTGGATTTTTCGAAAACAATTTGCTCGAACCGCTGTAGATGTCGCCTTACTTTATACTCGATTTTTCTCCATCATTTAATTGTTTATTACAAAACTTAACAGGAATGCTTGCAATAACCAGTATTACAAAGGGGAAAAGTCACAATCAGTTTATTCAACAAAAATGTCTTCTTTATGATCAAAATGAGCTACAAATATTTATTGGTTATTGATAAATATTCTCTAGATATCTAATACTTTTTTTAAATGGCAGGATGAGGCTTACTTGGACTTTTACCTTATCTTTGCATCGATATCATTTGGGTCTCAAATCAAAAGTCAAGAAATACAAAATCTGCTGAAATTATGGCAAACGAACTTTAACCAGCTGTTGAAATAATATATGCAAAGAAAAATGGGTGTTATGGGACGAAATATTTGACCCTGTATCTTAGGGCAAACACCAAGGAGTTCAAACATTTAACAAAAAATCTTAACCCTCATCTAAGTACATCCCTATGAAAATCATGATTGGAAATGCAAGCTTTTGAATATCTTGTCACCTGGGATATATATGCTCAGTATTCGAGCGCAGATGGAATATTGCTACATAAAATGGGAAGTACACAATAGGTAAGCTAAAATTATCTCTTGTGTGGTGAGGATTTATTTCTTATTCGTCAATCATCGTTAATTTCTAGAGGGTAGGTCAAGATATGAGGCTTGATATCAATATATTTTTTGTAAAAATAGCAAACATGACATTAATAAAGCTTTTTAAAATCTTAATCTATAAATCTTAATAATCATTATATTTTCCTTATGAAGGACAATACATCTATAGAATATATCAGTGAATATGTGCCTGTTCCAAGTCAGGAGCCTGTAATTCAGGGGTTGTCGTTTGTTAATGTGTTACATATTTGTTTTTCGTTCATTTGTTTACATAAATAAGGCCGTTACTTTTCTCGTTTGAATTGTTTTACATTGTCTTTTCGGGGCCTTTTATAGCTGACTATGCGGTAGGGGCTTTGCTCATTGTTGAAGGCCGTACGGTGACCTATAGTTGTCAATGTCTGTGTCATTTTGGTCTTTTGTGGATAGTTGTCTCATTGGCAATCATACCACATCTTCTTTTTTTATATTGTTATATTTTTCGTGAATTGCAACAGTAAATTTAAAACTTAATCAAATATCATTCACAATTCTGCTTCATACGTTATTGATGACATTACTGATACTAATGTAGTAATATAAATAGAACTATTTGACACCAAAGAAACTCATTTAAACGTAGAATGGATTTATATTATATCTAGCATTTAAAATAAGAATGACATATATAGTTCCAACTTGCAAATACCTGTATAAAAATATCAGCCGCCTTATATGTAGTGTTTTTTTTTCTATACTGACCATAAAAAGATTAGTATGACTGATTTTTTATTTTGTCAAAATCTAACTTAAAGGATGTTACTCTCAGATCTGTTCCTAGTGTCTTTTTGTTGTTGGGATGTACTAATACCCGGACACGTCCACTTGTATTTTTGTCCATCTGATGAGTTAAGCCTTTTTCATCTGATTTATATAGTTCGTTCTTATGTTGTGCTGTTATACCTGTCCCAAGTTAGGGGAGGGTTGGAATCCCGCTAACATGTTTAACCCCGCCACATTATGTATGTTTGTGTCTGTCCCAATTCAGGAGCCTGTAATTCAGTGGTTGTAGATTGTTTATTTGTTACATATTTGTTTTTCGTTCTTTTTTTTATATAAATAAGGCCGTTAGTTTTCTCGTTTGAATTGTTTTACATTGTCATTTCGGGGCCTTTTGAAGCTGATAAGAAAGTCACAAAAAAATTTCCGAAGTCGGGATATATAAATACTGAACCACGTCGTCTCAAAATATCCAACTAGAAATGCAAAAGAAATTCATAACTAAATACATAAATGTTGGATATATAAATACCAAGACGAGTCACATAGAAATGCGAATTCATATTTAGCATAACAGTCATATTCGGGAATCGGTAACCTGATTTGTAAAAATTCCATCCTCATGCCCTATATAGCATGTACTGTGTTAGACGTTATACGCTAGATAAAAACTGACGAGGAAAGGTAATACCCGGCCACCCAAAGCTTTATTATTTATTGTAGAGCTTAGGTGGTCGAGTAGTCTAGCGCGTCGGGCATAGTGCAAAGCGATCGGAAGCCAGGATATCTCAGTAACCTGAGTTCGAATCCCGGCCAGGGAAGCACAAAACATTTGCTTCCGCAAATTAACAGATCTTACATTGTTTGAGCTGATATTAGACAAATCATATATACAGAATGTGTTTTCAGCATTGTATCACCATCAGTAATGATCCGATGGATAAAATCTGTCGTAAAGTTGTCACTGATTCAGATGTACTTATAGTTGTAATACCACCAGTGATTTCCCCCTATTAGTCTGTGTTAAATTTGCGCTTTTCAAAACATTCTGCAGATTTTATCTTTGTTTCAAATAAAGAAATACTTAGCAAGATATAAGGTTTCGTCTCCATCAGACCAGGTTGACCAATAACGGATTTTCAAATTGTTCATGTCCTTTTAATCATGTAGATCTTCAACTGTTTCGATTCTTATTCTTTATTTGCTTTCAAATGTTTGAAGGTCAATCCAGAAAAGCGGTTCGGACAAATACAATGGTTAACGTGTTATTTTCATTTTTTGATGTGAAAATAACTAACATCACATCGCTCAAGCTTTGACGAAATCTTTATTTATACAGCTTTTTTTAAAATTTATTTTGTGTTATAATAGTACAACACATGTTTATTCGGAGAAAATCCCGCAAAGTGAGGCGTGCTTCAGATTGCACCTAAACAAAAATATGTACTATTTCACTGATACTTGACGTTATACTAAACTTCAAAATATATAAAAGAAACTAAAATCAATAATCATACAAATCTAACAAATCTAACAAATGCTAGAGGCTCCCGACTAGGACAGGCGCAAACATGCGGCGGGATAAAACATGTTTTTGTAGATCTCAACCTTTCCATATACCTCTAGCCAATGTAGGTAAAACAAATACACAACAATACGCACAGTAAAACTCAGCTTAAAAGAAAACAGATGTCAGAGTAAAGGAAATATAATAAAATAAAGAAAATGACTATGATACATTAATTAATAAAAGACTACTACCGACATGCCAGCTCTAAACTGATTGAAAGATTATGTATTCATCCTATAAATAATACAACATTTAACAAGACATTTTTGACAATCAGATAATTGTTGTTTTGAAAGACCTAATCGTTGCATTTTGAGATGAACACCGTAAGTTTGTACTGAAATATACAGCGTAACCTGCCTAATCAGACACCTGACTATTCCAACATCATGCTTTAACCGACACATTTTCATGGTGCCAAATATGCCAATCCTTGCAGAAAAAAAACTGAATTTTCCGACCACCCCCCCCCCCCCTCAAGTGTGTCGGAGTAGGCAAATTTCACTGTAAAGTAAACAATCTGCCACAAAATCTTTCAAGCTGTATTGTAGGTTCTCATTTACCAGCAATTTGTATTATATTTTTGTCAAGTGTTGACTATTTCCTACCTCACATCTCCTTTTATTTACACTTTCTATTAATAGTTCTCTAATATCTATAAATATTACCTATGTTACTTTCACATTCTTTTCTGTATTCATAAGAGCTGTCCATCCATATACATCATAATTATCATCAAAGACTTCCTCAATAAATTTTAAAAGTATCACTGAACTCCTTGCCATATTCTAATTGTAATAGTAATTTCAATCTGAACAAACTTTTTCTTCTAGTAAACGTAGACGGAATTTACTCTATAATAGGAAAATCTAAAATAATAACTTTTCAGAGACCAAGGTGCGATATATTTAATTTATATGGGTAAACATCCATGGTTGTAAACTGTAACAAATTAATGATAACAGCCTCCCTGTATTCAATGTTTTTGATACCAAATAATTAATATAAAATTAAAGCTTGAGAAAAAGTACGAGGGTTACATAATTGTAGAAAGATGTTGGTCCAATTCTTAAAGTGTCAACAGTTAACAATCATAGGTATTTATCAGTATGAATACAAGGAAACTGATACCTTGAAGTGTAAACAGTTTACCACCATAGGTATTTACCAGTATTAAGTAAATAAACTTCACATTGGTCTCTAAAATGTCAACATTTTTTATTTGCTAAATACCCTTCTACGATTACAGCAGTTCGAATAGTGTTAATTTTTGTTTTATAAACTTCAAGGTTGTCTGTATTGTCATCAATGACGTAAATAACAGACTAGTATAAATTAGATTCATAATAATATTAGAACTACTATTACTTTATCATTGAATCAAGAAGAACGTTAATACATTTGAAAAATGGGAACCGGAATCAGCAAAGATAAAGAAACTGAAAGGATAGGTGAAATATTCGATGCTATACGACATGAAAGGTTTCTGCTAGCTACCAATCTCATTTCAAAAGGCAAAGGGGTTAACTGCATCAACTACTTTGGTAGCACGCCATTAATAGAAACATGTAAGTACCGCAGAAATTCAATCAGAAAAAGGAGTGTAGTAGAATGTGACCGAGAGTCCTTTGTTAGATATCTTATCGAGAATACTTTGTGACAGAATATGATAATAGGGATGGACACTCTATGTGCGAAGGAATGGTCAGTAATATGCTCTATTTGGAGAAAAAAGAAGAAAATACTTAATCGTTTAGAAAACGAGATGTAATGCAGAAAACAGTCAACTCATGAAAGCTGAACGTATATCTGATTCCTGAAAAAGCACTTTAATTACGGCTTAGAGTCCTTGTTGCCATGTTCTAGCCGTCACATGAAAAACGATCACGAAGGTATTTCGGAAGGACACGCATGGTGAATGAAAATAAAAGGAGATGTAACATAGCCCAATCACAACAAAAACAGAAAAGACAATATATTCCTTTGGAAATTTGCGATGTTCTTCAAACAATTGTACTGCTAGGTCATTCAGAGCCACAACTGATTGTCATATATTTATTGTCAAATGTCGTAAAAAGTACATAAATAAAATATATGTTTTTAACATATATGTATGGAAAGAGGAACTAAACATGTCAGCAAAAGGGAAATATACATTGTATTGTATAGTTATAAAAATTAATAGAAATTTTTGTATAGCTTTACGAATAAATTTTTTGTTTTATTCACAATTTATATCTTGATATAATGCCTTATATCAAGACTGACATCTATAACTTCACAGTTAAAGTCGGATGGCAACGAAGCTTAACAAGAAAAGAGATGCTTTCTATTTTGCAACATCAAAGCAGCACCTGTATATTGAGAATGTATCTCCCAGTTGATATGATATTGAAGACCTTATATTTCCTATAATGATTCATGATTTATAAAAGAGGGTTGATATTTACTAGGAAGTATGAAATCAAAAGTTCAAAGATGAAATCTTCCCTTCGAAAATTAAAAAAAACGCAATCCAAGTTGGTCGACACACCTGTTTCAATTGTCGTAACACAAATCCCATCCTTTTTTCTTCATATATGACCTACCGATAAAGGCTGAGCTACGGGTTTGTATTCAGAAGAGAATCATGACTGGTGACGTTATTGCACCAACATCTTTCTACAATTATGTAACCCTCGTACTTTTTCTCAAAAGCGACATCTGTTTTCTCAATTTTTTTTTTAATTCTTCGGTATCAAAAACATCAAATACAGGGAAGCAGTTATCCTTCATTTGTTACAGTTTACAACCATGGATGTTTACCCATATAAATTAAATATATCGCATCTTGGTCTCTGAAAAGTTATTATTTTAGATTTTCTTATTATAAAGTAACTCTCGTCTACGTCAACTAGAGTATAAGTTTGTTCAGTGATACCTTTAAAATTTATTGAGGAAGTCTTTGATGGTAAATATGATGTATATGGATGGACAGCTCTTATGAATACAGAAAAGAATGATGAAAGTAATATTGATAATACTTATAGATATTAGAGAACTATTAATAGAAAGTGTAAATAAAAGGAGATGTGAGACAAGACTTATTCAACGCATGACAAAAGAACATACATTTTGCTGGTAATTGCGAACTTAAATACAACTTGAAGATTTTGTTACAGATATTTTTACTGAATATTTCAGTACAAACTAGCGATGTTCAATTCAAAATGCAACGATTATGTCTTTCAAAACCACAACTATCTGATTGTCAAAAATGTCTTGTTAAATGTTGTATTATTTATATGATGAAAACATAAAAGATGGACGACAGATACCAGAGAGACAGCCAACCTCATAGATTGAAAATATACTGACAACGCCATGGCTAAAAATAATAAGACAACCAGACAAATAATAGTACAGAAGACAAAACATAGAAAACTAAAGACTGAGCAACATGAACGCTACAAAAACTGGGGGTGATCTTAGGTTCTTCGGAAGGGTAAACAGATCTTGTTCCATATGTGTCACCCGTCGTGTTGCTTATGTTATAATCTTTCAATCAGTTTAATTTAGGTCTGGAGCAGGCATGGTCGGTATCTGCTAGTAGTTTTTTTGTTAATTTATGTATCATAGTCATTTTCTTTAGTTTTCTTTTTGTTAACTATTCTGACATCGGACTCGGACTTCTTTTAAAGATCTTTAAACACTGAGTTTTACTGAACGTATTGCTGTGTGTTTGTTTTCCCTATTTTGGCTAGAGGTATAGGTAAAGGCTTGTGATCTCCAAAATCATGTTTAACCCCGCTGCATTGTTTGCGCCTGTCCTAAGTCAGGAGCCTCTGGCTTTTGTTAGATTTGTATGATTTTAATTTTAGTTTCTTTTATATGTTTCGAAGTTTAGTATGACGTCAATTATCACAAGTACATATTTTTGTTAAGGAGTCAGCTGAAACACGCATCTGTGTGCGATATTTTTTCGTTGAATTAAAAACCCATAGGTCGCCTTCGGTTATTTTCTGCTCTTTGATCAGGTTGTTGTCTCTTTGAAACATTTCCCAATTCCACTCTCAATTTTATGAAAATGAGATGGGTGTTTATTACATAGACATTAAATATAAAAATATAAATATTTTTATAAAATAATTATTAGTTTACTGTTTAAAAACTAATCATGAAAAAAACCCGAATATACATGTGGTCCGAGACCACAATTGTCGTCCCTAGATTTTCGTTGTTCACGAATATAGTCCCTAGTGTTGACAGTGGGTTACTTGCCATTAATTTTTATACCCCTTCCAAATTTATTTCTCCATGTTTAATGCCTCAAATTGCAAGTAGGGGGGGGGGGTGAAATTACACTGTAAAAAAATTTGGGTCCAGAATTTTAAAGGAAAGTAGTGATTTGGTCCAGGTGAAAAAGGTTGAAAATTAGCACTTCGGAAGCTGTCAAAAGATTTCAAGACGCCCTAAACATAAAATTGTCCATATTTTGAGTTAGAGCCGATGAAGTTTTCTATAATTTTGATATAATTTGTCACAAAAGTAGTACAACACACTGTAAAAGTTTCATTGAGAAAGCGCAGGTGGGATTTTTTTTATTTTCATTTATGTTCTAAAAGAAATGCACTACGAAATACTTGTGGTCTCGGACCATGTGTTGTACTATTATAAGCCTAACTAAATAATAATAAATCTCTGTAAATAAAGATTTCGTCACAGCTTGAGCGATATGATGTTTTTTTTTCTTTTTCAAAAAATGAAAATAATACGTTATGCATTGTATTTTTTCGAAGCGCTTTTCTGGATTGACCTTCATACCTTTGAAAGCCAAAGAGGAATAAGAACCGGAACAGTCGGAGAGCTATATGATTAAAAAGATCATGTAAAATTTCAAAATCCGTTTATTTGTCCACCTTGCCTGATGGAGATGATACCTTATATCTTGATATTCTGCGTCTTATCTTAACAAACATCTTGAAATCGTCAATGAGGGTAGGATGAGAAAAATGATTTTTTAAGTCAAAGAACATGATATCAGCTACCCAAGGGTAAAATTGCATTGCTATGTAGCATCATGCCAACATATAAAGTCATGCCTATTGAGTATATATATATATATATATATTTATAAATTAATTACGTCTGAACTAGTGACAACTTTACGACAGATTTCATCCATCGGATCACAAGTAATGGTGTCACTTGGCTAAAAACACATTCTGTATATAAAGTTAGTCTAAATATCACCCCAACAATGTTAGATCTGTAAATTTTTGGAAGCAAATTTTTTGTTCATCCCTGGCCGGGATTCTAACTACTGATATATCGTGGTACATAATCGCCTTGCACTATGCCAGACGCGCTAGACCTTTCGACCACCTAGGCTGTACAATAATATTGCTTTCTGTGGCAGGGTGTTATCTTTCCTCGTCAGTATTTATCTAGCGTCTCAACATAGTACATGATATAGACGGCATGAAGATGGAATTGTTACAGATAAGCTGAATTATCTATCGTAGAGGATCTTACAAATTAGCGTAGGATGAACTCACATTATTATATTATAAGTACGTCTGAACCAGTGACAACTTATTCAATTTGGTTCGATATACAAGAGCTTTCATTCCCTACCGTATTTAAAGTAATCATTAAGCCTCGAGATCCAATTGAATATTTGTTTCACAGAGGACAGATGTTCCAATGATTGCATCAACAATTCCACCATTTTCTCCTCGAATGTGACCTTCGGAACTAGACGTACACTAGATGTGCAAATACATGAGCTGCTCGAAGAGTGTCACTTGTGGGTCAAAATCTGCAGCTTGGATTATCCCCGGTTTTGATGGGGTCGCGTTGTTCAGGATTAACTTTGTTTTTGATTTCTGTTGAACTTGATCGATTCCAGATTATTACTGTTATGCTGAACATGAATTATCATTCCTATGACATTTGGTATTTATATACATATTCAACATTCATGTATTTTAGTTATGAATTTCTTTGGTGTTTCTAGTTCGATCATTTATTTGTTAGTTTCCTATACGTCTGGCTCCGTTTGGTAATGTTTTGCTAAGTTGTTGTCTGTTTATTTCGTTAGTGGTTTGAATTCTGTATTTTCGGTTAAATTCACATATGTCTTGTTTGTCAGTATAGTAGAGACACTCGTGGTTCGTCTGTGGGGTTTTTGCTTCATGCTGTTAGCCTTCATGTGTGAGTGTTCGGTCTTACATGATCTTGCACTATATAACAGTATCTTATTTTTTATTTTCTATATGTATTTTAAAGTTGAAAAAAATCAGCTACTTATTTTCTGAAGAAACACAAAGTACTGATATCGTCATATCAATTGCTATAAGCGTCACCTTTTCTCGACTCATTACAATAAATAACAAATATAAACAATACATTTTTTATGTGTTTATCACTGTTTACATTTTTTACATGTGTTTATCACGATTCACATTTCTTTTTAATTTGTTTTTAACGGGTAACATTTTCAAGGATGAATAATCTACAATAACATGCTAACATAACATCTTTGTTTTTGTTCATGCTAAAATTGTTGTTGAAGTTATTATTACAGATAATTTATCTGCAAGCTTTTTAGGAATTCGAACAAGTCAAATGTTAATACGGTTATTTTAATCACTTTGCTTAGTTTTGTTCTGCCCTATTAACCCCATCGAATTTCTAAAAAAATGTTCATAAATTCGTAATGAACATGTCAATTTTGTATTCATAGGTACATGTACAACTAGATGGTTCTAAAACAAGCTCAACAAATCAAAAAACTTCACACTTGGTCTCTACAATGTCATTCTTATTTTAAATGCTAGATATAATGTAAATCCATTCTACGTTTAAGGAGTTCCTTTGGTGTCAAATAGTTTAATTTGAACTACCACTTCAGTATAGGTAATGTCATTAATAACGTATGAGCAGAATTGTGAATGAAATTTTATTAAGTTTCAAATTTACTGTTGCAGTCTACTTAAAATATAGCATATATTTCACTGATATATTCTATACATGTATTGTTGTTTCATTGGCACTCATACTACATCTTCCTATATCTATTGTCCTACGAATGATAAAAAAGATTAATAGCTTAAGATTTTTTAATAGCTTTACCAATGTCGTGTTTGCTATTTTTACAACTAGTATCTTGATATTATGCCTCATATCTTGACCTACCCTCTAGAGATTAGCGATCACGGACGAATTAGAAATTAAATTTACGGCACAAGAGATGATTTCAGTTTCCCAATTATGTACTTCCCACTTTATGTAGTAACATTCCTGCTGAGCCCGAATACGGAGTATATATCTCCCAGGTAATTTGATATTGAAGAGCTTGCATTTCCTATCATGATTTCCTTAGATATGTACTTAAGTGAGGTTTAATATTTTTTTGTTAAATGTTCTGACACCTTTGTAGTTTTCCTAGATACAGGGTAAAAATGTTGTCCCATAACATTTATTAACTTTTCATATGAAACTTCGATAGCTCATTTAATATAATTTGCCAAAATTTCAGCAGGCTTTTTATTTCTTAACTTTTGATTTGAGACCCAAATAATATCACTGCAAAGGTAAGGTTAAAGTCCGAGTAAGTCTCTTCCTGCCATTTAAAAAATGTATAAAATATCTAGAGAAGGAATTCAATAACCTATTAATATGTTAGCTCATTTTGATCTCAAAGAAGACTTTTTTGTTGTATAAACTGAATGTGACTTTTTACCTTTGTCACACTGGTTATTTCAAGCATTCCTGTAAAGTTTTGTCATAATCAGTTCAATAGTTTGAGAAAAAATCTACTTTAATCTAGTATCATGATAAGATATAGTGTGGACTAATAACTGATCAAATAATTATCTCATCTGCCTACAACAAATGAAAATAATACAAAAGATGACTTTAGGATACACTATCACTAATGGACCTTTTTGTCTTCCTTTTAAGGTAATTTTGGTGCATTTATACCTCTCATTTCCTCAAAGATTCACCTTTTTAGTCCAATAAATAAAGCATTTGATAAACTTTCACTGATTTATGATAGACATGTTATAATGAATGAGTAATAGAAGTATTCCAGCTGAATGAACTATTCATATAACAGTTTTCTGTCTCCAAGGAGGTTTCAATAAGTTCTTAATACGTAAAACTTAAATTTAAGTCGCGTTGTTCAAGAGAGGTTTGTCAATAATTTGTTGTTACTACTTTGAAAAAGATTTCATCTACTTATAACTATATATTTATTAAAGCATAACCTAGGAAAAATTTTCTATTATCTTTCTTATAAGAAATAAGGAGAAAAAGCTCCCCAGAACACTAAGTATGGCTTGTTCTGTCTACTAATACTCATGGTTGAGTCTTATTCATGAAAATGTGTTTTAGAGGCTCAATCCAATCAGAATATTTCAGAACAGATGCGAGAGTGCTCACAAGGTCAAAGGTGCATGTACAGCTTGTTAAAAAAAATGTGCAGAATTTATCTTTGTTTCAAATAAAGAAATACTAAGCATGAGTAAAGTTTTATCCTCTCCAGTACTATAGAAAAAAATCATCAAATAACATTAACATATAAGAAAATAAGTTAACCAATCATATCTTAACTTTCTTTTTAACCTGTGTACAAGCTTTAGTAACCGTGTAACTTCAAGTTACCAAAATATTCCATTGAAACCCCATATAAAAAACAATATGGTGCTTTGAAATACCCCAGATATACCACATTCCCACTTATTTACTCGAATGTTATCTACCGACTTATGACCAAGTTTGTATTTATTTGAGGAACATGAAGGATGCCACCAGTAAAGCAATAGTAGTAAGTATCGTTGACGTCTTATACAAAAGGGGCTGATATCTTTAAGCGTAAACAGTTTACCACCATAGGTATTTATCAGTTTTAAGTAAATATACTTCACATTTGTTCTCAAATGCCAATAATTTGTATTAACTAAATACAATGTACCTTCATTGCGTTTATATCAGGTAGAACTGTGTTGATTCTTTTTATTTAATAAACCACGTGATTGTGCGTAGTGTCATCAATGACGTAGATAGCAGACTTGTATAAATAAGATTGATAATAATATAAAAATTACTATTGCTTTATCATTGAACCAGGAAGGACATTACTATTCTTGAAAAATGGGATGCGGAATCAGTCAAAACAAAGAAAATGAGAGGATTGGAGCAATATTCGAGGCTATACGACACGAAAGGTTTCCGCTGGCTACAGATCTCATTTCAAAAGGCAAAGGGGTTAATTGTATCAACTATTTTGGTAGCACGCCATTAATAGAAACATGTAAGTACCGCAGAAATTCGATTAGAAAAAGGAGTATAGTGGAAAGTGACCGGGAGTCCTTTGTTAGATTTCTTCTCGAAAATACTTGTGATAGCACGAAATATGATATATATGGATGGACAGCTCTTATGTATGCAGAAAGGAATGGTCATAGTAACATTTCAAATATATTGGAGAAAAAAGAAGACAATACTTAATCGTTTAGAAAAGGAGATGTAATGCAGAAAACAGTCAACTTGTGAAAGCAGAACGTTTATCTGATTCCTGAATGAGCACTTAGATTACGGCTTGAAAGTCCTTGTCAAATTCTAGCCGTCTTATGAAAAACGATCACGAAGATGTTTCGAAAGGACACGCATTGTGAATAAACATAAAAAAAGATGTAACATAGTCAATCACAAAAAAGACAGAAAAGACAATATATTCCTTTTGGACATTTACGATGTTCTTCAAACAATTGTACTGCTAGGTCATTAAGAGTCAATCTGATCTGATTGTCATATATGTTTTGTCAAAGTGCAGAAATGAAATATAGGTTTTTTAACATATCTGTATGAAAGATGAAGTAAACATATCAGCATAAAAGCAAATATACATTGTATTGTATAGTAATAAATAAAAAAGAATTAAGATTTTTGTATAGCTTTACCAATGAAATTTTTGTTTTATTCACAATTTATATCTTGATATAATGCCTAATATCTCGACTGAAATCTAGATCTTGACAGTTAAAGTCGGTTGGGAACGAAACTTCACGACACATGATATGCTTTTTATTATGCAGCATCCCAGCAGTGCCTGTATATACAGTATGTATCTCTTAATTGATATGGTATGTAAGACCTTATCCTTATATTTCCTATTATGATTCATGATATAGGGTTGCTATTTACTAGGAAGTATGAAATCTAAAATTCAAAATGGCAAAAATAAAATCTTCTCTTCAAAAATGTTAAAGACGCAATCACAAGTTGGTTGATAGTAATTGATTTTGTTGCACAAGTGTCGACACACCTGTTTCAATTGTCGTAACAAAAATCCCATCCTCGCTTCGTCTTATATGACCTACCGATAAAGGCTGAGCTTTGGGTTTGTATTAAGGAGAGAATCATGACTGGTGACGTTATTGGATCAACATCTTTCTACAATTATGTAACCCTCCTACTTTTTTTCAAAAGACAACATATTTTTTTCTCAAGTTTGTTTTTAATTATTCGGTATCAAAAACATCGAATACAAGGAGGCTGCTATCCTTATGTTGTTTCAGCTTACAACCATGGATGTTTACCTTGATCTCTGAAAAGTTCTTATTTTAGATTTTTCTTATTATAGAGTAACTTCCGTCTACGTTTACTAGAACATAAGTTTGTTCAGATTGAAATTACTATTACAATTAGAATATGGCAAGGAGTTCAGTGATACTTTTAAAATTTATTGAGGACGTCTTTGATGGTAATTATGATGTACATGGATGGACAGCTCTTATGAATACAGAAAAGAATAATAACATTGTTAATATTTAAAGATATTAGAGAAGTATTAATAGAAAGTGTAAATAAAAGGAGATGTGAGGTAGGAAATAGTCAACACTTGACAAAAATAACATATTGCTCGTAAATGAGAACCTCAAATACAACTTGAAAGATTTTGTTGCAGATTGTTTACTATACAGTGAAATTTGCCTACTCCGACACACTTAGGGGGTATCGGAAAATTCTGTCTTTTTCTGCAAGGATTGGCATATTTGGCGCCATGAAAATGTGTCGGTTAAAGCAGGATGTTGGAATAGTCAAGTGTCTGATTAGGCTGGTTACGCTGTATATTTCAGTACAAACTTACGGTGTTCATCTCAAAATGCAACGATCAGGTCTTTTAAAACAACAAATATCTGATTGTCAAAATGTCTTGTTAAATGTTGTATTATTTTATAGGATGAATACATTAATCTTTCATCAGTTTAATTGAGGTCTAGAGCTGGCATGTCGGTATCTGCTAGTAGTACTTTATGAATAAATGTATCATAGTCATTTTCTTGAGTTTATTATGTTTCCTTACTCTGACATCTGTTTTCTTTTCAACTGAGTTTTACTGTGCGTATTGTTGTGTGGCCTGCAGCTGTTTTCCATTCTTAGGTCAGGTTGTTGTCTCTTCATTTCCATTCTCAATTTTATGAATATGTGATGTTTGTTCATCTCATAGATATTTAATATAAAAATATAGATATTTGTATAAAATAATATTTGTTTACTGTTTAAAAACTAATGAAAAAAACCCAGAATAAACATGTGTTGTATTATTGTAACACAACATAAATAATAATAAAGCTGTATAAATAAAGATTTCGTCAAACCTTGAGCGATGTGATGTTAATTATTTTCACATCAAAAATGAAAATAACACGTTAACCATTGTATTTGTCCGAACCGCTTTTCTGGATTGACCTTCAAATATTTGAAAGCAAATAATGAATAGGAATCGAAACAGTTGAAGATCTACATGATTAAAAGGATGAACAATCTGAAAATCCGTCATTGGTCAACCTGGTCTGATGGAGACGAAACCTTATATCTTATTTGAAACAAAGATAAAATCTGCAGAATGTTTTGAAAAGCGCAAATTTAACAAAGACTAATAGGGGAAAATCAATGGTGGTATTACACTATAAGTACATCTGAACCAGTGACAACTTTACGACAGATTTTATCCATCGGATCATTACTGATGGTGATACAATGCTGAAAACACATTCTTTATATATGATTCGTCTAAATATCAGCTCAAACAATGTTAGATCTGATAATTTACGGAAGCAAATGTTTTGTGCTTCCTGGCCGGGATTCGAACTCAGATTACATAGATATCCTGGCACCATATCGCCTTGCACTATGCCCGACGCGCTAGACTACTCGAACACCTAAGCTCTTCAATAATAAAGCTTTAGGTGGCCGGGTGTTACCTTTCCTCGTCAGTTTATTTCTAGCGTATAACGTCTTACACAATACATGCTATATAGTGCATGAAGATGGAATTTTTACAAATCAGCTGAATCATCTTTCGTAGACGATCTTACAAATTAATGTATGACGCAGTCACAGAAATAATTATATAATAAGAACGTCTGAACCAGTGACAACTTATATATAAATATATATTCCTATTGATTCAATATTCAAGAGCTTGCATTCCCTATCGTGATTTCCTTTTTACCTTTGTAGTTGCTTTAAAGAAAGCCTTAAGCCTCGAGTTCCAAATGATGCATTCGGTAATCTATTATATATCATCACGAGTTGTTGGTCGTTATTGAATATTTGTTTCACAGAGGACAGATGTTGGCATTATTGTAACATTACCCCCCCCCCCCCCCCCGTCTTCTCCTCGAATGTGACCTACGTAGCTGGACTTATCACTAGGTGTGTAAATACATGAGCTTCCCGAAGGATGTTACATGTAAAGCAAAATCTGCATCTGAAATTATCCCCTGTTTTGGTGGGGTTTGCGTTGTTAACTAAAGGCTTAACTTTATGTTTTGATTATAGTTTACTGGCGTTGTCAGTTTATTATTGACTGTCCCTCTTGTATCTTTAGTCCCTCTTTTTTTAACGTTATCGATTCCCGAATATGACTGTTATGCTAAATATGAATTCGCATTTCTATGTGACTCGTCTTGGTATTTATATATCCAACATTTATGTATTTAGTTATGAATTTCTTTTGCATTTCTAGTTGAATATTTTGAGACGACGAGATTCAGTATTTATATATCCCGCCTTCGGAAATTTTTTTGTTACTTTCTTATACGTTTGGTTCCGGTGGGTCATATTTGCTAAGTCGTTGTCTGTATTTTCGTTCGTGCTTTGATTTCTGTTTTTTCGGTAAGATTCACATATGTTTTATTTGTCAGTATAGTGGAGATACTCGTAGTTCGTTTGTAGGGTTTTTGCTTTATGTTGTTCATGTGTGTTTACTGTTCGGTCTTACATGACCTTCACTGTTTTACAGTTTTCTTTTTTTTTTTTATTTCCTGTATATATATCAAAGTTGAAATAAAAAGTCAGATACTCCAGTTCTGAAGAAAAACAAGGTATTGATATTGTCATGTTTATTGATATTAGCGTCACCTTTTCTCAACCCAAAAATAAATTACAAATATAAACAATAAAAAAAAATCACATGTGATTATCACTGTTTGCATTTTCTACATGTGTTTGTCACGGTTTACATTTTCAAGGATGATCTTATCTACAATAACATTCTAATATAATATCTTTGTTATTGTTTAGGTTAGAATTGTTGTTGAAGTTATTATTACAGATGATTTATCTCCAAGCTTTTTAAAAATTCCATTTTTTTTTCAAATGTTAATACGGTTATTTCTAACCAATTTAGTTAGTTTTGGTTTGCCCTGTTAAACCCATGCATTTCTGAAACATCTTCATAAATCGTAATAAATAGGGCAGTTTTGTATTCATAGGTACATGTACAACTAGATGGGTCTAAAACAAGCTCAGCAAAATTAAATTATGTAAATATAAAAAAGAAGATGTGGTATGATTGCCAATGAGACAACTCATCACAAGAGACCAAACAAAAAGGAGAAATTAACAACTTTAGGTCACCGCACTGCCTACAACAATGAGCGAAACCCATATCGCAAAGTCAGCTTCAAAAGGCCCCGAAATGAAAATGTAAAACAATTCAAACGAGAAAACTAACGGCCTTATTTATATAAAAAAAAATGAACGAAAAACAAATATGTAACAAATAAACAATCGACAACCACTGAATTACAGGCTTCTGACTTGGGACAGACACAAACATACATAATGTGGCGGGATTAAACATGTTAGCGGGATTCCAACCCTCCCCTAACTTGGGACAGGTATAACAGCACAACATAAGAACGAACTATAAAAATCAGATGCAAAAGGCTTAACTCATCAGATGGACAAAAATACAAGTGGACGTGGCCGGATATTAGGACATCCCAACAACAAAAAGACACTAGGAACAGATCTGAGAGTAACATCCTTTAAGTTAGATTTTGACAAAATTAAAAATCAGTCATACTAATCTTTTTTATGGTCAGTATAGAAAAAAAAACACTACAGATAAAGCGGCTGATATTTTTATACAGGTATTTGCCAGTTGGAACTTAATATACTTCACACTTGGTCTCTTAAATGTCATTCTTACTTTAAATGCTAGATATAATATAAATCCATTCTACGTTTAAATGAGTTTCTTTGGTGTCAAATAGTTCTATTTATACTACTACATTTAATAGTATCAGTAATGTCATCAATAACGTATGAAGCAGAATTGTGAATGATATTTGATTAAGTTTTAAATTTACTGTTGCAATTTACGAAAAATATATAGACAATAATAGTGCATTGACTTGACATATCAACGATATGAGGGTGAGGCTTAGAAACGGGGAATTGCGAGGCTGTGCCGAGCATTTTCCCCGTTTCGGGCCGAATCCTTATATCGTTGATATGTCAAGTCAATGCACTATTATTGTCTTTATACTGCAATCTAAAAAAAAATTTTCAATTGTTGTTTATTGTGCTAATGTTATTTATTTGATTTAAATATTGGGAAAAATCCCCCTTTAAAAAAGCCTCATATCACACAGACGGAGAAATATAAAACATGATGAAATGTACATCATTACCGCAATCAATGATGAACGAATTCGTTGCAGACTAAAATATCATAAATAAACATAAAACATAATGATTTATAGGTTGCAAACAAAAAAATATTAATAAGTGAAATATGTTTTCCCAAAAATTGCAAAAGAAACAAGTTTGAGTCTTTAAACGCATCGTTGTTTACATTGGAAACAAGAACAGGCTGAAGAGGTCGTATGAATAATTAAATATAATTTCGACAATTTCTATTTAAATATTCATGAGGAAAAGTGATATCAGGTCAGTGACCGTATATGGCATAGAAATATACAGTCAACGCATTTTGACTGCTCAAATAGAACGAGTGCAGTATAAAACAAATATATTTCACTGATATATTCTATACATGTATTGTCCTTCATAAGGAAAATATAATGATTATTAAGATTAATAGATTAAGATTTTAAAAAGCTTTATTAATGTCGTGTTTGCTATTTTTACAAATAATATATTGATATCAAGCCTCATATCTTGACCTACCCTCTAGAAATTAACGATGATGGACGAATAAGAAATAAATCTTCACGACACAAGAGATAATTTCAGCTTACCTATTGTGTACTTCCCATTTGATGTAGCAATATTCCAGCTGCGCCCGAATACTGAGCATATATATCCCAGGTGACAAGATATTCAAAAGCTTGCATTTTCAATCATGATTTCCTTAGGGATGTACTAAGATGAGGTTTAAGATTTTTTGTTAAATGGTTGGACTCCTTGGTGTTTGTCCTAAGATACAGGGTCAAATATTTCGTCCCATAACACCCATTTTTCTTTGCATATATTACTCCAACAGCTCATTAAAGTTCGTTTGCCATAATTTCAGCAGATTTTTTATTTCTTGACTTTTGATTTGAGACTCAAATGATATCAATGCAAAGATAAGGTAAAAGTCCAAGTAAGCCTCTTTCTGCCATCTAAAAAAAGTATTAAATATCTAGAGAAGGAACTCAATAACCAATAAATATTTGTAGTTCATTTTGATCATAAAAAAGACTTTTTTGTTGAATAAACTGATTGACCCTTTGTAATACTGGTTATTGCAAGCATTCCTGTTAAGTTTTGTCATAATCAATTCAATGATGGAGAAAAATCGAGTATAACGTAAGGCGACATCTACAGCGGTTCGAGCAAATTGTTTTCGAAAAATCCAAACCAAGCCGCATCATGATAGAATAAAAGAGGGACGAAAGATACCAAAGGGACAGTCAAACTCATAATTCTAAAACAAACTGACAACGCCATGGCTAAAAATGAAAAAGACAAACAAACAACAGCACACACGACACAACATAGAAAACTAAAGAATAAACAACACGAACCCCACCAAAAAACTAGGGGTGATCTCAGGTGCTCCGGAAGGGTAAGCAGATCCTGCTCCACATGCGGCACCCGTCGTGTTGCTTATGTGATAACAAATCCGGTGTGAATAAATAAAGTGTGAACCAATAAATTATCAAATATTTATCTCATCTGCCTACAAACAATTGAAAATGTTACAAGAGATGACTTTAGGATACATACCACTTATAGACCTCTTTGTCTTTGTTTTAAAGTCTCTTTTGTTCCATTTATACCTCTTATTTCCTCAAATATTCACCTTTTTAGGCCAATAAATAAACATTTTGGGTAAACTTTCACTTATTTATGATAGAAATGTTATAATGAATGAGTAATTGAAGTATTGAAGCTAAATGAATTATCCATACAAAAGTTTTTTGTCTCCAAGGAGGTTTCAATAAGTCCCTACGTAAAACTTAAATTTGAGCCGTTTTCCAGAGAGGTTAGTCAATAATTTGTTGTTAATATTTTGAACATGATTTTATCTACTTATCACTATATCTTTATTAAAGAAACTTTTCAATTTCAAGTGAATACAAGAAATAAGGAGAAATAGCTCCCCAAAACAATAGACATGGCTTTGTTTCAAATAAAAAAGTACTTGGCATGAGTAGAGTTTTATCCTGTCCAGTACTATAGAAACAATTTCATATAATATTTCATTGCATATAAGAAAATAAACATCTCTGGAAGTTAACCAATCAAATTTTCACCTTTTTAAAACCTGTTTACAAGCTTTAGTAACCATGCAATTTCAAGTTTCTAAAATATTCTGTAGAAACCTAAATAAAAAAATAATGATGCTTTGAAATACCCCAGATATATGTTTATGACACAGACATGTTTTACTGCAATGAAATGTATGATTAATTAACTACAACTGTCAAATTCAAGGGAGTATTTTTATCGACCAATTTTCCTATGTGTCCGGATGTGACGTATTATGAGTTGGTGTTATAACACATTAACTAATGCTCCCCTTACTTACAACATCAATTTTAAATTCTTTTTTTTCACCTAAGATCCTCAATAGAGGGTTGGCTTACAAGGAGGTTTTTGAAACCAAGAGTTTTGAACAGTGAAGTTGAAATGACTCTTTGAAAATTTTAAGGACGTCATTATGAGTCGGCTGACCGTAATGGATAACGGTTTCACAGATGTAAGGATATGTTCTAATTGTCGTTACCCGTTTTATCGAATGTTATCTACTGATTATGACCAGGTTTTGATTTATTTCAGCAACATGACGGGTGCAACCCGTGAAGGAATAGTAGTAACTATCGAAGACATCTAATACAGAGAGGCTAATATCCTTGAAGTATAAACAGTTTATCACCATATGTATTTATTAATATTAAGTAAATATACTTCACATTGGTCTCTAAAATGTCAATATATTTTCTTTGCTAAATATAGTGTACCTTCCTTACGTTTATATCCGGTAGAACTGTGTTAACTTTTATTATCTAATACAGAGAGGCTAATATCCTTGAAGTATAAATAGTTTACCACCATATGCATTTATTAGTATTAAGAAAATATACTTCACATTGGTCTCTAAATGTCAATATATTTTCTTTGCTAAATATAGTGTACCTCCCTTACGTTTATATCCGGTAGAACTGTGTTAACTTTTATTATATAAACTACGTAATTTTGCGTAGTGTCATCCATGACATAGATAGCAAACTTGTATAAATAAGATTGATAATAATATTGGAAATACTATTGCTTTATCATTGAACAAGGAAGGACATTAATACTTTTGAAAAATGGGATTCGGAATCAGTCAAGACAAAGAAAATGAGAGAATTGGAGCAATCTTCGAGGCTATACGACACGAAAGGTTTCCGCTGGCTACATATTTAATTTCAAACGGCAAATGGGTTAACTGCATCGACTACTTTGGTAGCACGCCATTAATAGAAACATGTAAGTACCGCAAACATTCAATCAGAAAAAGGAGTATAGTAGATTATGACCGAGAGTCTTTTGTTAGATTTCTCATCGAAAATACTTGTGATAGCAGCAAATGTGATATATATGGATGGACAGCTCTTATGTATGCAGAACGGAATGGTTATAGTAATATTGCTAATATTTTGGAGAAGAAAAAAGTAAAGACTTAATCATTTATAAGAGGAGATGTAATGCAGAGTGCAGTCAACTCATTAAAACAGAACTTAAATCTGGTTATTGAATTGGAACATGAACTACAGCTTGAATGATCTTGTTGCAATATTCTAGCCTTCACTTGAAAGTTGAACAAGAAGGTATTTCGAAAGTTATTGGAAATTAGTGATATTCTTCACAAAAAATTGTATTGCTATGTCATTCAGAGACACAACTAACTGGTCGTCATATATGTATTGTCAAATGTTGTAATAAATATGAAAATAATATTTCTTTATCACACATTTGTTACGAAACGTTGGGTTTTAGATATGCAATAACCACAAAATTGCCCGGTGCAAAAAAGAGGTTATTGGTTATTGTGCCCTGATTCCAAATGAACTGACGTCATTGCGTACTTTACGACAATTTCTAAAACTTTTGTGATAAGAAATTTAAGATTTTACCAATTATGTTTCATTAAATTGTCATAATTGATTTGTTTTGCTCTCAATTCTGCAGAACTTAAATATGTGATCAATAGATTATAACATCTCTTCCATATTGGCCCTTGTATCATCCCTCGACCCATATCGGCCCTCGGCTAAAGCTTCGAGGCCGATATGGGAGTCTCGGGATGATACCAGTGATAATATGGAAAAGGGCATGTTATAATCTATACGTATCGAAACAAATGATAATAGAAGTTGACAAAAAGAGATTATTCTATAGACTTACCAATGTTGTGTTTGTCAATTTTAAATTTATATCATAGTATAATGCTTCATATATTGACTAATATCTACAAACAATGAGGGTCAGTTAGGAACGAAACTTTGCATAAAACTTTGCTTCCTAGTATGCATCATCACTACAGCGCTTGTATATGGAGCATTAATCTCCTAGTTGATACGATATTCAAGAGCTTGTTTTTCCTTTTAGGTAGCAATACACAGTTAGGAAAAAAACTTAAAATTGACACTCAAAATTTTTAAACACCCTCTTTCCCCTCCTGTCTAACAAAGAAGGCTTTATATGTGTGTTATGCATGTATATACTTATAGAAAGAGAATCTTCCATAGATTTGATTTCTGATGGTCATAAGGGTGAAATATAATCCGTCTTGGGTGTAACCATGGCAACAATCTGCATTTCTTAGATACAAAATATAGCAAAAAAGGGGGGTGAACATGTCACAAAAGTCTCCAAAATTTGGTCTAAAGGAAAATTTCAATCAATTACAGTGATACCTTTCCTGAATCCATAGGTTTATATCTATCAAGTGGTCCCAAAAAAATCATATGCTTATCTGCTCGTTTTTCCATAAAATTGAATTGAAAAGATCGAGCGCAAAATCTTTGTTGATAAACACTACAATAATGTATGGACCTATGAACGGTACGGATAGGAAAATACGGACTGTCAATCATATAAATGGCCTATAAAACATGTTAAAAACAATCTTAATGTTCATATAAACCCACTAAGAAGGCTATATTATTCTTCAATTATCTAAAAATCAATTTTATTGTACAAAAACTTTCATATTTAAAAAATTCACAGGGGCCATAATGCGAAACTAAACTTCTAACTGTGTATTGCTACCTTAAGGATTAACATTTTTTTTCCCAATTCCACTTTAAATGGATTTCTGTTTTCTACTAGCTAAAACGAGCAAATTGGCCTGCTAGTTTTGAAAATCGGTTCAGAAATAAATATTTTATGAAGGTTAGCAGTTGACACTGAAATGCAACAAAAAAGTGATTTTATGAAACATGCCATGTCAAAGTGCATTTTCTCCTTTTTTTGTTAAATTTCTAAAACTATACCTTCTAAGCCTGTCTTTTCTTGTTTAAAAACTTAAATTAACCTTAACAGTAGACAAATTTTACAAGTTAAAGCTATTTTAAAGCTCTAGAATGTCAATTTTGTTGTGTATTACCATACCAAAGCCTTGGTTAAAATTTAGTAAATGCTGAATTCATTTATAATAGCGGGAAAAAATTTAGGCTTAATTCATGCTAAATTGTGACTTTATACTTGCTAAAATAATAAATTTGATTTAGTCGCATGAAAAAATATAAAGCGTTCCCTTCTAAGGTTTCTACATAATGCGCAATCTTCTTTTCCAAGGGGTAGCCAATAAAGTTTCAATTTATGACGGAACCAAGTCTATGTGTCAAAATGTCTATATTGGTTGCTAAGGACAATAAACAACAAAACTAACATATATTGTCATTCTAAAGGTTGTTTCTCCCTCAGAATTGTGTCTATAACCTAGTTATCAATAGATTTGTGGTATGATTTGTCTAAAAAAAAAAGCAATTTTTTGCTTTGTCAAATGCCATAAGGTAGCAATACACAGTTAGGAAAAAAACTTAAAATTGACACTCAAAATTTTTAAACACCCTCTTTCCCCTCCTGTCTAACAAAGAAGGCTTTATATGTGTGTTATGCATGTATATACTTATAGAAAGAGAATCTTCCATAGATTTGATTTCTGATGGTCATAAGGGTGAAATATAATCCGTCTTGGGTGTAACCATGGCAACAATCTGCATTTCTTAGATACAAAATATAGCAAAAAAGGGGGGTGAACATGTCACAAAAGTCTCCAAAATTTGGTCTAAAGGAAAATTTCAATCAATTACAGTGATACCTTTCCTGAATCCATAGGTTTATATCTATCAAGTGGTCCCAAAAAAATCATATGCTTATCTGCTCGTTTTTCCATAAAATTGAATTGAAAAGATCGAGCGCAAAATCTTTGTTGATAAACACTACAATAATGTATGGACCTATGAACGGTACGGATAGGAAAATACGGACTGTCAATCATATAAATGGCCTATAAAACATGTTAAAAACAATCTTAATGTTCATATAAACCCACTAAGAAGGCTATATTATTCTTCAATTATCTAAAAATCAATTTTATTGTACAAAAACTTTCATATTTAAAAAATTCACAGGGGCCATAATGCGAAACTAAACTTCTAACTGTGTATTGCTACCTTAGAATTATTGAAAAGTAAAATCACAAAAATACTGAACTAAGAGGATAATCAATTCGGAAAGTCCATAATCACATGGCAAAATCAAATAACAAAACGCATCAAAAACGAACTGATAGAGGGTTCCTGCTTACAAGGAGGCAATTGAACCAAGAGTTCAAAATGAGGGAGTTAAAACCATCCTCCGATAATTGTAAAGACGCAATCTCTTGTTGGTTGACCGTAATGGATTTCTGTTTCGTTTCACAGATGTCAACATATATGTTCCAAATATCGTAACCAAAGTTCTGTCCTCTATTCGTCGAATGTGACTTACTGATGATCACCGGGTTTGTCTTTACATGAACAACAAGACTGGTAACACTAGTTGATCAAACATCTTTCTACAATTGTGTAACTCACCTACTTTTTGTCATAAATCTGTTTTTCTAAATTCTTTGTTAAAAAAATCAGTATTAAAAACATCGAATACATGGAGGCTATCATCCTTAAGGTGTTCGAGTTTACAACCATGGATATTTAACAGTATATAGTAAATATACCACACCTTGTTCTCTGAAAGGTTATTATTCTTTATTTTCTCATAGAGTCACTGCCTTCTATGCTTATATTTGTTAGTTTAGATTGAAATATTATTGAAATTTAAATATCGCAAGAAGTTCATTGATACATTTAAAATTTAGTGGGTAAGACTTGGATGGTAAATATCATATACATGGATGGACAGCTCTTTTGCATGCAGAAAAGAATGGTCATAGTATAAACATTGCTAACATTTAGAAAAAAATATCAGATAACACATATAGCTGTTGAAAGAGAATTAAGAAAAAAAAAAACGACTTGAAAGTTTTGGTTGCATATCTAATTACTATATATTTCATTACAAACTTGCCGTATTCATCAGGCGGAAACCCAGTTGAAATAGAACAAAAGAATCGAAGCTCTTTGTTAAAGAAGGCGATAAATGCTTACTGTAATGTTTACTATAGTAACAAAAATTTTAAAAGTTAATAGAAACAAATAAAACGACAATTTGATATATCATCCCGCTTCAGTTTCTATCATTTTTATATATCAAAGCTACAGGTTGACTATAACATAAAAAAAATCATAGTTACTGTACTAAAAGATGAAATATATGGGTCAAGTGAAATACCTATCTAATGAATTACAAAAACAGAGTAGGTGTGTTCGAATAGCTATTTTTTTTTTACTAAAAGAACTTGACGACAGTCTTTTAAGTTGGATGATGAAAATGCATATCTTCGAAAAAACATAATGTTTTGTGTGTGATAACTAGGGTTTATAATCGTCAATCACTGAAAATTTTTAGTCTGCCCTTCCAAGAAATATTGAATTAGAATTTTTTCAAATGTTTAAATATTTTCGAAAATTCCACCTGACAACCGATCAGACAAAAGTTTTAAGTTGAATCAATACAGACAAGATCATTAACGATGTTCATTAGCTAGTAGATACATTTGTCTTTTAAAATACAACTGACATATAAGGATCGTAATGGTGCTATGTGGATAAATCTCTCGGTTTTCAAGAGCAAAATTGGCAGCGCGTCATACCTACAATGACTTCCATTTCTACGATTGTGAAAATGAAATGGCGTAATGGGGAGATAATTTTGACGCAGTAGAATCCCGACTGTCTCAAAATGCAGCGGTTAGGTCTTTCTTTCAAAACCATAATGTCTGATTGTCTAACATCTTTTGATAAATGTTTTAATAGTTATAAATAAAACAAAAGGGATGTTTATAACACAGATAATAAAAAATACATTTGTATAAAAGAACTGTGATTAAAAGCTAAGTATGAACATAAAAACAAAAATACATCATGTACAACTAATGTTCCATAATAAGAAAGTTCTTGAAATATTTTTTTTTCCTAAGCTTGAGCATTGTGATGATTGTTATTTTCACAATTCATATGGGAAAAAATGAACAGCTTGAACATTGTATGTTAGTTTTTTTTCATAATTCATATGGAAAAATGAAAACAACATATTGTACATTTTATGTGCTCAACGCGCTTTTCTGAATTAATCTTCATCAGGGAAGCTATAAGCCGTATATAAGAAATCCAAGGATGAATAAGCACCGAAACAGTTGAAGAGCTACATGGTTCAAAAGGATATGTAAAAATGGCAAAATCCATCTAAGATTATCTATGGTTGATGGATTTCGAATCCATCAACCAAAGATAATCTTAGTTGGATTTAAAACCTTAATTCTTGATAATATGTCTCTATTCTTGACAAACATCTACAAATTGTCAATGAGGGTCGGTTGAGAAAATATTATACAAAGTAGGTGATTTGAGAATTTTTCATTTCTATGTACCAACACCCCAGGATATGGAGTACATATATCCAGTTGATTCAATATACAAGAACTTGTATCTCCTATCGTTTCTCATTGATAATAAGTTTTTGCTTTAAAGGGTTCTTTTAAACAACGAGTTCCAAATGGTGAAGTTTGAATCATCTCTTCGAAAATTTTACAGACAGCAAAAAAAACAACCTTAAAAATGTAAGCGAAACAAGTTTTAAATGCAATTTCCTAGATGAATAATGAACTTAAGAAAATATCATGTGTTCACATCATGTATTTTAACATGAAAAATTGTTAATACATTTAAAAAAAAAAAAGGCGGAGGATAATAAATGGCACTCCAAATCATAGTGTTGTTCGTGGTATATATAAATGCCTTCAAAATGCTCATTTGGTGACCACAATCAACTAAAGTAGACGAACATGTGGCTATAATGTTGACACTGATATTTCCCAGCCACAGCCAATCAGCACCATAATATGTTCTATACTTCACATAACACAGGTTAACAGAAGACTTACATAATGTACATTTGTGGCTTTGAATTAACTTTTAATCATAGAGGTAACCGAAGTATACGAATTCTCATCAATTGCTTTAAGTATTATATTTTCTCAACTCCCCATTTATGTTAAACATTAAAGAGATCTAATCACAAATATAAACAATACGTTAAGTAGGTGGTATATGTAAGATAATGACGATGCTTATAGTGGCTTACATTTCTAAGGATGATATATCTACCATAACATGTAAATATTGCAGCTATTTTTTGTTCAGCTGACAATTGTTGCAAGACATCTTATAACGTCTGATTTAACGTCAAGCATTTAGAAGTTCAGCAGGATGAAGTGTAATCAATATTGTAATTTCTAACCAATTTAGTTTGAAATTAGATTGCTCCTATAATTCCGGCGCCTTTTTGGGACATCTTCCAAAATTAGTAATGCAATGTTGCATCTTATTGACATTTAAAATTAGATGGTCTTCATAGAAAAAGATGAGTAAAAATCTATCTTCAATTATGCAACACCAATATATATATAATAAGTCGTCTAGATTGTGGTTAATAATGATAAATATAAAAATAACCATCCCAAATAGGGAGGATGCTTTCCTGTCAATTGAACATTTCACCACAATGGGTATTTATCAATTGACATATATAATAAATGTACCCCACACTTGGATTCTGAAAATGTCATTCTTCTTTTTTTTCTAAATATAGTGTAACCTCCTCTACGTTTCGATTTTGTGTTAATATAGTTATATGAAATACGTGGGTTGTAGTAATGTCAGCAATAACGTACTCAACAGACTAGTATAAATTAGATGTTAAGTAAGATAAGAATTAATTTTAACAGAGAGTCTAGCAAAAGGGTCGTTGATACCTTTAATATTTATTTTTGAAGTCTTCTAAAATGGGAACCGGAATCAGTAAAGAAAAAGAAAATGACAGAACTGGTGCAATATTCGACGCTATACGACACGAAAAGTTTCCGTTGGCTGCAGATCTAATTTCAAAAAAAAGTACAGGGGTAAACTGCATTAACTTTGTTGGTAGCACGCCATTGATAGAAACCTGTAAGCACCGCAGAAATTCAATCAGAAAAAGTAGTATAGAAGAATGTGACCGAGAGTCCTTTGTTAAATTCCTTATCGAAAATGCTTGTGATAGCAGCAAATATGATATATATGGATGGACAGCTCTTATGTATGCAGAAAGGAATGGTCATAGTAATATTGCTAACTATTTTGAAGAAAACAGAAGATAATTATTAATTGGAAGTTTTAAAAAAGAAAATGTTGGACATTAAACAGGTCCTAGTAACCTTATGAAAATAGAAAAGACATCCCGTTGCTGAATGACAACTTAAACTACGGCTTGAAAGATTTGTTAGCTATTTGTTGTAGATATTTATTCGGAAAGTAATCCAACTTCGTGAGTATACTAAAAGGGCATGTAGAATAGCTCTAACAAAGCAAAAAAAACCAGAGAAGACAAATCCTTCTTTTGAAATTTGCGGTTCTGATCTTAAAAATAATATTGGGTATGTCCTGTTTGTCAAATATTCCATGTCAAACTTTGGAAATATTATATGTATGTTCTTTAAGATTGTTTAAAAAATTCTATGTGTATAAAACAAACTATGATATATAGAACTATATTATATTAGTATAAAATTTAATGCAATTGTATGTTCTGTGACACAAATAAAATACAGATACAAATTATTTACTCATAAAAAACTTTTACGGCTGTAGCAATATAAAGTTTTTTATATCATTATCGTTTTTATTTTTACATCAGTAACAAAGTAAATGAAACATAACCCGACCAAAGATCAAAAACAGCCGGAGGCTACCGATGGATCTTCAACGCAGTGAGAAAATCCCGCACTGGAAGCGGGTCTCATTACACAAGAAACCAAAGACTGAGCAACTTGAAGCCCACCAAAAATAAATTGGGAATCTAAGGTGCTTCTGGAGGATTCACAAATCCTGCTCTTCTTTTTGCATTTCATCTTCGCTATTCAATTATTACAATTCAGATCCCTCCCCTCCACAGTTGGCGGATCAAGATAGAACTTCTGATCCACGAGATCATGATATTCATTGGTCTCAATTGCAACTGGCTCCATCCAATCAAAATGAGCGAAGAAAATGATCAAATGATAATGTAGAAAAAAAAAAAAACAATTACCACGTGCTGATTGTGCAACAATTTTTTTACCCCGAACTATAAAGATAGACACATCTAATGTTATTTATCAAATAATTGGAGTTCCTGTGTATGTTTCTTGTGCGAATATTAGAATGTGAACTTATATATTCAATCCTGCATCACGAAATTTTTACAATTTGTACAATTTATACAACCATATTTACACCTCCACGTTGAAGAAAGTTCAAGTGCTGCAAATGGTAAAAAAATGATGAATAGGTGTTACTCTGGTCTACGGTAATTGGCGAGAATTGTAATCACAAACGCTGGATTAATTTGCCAAGGGTTGAGACTAGAGGAGTAGATCGTAACACTTTGCTAGCGAAGGTGGTTGCACCTTTTATGTTCCTCATTGTTATCACAACTATATATCAATTTTTTATTATTAGAATAGTCTTTATTTGTTAAGATTTTGTTTAATTTCTAATTATTTGTATTTGAGATTTTAAAATAATATTCAATGAAACAAAACCACTGTATAATGCAAAAGTCGGGATTTTTCTTTGTCAAAATTGCTCTATCGATTAAGATCTTGAAAATACATAATATAACGTTGCGTCGTTTGTTTTCTCTAATTTTTTAGTGTAAATTGACATTGCGATAAGAAGTGTCACGGTACTTGTCTATCCCAAATTCATGTATTTGGTTTTGAATGTTATATTTGTTATTCTCGTGGGATTTTTGTCTGATGCTTGGTCCGTTTCTGTGTGTGTTACATTGTAGCGTTGTGTCGTTGTTCTCCTCTCCTTTATTTAATGCGTTTTCCTCAGTTTTAGTTTGTTTCCCCGATTTTGTTTTTTGTCCATGGATTTATGAGTTTGAACAGCGGTAAACTACTGTTGCCTTTATTTATATATATCTAAATAGCATTATTACGAGCCTTATGTATCAGTATCATTTTAGAAGACGAGAATATTTACTAGCTACAAAGCAACACTAAATGTAATTTTAGGCTTTTTGAGAACTTAAAACTAATGTCTGAATTGTTGTCAAGGGGAATTTCCAAATGTTCAAGATAACACGATATAAAAAGTGTTTTGTAAGAGCAAACTAAAATAAAAGAGGTTCAAGACATATTACCCTAGATACACAAGGAATGATCTACAAGTAAGCTCTGTCGTCAATTGATTTAAGTACAAAATTGTTATTCAAACATATCTTTTGAATTGTTATGACTTTTAAGAGAGGTATTTCACTTGACCATGTATTTTTTTTTAGAACAGTGGTTTTTGATTATTATTACATCACCACGTAGCCATGATATATAAAAATAATAGAAACTGAACCAATGATAGCTTTATACGTTCTAAGACAAAAAAGTCAACATAAACATGCTTGAACTTAATAAAATGTACACAACTTCCCTTTTTCGATGAATTATTGCCATTATTTTAGACTTTTTTCCAAACAAACTGCTGAAAGGGGCAGAGACGCTAATCAATGTTCTTTTGTGTCATTTTTTTTTTTAATCTTTTGTTGAAATTTGTTTAGTGTGATTTATTCTGATTGCATTAAATTATCCAGATGTATTGCACCTGCGTCTTAAAAACATCACAAAGGATCTCCTTTGTGCACAAAAGGATATCTAATAAAAAATAAGAATAAGTTTTGAATTTCTTGCGCAAAACTAATGAAAATAAAATAGATTAGTTTAAGATAAATTAATTGCTTTGTAGTGAAAATAATTTAAATAAAATTGAAAGAAAATATACCTGTTGAAGTCTAGATAGACTTGGCACGTCGTTGTATTGAGAGTGCATCATGTTGAATTGTATAGCTTCATTATTTCAATGAAGAAATCTCTCATTTTATATTCCTTTATTTCTGATAAAATTTTGAATAAAATGGTTTAATTTTCATTTCTAACTTCAAAAGACGATATTATTTATCGCTTCTTGTGAATATATATACATGTATAGAAAAATATATTTTTTCATATATCTAAAGTTTCTTTTTTTTTTAATATGAAACTTTGTGAAATCTTATAGAGAAGGGCAATAAACTTATGCATATCCGTACCAATTACAAAACACGGTTTCGTAAATATTCAACTTAATTCCAATTTAACTGAAGTATTTTAATAAAAATCATATATTTTTTTTCGTAGGAAATCATTTCCCCCTATTTTATAAACCATTCTTGTCCTTTGTGCACTTATCGAACTCCTTTGTGGTCCTTAGTGCTTGTTTGTGCTTCTTTGAGCACAAAGGAGGTCCTGTGCGGTGTTTTTAAAGACCGATTTGCACCTACCATAACCAACTGTTTTTTTAACAAGTTTACAAATATGCATATAGGGAATGTGTAAAGGGTATTTTTATTCCGGAAGAACTAGACAACCAAACGGGTATTAACTTCAAATATTTGCGCGAAGCCTACACGATGAATCACGAAGGCTACACGATGGATTACGAAGGCTACACGATGGATTACGATGATGGTGCGTTGGCCATGCGATGTCTAAAAGACGTCGTGTACAGCTTATGCGCTATTAACTTTAAAGTTCAAAGGTCAAGGTCACAGTGGCAGTTGAAATACAAGGCAATATCACCCGTGTGGACACTCTAAAACCAATATGCTTCAAAAGATTTTAATTACATTTGGTATATTGTTCCTCCTGTAATGATTTTTTTCATTTTTTACGTTCAAGGGCAAAGGTCAAGGTCATGCAGATGGACTTGGTTTTTTTTTCTCCTTGAAATAGCATAATACACAGGAAATTGATTGCTCATTTTTTTACCTGCTGGTTCTAAAGACAATATTAAAGGTATTTCCAGTTACTGAATGTTTTGGCTGATTTCTAAAAAAAATAGTTTATGTATCAAATATGCATATTCAATTTACTATTTTCTGCATGTGTCATATACAAATATAGTGTCCATATTTGCTCCCAATATGTTACATATGAGGGGATGCCACGCTCGGCATTGCCTTGTTTGAACTGTAAAATGTGTGCACTAGTCTGAATAATCACCCATAATTATGCCCATGTTTACTAATCTATCTTAAAGGTAAGGTAATGGGTTTCTGTGATCCCTTTTATTCAAAAAGAGCTCTTTCCGGGAGAATATCATAATAATATAGACAAAAGGAAGGATGTGGGGAAGCAACAAATGCGACAAAATATGACATATAGAAGAAACAAATGGTTATGGAGTAAACATTCGTGTGACAACAACTGAAACGATACATATGAAGAAAAAGTTGGTTTCCCTATATACCGTGTACCTGCAGTGTTGGAGTACGAGGCGCGTTTCTGATTTTCATTATGTTACTTGATATGAAAAATTGACAAAAAATAATATTTTACTTGTAAAAGTAAATCCTGAGCCTGTAATAGCTGCTCTTCTTGTTCAATTTGAATTAATAGAAACAACGCTGTCGCCTTTCTTGTTCTCATAGAATCATATGATATGAGCCCCATGTTTTGTGAACGTCTTTCTTAACTGTCGTATAAGACTGACCAATGCATATAGCTGGATTTATTGCCGTCGTAGTTCCATCTTGTCGCCTTCGTACTTTTATTCGATGGCAACACAACGGGATAACGAGGTCTTCACGAAGTCGTGTTGCCATCGTAAGACCTTCGGGTAGCTCGTGATTCATTCGTGTAGACATCGTAATGTCAAAACTGTCCGATGGAAACGATGGAAACACGAATGCAATACGATGTTCAAAGATGCATTCCCGGTGACATTACGATGGTGAGGATGGTGATACGAACTCAATACGAACCCTCAACATCTGACGAACCTTCGGGGATTTTTTAACATGTTAAAAAATTTAGAACCCTTCCCGAAGTTGTCCCCGAAGGCTAGAAAAAGTGGCCGATGGTTCTACGATGGTTAAAGATGGCACTACGAATAGCACGATCTGGATACGATCAGTCCAGATTTTTAAAATTTCCATAATCGTGTTGCCATCGGCGTAAAAATCGGGACAGTGTGACGCGGGCATTAAGATATCAGTAACAAGTTTTATATGCAATTACATAGATCAATAATGAAAGTAAGACACAAACATTCACATGTACATGTATATAAGAAGATAGAGATGCGAAATATATTAAAATAACAATTGAAATGAATAGTTAGAAGAGAAACTGACATCACCAAAGCAAAAAAAGGCATATCGACGGAAAGAGAAACAAAAGTCCACTAAGTAAAACACAGAAAAGCAAAAGGCTGTACAATACAAACTGAAAAAGCCAGAGTTTAATTAAGGTTATCTGTTTGGGCAATAAGACAAAATGTCACCAGGTGTGTTGCGCATTGTAAGTACATTCGATGATAAGTCTAATTTTGGTGATTGTGCAATCGAAGAAAAAAATTACCCTACGATCATTCGATCATGTTCGTGGTTATCTGCGACACAGATATTTCTTATAGATTAACCAGATTTGTGAAAACGTTCTATATTTCAAACAACATAGGTTAGCAAACTTTGAGTCTGTTAAACTATGCAAAAAGGTTTAATTGTGTTTCACAATTATGATAACCTTTAAATACGGAGTCTACCGAAGTAAACACATGTATTAATTTGTCACATTAATTTCGTTAAAAGTTACTTTTCTACTATTCGTGACACATGAGCTATCCCCCGGTAATACAGATCTCACATGAGCTATCCCCCAGCAATACAGATCGCACATGAGCTATACCCCGGCAATGCAGATCTCACATACAAACAAGACCTTTAGCAGTTTTGAACACAATATCAAGGGGGTCCTTGATGTGGCTTACATTTATCACAGATAATATTGTGTACAATGCTATGCTCCTGTCTTACTATCTTTTTGTTTATGTGTTAAATTATTCATCTTATTATTATCAATGATTCAACAACCAGCTTTGTAGACGTTTGTCAAAATGAAGTTATAAACTGTTACGATTGCCTATTCGATTTCTTTATTTTCCTTGTTGTATTTCTAAATCAACTTCATAAATTTTTTATGCATAGTCTTCGACTGAACTTTAATTTTCGAAGTGACATCCCCCAAAATGAAGTATAAAAATAGCAAATTAAAAAAGTCGTCACAATGATGTAACTCTCGTAGTGTTGTTGTTATAAACATATTTTATTGCATGTAGTGATTTATTATCATTGACATAAACAATGACAACATGGCATCAGGTGGTATTATCAAGTTGGTAGCAGTTACACTATTGAATACCAATCTCCTTATAATTTCTTGTTTGCCTTCGCCATTATTAATAGCAAAACAAACTGTTATAAATGTAGTACGGAACTATACTTTACTTATCTAAAGGATTGACGACAACATTTGTGCCGTATGTGAATGTTTTCCTCTAGAACATTAATGAAAAATATAGCAAGTTTTTTTTTTTTCAAAAAAAGATTCATTCATGTTGAAGTTCACTTTCAAATAAAATAAGAGAACATTTTTCAGGAAGCATAAGAAATAAAAGGTATTCTTGTGTATCCATCTGTTGCTGTACAAAAAGACGTTAAAAACGACGTTTTTCAAACAAAAAGTCTAGATTTATTTGTCAAATTCGTGAGTAAATCTTATGCACAAAATATTTTTGTATATTTTGATCTGAGCGTCACTGATGAGTCTTATGTAGACGAAACGCGCGTCTGGCGTACTAAATTATAATCATGGTACCTTTGATAACTATTTACACCACTTGGTCGATGCCACTTCTGGTGGACGTTTCGTCTCCGAGGTTATCAGTATCCCAGTAGTCAGCATTTCGGTGTTGACATGATTATCAATTATATCGTCATTTTTTAAAATTATAAATTTCCTGTTTAGAAAACTATGAATTTTTCGGAAACTAAGGATTTTTTTTAATCCAGGCATAGATGACCTTAGCCGTATTTGGCACAACTTTTTGGAATTTTGAGTCCTCAATGCTCTTTAACTTTGTACTTGTTTGACTTTATTACTATTTTCATCAGAGTGTCACTGATGAGTCTTATGTAGACGAAACGCGCGTCTAGTGTATTAAATTATAATCCTGGTACCTTTGATAACTATTAACTATACTCAAGAAAAATGAAAATGTTCAAACCGAAAACCATTTAAAATAGCTTTTATTATTTAATTATGTATTATTTGTGTATTTGTTGGCTAGCGTTATCTAATGTTTTTTCTTGGAGTTTTTTTTTATATTGATAAACGAAAAAAGAATTCAATATGTGTAATATTTCATTTACAAAACATTATGAATAAATACTTAAAATCAATCAATGACCGAACTTCAGTTAATGTCGATGCCGTCTGAAATAAGGCCAGGAGATTAACAATTAAGATTAGTGGGTTATAATTATAATTTCCGAAAGTTAATGATAACTACCAAATTCGCTTATTTTTTTATACAGTTATTTTACAGTAAGTGTTTACAATCTAAGTCAACAAATTTCAGGGAATATTTTAACATAAAAAGAAGCCTTCCAAAACAGAATTTGAAAATGAAAAAATTAGGGGTCCAAAGACAGGCCCTATCGTACCTTGTCCTTTCCAAGTGATGATCACCACAGGGAGTCTTGTGATAAATTATGTATTATCACTGCCAACAATCAATAATACAAGACAAATATGCGCGCAATGTCTATAATTTTGTTCCTTCCTTGATACTCACGAAATGACATTTCAAATCCAGGTGTTAGGTTAAGTTACTTCAAACTGTGTAATGCCCCACAGTCAAAAACTGTTAGAAGCAACGTCGTTTTTTAATTATTTTTCATCATTATTACTCAATATAATGTAGAAATCTTAAAAGACTAATTTCAGTTTTTATTTTCTGCTACATGTATGATTTTAATACACATAGAAGTTCGTCATTACTAATTGGTTGCTAATTCACGGGTACGAAATGACATTTCAAATCCAGGTGTTAGGTTAAGTTACTTCAAACTGTGTAATGCCCCATAGTCAAAACCTGTTAGAAGCAACGTCGTTTTTTAATTATTTTTCATCATTATTACTCAATATAATGTAAAAATCTTAAAAGACTAATTTCAGTTTTTATTTTCTGCTACATGTATGATTTTAATAGACATAGAAGGTCGTCATTACTAATTGGTTGCTAATTCACGGGTTTGAATAGACTGTTAAAACAATGTCTAGAAACAATTGCAAAACATCTGAACATAACAGAATGTGAATCGACAACGAAAATAACGAAAGTTGTTATGTTTTACTCCTGCAATAGTGAATTCAGCTTTGATAACGATATGGAGAATTGTTTAGTTCAAATATACTCGAGTTGAATTTTCAATTTATCTCTTCATTTGTGTGAATTTAATCTACCTGCCACCCTTTATTTTCTCATGTTTGAACAGTTTTCACAAACACCCTTCGATTCCGACATTTTAATGTTCACTTTTAAAGATTGTCACGCGACAAACGAGAAAAATTGATAAATGAAAAATGAACAAATTGAGGGTCGATTTATATAGATTCAATGTCGTCAGTCGGCTACAGGAGCAACAAGGCGAAGCATCTTTTTGGACGGTCAAATATACACTTTTTTCATATGGAACGAGGTCTGACGTCCCACAACACAAGCTTGTCTAGCAAAACAGCTGTTTAAAGTCAAAGCAATCTCGGACTACTTGGGACGAATTGGTCTACAGTTCGATACAAGCATTTTAGTTAAACCCTATAATGAAAACATACAATAATAAAACCGACGTACATTCATTACATGTTCTAATTTTTCTTTTATATATAGCATCGATTTTCACGTTAAGCCAGGAGGTGTGTATAAATTTGTTTAAAATTTTGTTATCCAAATATTCCAAAAAAAATAGTCGGAAAAAAATAAAATCACACAAATACTGAACTCCGATGAAAATTCAAAAGTAAAGTCCCTAATCAAATGGCAAAATCAAAAGCTCAAACACATTAAACGAATGGATAACAACTGTCATTTTCCTGACTTGGAACAGGCATTTTCTTATGTAGAAAATGGTGGATTGAACCTGGTTGTATAGCTATATTATTTTTAATGGAAAGAACTTTAGAAAGTTTTGTACTCACATAATTTATATTATTTTTGCATTAGTATAAAGAGCTTCCGATGTTGTATTTAGTTAAGTCGGCTTCATATCTTGACTTACATCTAGAAATTGACAATGAGGGTCGGTTGAAAACAAAACTTTACGACAAAAGAGATGATTTCAGCTTTCCAATTGTGAACTTTCCATTTCTAAGTAGCAACATTCCAGCAGCACCTGCATACGGGGTATATATCTCCCAATTGATACGATATTCCCGTGCTTGCATTTCCTATCATGATTTTCTTGATAGAGGTTTGCTGCTCACAAGGAAGCTATTAAACCAAGAATTCCAAATGGTGAAGTTGAAATCATCCCTTCGTAAATTTTACGGACGCCATCACGAGTTGGTTGACCGTTATGGAATAACCGTTTCACAAATGATATCGGATATGTTCCTTACGTCGTAACTACAATCCCCTTCCCTTTCATGAATATGTCCTACCGAATTAGACTATTTACCGGATTTGTAATCACATAAGCAACACGACGGGTGCCACATGTGGAGCAGGATCTGCTTACCCTTCCGGAGCACCTGAGATCACCCCTAGTTTTTGGTGGGGTTTGTGTTGTTTATTCTTTAGTTTTCTATGTTGTGTCGTGTGTACTATTGGTTTTCTGTTTGTCTTTTTTATTTTTAGCCATGGCGTTGTCAGTTTGTTTTAGATTTATGAGTTTGACTGTCCCTTTGGTATCTTTCGTCCCTCTTTTATTGGATTGATTTTCTTTTGATTGTTCAATATCCAGTGGAAATGAGTTCATATTCAGTCAGATTGACAAGTAAAATATTATGCATGACCATGCATATTTCGAAAAACTAAACGTTTATGTATTTCTTTTCTTTAATTGCTTTTTTATTTCTTCTAATTTCTGTAGATAAATGGGGTAATCATAGTCATTAAAGTATTGTTCTGGACTCGCCACTTTTTCCTGATGCAGTCAAGAAGAATAACCCAAATACAGAAAATAAATTAAACAGTTCTTTTTTTAAAGATCTTTATGGGTTTATGAAGGCTTTCATTTTCATAAATTGTATAAATAGCCAAAATTCTCATGTTGAAATTTGTTTTAAGTTTGAATGTTTGTTAATTGTTAATTTGTATTACGAATGATTTGTAGAAGTTCTTTCGGGTAAAGGGTTAAAACGCTTATTCATAACCAACTGTTTATTTTGTCATGTTTTCCTTGTAGCATAACCAAATCAAGTTTATTTATTGGCCAATGCCTTTCATCAAGGGCACTTTTGTATTCGTACGGACACTCACCAAAATGGATATTAAAAAAATAGACAATAAACCCGATTTCTTTAATCAATTTAAGTTTTTAAAATCTGTGATCGATCATTTGAAATTTAACATCATAAATACTGGCTTCATGAAGGATCCTACGATCCTTGGGTCTAACAACAAAGCACCACTTGGTAACAACCAGTTGGTATAAAACAAAAACTCACACTTGTCCTCTCAAATGTCGAGATCTTTTGTTTCCCGCACAGTATTGACATTCTTAATACGTTGATAATTAATAATGTATCACAAACTCTATACGTGATATTAACATCATCCTTAGTATCAACAATGACGTATTCATTTACATGTATATATAAGTTTTAACAAAATTGAAATCACAAAGGGAACGAAGAGATACTTTGATACTGATATAACTTTTAAGATTTGTGTGTATATCTATTGCTTTATCCTTTCAAAATGGGAACAGGTTGTAGTAAGGACAACGAAAATGACAGAATTGGAACTTTATTTCGAGCTATACGACGAGAAAGGTTTCAGATGGCTGCAGATCTGATTTCAAAAGGTACAGGAGTAGACTGCATTAACTACTTCGGTAGCACACCACTAATAGAAACATGTAAACACTATCGAAGAACAAGGAAAAGGAGTATAGTGGAATGTGACCGAGAGTCCTTTGTGAGATTCCTGATCGACAATCATTGTGATGTAAGCAAATATGATATATATGGATGGACAGCTCTTATGTATGCAGAAAAGAATTCTCATTATAACATTGCTGATATTTTGGAGAAAAGTGAAGGTAAAAATGGAAAAAGATACGTATACAGTAATGAAAGTGAATAATTATTTGCGAATGATATTAAATGGGGACACAGGACAGAATGTCTACAATCAAATAAAACAGGAAAAGCTTGTTTGCTTGAGGAGTACTCAGGCAAGAGCGTTCAAGTTCGTTTTGGAAAGTTTTTTTTCAAATAACACTTGAAGATCATTCAAAACCACATCTTTATATTTGTGTAGGATGAATTGTATGAAATGTTTATATTAAACAAAAAATTGATATATGTGTAAAATAGGAAATATATGTTCATACAACTATATGCAACAAAAATTAAAATATATGTATTCCTATTTTAATTAAACATTGAAAATGAATAAATCATTATATAAATCAATTTTTCACAGCTTTTTGAAATTCATTAATGTTATTTTCAACAACAAAAAAGAATTTGAGAAAAAAAACCGTCCGTTTTACGCAGTCTTATGGTCATCATCATGAATTTGGTAACCGATAAGATATATTTGCGTCTTAAAAACTCACCAACGATATGTTGTTGCTGTCTAAGACTTTTAGATACCAGTAAAGCGGTCTGATCTGTATTTTTAAAGATTTTGACCTATTCCTGATTGTTATATCTTTACTGAGCACGAGTTGATGGTGATGCGAACGTAGCATGTGGCGTTTACCATGTTGACACAGCCGGTCGTTCTCCTTTTGGAGGTCATACATTTCCTTCCGTTTCTGTTTGCAACTTTGATGTTTCTCTTTCTTATCGAATGACGAGATTTAAATGTCGGTAATCTACTGTTATATCATTTATATTCAAATATAATTTCACCAAAGCTAAAAGATAAGTCTTAACAAGACTAAATTGATTACCTTGAAACCTTGAAAACTCGGATTACGAATATCAGGATATTGAACGGAATCAAGAGACTAGTTCATGAACGTGTAAAAAATTGAAAACAACACGTTTAATAATTTCTTGCTTCCGAAGCGCTTTTCTGGATTTACCTTCAACAGAACGCTCAAAGCCAAACATTTGAAATCCGAAGATGTATAAGTACCGAAATTACCTACATTGACTCGCAGAATAATGTAAACACACACGATCAGATTTTCAAAAGTTTAATTTTTTACGGTCTGATTTTCCCCAGTAGATTTTTCGAGAAAAAATTATATGTTTGCTTTTAATATCTCTTTAGTATATTTCGTCCCCTTTGGACTTTATATAATCATTCTAAAATAACAGCATACAGATATAAGTAAGATATGACGGATGTTTATTAGACAAAAAAAATAATTATATCATTTTTACATTGCATATATTTATAGATTAAGAATGTATTTAGAAACTAAGGTTTCAACTCCCGCAGGCAAAGTTGACATTAGATGAATTTTTTTATCTCCTTTTATGTCATATAGCTCTGCAATTGTTTCGGTTTTATACATCCTTGCTTTCAAATCTTTGGCTTTGAGCGTTCCTGGTGTAGGTTAACAACGATATAAGCTTTGGATGTGGGATAGTCGATTATCTTTAATGTAAATTGTTGATGAAATGATAATATGCATCCAGTTAATGTAACTCCAAGGTTGTTTTCATATTTTTCCGTACACCCGAGTTTCATTAATCTAATTATATATGCGATGCATTTTTGAGACGCATTGAAAGTCTATTCGAATTTGACGATATTTAATTTTGAATTTACTTTATTTGTTGATAATACTGAAATTGATAACATTAAAACCGTACTTGCTTATTTCTTTTTTATTGATCTTTTGGTCGTTTGTCGTTTTTGTAATAGCATTGTCATCTTGTTTTGTCTTATGAGTATCTTTTATCTCTCTTTTTGGAGTTCATTTCTAGACCAAACTTTACGTTGAACGCTGTGTGCCAAAAACGGAAAGATGTTTTAAAATCTCCGTAGTTGTATAGAAAATAAGAAACTGCTTTGAGTAAAACAAGAACAAAAACTTTCAAAATTTAAAACTTATTTTTGCCAATTTACAAAGTTTATCTACTGAGATTTACCTAAGCTTCACCTTATAACTTATGGGGTTGAATGTTTCTCTACAAAGTTTATCTACTGAGATTTACCTAAGCTTCACCTTATAACTTATGGGGTTGAATGTTTCTCTACAAAGTTCATCTACTGAGATTTACATAAGCTTCACCTTATATTTTATGGGGTTGAATATTTCTCTAGAAAGTTTATCTACTGAGATTTACCTAAGCTTCACCTTATAACTTATGGAGTTGAATGTTTCTCTACAGAGATATCTACTGAGATTTACCTAAGCTTCACCTTATAACTTATGGGGTTGAATGTTTCTCTACAGAGATATCTACTGAGATTTACCTAAGCTTCACCTTATAACTTATGGGGTTGAATGTTTCTCTACAAAGTTTATCTACTGAGATTTACCTAAGCTTCACCTTATAACTTATGGGGTTGAATGTTTCTCTACAGAGATATCTACTGAGATTTACCTAAGCTTCACCTTATAACTTATGGGGTTGAATGTTTCTCTACAAAGTTTATCTACTGAGATTTACCTAAGCTTCACCTTATAACTTATGGGGTTGAATGTTTCTCTACAAAGTTCATCTACTGAGATTTACCTAAGCTTCACCTTATAACTTATGGGGTTGAATGTTTCTCTACAAAGTTTATCTACTGAGATTTACCTAAGCTTCACCTTATAACTTATGGGGTTGAATGTTTCTCCACAAAGTTCATCTACTGAGATTTACCTAAGCTTCACCTTATAACTTATGGGGTTGAATGTTTCTCTACAAAGTTCATCTACTGAGATTTACCTAAGCTTCACCTTATAACTTATGGGGTTGAATGTTTCTCTACAAAGTTTATCTACTGATATTTACCTAAGCTTCACCTTATAACTTATGGGGTTGAATGGTTCTCTACAAAGTTTATCTACTGAGATTTACCTAAGCTTCACCTTATAACTTATGGGGTTGAATGTTTCTCTACAAAGTTTATCTACTGAGATTTACCTAAGCTTCACCTTATAACTTATGGGGTTGAATGGTTTATCTACTGACATTTACCTAAGCTTCACCTTATAACTTATGGGGTTAAATGTTTCTCTACAAAGTTCATCTACTGAGATTTACCTAAGCTTCACCTTATAACTTATGGGGTTGAATGTTTCTCTACAAAGTTTATCTACTGAGATTTACCTAAGCTTCACCTTATAACTTATGGGGTCGAATGTTTCTCTACAAAGTTCATCTACTGAGATTTACCTAAGCTTCACCTTATAACTTATGGGGTTGAATGTTTCTCTACAAAGTTTATCTACTGAGATTTACCTAAGCTTCACCTTATAACTTATGGGGTTGAATGTTTCTCTACAAAGTTTATCTACTGAGATTTACCTAAGCTTCATCTATAACTTATAGGGTTGAATGTTTCTCTACAAAGTTTCTCTACTGAGATTTACCTAAGCTTCACCTTATAACTTATTGGGTTGAATGGTTTATCTACTGAGATTTACCTTAGCTTCACCTTATAACTTATGGGGTTGAATGTTTCTTTGGTATCTTCTGCGTCTGTCTCAATTATAGAAAGTGACGAACCACTGAATATTTGGCGTAGTGATACCCTTGAAGATTAACACAATAAATAGAAATGCTTAAGTGTTATGGGTTTTTTTTTTACATATACTTCATTTTCTTTTATCTAAATGCACTATGATAGGTATAGGAAGATGTGGTATGAGTGCCAATGAGACAACTCTCAATCCAAATAACAATTTATAAAAGTAAACCATTATAGGTCAATATAAACCTGCATTTTTCACCAAATTATGGAATAATTTTGATTGTAATGAGACAATAACCACCAAATAAAAGAAAAACTTAAGCAACTTCTTCATGTCAACACATGGTTTTCAATAGTAGACATTATCTATACTGTAAATGACAGGCCCCAAATAGCACCCATTTTCATGGTATTGTTAGTATTTTTTTCAAAGACTAAATCTTTGGAGTTACATGAGTATGTTGGAGGTTTTAACTTATCATAGAGATCTACTTTAACTCTAGATTGATGGAACATTTAGTGTGTTGAACAGTACAATTTTTTTTTTAATTTTATTTGGTTTTTAATAGTATGTATATGCAGAAAACCTGATAATGATTAGATACGTTCTTTAAACTCCATGGGGCTTTAAAATATCGACAATGACGTCTACAATTAATTGAATACATTTTTTTTTCAAATCAACATACAGACACTATTCTATTTAAAGTCAAAGAAGATTTTCTTTTAGTTGGCATATACAAGACCCAAGTTAATGTTGGAAAGAATATTGTCTTTGATTTTCCTATCAAGTGAATTTCCGTCTATCCGTTATTAAAGTTGGTGTTTACATTTAAGCATGAAGCGAATTATTCTAACAGGAATTCGAGCCTTAAATATACTTTTTTTATTTCAAAAATATTAAATTTAAAACAATTTCAAATTCAACATATCGCTTGTTTAAAGCATCGGGATCATTTTTAAATATCACAAAACATGACAGAACAACTTCATATCAAATATAGCTGTAAATATAATTGTATATTCAATTCTTATTCAATTAATTCTTTTTTCATTTGAATGGGATTCAAATATCATGGAAAACACCATCTTCTTTTTAGAGTGTTTGTCATCACAAAATCTCACACAGATTCAATAACTTCACAACACATTCGTTGTTCTCTTTCTATTTTCATTTACCAATAACTTTTTAATTGTACTTTGTTTAAATATCTGAAGATGGACCTTTTGTACTGTAACTACTGTAACATATCTTAAGTATGTAAATGCATATTTCTAAAAAAATAAAATCATCTGATTTGAAGAAAAAAGCATAAAGACTGACGAATATGAAGGCTTTGTCCGTTTGTGCGTTCTGTTGAGGAATATAATTTTTTGTGGAGTAATTTACTTTGTGACTTAAGGTGGTACCTAACACTACAGGGAGATAACTCTGTAAAATCAGCTAAACGTTTTAATTACGTTGTGTTTTAAGGGAATATTAAGCTTCTCAATGATCAAAATATGTGTTTGTCAAATTACTATATGACCAGTGTAATTTTTCTGATAAAACGGTTGGTTCAAATTTTTTGAAATTTTCATATTTTTGTCAAAGGGTCAAAGTAAAATTGAGAATGGAAATGGGGAATGTGTCAAAGAGACAAAAACCCGACCAAATAAAAAACAACAGCAGAGGGTCACCAACAGGTCTTCAATGTAGCGAGAAATTCCCGCACCCGGAGGCGTCCTTCAGCTGGCCCCTAAACAAATATATACTAGTCCAGTGATAATGAACGCCATACTAATTTCCAAATTGTACACAAGAAACTAAAATTAAAATAATACAAGACTAACAAAGGACAGAGGCTCCTGACTTGGGACAGGCGCAAAAATGCGGCGGGGTTAAACATGTTTGTGAGATCTCAACCCTCCCCCTATACCTCTAACCAATGTAGTAAAGTAAACGCATAACAATACGCACATTAAAATTCAGTTCAAGAGAAATCCGAGTCTGATGTCAGAAGATGTAACCAAAGAAAATAAACAAAATGACAAAAATACATAAATAACAACAGACTACTAGCAGTTAACTGACATGCCAGCTCCAGACTTCAATTAAACTGACTGAAAGATTATGATTTCATCATATGAACATCAGGCACAATCCTTCCCGTTAGGGGTTTAGTATCATACCATCATAACATATATGAGAAGAACATAACCCGTGTCATGCCAACAACTGTATTTAAAAAAATAATGTTTTTAGTTCCGATGCAAAGACCTTATCAGTGACTCAATATTAACGCCAAAATATGCAATCTTTAATGACTTGACAACAGTATCGTAATTATATCCCTTCTTAATAAGTCTATTCAAAGGTTTTGTAAGTTTCTGAGGTGAATACTGACACCTTTGTGCTTTATAAAGAATATTACCATAAAAAAATTGGATGTGAAATACCTGAACGTATTAGAAGTCTGCATGTTGAGCTATATTTACGAATGATGTCTTTATACCGATGATAAAATTTAGTAAATGTTTTGACTAGTTTGTGATATCGAAAACCCTGGTGTAATAATTTTTCAGTAATACATAAATTTCTCTCGTTAAAATCTAAAACAGTGTTACATACACGAGCGAATCGTACAAGTTGAGATATATAAACACCGTAAGATGGTGACAAGGGAACGTCACCATCTAAAAACGGATAATTAACAATAGGAAATGAAAAATCATCCCTTTTATCATAAATTTTAGTATTCAGCTTTCCATTAGTGATATAGATATCAAGATCGAGAAAAGGGCAGTGGTCATTGTTAGTATTAGCTTTATTTAAAGTAAGTTCAACAGGATAAATTTCATTAATATACATACTGAAGTCGTCATTATTGAGAGCCAAAATATCATCCAAATATCTAAAAGTATTATTAAATTTGTTTATCAGATGTTGTTTCGATGGGTCTTTGCTTATTTTTGTCATAAATTGTAACTCATAACAATACAAAAACAGGTCCGCAATAAGTGGTGCACAGTTAGTCCCCATTGGAATTCCGATAATCTGACGATATACGGAATCCCCAAAGCGAACAAAAATGTTATCTAGTAAAAATTCAAGGGCATATATAGTATCAAAGCATGTCCAATTAACATAGTTTTTTTGTTTATTGCTACTAAAAAATGACCTAAAAGAGTTTGAACATATATATTCACATTCTGATTTTTTGAATGCCCATTTAATTAGGTGTGTGAATTTTTTCTTAATGAGAATGTGAGGCAATGTGGTATACAGGGTAGAAAAATCAAAACTTTGAACAGATTCAAAATCACCAATATAAGCATGCAATTTATCAAGTACTTCCAACGAGTTCTTGACACTCCAAAAGTAATTTATTCCACTATTTTCGAAGGCCTTATTTGAACAATTTATTATCAGGTTTTTAATTGTACCAAGTGTGCTGGTAAGAAGAATAGACAATTTAGTAGTTGAACAATGGCTTGAAGACGAAATAAATCTATATTTGTAAGGGGTTTTGTGTAGCTTCGGAAGCCAATACATAGTTGGAACTTTCATTGTATTTGGCTCTGCTTGTAAAGCGGTGGCTAAAAGTTTATGTTTGTTACAGATTTCGTTTTCTGAAAATGGAGTCAGTTGGAATGTTGGTGAATTGGTGATTTCCTTTTTCAGAACCTCAATGTAAAATTTACGTCAAACAATAATAATATTATTAGCAGCTTTATCTGCCGGGACAAAAACAAATTCCTTGGCTAGTTCTTTTAGTTTATGTTTGATACGAGAAATAGGTTTATTGTGGTTATTGTTTATAGTAAAATGTTCTTTAAAATGTTGAATACGTATATCAACTATCTTCATTACTGAATTAAAAAAAGAGTCCAAAGATTTTTTGTCAGCTTTTTCCCGTTTTATCCATTTCATACAGTAAGTATGGAGTGAGTCGTTGATGATATTACGACACTCATTCCAATTAATAATTGACGGGGGACGATATTTAGGTCCTTTACTGAGGAATGATTTTAACTCTCGGTCTTGAACGTAAATACTTTGTCAAAATTTTCAGAAAATTAAACGAGCCAAATTAATTTTAGTTAAAGTGTTAGGTACCACCTTAAATAAAAATATGCAAAAGGTAAGCGTTGAGTCGTTACCGCATTATTTCAATCGTCAATTCGTGTTGTTCATTGTGCGGGTTTCGACCTCAAGCTGTTGAAACATCAACAGCGATATAAAAAAAAAAAATTTGTATGAGGTCCATAAAATGATATATCGACATGAAAGAAGTATATCGACTGCATACGAAGTCGTGATATAAAACGGAATTTAGCGTTTAGACATCACATTTCACCATGATTACATTTCTGGGTACCACCGCGGTTGAGATTCATATATTTAATTCGAGTGGTCGGGCATAGTACAAGGCAACACGAATCCTTTGTTCACAATTGCAACGAACAGCAAGCTTTAAATGACCCCCAAAATTGACTAGTTCAAACCATTCAAACAGGGAAACCAACGGTCTAATCTATATAAAAACGAGAAACGAGAAACACTTATGAACCACATCAACAAACGACAACCAAAGAACATCAGGTTTCTGACTAACGACATGTGCATTCAAATGCAGCGGGTTTACACGTGTAGAAAGTTGCCGACCTTCATACCACCATGAAACCATAGTGTAACATCAAAACATATTAAGACACTATAAAATAGCAATTGAAATGGCTTAACTCAATCAAAAGATATATCATCAAAAACATGTGAACATACACTAAACGAATAAATTTGATCTCTGACACAATGTAAAAACAAAATTAATACTTTTATCATACATGATGTAAAAAATACTATCTTATATCAGATGTTACTTTGATTGGATTGGATTTAAAGATTGATATTAACTTCTATTTCAAATAGCATGGTGTAATCTACAATTGAAAATATTTTTTTGATTCGATTTTATAAAATGAAATATATAACTGTTTTGATCGAAACAAAATACAAAATAATACTTCAACCTTTGTACAATTACGCTTAGTACTAATACTTTATTAATGTTAGAGTTAATTTTATAATCTTGATACACAACTAGCTGCATTCTGTTTCTGAAATATCTGGTCAAGAGATGAATATCCTATTTACCGCCATGGATGTGTAGATGTGTTCTGCTTAGTTTGGAGAAGTGGTAATTTTAGTGCTCTTTTTTGTGTTGTCCATCTTTCTCTATCCCAGGCGAGTCTTGTTTAAGAGGTAGGTTTATACTCGGTAATTTTAACTGCTCGCTTTTATTCATACTTTGATTTAAGTCATGAGAAGACGTTTGGCCGTTTTCCGTTCTTGTGTTCTGTTCATATTCCGACTGTTGTTTATCAAGAGACGACTCATCTGCTGATATTCCAGAATCTTTAAAATGTAAAGGATATAAATTTTTTATCAACTTAACTCAGATAGTAGATATACAAAAGAATGTCAAAACTCAAACTTGTAGACATAAATATATATGAAATAAACACTTAATATATTTCGTGCGTCGGAAGAGCTCTTCTAGAATTTACAAACATCAGGAGCATCAGATGCATTAAACCCAAATATGTTATAACTGTAGCCACTAAAATCACACAGGTTCAGAAGACGAGTGATGTTATTTTAAACAGATAATATTCATTTACGGTAGTAAAAAGAATTTTTACAAGAAACAAATGATACATTTTGTAGATGATGACCTGTAATAAAAAAAGGTGTTATTGCTTTGTAATTATTTTGAGTCTATTTAATATGCAAACAAATTCCTTTTTTTTCATACTTGCTTAGAAATAAAAAGCCCGACAATAACAACAGGACACCTGACGGACACATTTGGATAGAAGAGACTACTGAAGAAACACAAGCTTACACAAACAAAAAGCATTACCATGACAGCTCATACACTAATCCAGAGAACAAACATCATGAACAATGAGCAAAGCCCATATGCGGTATGGGCTTTGCTCATTGTTGAAGGCCGTATGGTGACCTATAGTTGTTAATGTCTGTGTCACTTTGGTCTCTTGTGGACAGTTGCCTCATTGGAAATCATACCACATCTTCTTTTTTATATCATATTGCAACCCAAAACAGATAAATATAAATGAAACTTAAAAAGTATTTGATTTGCACATTTATTTTCATTTCAAGGAGTATGCATAAACCATCATATTTGTTACAAAGAAAAACATCAAATACATCGATTTAACTTTCTGGTAAGAAATTTAACTATTTTCAGTGTTTCATTTTCATTTTCATTTTGTGAATAGAGTATACATATTCTCATTACTGGTATTTGCAATATAGCACACTTTTCTGAAATTATTTTTTTTCCCAATAATAATATGATGAGAATTATAATGAGTTTCCATACTACCTTGAAATTCAGAATTGTCTGCCTTTATTTGTTCTACATTATTATTAGCATATTGTGTTGCTTCAGAAACTGTCTGGTATTCTGTTTTGTCGTGTAATGTTTCTGTGTTGACAGTTGAAATAATAGTATCTGAAATACAATGGCAGCAAATAAAAACGAGTAATAGATAAAGAACAGCAATAAAAGATTTGGTTTGTTTTTTTTTGCGAGTATAATGATATTCAACTATATTCTTTCTTTTTTCTTTCTTGACTATGAAGTACAAAAAAAAACGATATAAGTCAAGGGCACAATGCTAGACCACAGAAATACCAACACACAATTTTTAGATACAAAAGACTGAACATTACAACAAAACAATGTAAACTCAGCTAGCTGATTGTAATCGTTAAACAAAGCTTATTAACAATCTTTAGATAGAAACTTTTTGAGAATTCACTTAGTTTTTGAGCGGTCGTTCCTGTTCACAAATACATTGAATAAAAAACTTATTGATTTTTTTATTTTATCGTTTATAAATGGTTAATGTTTCCTTAAAATAAGTTAAGACAAAAAAGTTAGAATATTTTACCTGGACTTTGCGTAAAGATACTTTCAGTAGTCTTTGGTGATTTAGTAGACGGACTTTCTACTACGAAATTTGTTTCAGTGGTTTTTGGTGGTCTGTGTTTCGGCTTAAGTTTCAATGGTCTTACTTTGTTGTTCGTAACGTTTTTTCGAGTGAGCGGAATGAGTGTTATTTGTCGCACCGGAGTTGGAATGACTGTATATGGACTCTTCTTTTTCTTATTCATTTTCTTCTTCTTTGGTTTTTTCCGAACTTCAATGTTCTCAACTTTGTGATTTTTATTAGGCATTGGTCTTAAAAGAGTATATGATCGCCTTAATGGTTGTGCAAGTGGATTTTGGAACTGTGCCTTTTCAAATTTAGTCAATGAATTGGATCGTATTGGGAACATATAGTGAGGCACAGGTCTTACAGATGCGTCATTCTTCTTTACAATGGAAGGTATTTCTTTTTTATAGTTAACTTTCTTTTCCTTTATTGACATTAACACATGTGTTTGAGTTCGTTCTGTCACAAGGGATTTCAACGACGATGCTCTAGACAATTGTATTCTCCTTGGCGTTGGAGTTTGCAAGTCAAACAATGATTGTGACCTGTGCAGTGATGCAACAGAGCCTGACCTAGATAATATACTTGTTCTCGATCGAGACATATTTCTCTCGGAGTTAGATATTGGCATGAATCTTGTTGGTGGTCTAGATATCTTATCATTTACACCATCAACACCGGTATCATCATATCTAAGCCCGTACTTGGAAACTGTATAATCAGCCAAATCTACACATTCTTTGGTAGTTTCCGGAATTGGTCCAAATTTTCGCAAATCAGTTTGTGACTGAAAAGCAGATTTATTTGAAGCTCTCTTAGCTGTTCGCCACGGCCACGGGAGATATTTTGGCGTCGGTGTTTGAGGTTCGGGTAAAGAAGGCATAATTTTCTTTCGTTCTTTTTGAAGTTCTGTTTGTGACGTCATATCTGAAAATCATTATTTCATTCAGTACAGTAATACAGTTCCACTCAAAAAATACATGAAATAAGTGGAAACAGATTTCATAAAGAACATTTGTTTTACTAAACCTAATATTCAGGAAGAGGTTTAGTTCTAATAATTTATGCACTTGTAAGTCAATTTCCGTTGTGTGATGTGACTGTGTATCATTTAGATACTATAAATAATCGTAATAGTACAGTATGTCAATAATGTAAATGCTTTAAGGTTATAATTTCGTCAACAATACAGTTACAATGGCAGTTCTTTTTGCTGTATGTGTTATTATAAAACTTTAACGTAGAACTAATTATATCATGAATTACCAAAAGAACACAAATGATGGTTAACCGTTTCATACGAGAAAAAAAACGTCCAAAATACACAAACAACATCGAACAAAGCCAGGGTACATATATCGTCACATAGCACATGCACATGCAACATGTAGTGAGGTTTAATAAACTTTATTTCTGCGTACGAACAAATGCACCCTTTTACTTATTCAAGCCATGTGTCTTAAAGTAGAGACCATGATTATAATAATAAACAAAAACAGACCGCCCAGCTACCAACAGTACGACAGTTAAATCAAAGAAGATAATGAAAGACGAAATAGCAGGGTCAAAATGGGCTCGTAACTGCAGGGAGAGAGCAAAGATAGACTTATTTCCTTTGGTATGTAGAACCATATTACCGTATCAGATACTATTAATATTAGCAAAAAAAAACATGTTGACTTTTTCAAATAAAAAAAATACACAGAAAATAGAGTATTTTGTTTTCCAATTTACACTTAACAGACACGTATGAAGCCTTTTAGGGAAAACGGTAGTATTACATTTTCCCAGCATTAGGTTGGCCTTTTGTGTACCTAAGGCAGGTGAAGGAAGTCAAATTAGGAGCGCTGTGATTGGATGTAAGGGTACAATATATTTTTTTAATTATCTATGAATAACTGCAGTGTGTAAATTTACAATATAAATTTTAAAACCTATTGAAATATTTTCTAGAGAATTATTCGAAAAGGCTTCCAAAATTTCAAAAATTTGTTGTAAAATGACGGTGGGCATGGATAACATAAACAAGCTCCGTTGGAAATTGGTCATGATACTATTTGGCTTTAATTTTTAAAATAGAATAATAAAGTACTAACACCACATACAACTGTTTTACGGTTTTTAGGAATTGTTAGTATTGTCGCCTATGGCAGAATAAATAGTACCGTTTTCCCTTTAGATCAGTTGACGTTTCTCGTATGTAACTAAATAGGCTTCCAAAATTTCATAAATTTGTTGTAAAATGACGGTGGGCATGGATAACATAAACAAGCTCCGTTGGAAATTGGTCATGATACTATTTGGCTTTAATTTTTAAAATAGAATAATAAAGTACTAACACCACATATAACTGTTTTATCCAGGTTTTTATTATCAAAAGTGGTAAATTTAGGAATTGTTAGTATTGTCGCCTATGGCAGAATAAATAGTACCGTTTTCCCTTTAGATCAGTTGACGTTTCTCGTATGTAACTAAATGCGGACGCATATTAAATGACTAAATCTCCATAAACCAAACAACGCCTTTGTTCTTTAACCTAATATGATTGATAGCGATAAACTTTTAATGAAGTACATTATTGAATATATCAGACTAATTCTGATTCATTGGCGTTTACAATTGAACAGTTCAAATTCTTATAATCTTAAGAATATACTCTACAGTAAACTACCGTACCCTTTGTTATACTTTTCTTTTCGACGGGTGGTATAAGTTCTTGCTTAGGTGCTTCCCAGTAATGTGAAAAATCAGGATCTAACGATGGTTCATTAAGAATCCTGTCATCATCGTCTGAAAAATACTAAAATATTTTAATTCTTTCATAAACAACAAAAAAGAAATCACCATATTCACAAAAATGGTTTAATAAAATTTCAATCAAGTAAAATGACAAAAGTTTTAAACACAGGTGTATGTGGCAGGGTTTTGTGATTATTATATACCAAATGTGCATAGACGGGGCCTCGGTGACTGAGTGGTTTATGTAGCTATAGTTTAATTCTGTTTTACTATCCTGTCGACACTGAGGTTGTGGAACCTCTCACGCATTAAATGACTAGAGATGTCAGTACTCCAACCGAATGTCGGAGGTTCTCTCCAGACACTCAGACTTCCTTCACAAATTAAATTGACCGCTACGACAAAAGTTGCATTAAACACCACAAATCAATCAATCAATATACGACAAACATATATGACTCACATGACCCAACGACATGCAACTACTGGAATACAGGCTCTTGACTTTGGACAGACACATACATACTGTATCGGGGTTAAATATCTTCGAATGCCACCCCACCCCTTAACTTTGGACAGTGGTTTAAAAATTAGTTGAGTTGAAAAGGTCTTTATTCATAATTTAGATCGACACAAAGCAGATAAAACAGCATATCACTGAATGTGATTGAAGATATTGATGATGTTATTTTTTAACATGATGCAGATATGTGTTTTATCATTTGATTTTGCCATTTGATTTGGGACTTTCCGATTAGAATTTTCCACGGAGTTCAGTATTTTGGTGTTTTTACTTTATACATGTTTAGATGATTTAAACTTGGTAAATAATGATTTTGAAACTAAGGTCTCTGATGAGATAAGTAACGTCATCCACCCATGAAAGACAGAAAAAAACTCACTATCATATTTGAATAGAGAACAGAGAAAAGCTCTATTTTACAAATATTTAGATATTAATTTGAATTAAAAAACGAACAAAATATTGAAAGAATATAAAACTAGAGGCTCTAAAGAGCCTGTGTCGCTCACCTTGGTCTATGTGCATATTAAACAAAGGACACAGATGGATTCATGACAAAATTGTGTTTTGCTGATAGTGATGTGTTTGTAGATCTTACTTTACTGAACATTCTTGGTACTAAGAATTTTCTCTATCTATAATAAACTTGGACCTTTAGATACAGTGAAAAATATTTTGTAAAAATTTACAAAAATTTACCAAATTAGTGAAAATTGTTAAAAATTGAATAAAATGGGCAACAACTCCTTAAGGGGTCAACTGACGATTTTGGTCATGTTGACTTATTTCTAGATCTTATTTAGCTGAACATTATTGCTGTTTACAAGTTATCTCTATCTATAACAATATTCAAGATAATAACCAAAAACAGCAAAATTTCCTTAAAATTACTAATTCAGGGGCAGCAACCCAACAACAGGTTATCCTATTTATCTGAAAATTTCAAGGCAGATAGATCTTGACCTGTTACACAATTTTACCCCTTGTCAGATTTGCTCTAAATGCTTTGGTTTTTGAGTTATAAGCCCAAAACTGCATTTTACCCCTATGTTCTATTTTTAGCCATGGCGGCCATCTTGGATTGTTGGCCGGGTCACCGGACACATTTTTTAAACAAGATACCCAATGATGATTTTGGCCAAGTAGTTTCAGAGGAGAAGATGTAAAAGATTACTAAGATTTACGAAAAATGGTTAAAAATTGACTATTAAGGGCAATAACTCCTAAAGGGGTCAACTGACCATTTCGGTCATGTTGACTTATTTGTAAATCTTTTTTTGCTGAACATTATTGCTGTTTACAGTTTATCTCTATCTATAACTAGAGGCTCTAAAGAGCCTGTGTCGCTCACCTTGGTCTATGTGCATATTTAACAAAGGACACAAATGGATTCATGACAAAATTGTATTTTGGTGATGGTGATGTGTTTGAAGTTCTTACTTTACTGAACATTCTTGCTTCTTACAATTATATCTATAATGAACTTTGCCCATTAGTAACAGAGAAAAATATTTGGTAAAAATTTACATAAATTTACCAAATTAATGAAAATTGTTAAAAATTGACTATAAAGGGCAATAACTCCTTAAGGGGTCAATTGACCATTTAGGTCATGTGGACTTATTTGTAGATCTTACTTTGATGAACATTATCGCTGTTTACAGTTTATCGCTATCTATAATAGTATTCAAGATAATAACCAAAAACAGCAAAATTTCTTTAAAAATTACCAATTGGAGGGCAGCAACCCAACAACAGGTTGTCCAATTCATTTGAATATTTCAGGGCAGATATATATTGACTTGATTAACAATTAAACTCCTTGTCAGATTTCCTCTAAATGATTTGGTTTCAGAGTTGTAAGCAAAAAACTACATTTTACCCCTGTTCTATTTTTAGCCGTGGTGGCCATCTTGGTTGGATGGCCAGGTCATCGGACACATTTTTCAAACAAGGTACCTCAAAGATGATTGTGGCCAAGTTTGAATTAATTTGGCCCAGTAGTTTCAGAGGAGAAGATTTTTGTAAAAGATAACTAAGATTTACGAAAAATGGTTAAAAATTGACTATAAAGGGCAATAACTCCTAAAGGGGTCAACTGACCATTTCCGTCATGTTGACTTATTTGTAAATCTTACTTTGCTGAACATTATTGCTGTTTACAGTTTATCTCTATCTATAATAATATTCAAGATAATAACCAAAAACGGCAAAATTTCCTCAAAATTACCAATTCAGGGGCAGCAACCCAACAACAGGTTGACCGATTCATCTGAAAATTTCAGGGCAGATAGATCTTGACCTGATAAACATTTTTACCCCACATCAGATTTGCTCTAAATGCTTTGGTTTTTGAGTTATAAGCCAAAAACTGCATTTTACCCCTATGTTCTATTTTTAGCCGTGGCGGCCATCTTGGTTGGTTGACCGGGTCACGCCACACATTTTTTAAACTAGATACCCCAAAGATGATTGTGGCCAAGTTTGGATTAATTTGGCCCAGTAGTTTCAGAGGAGAAGATTTTTGTAAAAGATTACTTAGATTTATGAAAAATGGTTAAAAATTGACTATAAAGGGCAATAACTCCTAAAGGGGTCAACTGACCATTTCGGTCATGTTGACTTACTTGTAAATCTAACTTTGCCAAACATTATTGCTGTTTACAGCTTATCTCTATCTATAATAATATTCAAGATAATAACCAAAAACAGCAAAATTTCCTCAAAATGACCAATTCAGGGGCAGCAACCCAACAACGGGTTGACCGATTCATCTGAAAATTTCAGGGCAGATAGATCTTGACCTGATAAACATATTTACCCCATGTCAGATTTGCTCTAAATGCTTTGGTTTTTGAGTTATAAGCCAAAAACTGCATTTTACCCCTATGTTCTATTTTTAGCCGTGGCGGCCATCTTGGTTGGTTGACCGGGTCACGCCACACATTTTTTAAACTAGATACCCCAATGATGATTTTGGTCAAGTTTGGTTAAATTTGGCCCAGTAGTTTCAGAGGAGAAGATTTTTGTAAAAGTTAACGACGACGGACGACGGACGACGGACGACGACGGACGACGGACGACGACGACGGACGCCGGACGCAAAGTGATGGGAATAGCTCACTTGGCCCTTCGGGCCAGGTGAGCTAAAAACAAAGAAATTTGGTAACAAAATTACAAAAGAAGTTTGTCTTATGCTATTCGGTTGCTGACAACCTCTAGTGGGTATTATCGTCTTGGCATTCTTTCAAATTTCCCTATTTTTGTTTATGTTTTGCGATAAAAGATGATAATGTCTTTTTTTGCAATTCAGTATACATGAATATGAATTTTCGAACATATGTTGTGTAACTTACCAAGGCCTTGGCTTGTTTTATCTTGAACAACTTAAGTCTTCGGTCGATGATGGCTCGTTGCTTAGCAACAACTTTATGTCTATGTATGCAATACAGAACCAGTAACAACAGAAGGATGATAAACAATATGGCTCCCAATACTCCGCCAATAATTGCACCAACATTTACACTATCTGTTGTTAGAATGGGTATTGGTGATTCTGTTGTTGTTGTAGATGTCTCCGTTGTTGTTTCGTCATTTACCGTTGTTATTTCCTCAGTTGTTGTTGCTTCCTCTGTCGTTGTTGTGGTTTCTAAATATGTTTTTGAAATAGTGATGATATTTTTATTTCGCATTGGAAGTTCTCGATGTTACAAATAAGAGATAAGAGTTATTCGTAACAAGTGAATAAAAAGATGATTGCAAAACATTATTTTGACTAAAAGTTCCAAAATATTCCAAACTAAGTTAACAATCATTCAGGAAAGGGATTCCTCATTCCTATGAGTATTATTCATTCACAGTTGATTAAGTTAAGGTTAAGATTGGTGAGGCATCCATAGCATTTGTGTATTTAAACATCATTTGCAACATTTGTGTATTTAAACATCATTTACAACATTTGTGTATTCAAAAAGGAGGGTATTAGTCTTCTTCCTATCAAGAGACATTATCTGTACAATTTTTTTTTAAATATGACACAGTAAAAAATAACTAGAAATAATATACTATTGTTCTGCCGAACTGCATTTAACCTATAACATGTCGGTTTTGTCGCTTTGCAACTCTGCTTAAATCAAAAATACAAAAAAAGCAGATCTTCACTTTTTTAAGATTCAAAATCCACGTTGAGTTTACTGATTAACACATAAGTTTTTGTTTTTGCTGTTAGTAATGTTAATAATTTGGAATGATCTTTCATAAAAGAAACAGCCATTTTTGATAGATTACTGATATAAACCTTATTCTAAACATAAAATAAGCTAGCTAGATTTTTTAAAACTTACATACCACAAGTACCTGAAACCAAAAAAAAATCTATTATAGATATAGACTTTACATTTTTGGGTGTCGTTAAAAGAACTTCAAGTCACAACGATCTTTTAGTTTTGTTTTGTTTGGTTCATTTGTTGCGTCAGATTTTCACCTTCGTATACCAATCATCTCCATTTACCCATACAATGAATAGAGATGTATAATTGTTTGTATGTTAATAATGTGTCATAAATCATTCAGATTTTATATATATAAGTGTAAATTACAAGTTAAATTGTCGCTGACTTTCCAGCGTTTCTATATTAAACTTCTTACAGCCAAAAGTTGAAGTAAAAAAAAATGTGTTTCAAATCATTAAATGCTTGCACGTTGAAATGAAAACATGCATTGAACAGTTAAATATATAGAGGCACGAAAAGGACACACTTGTGTTCCCCTTTCATCTGTTTTATGTCAGTTAAACTCGTTTTAAAATTAAGTTTCAATGTAAACCTTTTGTAAGTCAATAGATATAGATTAATCAGTCAATAATTCAGTGAGTGTTGTTTGTTGCTGTTAACATCATACATTAGACCGTTAGTTTTCTTATTTGCATTGGTTTTCGTTTAACATTTCAGACCTTCTATAACTTGCTGTGCGGTATAGTTTTTGTTTAATATTGAAGGCTATGCGGTGGCCTTTAGTTGTCGGTTTTTTTTTACATCTACGTCACGTCATTTAGTCTCTGTTGGAGGTGTCTTTAATTGGAAATCACACAACATCTTCCATTTTTAACAAATCTTTTTTTTTTATTCGACACAAACTTTTTTTATAATATTTAACCTACATCTGTCATTTCAAAGGTTAATAAAAGGACGCAAAAAAAGGTTACTGATCCCCCAAAAAATGAAGAATAAATTGTTCACAACCTCAGAAAATGTTTTCTGGTGTTATCATGCCCTGCACTACCATTGCTTTGTGATTACTAGGTGTATAGGGATCAATTGAGTTTAACTGGACAATGTTCAATTCGTTTTAATTGAACTTGAAATTAAAGGTGTAGCTAGCTGTCAAATTCATATTTACCGATTTGAATCAAATTCTCATGTTTTATTTATATCTAAATTATAAAAAGTCTGAAATAAACAATTCACAATGCTGGGCTCGTTATATGTATCAACATGTTGTTGCATGTTTTTAGTTTAGACGCCATCTTATTAACAATCGAGATGAGCATTGGTGACTGACGACGGTCATATAACCCGATCCAGTGGTTGTTGTATATCATTTTTGGTTTTCTTTCTTAGTTTTCTGTATGAATTATCTTACTTTTGTCAGTTCGGGACCTGTATACAGGTATGGGTTTTATTAATGGTTGAAGACCGTACGGTGACCTAAAGTTGTTAACTTCTATGTCATTATCTCACTTGGAGAGAGTTGTCTCATATGAAATCATTTCAAATCTTACTATTTCTATATTGAATTTATTCTGACGTTAGAATTCTGGCGATCTTGAACTATTTTAAAAATAACAACAACGTGATTGTCAAATCGTATCAGTTACAGACTCTGCTTGACCTAAACCGTTAGGAGTGAGGGTCAGTAGGGCACCATCAGAAGGTAAAGAGCTGTAAGACTGATCGGCAGCACATCGTTTCTGCGCATAACTCACTTGTACATCTCCTGACGTCACACCCTGAACAGCCTTCATTAGAAAAAAAATACTTACATTAAGATTTAGACGTGCAGAAGATAATTGACAATAGCAAATATCATTCAAATTAATTTATTATTCTAGTACATAATGATAATACAAAATAATTCATAAAAACCAAATAGTTTTTTTTTACTGATGGATTATCTTTCTCTTGAAATGACATTCCTACCAAACAATTTTTAAAATCAATACTGGTCATAGGATGACAAATTATATGTCTTACTATTCTTTTTTCAAACGACGAGAAGACTACCAAGTCCACAGAATTCTACATACACATTAAATACTGAGCAACACGAACACTACAAAAAACCTGTGATGATCTCAAGAGTCTCATAAAGGGAAAGCAGATCCTGTTCAGTTCTGCAGAATTTATTACATAGTTCTTTGGTCGTGCCAAAGCTTACTTGTTTTCTATTTCTTGTCGTGCAGAGGCCTATTATTCTATTTCTTGAAATGGTGCTTTTTTCTATTTCTTTGGTTGTGCAAAAGCTTATATTTTACATTTTGCTTCCAGCAGAAGCTTATTTTCTATTTCATTTTAAGAATTTTTTGTACATGAAATTGATACATGTAAATTTAAGCTATTATCTTACGTACAGCGCATGTAAATCTAAACGTTGTCAACCCATTTACACTGGCATCATAGTTATACAACGATGTGTATAGAGTGCCTGAGCCATCATCTATAGTGGCAACACAACCTATTCTTCCTTCAGCTGCAAAAACATATGACATTCTTTAATATCTAATGAAAACATCTAAATAGACATGTGAAAAGGGAAAGGTATGACTATTAGATGAGAAATAATACTTTTGGCATAAATACTGTGGAGTTTTTTGTTTTATTGTTGTTGGTTTTTTCCTGGTTCTTTTGCGTTTTTTGTTGTTGTTATTTTTGTTTATATAAAAAAAGAAGATGTGGTATGATTGCCAATGAGACAACTGTCCACAAGATACCAAAATGTCACAGACATTAACAACTACAAAATGTATAGGTCACCGTACGGCCTTCAACAATGAGCAAAGCCCATACCGCATAGTCAGCTATAAAAGGCCCCGATATGACGGGAAACGAGAAAATTAACGGCCTTATTTATATAAAAAAGATGAACAAAAAACAAATATGTAACACATAAACAAACGACAACCACTGAATTACAGGCTCCTGACTTGGGACAGGCACATACATAAATAATGTGGCGGGGTTAAACATGTTAGTGGGATCCCAACCCTCCCCCTAACCTGGACAGTGGCATAACAGTACAACATAAGAAACTATAAACATCAGTTGAAAAAGGCTTAACTCATCAGATGGATTTTTTTTTGTTTGTTTGCTTGCTTGTTTATTTTTCTTTTCATCTTTTGAGAAAGGCGGGAAAACGTCATGAAAATTAGTTTTACATCATGCATCATACAATATAATTAAAAAGCCTATTTTAGTTTTCCAAATTATATTTTTTCACTTACAGGAGTATGCAATACGCTCAGCACATTTCGTATAGTCAAAATTCATCTCTTGTTGTCCAGGGCAGGCAGATATAAAACTGTTTGTAGTGCACTTGTCTCCACTGCCTTCATTGAAGATGTAGGTAAAGTTTCTGTGTAGCGGGTATGGACAATCGGTCAAAGCGTTTTCTTCAGAACCTGTGATAAAAGTATTAACAAATGAATTACTCAAACATAAGTGTTTATGACGTATTCACAGTTCACACTAACGAAAGTTATAACAATTTCAACGATTACCATTATTTCCTCAGCAGAAAATACTCTATTTATGAGATATGTCAGCAAAACTGGCCAAAATCAAATTTATCAAAGTAGAACGTCATCTTAATAATTGACCCTCGATGTTCTGTCTCCTGATTGTTTTAAACTTTCTCATTTGTACTGAATATGAACTCTTTCATTCACATTTTTTTTATTCATAGTTAAACCTCAACTCCCCCTCCCAAACCTATACATGTGCCTTTACCCAAGTCAGATGCATGGTCAATGATTTTCTTTAGCTGTGCAATCAAATATATTAACTGTTAAGACTCATTTGTCGTTTTGGTCGCTGTCTCATTAACGTGTGTATAGCATATTTTATATTTCTTTAATGTTTTTATTAGTTTATGAATACTTAGTAAATTAATAACGGTGTTATAATATCCAATTGGTATGCTAGAGTAAAACTAGTAACCACGTATCACGGTGCAAAGCTTTTGTTTCATTCGGTATTCATGTCATATTGAAATTATTACTAAACAACAGTTGGTTTTCATGGATGCTTCTTGATGTGGCTTAGATGCATTTAAATGAGTTATAAAATTGGAAGAACGTCATGAAAAGGAGAAAAAAAATATAGACCGTCTGACAGTATGTGTTATGCTATAGGATTACATTTTGGTGGTAAAGCGGTCATAGTCAAAATTTGATACATTTATACACATCCACTTTCCTATAATCTGTATAACACGGTTAGTTTTATTCACAGTATCCCTTGTTTGTTATGTACGGTCTGGATGGAAGTGGTTTTTGTTTATTTTTTCTTTAATTATTTAAAACTATTGTTTCTATTTTTTAAATGTGTTGTCATTTTTTTATGTATGGCACAACCGGCACTACAAACAGCACAATTAACACCCCAAAAGTTGAAAACAACAAATATAAAAGCTTACATCATTTGTGATACTGCGAAGCACTCTTTACCTTTTTTAAAAGTTAGTATTTAATTACAATACCTATTTTAACCATGCTAATGAATTCAGCAGTAGATGGTGTTTCTGTACATAATGCTGCAGCCGGATTACCAGGAGTTGCTGTGGCAGCATAAACATTTATACGTTCGTTAGAAAACTGGTTATTTGTAGCTATAAATAAAAAATAAATATGAACTAAATCAGATTTGCAGAGACGTTGCTTTTTGGCTTTTAAGTAAATATAGAGAACAAAAAGATGAAGTTATCATTAAATTGAAGAAAAAAACCTAGCTCTTACTTTCTAGCATTCATATGATGACATATTTGCAACTGGACATTAGACAGGCAATAGTCAATACATTATTCATGTTATTAATAGAATATCTCTCTTTTCGTTTTATCATGATTGAAATATCTAGTAGTTAAATCAAGTTACTCTTTCTTTTTAACATCGGAAGACTGTGAGGCCATTCCGTTATAATTAGTTGCCACAGACATTTCTACTCACGTGACTTTCGTTTTTGACTGATTGCCGAACGCAAAATAACATTCCTTATCGCTTGTTATATATCAATTTCATCAATAAATATTGATGAAATAACATAGACAAATGAGATGATTTTTTTTTGTCTAAGAATGTAACTTTAACACACTAATGAGTGTTATAAAATTAGTTGTTATATTTTATATACTATTCACGCAATATTTCGCTAAACAAATTAGCTTCATCGGGCGTGTGCATCTATCTAGGTGAAATCGGATGCATGACAAAAAAATATCTTTGTAGCTTGACGTTTTTGTGTAAAAGTTTAAAATATTGATTGATGGGGTATATAAAAGATATTTTTGCCGTTTATTGTACATAACAATTTTTAAATCTAAACAAATAGTTGTTTTAGTTAAATAGAATGAAATACATGATTTATTCCTTTGGTTTTGGGTAGAACTGTTTTTCATCCCTCTCATTAAGTCCATCAGGTTCAAGAGTACGTAGCTGATGCATCCAGAACCTTTCTCTCTGTTTTCTCCTTTCGGAGTCCCAATTTTGATTTACCTCAATTATTTGAAAGGTGATATTATCAAAAGTATGTCCTGTTCTTAAGAGGTGTCTCGTAATTGGACAGTTTCTTCCTTTTGTATAGAACGACCGGTGATTGTTAAGTCTGATGTTGAATGTAGTTTCTGTTTCACCAATTAGAGCCCAGGTGGTCGTGTGGTCTAGCGGGACGGCTGCAGTGCATGCGATTTGGTGTCACGATATCACAGTAGCATGGGTTCGAATCCCGGCGAGGGAAGAACCAAAAATTTGCGAAAGCAAATTTACAGATCTAACATTGTTGGGTTGATGTTTAGACGAGTTATATATATATATATATATATATATATAAATGACAAATCAAGAATACTGATAATTTGTATGAAGTAGCACATACTTTATTATTTCAAGTCTTTGAATTGACCTTACTAGAGTTCGAGTTCGTATTGTTGTGTTTTTCATTGATCGTTAATTAAATGCACATATACGAACAGTTATGTATTCTTTCATTTCAAATAGAGAAAATTGAAATACTTACGTGAGTGCATATAGAAATAATAACTGTTGGAATTTTCTGCTTGAACATTCATACATATATAAGCGTAGGATGACGTAGAAACAATTGTAAAAAGTTCCGACCTGTAATTATAGAATTAATGTTCTAAAGCTGAACTAAATGTGATACGTACCTTACAAAAAGTAAAATAACAAAAATACTGAACTCCGAGGAAAATTCAAATTGGAAAGTCCCTAATCAAATGGCTAAATCAAAAGCTCAAACACATCAAACGAATGTATAACAACTTATATATTCCTGACTTGGTACAGACATTTTCTTAAGGTGTTTTATGATAGGTCAACAATAACTAAGTTCGTGTAAGTCTGAAACATTTCAGACATTTTGTACAGAATTGAAAGAACACACAAAACATCCAAAATGTCTAAACAAAAGCTTGCACTCCCATTGTTGTCAGCCAAGATTGAACAAAAACGACTTATTCTCTATCAAAGTTTCAGGCAAGCAGTAAATATCAGTGTAGTTTTTAGTTATTTATTCATTTCCATGAATTTATTATCCTAATAGTATAATATTAATTGTTCGTCTGTGATTTTAATTTCGAAAAGAGCTCGACAGTTAGCTTTATCAGCTGCAGCTTTTTATCTGTATTAATTATACTTACTGTAAAATAATATATGGAGAAGTAGCATCATTAAAGCATGTCCAATCGGTAGACGATTTACTGTTTATCTGGAATGCATGTTCTCCTAAAGTTAGTGTATTGCTGGTTATGGTGATTGTTCCATATGCATTACTATTCCATGTACCAATGAGACCACTATCAAATGTACATCCGTTTACTGAAAACACGAATACAATTATTATCTTTACGTTTGAATTTTGGGACTGATTTAATGACTTACAACTATTGATAATAAAAAATGACATATAGTAAGGTAATTTTCGTATGAAATAGAGGAAACGAACAAAAAACAGTAATGTGTATTCTCTAAAAAGTAGGTCACCTTCTAGATATGCAATTATCTACCTTATTTCAATCATTCTAAAACTAAACTATGTCCTTTTTGAAAACTAAATAGAATAATCTTTCATGGTAATGTGCATACCAAAATGAACGATAAACGGGACAAAGCTACTTTTCCCTTTGTTGACATTCCATAATGATTCCTCAGTGATGTGTTACATTCGCTCCTACTTATATATAGTGTACAGTCTTCAGTTAATTTGAGAGTTGCGCGCTTATGCTTGGGTCTCATGTTTTAATAACGTTATATTTTAATTGATAAAAAGTATAACAGCAGGATAGGTAAGCAAAACTGGTCAAAATGACAAATATAGATTTACATTGATGAAATATGAGTCCGGTTGTCGGTATTCAATAAAAATTGGCATGTCATATTATGCTTTAAACAGAAAATTTAACTGATTTTTATAGTTCGTTCTTATGTTGTACTGTTATACCACTGTCCCAAATTAGGGGAGGGTTGGGATCCCGCTAACATGTTTAACCCCGCCACATTATGTATGTATGTGCCTGTCCAAAGCCAGGAGCCTGTAATTCAGTGGTTGTCGTTTGTTTATGTGTTACATATTTGTTTTTTACATAAATAAGGCCGTTAGTTTTCTCGTTTGAATTGTTTTACATTGTCATTTCGGGGCCTTTTATAGCTGACTATGCGGTATGAGCTTTGCTCTTTGTTGAAGGCAGTACGGTGACCTATAGTTGTTAATTACTGTGTCATTTTGGTCTCTTGTGGAGAGTTGTCTCATTGGCAATCCTACTGGCCACATCTTTTTTTTTTATAATTAAAGTCTTATTGATAAAGGAAAGTATTGTTGTTCAATCAATGCGTCTTTATTTTAAGAGAAGAACAATATTAATTTGGCTTATGTTTAGTATGAAGCAAGATCTAAAAGTAGTTTTGCTTTTATTTCTGCTTTGAAATTCTGTACAGATAAATCTAAGTATGATGCATGTACAAGATCGCTTCTTCCTGTACTTCGTATGTCGTTGATGTATTGTGTGAAGTCCTCTATAAAGTTCTAGTCACCACTATCAAAGTATGAGTGGGAACATGGTTGAAGTACGTTTGTTTTTGTTTTCATTCAATACAATTATTCTTTGAAATGAATAAGGCTTATTTTGTTTGTACTTGTGATTTTCTAAGCGATTAAATCTTAATTTCGAGATGAGGGCTTTTCTTATACAGATCTTTATGTTGCAAAATTTTAATGAACCTCTTGTCAGTCCACTTTGTTGAGAATGAAATAGGACGAGTTGATAAACGATATAGTTTAGATGTTCATGTGCCTATTCAAAGTCAAAAATTTCGTGTGTGGTTGTCTCTAACTTAATGTGTTTTTTCTTCATATATGTGCAAGGTGACCTATATATTTTTCTTTTTCAAACCTGTAATTGTAATACTTCATATCTAAAATATAAGAAATTTCTATCAGACTTTTCTTATTGAAAATAAAACTGATAGCGAAAAAAGGATAAAATTGAGAATGGAAATGGGGAGTGTGTCAAAGAGACAACAACCCGACCAAATAAAAAACAACAGCAGAGGGTCACCAACAGGTCTTCAATGTAGCGAGAAATTCCCGCACCCGGAGGCGTCTTTCAGCTGGCCCCTAAACAAATATATACTAGTCCAGTGATAATGAACGCCATACTAATTTCCAAATTGTACACAAGAAACTAAAATTAAATAATACAAGACTAACAAAGGCCAGAGGCTCCTGACTTGGGACAGGCGCAAAAATGCGGCGGGGTTAAACATGTTTGTGAGATCTCAGCCCTCCCCCTATACCTCTAACCAATGTAGTAAAGTAAACGCATAACAATACGCACATTAAAATTCAGTTCAAGAGAAATCCGAGTCTGATGTCAGAAGATGTAACCAAAAAAAATAAACAAAATGACAATAATACATAAATAACAACAGACTACTAGCAGTTAACTGACATGCCAGCTCCAGACTTCAATTAAACTGACTGAAAGATTATGATTTCATCATATGAACATCAGGCACAATCCTTCCCGTTAGGGGTTTAGTATCATACCATCATAACATATATGAGAAGAACATAACCCGTGTCATGCCAACAACTGTTTTTAAAAAAAAGAATGTGTTTAGTTCCGATGCAAAGACCTTATCAGTGACTCAACATTAACGCCAAAATATGCAATCTTTAATGACTTGACAACAGTATCGTAATTATATCCCTTCTTAATAAGTCTATTCAAAGGTTTTGTAAGTTTCTGAGGTGAATACTGACACCTTTGTGCTTTATAAAGAATATTACCATAAAAAATTGGATGTGAAATACCTGAACGTATTAGAAGTCTGCATGTTGAGCTATATTTACGAGTGATGTCTTTATACCGATGATAAAATTTAGTAAATGTTTTGACTAGTTTGTGATATCGAAAACCCTGGTGTAATAATTTTTCAGTAATACATAAATTTCTCTCGTTAAAATCTAAAACATTGTTACATACACGAGCGAATCGTACAAGTTGAGATATATAAACACCGTAAGATGGTGCAAGGGAACGTCACCATCTAAAAACGGATAATTAACGATAGGAAATGAAAAATCATCCCTTTTATCATAAATTTTAGTATTCAGCTTTCCATTAGTGATATAAATATCAAGATCGAGAAAAGGGCAGTGGTCATTGTTAGTATTAGCTTTATTTAAAGTAAGTTCAACAGGATAAATTTCATTGATATACATACTGAAGTCGTCATTATTGAGAGCCAAAATATCATCCAAATATCTAAAAGTATTATTAAATTTGTTTATCAGATGTTGTTTCGATGGGTCTTTGCTTATTTTTGTCATAAATTGTAACTCATAACAATACAAAAACAGGTCCGCAATAAGTGGTGCACAGTTAGTCCCCATTGGAATTCCAATAATCTGACGATATACGGAATCCCCAAAGCGAACTAAAATGTTATCTAGTAAAAATTCAAGGGCATATATAGTATCAAAGCATGTCCAATTAATAGTTTTTTTGTTTATTGCTACTAAAAAATGACCTAAAAGAGTTTGAACATATATATTCACATTCTGATTTTTTGAATGCCCATTTAATTAGGTGTGTGAATGTTTTCTTAATGAGAATGTGAGGCAATGTGGTATACAGGGTAGAAAAATCAAAACTTTGAACAGATTCAAAATCACCAATATAAGCATGCAATTTATCAAGTACTTCCAACGAGTTCTTGACACTCCAAAAGTAATTTATTCCCCATATAACTATACAATATCAGCCGGAAAAATAAGCTCATAATTCTCTGTAGGTTCCAATATACCATTAAATATTTTCGTCTCAAAATGGTAATCAGAATCAAGAGTATGACTTATCCTAATTGGTTTTTGTGTAGCCGATCTTCGATATCCGTGCACTTTGCATTATACTACGCAAAATATTCATAAAAAGAAACTATGAAGTTTTTTCTACGCTGTTACGAGACACGTATATTTATGTCTGTTTAATTTCAACTCGTAGTTATTGTACTTTGCATTTTATCTTTAAAAGGAGTCTATTATTTAAATACTATATATACCTACCAGTGGCTGAAAAGACAACAACATACAGTATCGTATGAGATAAACAATTCTTCATTTTTTGTCCACCATAATTTACTTTCGGTAAATATTTGATTTTTCTATTGTTTTAAAGGTAAATGGACTGATTAACGACGAAACAAAAGAATTATGTTTTAGCTTTTTGCCCGGGAACAATAAACATATGTTTCAAATTAAATGGGTTAATTAAATGTGAATGATTAAATCACCGTTAAATATATTTGGACGGCCCTTTCTTTGTTAAAGTAAAATTAAGATCCGTATCAGTGAATATGTTAAGTAATCATGACGTGTCCTATCTGAATATAAATATCTAATAATGCAATCACTAATAGAAACTTATATATAAACAATTGAAAAGTTACATACGTAATGACACGAAATCAACATAATTATAATTATTTGCACCCTCAACCGTCCTTTCGGCTCTTCAGAAAATTACTGATGTGGCAACGTATGATACTAAAAGTTATAAACAGATCCAGCAAAAAGGCGACAGACTTATTACGAGGATGATATTTTTAATTAATTCAGTTGATGTGTTTCCCTCAATTTTAGATTTGTAACCCATATTTTTTTTTCTCAATCGATTTATGACGTTTGAACACCGGTATACTGTAGTTGCCTTCCCCCCTAGTTTTAAAGGTTTAGGCATATAATCATTTACAACAGATAAACAATATGGTTACTAGAACGAAAACCTTTTTGTAACTTTGGAACAGCGACGGACATAAACAACAGAAAGATTGAATAAAAAAGCTACTATTAGCAATGAACCTACATAAAGAAGCAGGCCTATACGATTTAACACCTAGAGTACTAAAATAGATGGCATTAAAAGTAACACCAATCCTAACAATGATATATAGAAGATCATATCTCACTGGAAAACAGCAAGTGTATGCCCAGTTTTAAAGAAAGGGAAACATTTCAAAGCTATTAATTATAGACCTATTACCTCCATCTGCTGCAAAATATTGAAGCATATAGTTGCCTGCCTCATAATGAATCATGGCGATAAGAATAACACCCTCGGGCTCTACAAATGTAGCACGAGTTTAGAAAACAGTTGTCATGCGAGACACAACCAGTGGAGTTCATTCACGACATCATAAGGAACTTTGACAAGTGACAACAAACAGACTTTCTCGTTGTAGATTTCTAGAATGCCTACGACAAAGTAAGCCACATTCTCTTAATTCACAAACCTGGTCAATATAGAAAGAAAGGAAAACATATGCTTCGATAAAAGGCTTTCTTTATGAAAGAACACAGCACTTTGTCATAGAAAGGGCGAAGTCTGACATTATAAATTTAGAGTCCGGAGTATCAGGTATCAGTACTGGGAAACTATAGCATATAACTATAAGAAGACAACAGCTAGCAACGTGGGAATAAAAATGGATGTTGCAGTTCCACCCTGATAAATGTGTAGTTCTACTAATCACCAAAAAGAAGGAACCAATAAACAAAAATTACTTCGTCCACGGACACAACTTAGGAAATGTATCATCAGTTCAATTCAATCATGTCTGATCGATCTATATGACCATTGAAATAATTTTCGGTATGATTACCAACTCCATATCTCATAATGATAGAATGTCAAGACCACTCAGTTAAAGCTATTTATAAAACCACTGACATAGATTACATCTAATAAAATTTATTTCTAAAGTGCCCTTTCCATTTAATGAAGTTAAACGTAACTTTGTTGACACAGTAACCATGGTAACATATTTCCCTATATTCATAAGAAAGGTTACAATTATCACTTTATCTCAGTGGCGAATTTCTTGACCCATTTTTCTTGGATGATGTTTTCATGAGATAGATATAACTCTCTGCGATATATATTTTTCCTAGAAGAATTAGATCTAATGCTCAAAGTTTTGTTTGAAGCCAGAAAGAATAATTCAATGGAGAAAAAAAATGTATTTATAAGTTGGAGAGTCTTCCTCCTTTTGTGATTTTGGTTACAACGTTACGTAAATCTGCGTTTTCATATTTTTTAATCGATTATAACTATTCTGAAAGGCTTCAACTTAGAACCGAATAGGCAATCCTGATTGCCTCACCTTACTTTAATTGAAGCATATACCAGTACGATAATTACTGATAGAAGCATGCTAACAACTTCGATCCTGGCGCAACATCTCTCCAGAATTTTACATACTACAGGATAAACACGAATGTAACGAATAGCCATAACTATTGACAATACACAAACGCCCAAAAAAAAATGTAAAAAGACAAAAAAGATGGAACAAATCGTGGTCAAAATATTGTCACTTGGTGCTGGCAGTATTATGTTTGGATAGATTCAATTCAAAGTGCACACCAAAACGATAAGCACGAGAAACAATAAAATACAATGGTAGCTAACCGATCTTCAAATCTCTTTTATACACTTTTACAATACCCAAAAAAATAAGGTGTGGCAAGAACTCCAAGAGGAGCAAGACCTGTTTCATTGACAGCGTTTCATTTCTGACTATGCATGCATCGCTAGCCATAAAATGAAAAACAGAAGTCAAAGTAAACATCGTTACATCTATTTATTATAAATATTATAATGTTAGTACCGAAGCACTGACTAATGAGCTGATTATCCAATCGGTGACTAGTAATTCACCAGCAATATTATCGATCCAGTACTAGTAGAATAAAATAGTATTTAATAAATTTCGTGCGTCTGAAGCTTTACTAAATTTTCTATCATCTGGAACGCTTATATTCAAGTATGTAAAATCTAAAGATGTATAAATACTACTGAGCCATAGGTGCAAAATATCTCTAAAAGATCAACATAACATGTTTTTATGGAACATTCAATTCCTATTGGGACATGTAAGTGTTAAAGGATTTAGTGAAACACCTGTTTTGATATACATTCTATTCAAATATAGAGATTACTTGATTTCTTTTATGTAACTAAATTGGATTCAAATATGGCATTGATATTTTCTTATTGCATGTTCTTCTGTTCTTTTATCAAATTAAAACATTTTTAAAAGACAAATATTATCAATATGAAGAATTCCGTCTTTATTGGGTGTTTTTCACACTATCATAAACTTTATCGCCACGGTCTCACATAACTTTTCTGTTTTGTCTCGAGGTTAGGAAGTTTGATTTGTTCATCATTTTTCTGTTGTTCAGTATTACCAACTTCTGAGTTTGTCGTTAAACTTGGAAGTTTAGTAGCACAGTACGATCTTTGTCTATCTAGTGATGACTCGTCGGCAGATATGCCAGAATCTATAATAGAATAAAAACAGTTTTACATTCATAATACACATTCGAGTAAAACAATAACTTTTTCACCATTTTTTAAGTTGAGTTTGTTTGTAATGTAAGTGTGATATCTCGTTCAATGTCATGATTTTCGACTAAAGGATATTGTTCTATTTTTTTATAAATTTCGAATCATTCAAGGAATGTATCTCCCACATGAATAGCTCTGATTCCTCGTATTTAACTTTTATCTTCTTGGGTTTTTTTTTAATCTGCCCTTCAATATTTGCTTGGATTTCAAATATCCTGGTCTCGAATATCACTGAAGAGACATTTCAAAATCATCGAAATGCGCATCCGGTGCAGTACAATTAGTACCGTTAATGTATCACTACCACTCAGTCGAGAACTCTGCTGGTCGACTGAGGGTACCCGAGAGTTTCAACAACCTAGTGACCAGTACTTCGGTACTAGAATTAAATTACGGATATTATACTGTATACATTTGCTGTTATAATTTTTTTAATTAAGGAATATATATCTTTCTTGTGCATAGCTTAGATTCTTTGTCATTTTTTGGCTTTACGATTGGTTCTTTTTAGTTTTTGTCTGCTCTTTGTGTATGGTTATTGACTTAAAATATTTTGTCTTCGATCATTATTGAAGAGACATTAGTAATCAAAATGTGAATCTGATGGGAAAAAAAAGAAAATACACATTTTTTAAGCAGCTTTCTAACCAATATTCAACTAATTATCCTATAAGTCAATATCAATCTATAGAAAAGAAAATACGTCAGTAAAATTGATTTTTTGGCTCCGAAGATTACCTTGAAAATCCGTCGCAGATGATTTCATCCTATGTAAAAAGTCAGTCGTAGGTGGTAAATGCTCAGTTTGTTCTTGTTTTCTGACAAATGTTTCAGATTTCATTCCAAGGTTTGGAGAAGACTGATCTGTTTTTTAAAATATAACAAGATAGTTGAGGATAGAGCAATACAAATATAAATTAAAACAAATAAATTGGCTGTTGATTGTTGATAAATCTTCCCATCAGATAGGAACAAAATTATATCCTTATTTGAATGAAGTAATTTTAATCAATATGTGAGTGATGTTGGGTAACATTAACCCAAGCCATTTTTTCTGTGCAATTCCACGCAAAATTTGATATTACATGTACTAGTGATACACAACTATTATATTTTCCCCAACATTTACATTTTTTCATTTCAAGATACCGTTAAAAATTATTTTGTAATGAAAACACAACTTTAATTTTTTAATTGAGGTCTTTTAATTCCTCCCTCATATTTACACTTTTTACCGAATACACAGAGACCCAATTAACTAAACGAGAACAACAATCAGGCGTTTATTGTTTATAGCATACATCAAGCCGTTGCTTGTAGCTTCAGAGTTTTGAGATGGCGTAGTCATTTATAGTTTAAAATTCGAGACCATTTTTATTCTGCATAGGCCTGTCTTGGTTTAGCTATTTTTGCACGATTTATATATTTAGCTATTACGTTTTGATCATAATCGAACCAGATTAATCTTATTGTAGTAAAATAATTATTATGCCAAAGAACTTATACTGTAGCATATAAGCAATAATTATTAGTTATCATGAATAATAATACCTGGCGTGTTATCATTTTCTGCTGTTGTCGACTTGTTTGACGAACTTCCAGTGTTAAAGTTCGCATTAGTCTTTGATTTTCGCTTCTTGTTTGAGTCTACAGGTTTAACTTTATTGTTAGAGCCTTTTTTCTGGCTTAATGTTACAATCGGAGGAAGAGCTCTTGGTGTGAGACTGTCCATATATGGACTGTTCTTACTTTTCTTTCCCTTCTTTTTCTTCTTTTTCAATGTATTTTTCTTCGGTCTATTTATTTTGTCGGACAGTGGTACCATTTCTGTTTTCGATCTTGGTAGAGTCTGGGAGAGAGGATTTTTGCTCATCTTTTTCTCAAATTTAGTAAGCGAATTTGATCTTATAGGAAACATGTAATGTGGAACTGTTTTATTATATTGTTTTGTTTTATCTATTATGGAGGGTCTATCTTTATCATTTATAATTTCTGTCTTATTCACTACATCTGCTTCATTTATTCCCTTCTCTTCTTCCATCAATATTTCTGTTTGTGTTCTGTCTGAGAAAGTTCCGATTGACCCAGTAGATAATGCTCTATACATCTGTATTCGCTTTAGAGCAGGTGTCTGTATATCTTTTGTCAAAGCAGCTGAACTTACTCCAGTGTTTATGACTGGTTTGTGTATTATCAAAGGTAATTGTGTTCCCTTCGGTGGGGCAAAAGAATTAAATGTTGTACTTGGTGTTGGTATCTGAATATCTTGCATTGATAAAGGATCTATCGTCGATACCACCTGACTGTCAAGATCAGTTGTTGATGTTGCTGGAATATCTTCCATTGACTGAGACCGATAGAACGAGTCATCTGGACTAGAATTGCGTGTTGGTGGGCGAGTTTCGGTCGATTGAGACTCTTTGAGAGAGGGAAGCGAGTTTGATCTAGAGATAACTGAACTTTCCCTAGACATGCGCATCAAAGATTTTGGTGGTGGTATAAATTTTGTTGCTTGTCTAGAAAGTTTTTTGTCGGAAATGGGAATGCCTGTGTCATCATATTTTATTCCATATTTAGATATTGTATAGTCTGCTAAATTTCCCTTATCTTGTTTTGAAACTAAAGCAGAAGCTCTTTTTGCGGTTCTCCATGGCCATGGCATATATTTTGGTGGTGGTGTTTTTGGTGGTGGAGTTGGCGGCGGCGGTGGTGGTGGTGGTGTTGGAGGTTTTCGAAAATTTATGTTCTTTAGTTTTTTAAGAAGTTCTGTCTGAGACATCGTATCTATAAGATAATAAAAACAAAGATAATTTAGTATTTTCACTTCCATCATTTTTTGCAATAACATACGCATAGTGTGAGTACGAGACATGGCTATCATCTTCAGGCAAAAAACAATAATATTATTTTAGAAACTTAGTAGAAAGACAATTGTTTGAACTTTAAAACGTTCTTGATTTTAGAAAACTTAATGATTAATATTTCGAGTACAATAGGATACAGAACGGGATTCATCAGTGAACAAAACAAATGATATTATAATCGTTTGCACAGCAAAAGATTCAGGAATATTTTCCCTCAGTTCATCTGTTTTTTAATGGACCTAAATAAACAGCAAATGTTGGTCAGTTTAATTTTCCCTTGGTGATTTGCAACTCAAATAGTCAACAACATAATGGAATTTCAAAATTAAGTGTGTCATGTTATTCATGACAATACTGAAAAAACTTGCAACTGGAAAATGGTACCATTAAGACTGATAGTTCACAAGGAGCTAATGCTATATATAGCTAACAATAGGGTAACATCGTGGATAAAAGTATTAAACAGCAGTGAAAACAAGCTTACTTCCCGTTACAAGCACCGAAGTTCACCTTTCTTGTTTTGGGGCTTTCTAAATTTTTTGTTACGATTATTTTTATATTTATCCTGCATATTGCTTCAAACGCAATGACTCTTAGTTGTGAATTTTACCCACAAAAGGAAATGAAGAACCACTGGAGATTGATTTTTTTATACATCAAATATATATCAAAGCCCGATTTCACCAAAGTTTTAACTCAACTGATCGAATGTAACAACAAGAAAAAAGGGAAAAAATGATGATGGAATCATTTGAAACATATAAACTGACTTTTATATCCAGCAGATAACAGACTTCAAAAAAGTTGATATGCACAGACTTATATTCTGTCATCCATACTATACATGTTCAATAGAAATTTCATAGTGAAGATGTTAAATGAAATAATGAGTAAACAGTTTGAAGGAACATATTTTTACCTGTTGTGACGTATCGCCTTAAAGGTCCAATGGGATCTTTTGTGGGCGTGTCCCAGGTCTCTGGATATTCAATAGATGGTATTGATCCATCATCGCTCTGATCATCATCTGAAATATTTGGAAACTGAATAAATCTAACTCAGTTAAATAATATTGTGATCAAGGTAAAAAAACGTGTTTTTGTATTTACTCTTGATTTTGGTCATCAAATGGTTACTTTGATTTGATAAAACAAATTCCATTTATTTCAATTTAGTGGTTATGAAAAAGAACAGTTTCAGCTTCCCTAAAAAATAGGGGATAATACATATTTTATTAAGTTTTGATCAAGTGTATAAATTATGGCGCGTTAATAATTTTTCTGTAGACAATTCCTTTGTAGGAACAAAACATTCCCTTCGAACAGGAGATGAACTCATCAATTCCAATGAAAATGTCAACCTTTCCTCTTTGAAGGCACATAGGTATTTTATCATATGAATAGATTAACCAAACGACAGCTTGGGCTAGATCAACACCCATTCTTCATCAAAAGACAGATTTAATACGATATTGAAAGCTCAAGAATATCTGTGAAAATCACAAAGGATTTGCTTTAACCAATAACATTTAAAAAATATGACTTAAGACAACTTCTAAAGAGGATTCTGACTTTACACAGGCAAATGAATAAGTTACGATGTAAAACCAGTATTTTTTTAATATCCTATCTCTCACCATTTATTAATCGTGATAAATTAATCAAAAGGTATATAAAAGAACATGCAAAAAAAATAAAATCCAATTCATTGCAATTAACTTTTTAAAAGAAAGGTATCAAATAAGTATATACAAAACAACAATTGATTTGAAGTGTAGACTGCTGGTCTTGTGATATCCTGGTTCACGAAACGTCCACCAGTTGCATAGCGACAATGTTAAACTAATTGTAAAAAAGCTAATAAAAATGCTTAAAATTCAGCAGGCATTTGTCAACTCAAATCAAAATATTTTTAAAACAATCAAATAGTTGTTTCGTTTGAACTCTTGTTCAACGCATGTTCAAATAATTTAACACAAATGATGTAGCGATCAAAATGTTTATAATTGAATCTTGCAGAAATAGTTATGCATAGGATATTATCACTTACCCAAACCATCTTCAACTTTAACCAAATCATCCTCAGCCTCCGGCGCTTTCTTTTTCCGCAGAAGACAATACAGAATAATTAACAATAATGAAATAACCAGTAAACCACCCAATACGGCGCCAACTATAGGCCATATGTTACTATCATTAGAATCAACAGCAGCTGACTCTGTTGTGTTAGTCATAGTTTCTGTCGTAGTTGCCTCCGGTGTTGTTGTCGGAGTAGCTGTTGTTGTGGTAGTAGTTGTCGTTGATGTTGATGTAGTGGTTATTTCTGTTGAAATTATTTAATAAATACTAATGAATAAAAGAAAATTACTGTAGTAAACATTTTACCTCAACAAGTAGTTTTGTTTTGGGGGGGGGTGGGGGGGGGTGTTATACATTTATACATTATATCAATGGCTGGAGTTATAAAACTGACACAGTGATATGTTTCGCGACGGTATTCTGTTGAATGAATAAATTTTGAATCAAAAACAGTGATTGAAAAAAGACACTTAGTTTGCACAGTTTGTTTTTAATGTTTTAACATTTATTTTTTAGGTGGAGAAAATGTTGATCGAGCATTTTTTCTATAATTGTAATCGATGTCTAAATTTGCCTCGTAATTTTAGATTCAAAATAAAACGTTTCAGCCAGAACAAAATATTTTGAGATAGTTATCCTCAACTCTGATAACATGGGGCGGTCATGTTAATTGTCCGCTGGGTAACAGGAAACAAACAAAATGGAAACCAATGTTGGTCAATTCAAAGTTCCGTTCGCAAAGCTGTTTCCGGATTGCGAAAAAAAAGTTTACAACATGCTCCAGTTGCAAAGAGATTTTACTGCTTTTAGGTGAGCTTAACTATAAATTTTGTTGAATACAACGATGATAAATTACAGTTTTATGTAAAGGTTAACCCACAATCATGCATTAAAAACAATGATAACACTTACAAGGATGTAGTAATCAAAAATTAAAGCGTACTTCGTGTTGGTATGTTATAGTTAAATTTAATTTCTATTTAAATAAAAAAAAACTGTTGCCATTTGCCAAAATCCCCAAAACACTTAATAAGTAGCTTTTTTAGGATTTCTTATTTAATTCCATTTTCTGCTTTCATTATTGTTTCCCATTGTGAATGATTTAATTTTTTTTATTAATTGTGTTGTTGTAGATCTCTGAAGTGTTTATGTCAGAAATAGTTCCCAAGAAAATTAAATTTTGTCTATACATACCACATGTACCTGAAATATTAATAGATATGAATTAGTATGACGAATAACAATGCGTTATCATTTTCTGAATACATTAAATTTAGAATTGGTAATTTTTTGAACATTGCTTTCTGGACAAAACATAATTAATTTGAATTGCTCTTTTTGTCTCCAAAATTGTATAAAACAATTGCCGTCTTTTTTTTCGGTAAATATGTGGTTTATATGACTTTTTTATACCATTGAATATCTGATTTTCAAAAGAAACATTATTGTTTAATAAACTGAATGTGACTTTTTTCGTTTGTAATATTGGTTATTTCAAGCATTTCTGTCACGTTTTGTCATAATCAATTCAATAGTTTTAGAAAACAATCTAGTAGAATGAAAGATAACATCTACAGCGATTCGAGCAAATTTTCTTCGACAAATCCAAACCAAGCCGCATCAAGATAGAATATAGTTTGGACCAATAAATGATCAAATATTTATCTTATCTGCCTACAAACAGTTGAATATGATACTCAAGATGATTTTAGGAAGATAAATACTACTAATGAACCTCTTTGTCTTCTTTATAAGGTCTCTTTTGGTCAATTCATACCTCCCATTTCCTCAAAATTTCAACTTTTCAGGCCAATAAGTAAAAATAATGCGGTAACTTTCACTCATTTATGATAGGAATATTATAATAAATGAGTTATTGAAGTATTTTAGCAGAATGAACAATCCATATATAATAGAAGATTATGTTTACAATGAATTCAGCTTCATCGTCAATATCAAAACTTAATAGCGATATTCTTAGACTTGTGTTTCTCCAATAGAATTAACTTTAAAATAGGTTTGCTGATAATAAAGAAACAATTGCACCAAGGGTTTTTGGTGGTAAAATGTAAAATTATATTCGAAAGTGTTGCGGTCGTCGTCATCATACTTTGTTTTACAATTATGGAATGTTTATTTGTCATGAGGGTTCAACTTGTTCTACTGGAAGTGCGTTTCCTTTGCCAAATTAACACAGCGAAGTTGACAACCCATTTTTCAAAAAATAATGATTATGTAAACCTTCTACCGCCCTGAAGAAATCCAATAACGAAAAGGGAATAATAAAAAATGTGACAAGAACTTTCTGTTTATGCAATAGCAACGATTTACTATATATATATTTATATCACACATTTCAAATCATAAAATACCATTTGGAGTCAATGTAATTAGTCCTCCATTATTTCGTTTTCCAGAAGTTGGTATGGTGGTGTATGTCTGATCGGCAACACACTGACCCGGTGTATAGGTCACCTGAATATCTCCAGATGCTGCATTTTGGACTGCCTTAAAATAAAATTCATTTTGTTCATCTGATGCATCAAAGTCAGAATATGAATTACTGTAAAATCATTGTTGGAATACTAAATGAAAATTAAGAGAAGTTTTGTGCTATTTTTCTATATTTACAAAATTACATTTTTTTGCGTTACGAAATGATCACCAAGCGTTCAATGTTTTCTTAAAATGGAGAATTTAGTCCTAAATTAGTATCGTTAAAAGGTTTGTGCTGTTTGTGCTGTTAGTGCTGTTTTTGTCTTATTTATGTACTATAATATCCTCGCCTGTTCTTTTTTTTTATTATTCACTGCTGCCCTTTTAACTTGTTAACTCAGTTCACATTATATACAAGCTAACTATGTTGTGGTTGTTGCTAATCTTACCGCACAAGTGAATCTGAATGTAGTCAATCCGTTAACTGTATCGTCAAAATTATACAAAGACGTATAGTGTGTCCCAGATGAATCATCGATGATAGACGCAACACAACCAAGTCTGCCAAATGCTGCAATAGATAAAAAGATTTATTATAAAAAACGCGATTTAATTATGTAAGATCTCGTCCAAACTTGTATTGATTTATATCGCTTTTTTTGTCGATTAAAAAATGTAGTTGTTTGTCTCTATTTTTTCTTTTATGCATTCCATTTACATTAGACATTTTTTTTTAGAAGATCCTATGATATGTATCATTGTCAAAGGCTGTATAGGTGTAGATATTGAATTTGTTTTGATATCTTGATGGTTCATTTATGTCTTATTTTGTCAAACTAAAAAATGTGTAGCAAACATATGTATGTCAGCGACTGACAAAACTCGAGATTAATTTTTTTCTACTGTTGACAGAATAAACACGAGTCTTATATTCGCCTCTTTTATTTTTTCTTCTCCTTGATTTGCCCCACATCTCATTTCATTTATATTTACATTACGATTTCACTACATACTCGTATACGCTATTTTATTGGCACATTTGTCGTAGTCAAAGTTCAACTCTTGTCTGCTAGGACACACTGAGACAAATCCGTTGTTCGGCGAAGAACATATATCTGTTCCATCAGTGTTGAAAATATAGGTAAAATTTCTGTATAGGGGATCTGGACAATCAGCTAAAGCAATTTCCTCTGAACCTTTGAATAAAGAAAAAAAATGTTTTTCATGTCAATTAGATGAAACATTTATGGGTGAAATTACTGCACAAAGTTATTGCATTTGAATTCTTTGGTTTTATCATTTTTACTCCTTTTATTAAGATATTGAAGATTATCCTTATATCCTTATGCATCAAGTCTTGTTTAACTGTTCCGTTCGTTTATTTTTCTATTCGTCGAAATTGTAGGAAGAGCTGTTCATGTTATAATTCATTTTTGTGCATTACGCTAGAGGTACACGTAACAGGTCGTTCACGTACCTCAACTGATATTTATTGGTGATAGATGAATGGTCTGTGTTGTATCACCCAATATTCCATCATTATAACTAAGGTTTTACACAACTTAATATATAAAAAGTCTTATCATGAATTGCATTATCTGCTAAACTGCTAGTTATACATGTAAATAAAAAAAATGGTTTTCTGTATTTTAAAGGCGCTTTCATGCTTGTTTGACCTGCCGCTTTCTGCGCCTATTTTCTAATCTATCCTGAACCGCAAAAGTGAAAATTTTTCAATACTGTTCTTTATCTCCATGTTGTCACCAGTAACAAGTAAAATTTAACTTGAGCAATTTTTGTCAAACGGTTCATAAATAATTACACGGAAACTACAGAAAGTGTTATTCTAAAAAACTATCAAAGAATATAACTCCTGGATGTTAAAGAAGAAAATTGACCATACCAAACTTGATCTCATTTTTTTTTCATAAGTAACAACTTATTAAGATTTGAAAACAATTTATAAACGGAAATTGTTTGCAGCCGCAAGCCCGCACATCGCCCGTCGCTTGCATGTCGTACTTCGCCATTTTAATAACCGTATTATCTTAAAGGAAAACCCGATTTACATATTATTACTTACTTAAATTGGTCAAGAAAATGTTTTTTGTCATACTGTATATATGCGAAAATATTTGCTGCTTGACATTGAACAAAATCTATGTAACAATAAACAAAAAATACAAATATTTGAATGAGTGTCAAACCCCATCCATTAAAAAGTAGACAAAAATATCTTTTACCAAAGCCAGATTTATTTTTGTCATATTAAAATGAATATTTACCTGTCCTGACCATGCTAATAAATTCTGCCTTTGATGGTGTTTCTGTGCAAATTTCCGTTGCATTTCCCGTTGCATTTGATGCTGTTCCAAATATATGTATTCGCTCACTACCTATAAAAGTATTTTTTGCTGCAATGGAAAAAAAAACTACAACAACAAAATATTATAAAAGTTCATATGATAAAACGAAATTAATACATTTTTATATAGTTTCATAACCAATATTAACCCCATTATGAGTACAGGTTGTTACTTTATTAGTAATGGAGGGCAAGTGCATGTCGTTTCTTTATTTTTGAAAAAAAATTTCCCTGTATTTTTTCAGACTTGGTGAAGTCTTTGTTTGTTCATGCTTGTTGTTCTCTTTTTGCGTGCCGTTCTTTTTATTTGTACATGGATGCTGTTCTCTTTTTTGTTCATGCTTGTTGTTGTCTTTATTTTATTTTGTATGCGTGTTGGTCTCTTTACTTGTTCATGCTGGCTGTTCTTAATATTTGTTCATGTTTGTGTTTGTCTATATTTGTGCATGTGTGTTGTATTCTTTATTTGTTCATGTTTGTTGTTCTTTATTTGTTCATGCTTGTTATTCTCATGTTATGTGCATGCTTATTGTTCTTTTTATTTTTCATGCTTGTTGGTCTCTTTTTTTATTTATGAAATAGGTTCTGTCTATGTTTCTTTAATCAATAAGTGTACGTATTTCTAAACCTGTCTTTTTTTACTGTTTGGTGATTGGGAACATAGTTGATAAATATTTTACTAATCGAATATGATTTTGTAAGATGAATAACTGCTGAATGTTCGTTTTTTATATATTTTTTTGTCAAAAAAGGTTCTTATTGAAAATCTTTTATCCTTTTCTTTAAATGTTGATGAGGTATAATCCATAAAAAAGAGACGAAGTAAATTAAAAGAAGACATATTTCAATTGCAATTACAAATATATCCATGAATAAAATTAATAATAAGCAGAATTTTTTGTTATTAATTTTGTACTTACGAGAATTCATATAGAAGTAATAGCTATTGTTATTGACTGCTGTTGCCTCCATGCAGATATAAGCAACGGACTCAGACGTATATAGTTCAAATATTTCAGACCTGTAAAACATTTAAATGGGTTTCTTTACAATTGTGTTAGTTATTGATAAGAAGCTTTCTTTTTTATCATTGTATTTAGTTGAAATTCTAAATGATGCAAGCTTGTGTTTCCACATTTTGCTAACAGGCGTAAAGAAAAAGACCAATAGATAAATTAAAATCTACAAAACATGAAGAGCAAACTTAGGTGTTCCAGAAAGGTAATTTACTTAAAATAATTATTGGTTTAATAGTGGTGTCAATCGTATTGCTCATCTCATAATAAAATTATTCAAAAACATTTCATTAATAACTAAGAAAAGAGAAGGGGATTTGGATAAAATAATGGAACATATCAATGATAACGGAAAGGAAATAAAACTCTAGCGAGTAAGGCACTACAGTTGGGTGCAGGGACAATTAAATAACGCGATAATGGAAGCTAGTAATTGTTTTATTTTGAAGACATTAAGAGATTGAAAATAAAGATAAGAACCCGTATGCATGATGGAACGACTTGAAAGAGGTTTAAAAAATGCTGAACAGACAGGTCAGGTTTGTCCTCGCGTAAACTTCATTCTATCCACAACATGTATATCTTTATTACCAAAGTCTATATAAACTATAATTAGAACATTTTGGAGAAGTATACAACTGATCATCATGTTATTGTTTTTGACAATCAAACAAACGGTGTATTATGACAGCAAAATTTATATCAGGCAAGTCTAAAATAAGGGTTTGGCTACACCAGACATCACATAAACCTCATTCGATAAAAGATTTGTATGTGTCACAGACACTTATCTCTGAAAACAACTGTATTGCAACATGAATTTTATCTAAATAAAAAAGAAAGTCTATGCACAATTCACTTTTTATCAACCTATGCTGAATATATGATACTCATATATAAGATGTAATTATGATATATAAAAAAAGAGGAGAAACTCGAAAAAGGGTCGTTCACTTTTTATAAATACGAAGCTATATCCAATTTTATTCGTAAATAAATTTAAAAAGAAAGTTTATATTGGGGGTCTTATGTTTAACTGGGAAAGTGTGATAAATACTCAAAGTAAGGTTGTACTTTAACTTTGAATACACATGACAAGTTAGATTATATAGTTAAAAAAGACTGAATTTTAAATAAAAGTATATAAATACCTTAAAATAACATACGGTTCTGTGGAATTATCATGACACGTCCAGTCAGTTGTAGTCTTCCCGTTTATATTGAATGTATGACTTCCTAATGTTAGTACACTACTAGAGATGGTTATTGTATCATAAACGTTACTAGTCCATGATCCAACTAAGCTACTATCAAACGTGCAATCAGCACTCACTAGAAGATAGAAATTATACAAGAATATAAATAAGATGCGGAATAGACCACAAATAATGGCTGTTAATTTGTTGCGCATGACAATGTACAAAATATAGTTTATTGGAAACGTTTTGATAACTTTATTCTACAAATTCACTTCGACTTAGATTTTAATTGATTAAAATTATACAAATTAAAAGAATATTTGGTAAACTTCTTGCAGTATATCATGTGACTCTCCAACCCTTTTAACTTTGTAGTTCTATAAAACGTATACTCCAAAAGACTCGACCGGTACACACAAATTTCGTTGATACAACATATACGATTCCTTCATATCCGTTGGTTGAATGCTTTGCAAATCAGGAAACATTTTGGAACAATACAGTATAAACAAATACCACGCATTTACATGAATATGTAGGTTCGATCGCAAAAATCTCGAAGGAACAAAATAAAAATCAGACAATTACTATAATAATGAAAAGAGGTTTCTCTTAAACATAAATCATACTGCCGTGAATAAATTTGAGAATTTCCGCTTGTTCAAGACGGGAGTGGACACAAAGTAGGCAAAACTTCTATATATTTATAGTCAACTAGCTGTGCCAATCGGATGGATTAAATAAATTTTATTTTATTTTGTCGTAAGAATTGAACCTACGACATCCTGTAAAATAAGTTTATCTCTAATTTGTATTCGATATGTTTACATAATGTGAGTACAAAAACTGGGTTGTCCATTGTGGGTAAGTAGAATAAAGAAATCCATCTAGTTGGTGTGTTGGAATCACAATTGAAACTTACCAGACTGAATGTGCAGAACAAACAAAATTTCTGATAAAAATAAAATACATCCTTTCGTATCCATTTGTGTAATGTTTATAATGTCCTTTCCACCATTAATATTTAGAAGTTAGTGTTACAATAAAACTCATTGAATGACTTAGCTTATTTGTTTAAAACAAATGAAAAGGAACATTAGTGATATTCAACGATTTCATGGGGTCACGGGTAAGGAACAAGACTTAAATACTTTGACTTTGTTGATGTTAATCGAATGATTAAAGATTTCATTGGTTTCCATACAGTTTGTCCCATAACTTTCCCTTGTTTGTCTTATGATATTTATCTGTATTCTCTGTTGATATAATTTCGTTTTATAATTTTAGTTAATAATGAGTGTGCTCTTAATACTAGAAGTTGAACAACATTCATATGGGAAACAAGTTCGACTACTGGAAAATTTTTATATATATTCTCATTCTGCTTATTTACTTTCTTTCTATTATGGTTATTTATTTATCAGTTTCTTTCTTCCATTCTTTTTTCGTTCGGTCTTGCTTTTTAATTTACTTATTTAATTCTACCAAATTAAAATTCATCTATTTACTAAGTGATTTGAAACTTACAAATCGTAAGTTAAGTTCTTTTTTAAGGACGCGGTACATGAAAGGAAAGAGCCTGGTGCACCTAAGCACTAGAAGATGAAAAATATCTGTACAAAACACCGGGGGGGGGGGGGGGGGAGTTTCAATTGTGGACTTAACAGTAAGCGCTCATAAATAAATTATTAAATTTAACTGTGTTTTACTTTTGGAAGTGCAGTGAACCTTTCAATGTTTTGAATGATAAAATCATCTCTTTTTTGGTTTGAGTGTGTTGTAAGAATCTGTTGCATTGATGAACTGATAAAAACAGTGTCAACAAATTAAAAACGCAAGTCTTTACATTTTTTACACATCTTTTCAATACATTCATTCGAAAATCGTTTACATTTTTGTTAAATATTGTCGCTCCTTCAATTGAAATAAATATACATTCTATTGGTCTATTTAACAACCTCTCTTTTACGATAAACATATTTAAATACTTGGTGTTTAAAAAATGAAATGATTTTTACGACTTTTAATTTGTAGGTAATTAATCCGGTTGTTAATATCAACACATAGATACTAAACATGAACAAAGGTAAAATAACACATGCAATATTGAGTTACAAATTTAAAATCTTGTCTTTTGTTTAAACAATAAAACATGCGAAAAATAATCTAAAATTGTTAATTTGAATGGCAGGTTTTTGCCATAGGTTTAAATAGCCATCCTTTTGTAAAATATCAAAATGAAGAAAAAATGTTACATATTATTTTAATCTTTGGAATATTTCTGATGGATCAAAATGTTGGTACGTGACGTACGACTGTTTTATGGCTTCTTTCTGTTACTTCGTCAAAGTTGTGAGTATTTTTGTATATATAGTTCTATAATAATTCCGAGCTGTGTTACTACTTCGTTTGCTACATACAACTCTATATTTTTCGTCGCATCAAATCAACTAATCACAAGATTGACTCATCAACATATTGATGGCACCAGAAAAACTATAACTATAATTCAACTTCACTAATAAAAGCAAAAAGCTCCTTAACGACTAGCAAAACAATAAAATTATGGTTCCTGTTATAAATGGACAGTATCTAAGATTGATTAATATTTAAAATATGGAGAACTAAAAGTCACCTAAAAAGCCTCGACACAAAAAAAAACACAATAGGAACAACCGTCTAAATAATTACTAACGATTAACGAAAAAACAAACATAACATACCGCAATAAACAACAGTGCACATGCCACTTAATTCTATGTAAAACATTCATTTGAAAATCTTTGCCATATTTTCCTCTCATTAAATACCTAGTCAGTCAGATGATACAATATAAACATTTCATATGAATTTTCTTGCTCGACGGAAGACACCTGAATGTACCTGTTCTATGTTTTTTAGGTGGACTATGTACTTATCCAAGTGACTTACGAGGAACATGGTACGACAGCGTGTATGGTACTGTCGCCTTCACAGATTCTTCTATGAACATGGAGACGAAAGCATTTGTTACTGGTTTCACTAATACAAACTTTACTTGTCAACTAAATAATGGAGATATGTATGTATCAAAGTAAGTAAAATTTATAACTATATAAATATATATCAAGGTCATATTGTTCGAACATGAATGAACAGTAATGTCTCACAGTTATTATGCATGAATGAAAAAATGTACATGTTGAAGTTTTTGTTGTGCTTTGTTTTGTTTTTAATAGGTTTTTTTTTTTTTTGGTTTGCTATTATTTTCATTTTTGTGATGTGTTTTGTGTTTTGGATTTTGATTTGTTGTGCTCTGTTTGATTTAATTTGTTTGTTTGTTGTTTGTTGTTTTGTTGTTGGGTTTTTTTTTGTTGTTGGTTGTTTTGTTGTTGGTTTTTTTTCGGGGGGGGGGGGTGTTATTGGGCTCTCATTTTTTGTTGTTGTTACAAATGAATTTTATTTAGAAAAATATAGATATAAGACGATGAGGGATACAGGGAAAAGGCAAATCTCATCAAACATAAAAATTCGTTAAAAGACATTAAGATACCAAAGCACGGTCTTCAACAATGCATTGAATGTATATTTTGTACCTAGAAATAAAAGAGACATACATCCTATTAATACTTACTATTTGTTTTATTTTTCAGAAGTGTTGAGGCTGTCACGCTAGGTATTCTTGGTGGTTTTACTGTTAATGTATGGATATGCTTCGAAATAAAATCATTAACGACTTCATCATTTTATTATTACCTCAGATCAAGTAAGTGATTTTTTTTTCTTCAAAAAAGATTGTGGGATGGTGATGATGACTGTATCCCAATTTTGACAATTTTACTTATTATTTCTGTCTGTTCACGCATTGTTATAAATATAATGGAATATGATGCGACTGTCGTACAAGTGAGAGGTTTAGCACTATAAAACCAAGTTCAATCCACCATGTTCTACATTTGAGAATGCCTGTACCAAGTCAGGAATATGACAGTTGTTGACCATTCGTTTGATTGGTTTTATCATTTGATTTTGCCATTTCATTAGGGACTTTCCGTTTTGAATTTTCATCGGAGTTCAGTATTTTTGTTATTTTATTATTTTCCAATTGATATAAGAATACCCTCTTATTTTGTCACCGTTTTAGGATTTATCTGTTTTTAATGATCCTCATCTTTGCGTTTGATGGGCCTGACATAGACTTAACGCACAACAGGCTCACCAGATATAAGACTGTTATCTTTGAAAAATCGTTGTGTATTTTTTAAAATAAAAATAATACATGTAAAAAAAAAGTACATATACGATATAGATTAAATTTTTGATATATTATTTCAGGTGATCAAGACAATTTGAATTTTGGCGATGTAGTCCCGGTTGCAACAACGGTTACGACTGTAACAGAAGCAGATGTGTGTAATACTTCACCAGGAGTAGGTGAATTTCATATGCTTGTAAATCCTGGTGAGTTGTTATGCTCTAGAGTTCTCCTTAAAATTGAAACCACACCTTGTAATTTACTTTTGGTGTTAGCGATTTTCTTGATTGACATTCATGAAGAAGGATATTTAGTTATAATAAAGACTTGATAACAAAATGAACATATAAAAAAGCACACCGCATCTGAGTTAATCATTAACCTGTGATCAATATTCAATTGCTTCGTTTTAACGACGGAGAAAACCCAAGCAGACTACTGCAGTAATAGTTAATAGTACCTCAAAAAACGTCATATAAAACGAATTGGGTTAAATATATGATATTATAAGCCTTTAATGGTGAGTACTTTTGTTTTACAAGATAATTTATATATTTAACAGCTTCAGCAAAGGAAGGACTAAGCGCTGTTCCTGTACCTTTGCTTGGTGATTTTACTTATACCATGAACTTTGGAACCGATTCATCACAATGTGGAGTATCTGCATTCTGGGAAGGATGTTCTAATACAACTATTATCACTCTAAATAATACTGCCTGTGGAAGTCAGTTCGTCGGATATTCAGGTAAATATATAAAGTAGCTAATATATAAATAATAGCTGATGTTATATTTATACAGTTTTATGTTAGGCTAATATCTTCCCTTCTACTGGTTATCTTTAACACACATTATGTATCTAGACACAAAAAATACGCTTAGAAAAAAGACTATGTGGTATGATTACCAATGATACATCTCTCCACAAGAGCCCAAATGACACAGAAATTAACAACTATAGGTCTTGCTTGTTTTATAGCGAAAACCTAGTTAAACGTTAAACTAACTATCTAAACAAAACAAACCCAAACAATGACAAAAAGCTCGACTGACATTCAAATTCATTATACATTACATACTATGAATAAATCTATATATTATTATTATTCATTCCAGCGTCTGGATCATTAGGTTGTGTCACATCATTCCAAGATACAACAAGTACCAGTGTTTATTATGTAGGGGTTTACAACTTTGATACGTCTGTCAATGGAGCGTCAACAAAGCGATTTACGTGTTTTGTGAGTAAAATAAAAATGTTAATGTTGCATTTTGTTTTTGATTATTTTTGCTATCATATTATTGCTTTACATGAAGCGAATCGAGTGTGCATACAGAATCACTCGCATACACACCTACATATACTCTTCTAATGGTAAGACTTACATTCACCTTCCCCCCGAAAAAAATCAAGCCGGTGTAAGGGTGTCCTAAAATGACAGTGAGTTGAAATTTTTATTTTGCTTCGTATGACTTAGGTGGGCCTCATTATGACTTTAAGATGAAAATATCAATAAAAGCGCTGTTCTTTTGTTTTTATGTGTTTTGCTGTGCACATACTGATTTTGTGTCATGAATGGATACTCCATATCCTTCCGTCTATATTCTTTCAAGAAAAAAAAACAATAATTATATTCTTCTGACATTATAAGTTATTATCTACTGTTATGACCGAACTGAGAAGAGAATTTAACAACGTGAGGTCTTAAATTTTTTGTTTATATTATTTTTAGACGGTTGAATTTGATACCAATATTACAATGGTCAGTCAAAGTCCAAATAAATGTTCATCAGGTTCCAGTCCGACGGTTCTTCCTACAGATGGTGCTCTTCTTCAACTCACAACTGTCAGTAAGTTGTTAACATTACACATATTGATTTTGAAGATTCACTTTGTTTTTTCCTCTTTTTTTTTTATGTTTTATACTACAGCATAAACTTATTAAAAAAATTGTCAAAAATTGTCACTCAAAATATGCTATGTAATTTTCAATGTTTATGCAAATATCTTGCTTTAGGGCGGAATAATTCATACTTCGTGAAAAAACACTTTCATTCAAACAAAAAGTTCTTTGAAACTGATATCAACAAGATGCTTGATTTATTGTTAAATGACGATACATTTGTTACGTTTTTATAACCTGTTTTTAATAGACAATCGGCATCTTGTCTTCTTGTCGATTTGTTCTGTTGATTTATTCAAGATATACTCATACAGAAGCTTCCTATTGACACTTCAGTAGTGTCTACATGTGGATTAAATATCTTCCAGTTGATACCATACTCCAGAGCTTGTGTTTCCTTCCTGATTTTCCTTGATAGCTGGTTTCTGTTTCAAGGAAGCTATGAACCAAAGTTTGTAGCTTTGTAGTAGTAAAGTTGAAGCAATCCTATCTAAAGTTTTAAGGATTCAATCATGGTTTAGTTAACTATTATGGAATATCCGTGCCACAGATGAACAGAAATATGTGCCGATTGTCTAAGTAAGATCCCGTTCCTATTTTCTAAGATTATAACATCCCCAAATGAGACTTACATGACGAATGCAACTAGTCAGCAGGATCTGTTTGTCCTCCTGTGTACCTGAGATTTTTCCATTTTTAGGGTTATTGTATACCTTTTTGCAATGGATTTGTTGGTCTATCTTTGGTATCTTCCAACATGAACACATTACCTAAGTAACATGAATTAAATTATGACTTTCGAAAGCAATTCGAAGGTATAGGTTTATATTGAAGTAATATTTGTAAAGGCCATATACGAAACTGTTTTGACTGTGTTTCCTGTTTCTTTAAGAGCACATCAAATGCAAAGCCATAATTAAAGGTACCAGTGTTAGATATATGAGTAATAATGCCACTATTTTGCTCAGAATAAAGATTGGTATGATCAATTTAACATTATTGCTGCCATAACCATTTCAATATAAACTTGCCATAAAGTGTTATCAAGTACATAATATACATTAAAAATGTCTTTTACTTACAAAATCATAGGAATACTTGCAATGAGGTTATATTTTAAGGGCAAAACAACGTACAAACTATCATGAATCTTAAGAATATTTGGTTATGGTAATTAATGTATCGGTTGTGTTATAAAATACCATTTTATGGATCAAGTTAATTAATGTCTTTCTCAATTTTAATTATACACTATTTTCAGCGTCCTGTGGTGAGTATTAACTTGCTTTAAATTCTAGGTACAACTGATTGAATACTTTACAAAATGATTTTTATTACCGTTCCCAACCGTTGTACATTTGTATCAACTGAAATTTTTCAAGAGTTATAATGTTGCCAATTAATTGCTATGTGTTGAAATCAATAATATACTAGTCCATATCTTGAATTATGATCTAGTTCTACCTTATCATTTAAAATACTAGCTCAAATTAATCCTCATAGATACCAGGATTAAAATTTTGTATTTGCACTAGACAAGCTTTTCGTTTACAAAAGATCATACTGACGCTTGAATAAAAAAAAGTTAAAAAGGCCAACAAAGTCCGAGTTGAAGAGCATTGAGGACAAATTCCTAATTTTTTTGCAAATACAGCTAAGGTAATCTATTCCTGAGGTAGTAGAAAAGGTGATTTAAGCATTTCAAAAATTCAAAGTTTGTAAATAGTTAATTTATAATAATGACCATATCAATGATAATTCGTGACTACTGGGCTTGTGATACCCTCGGGGAATAAAATACTTCACCAGCAGTGGCATCGACCCAGTGGTTGTAAATAACTCATCATAGATACCAGGATTGCAAATTGTGTATTTGCGCTAGACCAAATGACTAGCGGGAATATTGGTTCTATATGTATGCTGTATTGATTTGTAACAAAAAGGAATGTTTAATATAATGATCTCTTAAATAACTTTAGCTTTTCTAAAATAACCGAGTAATACATTGATATTTGCTAGCCACTTATTCTATCTGATTATTTTAATAAATTTCTTGATATCATGATTTGCTATTCTATAGTCTATAGGAATGTCGAGGGGAGGGGTGACTTATGTTGGTAAAACATTTACCGGTATATACGATAGTTATCAAAGGTACCAGGATTATAATTTAGTACGCCAGACGCGCGTTTCGTCTACATAAGACTCATCAGTGACGCTCATATCAAAATATTTAAAAAGCCAAACAATCACAAAGTTGAAGAGCATTGAGGATCGAAAATTCCAAAAAGGTATACCAAATACGGCTAAATTAATCTGTGCCTGGGATAAGAAAATCCTTAGTCTTTCAAAAAATTCAAAGTTTTTTAAACAGAAAATTTATAAAAATGACCACATTATTGATATTCATGTCAACAGACTTCATGTTGTATGTTTATTATTTCTTGAGTGCTTATAAAATGTTTAACTATTCGAGTTGCTCTACCCCAAGTCATATTTGGTACAAATGTTTTTTGTCTTCGGTTTTTAATGCTCTTTAAATCTTTAAATTATATAGAGCTAAAAATATGCATGTAACTTTTTTACATCTATGTTATTTCTTTAAATATTTTCAAAAGCGTACACCGTATGTTATTATTACAATTTTTTAGTTTAGTCATCTAGTTGCATTACTTTCGGTTTTCACATTTGTGTGCAAACATAGAAATTATCCGCAATCTTTTAGATTCTTAAACGACGAATCAGCCGAACATCAGTTTAATCTCTCTACTTTCAGCACCAGTAACACCACCAGATGATCCATTGTCTATTGCAGCAATCTTTGCAATAGTTTTCAGTCTTATGTTAATCATATTTCTGGCTCTAGTAATTGGTATTTGCTGTTATAGAAGTTATATTAAAAAACACACAAAGAAAATCATTATCAGTAAGTATAGTCAAATTTCCATGATCTTGTCAATCAGCAAATGGTAAATTGCATTATATATATTAGATATAATAGTGGTTTATCGATTTTCAAATCTTATAAAAGCATTAAACAAATAGATACGAATCAATGTAATAAAACGAAGAATAGCATGAAATCAAAAGAACAGATTATCGGCTCGTGTCATGCATGCATCTAACGCCATTTGAATCTCCTATTATGTTTATTTTTTAAAAATCTACAATAACAATGTATTTATGTAATCAGAAAAAGCAATCAACCATTTGTCACATGGGCTAATGCAAAGAAGAAATAGAAATATTCTGAGATAATACAAAATTAAGATAACAATATCTGAAAACAGGTATTTTTGAAAACCATACGAAACAAAGATAACAATATTTTAATTCAGAATTTGGTGCTATCTTGGATTAGATAAATATATCTATTCATTGTGTATCTATAGTTGTATATACTATCAAATTATTAAAGAAATGATAAAACCGATAGTTTATAATTTAGTTAGAATTTTATCTTATTTAATATTTAGTCATTCATTTGATTACTTGCAATGGAACAGATCTTTTTCCCAAATGTGTTCAATCCAAAGAGAGTTAATAAACGGAATATTACTTCAAATCAATCAAATTTCAAACAAATTGAGAAATAACTAGAAATAGAAAACGTGACACATAGTGTTACATCTTCATTCCTATTTCTTGAAAATTATTTATTCAACTAATGCACTCTCGTCCATATAAAAACATCTGTAGATAAGATTGTCTTATTAGCTAAAAGTAAGTCCATCATGGAGTAATCAAAACTGATAGATATTCAAAAATGCTACCTTATTCGTTCCGTTTTCAAAAAATATTTTAAACCAAAGCTGTTGAGGCATAAAATGAGCACTAGCTCCGAGAAATATACAAAATCTAAAATATAATATTTTTTGTTTAATCTTTTTATATCTATATTTATGTTTACATCGTTATATGGTCATCGGAGGACTTCGACGGTCAATTCAATTGTTGATTAGATGGTTTCTTGACTTAAATACACACGAAATGAAGCTACATATTTTCGAGCCAATGCCTTGTTAATTGTTTATTTTATACTTTTAATAGTTTGGATAGATGTGTTACTTTCTTATAAAACAAATATGAGCATTTGAATCAAATCGGTGAACATGAATTTGACAACTAGTGCCCCTTAAACGTCAATACGTACAACACAATATATAGTGTAATAAATCAAAATATGTATGTTTATGTGCGTGACAAATGCAAAATGTTTAGAATTTCTTCTCTTAGATTAGAGATAAAGAATAAGTCAAATTAATATATTAATAGATTATTTTCTTATTTTTATTAGTTCCAAAAACCCTTCCTAGAGGAGCCCATACTGTGTTTACTTTGTCAGACACCAATACCATGGTAAACAAGGAAATAATAACAGAGCCTAAACTTGTAGTGAAACCAATCAGGAATGGTCAACCACAGAGCATGGAACTTCAACAATGGAAACAAAACGCCGAGTTTCAAGAACCAGAAGGGCAGCTTAAATTAGTAACGAAACCACAACCCCACATAGCGACGATAGACACAATGAAAAGTCGAGTTGCTACCCAGATGCGTGAAGACAATGAACGTAAGCGCAACCAGGCGCTAATTATCGACAGAGTAAAAACTAACTTAGATAGAGAATTGCGTGTAATAGCAGTGTTAAAGGCTAAGGATGATGCGAATAAAGATGCATATAATAGAGAAGCAGCAGCCAGTAAAATGAGCCAGGCAGCATCAATTTTTCAAACTAAATCTAGAATGAGTCAATATGTTCATGACCCTCAGGCAAAGAGTCGAACAATGAGCATGCGCAAAAACAAAATCACAAATGGAACAATTAAAACAGCAGCTCATGACAATAGTTTTAACAATTCTTTTAGTTATGATCCTAGAACTTCAACACCATTATCGATTCAGAGACCTTCTAGTATTGATATGGTTATGTCTGAAGCAAATTTATCAGTGTTTTCAGTTGATTTAAAACCCAGAGCATCCAAGACCCCAAGACCTCAACCAGACATAACGGTGACTAAAAGAATTAGGGATACAAAGAAATTCCCTACCATCAAAGAACTTAGTAATATGCCAGGAGAATTTCAAAACTTTGAACGGTGAATTGTATTTAATAGATTAATAAGAAACAATAGTCATATAACAATTTATTTTCCATTCTATATGCATTAGTTTTATATTTTCCTTTAAGAAATTGCATCTTTATTTATCATAAACTTGTTTTAACTAAATTTTAAACTTTATATGTTTTACGTTGGATATAAACTTTTGCAAGAACAAGTTCATCGGTAATTATAAGACATAAAAACATCAATCTTGATAGAATATGGTGAATGGTGTTTAAACTTCATTCTCCGTTCAATTTATGTTGGAATTATATTTATCAAAGGTACCAGGATTATAATTTAGTACGCCAGACGCGCGTTTCGTCTACATAAGACTCATCAGTGACGCTCATATCAAAATCTTTATAAAGCCAAACAAGTAAAAAGTTGAAGAGCATTGAGGATTCAAAATTCCGAAAAGTTGTGCCAAATACGGCTAAGGTAATCTATTCCTGGGATAAGAAAATCCTTAGTTTTTCAAAACCACTATTACAAACCCTCCTTCTAACCATTACAAATTTACAGCTATCATTTCGGATAATCCAAGTCACAGACTTTTCAAACCAGTTCGCATTGGAAAGATGAAAAAAGAGGAAAAGATCTTGTCTTAAACTTTCCTTTGCCAACAAAGGTCTCGATTCCGTCAACTTGGGCAATATCCTTCATCATAAATTAGTTCAAACGCAAATGCCTCCCTATTTTAAAGATCAGTATGTACCAATCATGTCTTATACCAAACCAATTGAAACTTAAATTTTCAACTACAAGCAGGTTTTGTAGAATATCAATATTGACGACTTCAAGTCTAAAACTCCTGATTGTACCTGTGCTAGATCCCCACTCATATATAATCCGGCTGGTGATGTTATTACTGGTGGCCTCAACATTGTCAATAACACTTCCCAGCGAAATGTGTTATTCAAAGATCCGAAATATTGTTAGCTAAGTTCCATCAATTAGAAACACAACTTCGAAATACTGAAGTAGTAAGTCGAGTATTATGCCAGGCAATTTGTTGAACACGTAGATCTTTTTTCCAAATGAATTGAGTCTGTGAGGCCGTTGATACAAACCAGAATTAAGCAGCTGGATGGGTCTATCAATACCCACGTTATGTCAATCTTTAAAGACCCAAATGGTGCAAAACACTTGTCCTACCTCCATGACAAATATGTTGTTGTCCCCGCAGATAACGCCCCAAACAACATCGTATTTGTGTGTAAATCACATTACATAAACTGCTTGATAATGAATTGTGCATTGAATATTCACTTGGAAACTCAACATATATCCACACGACACTTACTAAAGAAGAAATCCTGGATAATCATAGGTCTTTTCTGTGTTCCCTTGGAATTGGATCTTCAATCATTTTATTGTATACCTAAATTACATAAGTGCCCTTACAAACAACGGTATATTGCTGTGACTCCCAAGTTCTCCACGAAAACTTTTTCTAAATTATTTACATCGCTTTTGTCAGCAATCAAACCATGGCGTCAAATTTATTGTGAAACTGCCTGTTCTAGAGGTGATGTGAATCAGATGTGGATATTAAAAATTCCAAAGATCCTTTGAAGTACATACAATCTAAGACTCATCAAGTGTAATAGTATTAAAATAGTTGACTTTTCTAAACTTTACACCAGTATTCCCTATTCCAAGCTAAAAGACAAATTGAAAGAGTTGGTATTACTTTGTTTCATAAAAAGAATAGCCAACGTAGATGCAAGTATCTTGTCTTTTGGAAGGATACAATCTTTTTTGTAAAAAAATCACTTTTATTCA